>CM061750.1:419884673-420598289 GCA_030979885.1 Lolium multiflorum
TATATGACATAAGAAGACTATGTGCCTTGATATTTCATTTTTTTTAATTATGCCCTTTTGAATATTGGTCAAAACCTAGGTTTGACAAAGATTTAAAAAAGATTAAAACATGAAAATGAAAAAGTAAGCCTTGATCCTTCTTATTAACTCCAAAATGAAGGTTTTTGGGAGGGTTTTTGAAATATCCATGTTTGAAACCCAAAACCACTTCTCTTCGTGCAGAGTTTAGGGTTAGGGGTAGCTAGCTAGACACCTGAATTTTCTGGTTTGATATGTCTAGACCTTGTTTATCAACTTAATTGAATGCTTACTATATGACATAAGAAGACTATGTGCCTTGATTTTACATTTTTTTAAAAATTATGCCCATTTGAATCTTGGTCAAATCCTAGGTTTGACCATGATTTAAACAAGTTTGTTTATCAACTTGAATGCTTGCTATATGACATCAGAAGACTATGTGTTTGGTTTTTGTTTTTTTGAATTTGTTATGCCCATTTGAATCTTAGCTAGTCAAATCCTAGGTTTGAATATATATGTCTAGACCTTGTATATCAACTTGAATGCTTACTATACATATGACATAAGAATGTTATGTGCTTTGGTTTTTCATTCTTTTCATTTTTTTCTGAATTTTTAGGGCCATTTGAATCTTGGTCAAATCCTTGGTTTGACCAAGATTTAAACAAGTTTAAAACATGAAAATGAAAAGGGAAGTCTGTATCCTTCTTAGTCACTCTAAAATGAAGCTTTTGGGATGTTCTTTAAATTTCAATGTTTGAAACCCAAAACGACTTCCCTTCATGCTAGACTTCATAAGATCGACAGGGGGTAGATACATGATTTGTCTGTTTGGATATATCTAGACCTTGTTTATCAACTTGATTGCTTACGATATGACATAAGAAGACTATGTGATTTGGTTTTTCATTTTTCTGATTTTTTTTTATTTTTGTGCCCACCCATTTGTATCTTCGTCAAATCCTAGGTTTGACCAAGATAATTTAAACAAGTTTAAAACATGAAAATGTAAAGGGAAGCATGTATCCTTCTTAGTCACTCTAAAATGAAGCTTTTGGGAGGTTTTTGAAATTTCCATGTTTGAAACCCAAAACCACTTCTCTTCACATGCTTGACTTCATAAGACAGAGTTTAGGGGTTAGGGGGTAGATACATGATTTGTCTGGTTTGAATATGTCTAGACCTTGTTTATCAACTTGAATGCTTACTATATGACATAAGAAGACTATGTGATTTGGTTTTTCATTTTTCTGTTTTTTATTTATTTTTCTGCCCATTTGAATCTTGGTCAAATCCTAGGTTTGAACAAGATTTAGACAAGTTTAACACGTGAAATTAAACGAATAAGTAAGCATTGATCCTTCTTAGTCCTCCAAAATGTACCAATTGATAGTGTTAACTTTGCTTCATGGAAAAAATAATGTCATAAATGAGTTAACTTGGATTTCCTACCCTTTGAATCCATAGGAAACTTTGTTCTAATGCACTATTATAATCAACCGAAGCTTTACACCAACAGTCTGTCACTTACGTAGGTGCCCACGCTGAGGTCCCACACTTGGAGTGAGCACAAGTCACAGGCCAGGTACTAACTCCCAAACAGCATCTTCTTTGTTGAGAAGACGATCAAAGATGCTGACAGTCCTGGTCCTTCTGATCCTTCCTGTCCCTCTCACACAAAAAAAAAACAAATTCTCTCTATTCTCGGCTCGCTGACAGCTTTCGCCGTTTGCCACACAGACTTCCTGCAGATTGATAAATTTCAGATAATAAGCCAACATCATCATCACCCGAAAAGGGAAGACACCATACTGTTTTTCTCTCCTTCCGAGTGATCCCTCTTCCTCCGAGTTTCACTCGACGGGCAAACCACATCTGCTGCATAGTAATAATAAAAGGTAGAAAATCGATATACGAATCTATAATTAAATAGGTTAAACTAGGGTTTTGCCCACTACAGATCAAGGTTCAAAAAATCCAACTACGGGGTTCAAACAACACGATTCTAATCCAAGAACTTTTTCGACCTCATCCAAGTGGCCTCAAACTATAGGGTTAGCATCTAGTGCAGTTTGTGTGAAAATGTATGCAATATGTGTGATATAACTTGTATGTCTTTCAAATTTGAACCAACTTTGAATAAGTTTGAAATATTTGAAATGGGGCTTTTGGCTTAAACGTTTGAAACTCAAAACGATTCTCTTCATGCTAGACTTCATAAGACCGAGTTTAGGGTTAGGGGTAGATACATGATTTGTCTGGTTTGAATATGTCTAAACCTTGTTTATCAACTTTAATGCTAACTTCTCAGTCACTCTAAAATGAAGTTTTTGGAGGTTTTTGAAATTTCCATCTTTGAAACCCAAAACCACTTCTCTTCATGCTTGACTTCATAAGAAAAAGTTTAGGGTTAGGGGGTATAGATACATGATTTGTATGGTTTGAATATGTCCAAACCTTGTTTATCAACTTGAATATGCTTACTATATGACATAAGAAGACTATGTACTTTGGTTTTTAAATTTTCTGACTTTTTTAATTTTCTGCGCATTTGAATCATATCTTGGTCAAATCCTAGGTTTCACCAAGATTTAGACAAGTTTAACACGTGAAAACGAGTAAGTAAGCATGGATCCTTCTTAGTCACTCTAAAATGAAGCTTTTGGGATGTTCTTGAAATTTCCATGTTTGAAACCCAAAACCACTTCTCTTCATGATTGACTTCCATAAGATCGACATAAGAGTTTAGGGTTAGGGTAGATATATACATGATTTTTTGGTTTGAATATGTCTAGACCTTGTTTATCAACTTGAATGCTTACTATACATATGACATAAGAATGCTATGTGTGCTTTGGTTTTTCATTCTCTTTTTGATTTTTTTCTAAATTTTTAGGCCCATTTGAATCTTGGTCAAATCCTTGGTTTGACCAAGATTTAAACAAGTTTAAAACATGAAAATGAAAAGGGAAGTCAGTATCCTTCGTAGTCACTCTAAAATGGAGAAGCTTTTGGGATGTTCTTGTAATTTCTATGTTTGAAACCGAAAACGAGTTCCCTTCACATGCTAGTAGACTAGCTTCATAAGATCGACAGGCCGGGGGTAGATACATGATTTGTCTGGTTTGGATATATCTAGACCTTGTTTATCAACTTTAATGCTTACTATATGACATATATAAGAAAACTATTGCTTTGGTTTTTCCTTTTTCTGTTTTTTATTTATTTTGATGCCCATTTGAATCATGTCGAATCCTAGGTTTGACCAAGATAATTTAAACAAGTTTAAAACATGAAAATGAAAAGGGAAGCATGGATCCTTCTTAGTCACTCTAAAATGAAGCTTTTGGGAGGTTTTTGAAATTTCCATGTTTGAAACCCAAAACCACTTCTCTTCACATGCTTGACTTCATAAGACAGAGTTTAGGGGGTTAGGGGTATAGATACATGATTTGTCTGGTTGAATATGTCTAGACCTTGTTTATCAACTTTAATGCTTACTATATGACATAAGAAAACTATTGCTTTGGTTTTTCTTTTTCTGATTTTTTTGAATTTTGATGCCCATTTGAATCTTGTCAAATTCTAGGTTTGACCAAGATTTAAACAAGTTTAAAACATGAAAATGAAAAGGGAAGCATGCAACCTTCTCAGTCACTCTAAAATGAAGTTTTTGGGAGGTTTTTGATATTTCCATGTTTGAAACCCGAAACCACTTCTCTTCATGCTTGACTTCATAAGACAGAGTTTAGGGTTAGGGGTAGATACATGATTTGTGTATGGGTTGAATATGTCCAAACCTTGTTTATCAACTTGAATATGCTTATGTGCTTTGGTTTTTTATTTTTCTGATTTTTTTGAATTTTATGCCCATAAATCTTGGTCAAATCCTAGGTTTGACCAGGATTTAAACAAGTTTAAAACATGAAATGAAAAGATAAGCCTGGATCCTTCTTAGTCACTCTAAAATGAAGCTTTTGGGAGGTTCTTGAAATTTCCATATTTGAAACCCAAAACCACTTCTCTACATGATTGACTTCATAAGACATAGTTTAATTAGAGTTTTAGGGGTAGATATATACATGATTTTTCTGGTTTGAATATATATGTCTAGACCTTGTTTATCAACTTGAATGCATGCTTACTATACATATGACATAAGAATGCTATATATGTGCTTTGGTTTTTCATTCTTTTGATTTTTTTCTGAATTTTTAGGGCCATTTGAATCTTGCATGGTTAAACTTGGGTTTTGCCCAGTTCTAAAGATCAAGGGTTCAAAAAATCCAACTACGGGGTTCGAACAACACGATTCTAATCTAAGAATTTTTTCGACCTCATCCAAATGGCCTCAAACTATAGGGTTAGCATCTAGTGCAGTATGTGTGAAAATGTATGCACTATGTGTGCTATAACTTGTATGTCTTTCAAATTAAGTTGATAAACAAGGTCTAGACATATTCAAACCAGAATATTATACTGCATTAGTACAAAAAGTTTCCTATGGATTCATCAAGGGTAGTAAAGCCAAGTTAACTCATTGTCATGACTAAGAAGGATCCATGCTTACTTTTTCATTTTCATGTTTTAAACTTGTTTAAATCTTGGTCAAACCTAGGATTTGACCAAGATTCAAATGGTCATAAAAAATCAAACAAAATCAAGAAAATCAAAAACCAAACCACATAGTCTTCTTATGTAATATACTAAGCATTCAAGTTGATCAACGAAGTCTAGACATATTCAAACCAGAAAAATCATGTATCTACCCCCTAACCCTAAACGTTGTCTTATGAAGTCAAGCATGAAGAGAAGAAGTGGTTTTGGGTTTCAAACATGGAAATTTCAAAAACCCACCCAAAAGCTTCATTTTGGAGTGACTAAGAAGGATCCAAGCTTACTTTTTCATTTTCATGTTTCAAACTTGTTTAAATCTTTGTCAAACCTAGGATTTGACCAAGATTCAAATGGGCATAAAAATTCAAAAAAGAAATCAAAAAAATGAAACACCAAAGCACATAAACTTCTTATGTCATATAGTAATTAAGCATTCATGTTGATCAACAAAGTCTATATATATTTAAACAATAAAAATCATGTATATATACCCCCAAACCCAAAACCACTTCTCTTCACATGCTTGACTTCATAAGACAGAGTTTAGGGGTTAGGGGTATAGATACATGATTTGTCTGGTTTGAATATGTAGACCTTGTTTATCAACTTGAATGCTTACTATGTGATTTGGTTTTTCATTTTTCTGTTTTTTAATTATTTTTCTGCCCATTTGAATCTTGGTCAAATCCTAGGTTTGAACAAGATTTAGACAAGTTTAACACGTGAAATTAAACGAATAAGTAAGCATTGATCCTTCTTAGTCACTCCAAAATGTACCAATTGATAGTGTTAACTTTGCTTCATGGAAAAAATAATGTCATGTAAATGAGTTAACTTGGATTTCCTACCCTTGAATCCATAGGAAACTTTGTTCTAATGCACTATAATAATCAACCGAGTTTTTACACCAATAGGTCTGTCACTTACGTGTGGTGCACGTGAGGTCCCACACTTCAGTGAGCACAAGTCACGTGCAATAGGTACGCAAACAACCATCTTCTTTGTCAAGAGAAGACGCATCAGGATGCGTATTGGAAGTCTGTGGGTCCTTCTGGATCCTTCGGTTGTCCCTCTCACACAAAAAAAAACAAATCTCTCTCATTCTCGGCCTCGCTCGACTCGCTCGCTCGCTCGCACCTCCTGCGCACTGACAAACCCTGCACAACAGTCAACATCACCAGAAAAAGAATATACACCATCAATAAGAGGGGCCCCGTGACTGCTCTCCCTTCTTCTCCTTCCGAGTGATTCCTCTTCCTCCGAGTTTCACTCGACGGGCAAACACACATGTGCTGCATAGTAATAATAAAAAAGTAAAAGAATCGACTACGAATCTATTATTAAATAGGTTATAAACTAGGGTTTTCCCCAGTACTACAGATCAAGTTGAAAAAAAAATCCAACTACGGGGTTTGATTTTGGCCTACAAATAAAAAATTAAATAAGTTGAACTAGTATTCCTCTAAAAAATCATTTTGGTTTGCATTGTTTGATAATTTTCATAGCTAGAGTGCATCACAATTTTTTGATTTCATGCTTTGCTTTGCCAATTTTGATTTTTTCTAACCACCTTCTCTTTGATTTCAAATTTAGGTCAAACTATCGGTGCCTACTATGTGTTCTACTTGAATTGGATGCAGCATGCGCACATGATATGTTTTGCCATTGTTTTGGGCTTCCACACATCTTGGGGCATCCAAGTATTTAAGTTACCTTGTTTTTTAATTGTAATTCATGTACCCTTTCCTCCCAATTAAATTTTGGTTTTACATTTTTAATTTTTTTAAATTTTTATGCCCATTCTGATGTCATATAGTTAGCATTTAAGTTGATAAACAAGGTCTAGACATATTCAAACCAAATTAAGCATCTATATATCCTTCTTAGTCACTCCAAAATGTAGCTCTTGGGAGGTTTTTTCGAAATTTCCATGTTTGAAACCAAAACCACTTCTCTTCATGCATGCTTGACTTCATAAGACAGAGTTTAGGGTTAGGTGGTAGATACATGATTTTCCTGGTTTGAATATGTTTAGACCTTGTTTATCAAATTAATTGAATGCTTACTATATAACATAAGAGAAGACCTTGTTTTTTTTGAATTTTTATACCCATTCGAATCTTTGTCAAATCCTTGGTTCCACCAAGATTTGAATAAGTTAAAAACATGAATATGAAAAAGTAAGCATGTATGCTTCTTAGTCACTTCAAAATGAAGCTCTTGGGAGGGTTTTTGAATTTCCATGTTCGAAACCAAAAACCACAATGCTTGACTTCATGAAACAAAGTTTAGGGTTATGGGTAGATACATGCATGATTTTTCTTGTTTGAATATGTCTAGAACTTGTTTATCAACTTAATTGAATGCCTACTATATAACATAAGAAGACCTTTTTTGTATTTTTTAAATTTTTATACCCATTTGAATCTTGGTCAAATCCTAGGTTTCACCAAGATTTGAATAAGTTTAAAACATGAATATGAAAAAGTAATTAAGCATGCATGTATGCTTCTTAATTAATCACTTCGAAATGAAGCTCTTGGGAGGGTTTTTGAAATTTCCATGTTTGAAACCAAAAACCACATATCTTCATGCTTGACTTCATGAGACAGAGTTTAGGGTTAGGGGGTAGATACATGATTTCTCTGGTTTGAATATGTCTAGACCTTGTTTATCAACTTAATTGAATGCTTACTATGTGACATAAGAAGACTATGTTTGGCTATCTCTAGATCTTTTAATTTGATTAAATAAGTTTAAAACATGAAAATGAAAAGGCAAGCTTGTATCCTTCTTAGTCACTCTAAAATGAAGTTTGGGGAGGTTTTTGAAATTTCCATGCTTGAAACCAAAAACCACTTCTCTTCATGCTTGACTTCATAAGACAGAGTTTGGGGATATATAGGGGTAGATACATGATTTTTCTGGTTTGATATGTCTAGACCTTGTTTATCAACTTAATTGAATGCTTACTATATGACATAAGAAGACTATGTGCCTTGATTTTACATTTTTTAAAATTATGACCATTTGAATCTTGGTCAAACTTAGGTTTGACCATGATTTAAAACAAGTTTAAAACATGAATATATATGAAAAATTAAGCATGTATCCTTCGTAGTCACTCCAAATGAAGCTCTTGAGAGGGTTTTTGAAATTTCCATGTTTGAAAACCAAAACCAATCACTTCTCTTCATGCATGCTTGACTTCATAAGACGAGTTTAGGGCTAGGGTAGCTAGATACATGATGTTTCTGGTTTGAATATGTCTAGACCTTGTTTATCAACTTAATTGAATGCTTACTATATGACATAAGAAGACTACGTGCCTTGGTTTTTCATTTATTTTCATTTATTTTGAATTTTTATGCCCATTTGAATCTTGGTCAAATCCTAGGTTTGACCATGATTTAAACTAGTTTAAAACATAAATATGAAAAATTAAGTATCTATCCTTCTTAGCCACTCCAAAATGAAGCTCTTGGGAGGGTTTTTGAAATTTCCATGATTGAAACCAAAAACCACTTCTCTTCATGCTTGACTTCATAAGTCAGGGTTTAGGGATATATATATATATAGGGGGTACATGCATGATTTTTCTGGTTGGAATATGTCTAGAACTTGTTTTTCAACTTGAGCTTATCTAGAGCTTGTTTTTAAATTTTTTATACCCATTTGATTCTTCATCAAATCCTAGGTTTGTTGACCTAGATTTGAACAAGTTTAAAACATGAATATGAAAAGGTAAGCATGTATGCTTCTTAATTAGTCACTCCAAAATGAAGCTCTTGGGAGGGTTTTTGAAATTTCCATGATTTAAACCAAAAACCACTTCTCTTCGTGCTTGACTTCATAAGTTAGGGTTTAGGGATATATAGGGGGTAGATACATCATGATTTTTCTGGTTTGAATATGTCTAGAGCTTGTTTATCAACTTAATTGAATGCTTACTATATGACATAAGAAGACTATGTGCCTTGATATTTCATTTTTTTTAATTATGCCCTTTTGAATATTGGTCAAAACCTAGGTTTGACAAAGATTTAAAAAAGATTAAAACATGAAAATGAAAAAGTAAGCCTTGATCCTTCTTATTAACTCCAAAATGAAGGTTTTTGGGAGGGTTTTTGAAATATCCATGTTTGAAACCCAAAACCACTTCTCTTCGTGCAGAGTTTAGGGTTAGGGGTAGCTAGCTAGACACCTGAATTTTCTGGTTTGATATGTCTAGACCTTGTTTATCAACTTAATTGAATGCTTACTATATGACATAAGAAGACTATGTGCCTTGATTTTACATTTTTTAAAATTATGCCCATTTGAATCTTGGTCAAATCCTAGGTTTGACCATCATGATTTAAACAAGTTTGTTTATCAACTTGAATGCTTGCTATATGACATCAGAAGACTATGTGTTTGGTTTTTGTTTTTTGAATTTGTTATGCCCATTTGAATCTTAGCTAGTCAAATCCTAGGTTTGAATATATATGTCTAGACCTTGTATATCAACTTGAATGCTTACTATACATATGACATAAGAATGTTATGTGCTTTGGTTTTTCATTCTTTTCATTTTTTTTCAATTTTTTTTTATTTGAATCTTGGTCAAATCCTTTGTTTGACCAAGATTTAAACAAATTTAAAACATGAAAATGAAAAGGGAAGTCTGTATCCTTCTAGTCACTCTAAAATGAAGCTTTTGGGATGTTCTTTAAATTTCAATGTTTGAAACCCAAAACGACTTCCCTTCATGCTAGACTTCATAAGATCGACAGGGGGTAGATACATGATTTGTCTGGTTTGGATATATCTAGACCTTGTTTATCAACTTGATTGCTTACGATATGACATAAGAAGACTATGTGATTTGGTTTTTCATTTTTCTGATTTTTTTGAATATTGTGCCCACCCATTTGTATCTTCATGAAATCCTAGGTTTGACCAAGATAATTTAAACAAGTTTAAAACATGAAAATGAAAAGGGAAGCATGTATCCTTCTTAGTCACTCTAAAAAGAAGTTTTTGGGAGGTTTTTGAAATTTCGATGTTTGAAACCCAAACCACTTCTCTTCACACGCTTTGACTTCATAAGACAGAAGCTTAGGTTAGGTATATACATGATTTTTCTGGTTTGAACATGTCTAGACCTTGTTTATCAACTTGAATGCTTACTATATGACATAAGAAGACTATGTGATTTGGTTTTTCATTTTTCTGTTTTTTAATTATTTTTCTGCCCATTTGAATCTTGGTCAAATCCTAGGTTTGAACAAGATTTAGACAAGTTTAACACGTGAAATTAAACGAATAAGTAAGCATTGATCCTTCTTAGTCACTCCAAAATGTACCAATTGATAGTGTTAACTTTGCTTCATGGAAAAAATAATGTCATGTAAATGAGTTAACTTGGATTTCCTACCCTTGAATCCATAGGAAACTTTGTTCTAATGCACTATTATAATCAACCGAGTTTTTACACCAACAGGTCTGTCACTTACGTGTGGTGCCCACGCGTGAGGTCCCACACTTGAGTGAGCACAAGTCACGTGCAATAGGTACGCCAACTCCCCAAACCCATCTTCTTGTCAAGAGAAGACGATCGTATTTATCGAAGTCTGTGTCCTTTTCCTGATCCTTCTGTCCCTCTCACACAAAAACAGCTTCTCATTCTCGCTCGCTCGACTTTGGCTTTCATTGTGTCATTGCACTTCACAGATCGATAAACTCGTACAAATGGGGCCAACATCATCATCATCACCCGAAAAAGGAAGACACCATAATGCTCTCCCTTCTTCTCTCCTTCCGAGTGATCCCTCTTCCTCCGAGTTTCACTCGACGGGCAAACACACATGTGCTGCATAGTAATAATAAAAAGGTAGAAAAATCGACCTACGAATCTATAATTAAATAGGTTAAACTAGGGTTTTGCCCAGTACTACAGATCAAGGTTCAAAAAAATCCAACTACGGGGTTCGAACAACACGATTCTAATCCAAGAACTTTTTCGACCTCATCCAAGTGGCCTCAAACTATAGGGTTAGCATCTAGTGCAGTATGTGTGAAAATGTATGCACTATGTGTGCTATAACTTGTATGTCTTTCAAATTTGAACCAACTTTGAATAAGTTTGAAATATTTGAAATGGGGCTTTTGGCTTAAACGTTTGAAACTCAAAACGATTCTCTTCATGCTAGACTTCATAAGACCGAGTTTAGGGTTAGGGGTAGATACATGATTTGTCTGGTTTGAATATGTCTAAACCTTGTTTATCAACTTTAATGCTAACTTCTCAGTCACTCTAAAATGAAGTTTTTGGAGGTTTTTGAAATTTCCATCTTTGAAACCCAAACCACTTCTCTTCATGCTTGACTTCAAGAAAAAGTTTAGGGTTAGGGGTATAGATACATGATTTGTATGGTTTGAATATGTCCAAACCTTGTTTATCAATTGAATGCTTAGTATATGACATAAGAAGACTATGTACTTTTGGTTTTTAAATTTTCTGACTTTTTTAATTTTTTCTGCGCATTTGAATCATATCTTGGTCAAATCCTAGGTTTCAGATTTAGACAAGTTTAACACGTGAAAACGAGTAAGTAAGCATCCTTCTTATTTACTCTAAAATGAAGCTTTTGGGACAGCCCTTGAAATTTTGATGTTTGAAACCCAAAACCACTTCTTCTCTTCATGCTTGACTGACTTAATAAGACAGAGTTTAGGGTTAGGGTAGATATATACATGATTTTTTGGTTTGAATATGTCTAGACCTTGTTTATCAACCTGAATGCTTAATTACACATATGACATAAGAATGCTATGTGCTTTGGTTTTTCATTCTTTTGATTTTTTTCTGATTTTTAGGCCCATTTGAATCTTGGTCAAATCCTTGGTTCCACCAAGATTAAACAAGTTTAAAACATGAAATGAAAAGGAAGTCAGTATCCTTCACAGAGTCACTCTAAAATAAAGCTTTTGGGATGTTCTTGTAATTTCTATGTTTGAAACCGAAAACGAGTTCCCTTCACATGCTAGTAGACTAGCTTCATAAGATCGACAGGCCGGGGGTAGATACATGATTTGTCTGGTTTGGATATATCTAGACCTTGTTTATCAACTTTAATGCTTACTATATGACATATATAAGAAAACTATTGCTTTGGTTTTTCTTTTTCTCTGTTTTTTTTTATTTTGATGCCCATTTGAATCATGTCGAATCTAGGTTTGACCAAGATAATTTAAAAACAAGTTTAAAACATGAAAAAATGAAAAGGAAAGCTGGATCCTTTAGTCACTCTAAAATGAAGTTTTCTTTGGGAGGTTTTTATGAAATTCCTGATAATTAAAACCCAAAAAACCACTTCTTCACATGTTTGACTCTCCCATAAGACAAAGAGTTTAGGTTAGGGTATAGATACATGATTTGTCTCGTTGAATATGTCTAGACCTTGTTTATCAACTTTAATGCTTTCACTATATGACATAAGAAAACTCTATTGCTTTGGTTTTCTTTTCTTTTTCTGATTTTGAATTTTCGATGTCTATCTAATCTTGCTTCAAATTCTAGAGCTCAATTAAGATTTAACAAGTTTAAAACATGAAAATGAAAAGGAAGCATGCAACTTTCTTACCACTCTAAATGAAGTTTTTGGGAGGTTTTTGATATTTCCATGTTTGAAACCCGAAACCACTTCTCTTCTCCTCATGCTTGACTTCATAAGACGTAGTTTAGGGTTAGGGTAGATACATGATTTGTGTATGGGTTGAATATGTCCAAACCTTGTTACTCAACTTAGACGCTTATGTGCTTTGCTTTTTATTTTTCTGATTTTTTTGAATTTTATGCCCATAAATCTTGGTCACCAAGTTTGACCAGGATTTAAACAAGTTTAAAACATGAAATGAAAAGACCTTCTGGATCCTTCTTAGTCACTCTAAATGAAGCTTTTGGGAGGTTCTTCAAATTTCCATGTTTAAACCCAAAACCACTTCTCTACATGATTGACTTCATAAGACACATAGTTTAATTAGAGTTTTAGGGGTAGATATATACATGATTTTCTGGTTTGAATATATATGTCTAGACCTTGTTGTTTATCAACTTGAATGCATGCTTACTATACATATGACATAAGAATGCTATATATGTGCTTTGGTTTTTCATTCTTTTGATTTTTTTCTGAATTTTTAGGGCCATTTGAATCTTGCATGGTTAAACTTGGGTTTTGCCCAGTTCTAAAGATCAAGGGTTCAAAAAAATCCAACTACGGGGTTCGAACAACACGATTCTAATCCAAGAATTTTTTCGACCTCATCCAAATGGCCTCAAACTATAGGGTTAGTATCTAGTGCAGTATGTGTGAAAATGTATGCACTATGTGTGCTATAACTTGTATGTCTTTCAAATTAAGTTGATAAACAAGGTCTAGACATATTCAAACCAGAATATTATACTGCATTAGTACAAAAAGTTTCCTATGGATTCATCAAGGGTAGTAAAGCCAAGTTAACTCATTGTCATGACTAAGAAGGATCCATGCTTACTTTTTCATTTTCATGTTTTAAACTTGTTTAAATCTTGGTCAAACCTAGGATTTGACCAAGATTCAAATGGTCATAAAAAATCAAACAAAATCAAGAAAATCAAAAACCAAACCACATAGTCTTCTTATGTAATATACTAAGCATTCAAGTTGATCAACGAAGTCTAGACAAAAAAAAACCAGAAAAATCATGTATCTACCCCCTAACCCTAAACGTTGTCTTATGAAGTCAAGCATGAAGAGAAGAAGTGGTTTTGGGTTTCAAACATGGAAATTTCAAAAACCCACCCAAAAGCTTCATTTTGGAGTGACTAAGAAGGATCCAAGCTTACTTTTTCATTTTCATGTTTCAAACTTGTTTAAATCTTTGTCAAACCTAGGATTTGACCAAGATTCAAATGGGCATAAAAATTCAAAAAAGAAATCAAAAAAATGAAACACCAAAGCACATAAACTTCTTATGTCATATAGTAATTAAGCATTCATGTTGATCAACAAAGTCTATATATATTTAAACAATAAAAATCATGTATATATACCCCCAAACCCAAAACCACTTCTCTTCACATGCTTGACTTCATAAGACAGAGTTTAGGGGTTAGGGGTATAGATACATGATTTGTCT
Source organism: Lolium multiflorum (assembly GCA_030979885.1). NCBI lineage: Eukaryota > Viridiplantae > Streptophyta > Magnoliopsida > Poales > Poaceae > Lolium > Lolium multiflorum. Next base: position 419,898,477 of record CM061750.1, read on the forward strand.
GGTTTGAATATGTCTAGACCTTGTTTATCAACTTGAATGCTTACTATGTGATTTGGTTTTTCATTTTTCTGTTTTTTAATTATTTTTCTGCCCATTTGAATCTTGGTCGAAATTAAACGAATAAGTAAGCATTGATCCTTCTTAGTCACTCCAAAATGTACCAATTGATAGTGTTAACTTTGCTTCATGGAAAAAATAATGTCATGTAAATGAGTTAACTTGGATTTCCTACCCTTGAATCCATAGGAAACTTTGTTCTAATGCACTATAATAATCAACCGAGTTTTTACACCAACAGGTCTGTCACTTACGTGTGGTGCCCACGCGTGAGGTCCCACACTTGAGTGAGCACAAGTCACGTGCAATAGGTACGCCAACTCCCATCCATCTTCTTTGTCAAGAGAAGACGCATCAGATGCGTATTGGAAGTCTGTGGGTCCTTCTGGATCCTTCGGTTGTCCCTCTCACAAAAAAAAAAACAAATCTCTCGACTCGCTCGCTCGCTCGCTCGCTCGCACCTCCTGCGCACTGACAAACCCTGCACAACAGTCAACATCACCAGAAAAAGAATATACACCATCAATAAGAGGGGCCCCGTGACTGCTCTCCCTTCTTCTCCTTCCGAGTGATTCCTCTTCCTCCGAGTTTCACTCGACGGGCAAACACACATGTGCTGCATAGTAATAATAAAAAGGTAGAAAAATCGACCTACGAATATATAATTAAATAGGTTAAACTAGGGGATCAAGTTGAAAAAAAAATCCAACTACGGGGTTTGATTTTGGCCTACAAATAAAAAATTAAATAAGTTGAACTAGTATTCCTCTAAAAAATCATTTTGGTTTGCATTGTTTGATAATTTTCATAGCTAGAGTGCATCACAATTTTTTGATTTCATGCTTTGCTTTGCCAATTTTGATTTTTTCTAACCACCTTCTCTTTGATTTCAAATTTAGGTCAAACTATCGATGCCTACTATGTGTTCTACTTGAATTGGATGCAGCATGCGCACATGATATGTTTTGCCATTGTTTTGGGCTTCCACACATCTTGGGGCATCCAAGTATTTAAGTTACCTTGTTTTTTAATTGTAATTCATGTACCCTTTCCTCCCAATTAAATTTTGGTTTTACATTTTTAATTTTTTTAAATTTTTATGCCCATTCTGATGTCATATAGTTAGCATTTAAGTTGATAAACAAGGTCTGGACATATTCAAACCAAAAAATCATGTATCTACCCCCTAACGCTAAACTCTGGAAATTTCCATGCTTGAAACCAAAAACCACTTCTCTTCATGCATGCTTGACTTCATAAGACAGAGTTTAGGGTTAGGTGGTAGATACATGATTTTCCTGGTTTGAATATGTTTAGACCTTGTTTATCAAATTAATTGAATGCTTACTATATAACATAAGAGAAGACCTTGTTTTTTTTGAATTTTTATACCCATTCGAATCTTTGTCAAATCCTTGGTTCCACCAAGATTTGAATAAGTTAAAAACATGAATATGAAAAAGTAAGCATGTATGCTTCTTAGTCACTTCAAAATGAAGCTCTTGGGAGGGTTTTTGAATTTCCATGTTCGAAACCAAAAACCACAATGCTTGACTTCATGAAACAAAGTTTAGGGTTATGGGTAGATACATGCATGATTTTTCTTGTTTGAATATGTCTAGAACTTGTTTATCAACTTAATTGAATGCCTACTATATAACATAAGAAGACCTTTTTTGTATTTTTTAAATTTTTATACCCATTTGAATCTTGGTCAAATCCTAGGTTTCACCAAGATTTGAATAAGTTTAAAACATGAATATGAAAAAGTAATTAAGCATGCATGTATGCTTCTTAATTAATCACTTCAAAATGAAGCTCTTGGGAGGGTTTTTGAAATTTCCATGTTTGAAACCAAAAACCACATATCTTCATGCATGCGCTTGACTTCATGAGACAGAGTTTAGTGTTAGGGGGTAGATACATGATTTCTCTCGTTTGAATATGTTTGAAACCAAAAACCACATATCTCTGGTTTGCCCGCACTTAGAAATGATATTTGCATCACTTATCATATGTTTGCCCATTTGAATCTTGTCAAATCCTAGATTTGACCAAGATAATTTAAACAAGTTTAAAACATGAAAATGAAAAGGCAAGCTTGTATCCTTCTTAGTCACTCTAAAATGAAGTTTGGGGAGGTTTTTGAAATTTCCATGCTTGAAAACAAAAAACCACTTTCATGCTTGACTTCATAAGACAGAGTTTTTGGGGATATATAGGGTAGATACATGATTTTTCTGGTTTGATATGTCCAGACCTTGTTTATCAACTTAATTGAATGCTTACTATATGACATAAGAAGACTATGTGCCTTGATTTTACATTTTTTTAAATTATGCCCATTTGAATCTTGGTCAAATCCTAGGTTTGACCATGATTTAAACAAGTTTAAAACATGAATATGAAAATTAAGCATGTATCCTTCGTAGTCACTCCAAAATGAAGCTCTTGAGAGGGTTTTTGAAATTTCCATGTTTGAAACCAAAAAACCACGTACTTCTCTTCATGCATGCTTGACTTCATAAGACAGAGTTTAGGGCTAGGGTAGCTAGATACATGATGTTTCTGGTTTGAATATGTCTAGACCTTGTTTATCAACTTAATTGAATGCTTACTATATGACATAAGAAGACTACGTGCCTTGGTTTTTCATTTATTTTCATTTATTTTGAATTTTTATGCCCATTTGAATCTTGGTCAAATCCTAGGTTTGACCATGATTTAAACTAGTTTAAAACATAAATATGAAAAATTAAGCATCTATCCTTCTTAGCCACTCCAAAATGAAGCTCTTGGGAGGGTTTTTGAAATTTCCATGATTGAAACCAAAAACCACTTCTCTTCATGCTTGACTTCATAAGTCAGGGTTTAGGGATATATATATATATAGGGGGTACATGCATGATTTTTCTGGTTGGAATATGTCTAGAACTTGTTTTTCAACTTGAGCTTATCTAGAGCTTGTTTTTAAATTTTTTATACCCATTTGATTCTTCATCAAATCCTAGGTTTGTTGACCTAGATTTGAACAAGTTTAAAACATGAATATGAAAAGGTAAGCATGTATGCTTCTTAATTAGTCACTCCAAAATGAAGCTCTTGGGAGGGTTTTTGAAATTTCCATGATTTAAACCAAAAACCACTTCTCTTCGTGCTTGACTTCATAAGTTAGGGTTTAGGGATATATAGGGGGTAGATACATCATGATTTTTCTGGTTTGAATATGTCTAGAGCTTGTTTATCAACTTAATTGAATGCTTACTATATGACATAAGAAGACTATGTGCCTTGATATTTCATTTTTTTTAATTATGCCCTTTTGAATATTGGTCAAAACCTAGGTTTGACAAAGATTTAAAAAAGATTAAAACATGAAAATGAAAAAGTAAGCCTTGATCCTTCTTATTAACTCCAAAATGAAGGTTTTTGGGAGGGTTTTTGAAATATCCATGTTTGAAACCCAAAACCACTTCTCTTCGTGCAGAGTTTAGGGTTAGGGGTAGCTAGACACCTGAATTTTCTGGTTTGATATGTCTAGACCTTGTTTATCAACTTAATTGAATGCTTACTATATGACATAAGAAGACTATGTGCCTTGATTTTACATTTTTTTTAAAATTATGCCCATTTGAATCTTGGTCAAATCCTAGGTTTGACCATGATTTAAACAAGTTTGTTTATCAACTTGAATGCTTGCTATATGACATCAGAAGACTATGTGTTTGGTTTTTGTTTTTTGAATTTGTTATGCCCATTTGAATCTTAGCTAGTCAAATCCTAGGTTTGAATATATATGTCTAGACCTTGTATATCAACTTGAATGCTTACTATACATATGACATAAGAATGTTATGTGCTTTGGTTTTTCATTCTTTTCATTTTTTTCTGAATTTTTAGGGCCATTTGAATCTTGGTCAAATCCTTGGTTTGACCAAGATTTAAACAAATTTAAAACATGAAAATGAAAAGGGAAGTCTGTATCCTTCTTAGTCACTCTAAAATGAAGCTTTTGGGATGTTCTTTAAATTTCAATGTTTGAAACCCAAAACGACTTCCCTTCATGCTAGACTTCATAAGATCGACAGGGGGTAGATACATGATTTGTCTGGTTTGGATATATCTAGACCTTGTTTATCAACTTGATTGCTTACGATATGACATAAGAAGACTATGTGATTTGGTTTTTCATTTTTCTGATTTTTTTGAATTTTGTGCCCACCCATTTGTATCTTCGTCAAATCCTAGGTTTGACCAAGATAATTTAAACAAGTTTAAAACATGAAAATGTAAAGGGAAGCATGTATCCTTCTTAGTCACTCTAAAATGAAGCTTTTGGGAGGTTTTTGAAATTATGTTTGAAACCCAAACCACTTCTCTTCATGCTTGACTCTCATAAGACAGAGTTTAGGGGTTAGGGGTATAGATACATGATTTGTTCCGGTTTGAATATGTCTAGACCTTGTTTATCAACTTGAATGCTTACTATATGACATAAGAAGACTATGTGATTTGGTTTTTCATTTTTCTGTTTTTTAATTATTTTTCTGCCCATTTGAATCTTGGTCAAATCCTAGGTTTGAACAAGATTTAGACAAGTTTAACACGTGAAATTAAACGAATAAGTAAGCATTGATCCTTCTTAGTCACTCCAAAATGTACCAATTGATAGTGTTAACTTTGCTTCATGGAAAAAATAATGTCATGTAAATGAGTTAACTTGGATTTCCTACCCTTGAATCCATAGGAAACTTTGTTCTAATGCACTATTATAATCAACCGAGTTTTTACACCAACAGGTCTGTCACTTACGTGTGGTGCCCACGCGTGAGGTCCCACACTTGAGTGAGCACAAGTCACGTGCAATAGGTACGCCAACTCCCAGCCATCTTCTTTGTCAAGAGAAGACGCATCAGATGCGTATTGAAGTCCGTGGGCCTTCCTGATCCTCTGCTGTCCCTCTCACACAAAACAAATCTCTCATTCTCGGCCCGCTGACTCGCCTCGCTCGCTCGCCGCACCTCCCCGCGCACCGACAAACCTCCCCGCACAATACCAATATCATCATCACCCGAAAAGGGAAGACACTCATAATGTTTCATTTTTTTCTCCTTCCAGTGATCTCTTCCTCCGAGTTTCACTCGACGGGCAAACGCACATCTGCAGCATAGTAATAATAAAAAGGTAGAAAAATCGATATACGAATCTATAATTAAATAGGTTAAACTAGGGTTTTGCCCAGTACTACAGATCAAGGTTCAAAAAAATCCAACTACGGGGTTCGAACAACACGATTCTAATCCAAGAATTTTTTCGACCTCATCCAAATGGCCTCAAACTATAGGGTTAGTATCTAGTGCAGTATGTGTGAAAATGTATGCACTATGTGTGCTATAACTTGTATGTCTTTCAAATTTGAACCAACTTTGAATAAGTTTGAAATATTTGAAATGGGGCTTTTGGCTTAAACGTTTGAAACTCAAAACGACTTCTCTTCATGCTAGACTTCATAAGACCGAGTTTAGGGTTAGGGGTAGATACATGATTTGTCTGGTTTGAATATGTCTAAACCTTGTTTATCAACTTTAATGCTGCTTCTCAGTCACTTTAAAATGAAGTTTTTGGAGGTTTTTGAAATTTCCATCTTTGAAACCCCAAAACCACTTCTCTTCATGCCTTACTTCATAACAGAGTTTAGGGTTAGGGTAGATACATGATTTGTATGGTTTGAATATGTCCAAACCTTGTTTATCAACTTGAATGTTTACTATATGACATAAGAAGACTATGTAATTAGTTTTTAATTTCCTTTCTGATTTTTTAATTTTCTGCGCATTTGAATCATATCTTGGTCAAATCCTAGTAGGTTTCACCAAGATTTAGACAAGTTTAACATGTGAAAAACGAAAAGGTAAGCATGGATCCTTCTTTAGTCACTCTAAAATGAAGTTTTTGGGATGTTCTTGAAATTTCCTTTTGAAACCCAAAACCACTTCTCTTCATGATTGACTTCCATAAGATCGACAGATAGAGTTTAGGGTTAGGGGTATATATATACATGATTTTTTTGAATATGTCCAGACCTTGTTTATCAACTTGAATGCTTACTATATATGCGATATAAGAATGCTATGTGCTTTGGTTTTCATTCTCTTTTGATTTTTTTCTAAATTTTTAGGCCCATTTGAAATCTTGGTCAAATCCTAGGCTTGACCAAGATTTAAACAAGTTTAAAACATGTGCCTTGATTTTCCATTTTTTGTTTTTTCTGAATATTTATGCCCATTTGAATCTTGGTCAAATCCTAGGTTTGACCATGATTTAAACAAGTTTAATAAACATGAATATGAAATTTCCATGATTTATACCAAAAACCACTTCTCTTCATGCTTGACTTCATAAGTTAGGGTTTAGGGATATATAGGGGGTAGATTCATCATGATTTTTCTGGTTTGAATATGTCTAGACTTACTTTATCAACTTAATTGAATGCTTACTATGTGACATAAGAAGACTATGGTGTCTGGATTTTCATTTTTTAAATTATGCTCATTTGAATCTTGGTCAAATCCTGGGTTTGACCAAGATAAAAAAGATTAAAACATGAAAATGAAAAAATTAAGCCTTGATCCTTCTTATTCACTCCAAAATGAAGCTTTTGAGGTTTTTGAAATTTCCATGTGTTTGAAACCCAAAACCACTTCTTCTCTTCATGTTACATGAATTTTTGGTTTATAGTAAGCATTCAAGTTGATAAACATTTAGACATATTCAAACTAGAAAAATCATGTATATACCCCCTAAGGCTAAACTCTGTGATATATATGAAGTCAAGCATATAAGAGGAATGGTTTTGGGTTTCAAACATGGAAAATTCAAAAACCCTCCCAAAAGCTTCATTTTTTGAGTGAATAAGAAGGATCCAGGCTTACTTTTTCATTTTCATGTTACTGACTTGTTTAATTCTTGGTCAAACCTAGGATTTGACCAAGATTCAAATAGGCATAAAAATTCAATAAAGAATTCAAAAAATGAAAAACCAAAGCACATAATTAAGCTTCTTAAGTTATAGTAAGCATTCATGTTGATCAAGAGAGTCTATACATATTTAAACATTACAAATCATGTATATACCCCAACCCTAAACTCTGTCTAATGAAGTCAAGGACGAAGAGAAGTGGTTTTCGTTTTTTTTTTTTGAATTTTTATGCCCATTTGAATCTTGGTCAAATCCTTGCAGGTTTGACTGACCAATATTTAAACAAGTTTAAAACATGAAAATGAAAAGTAAGTGTGGATCCTTCTTATTCACTCCAAAATGAAGCTTTTGGGAGGTTTTTTTAAATTTTCCATGTTCGAAACCCAAAATGATATCTCTCCGTGCTTTTACTTCATAAGACAAAGTAGGGGTAGGTAGATGCTGGTGATTTTTCTGGTTTGAATATGTCTAGACCTTTGTTTATCAACTTGATTATTATGTGACATCAAAAGACTATGTGTTATTTTTTTGAATTTGTTATGTCTATTTGAATCTTGGTCAAATCCTAGTTTTGACCAAGATTTAAACAAGCTTAAAACATGAAAATGAAAGTAAGCTCAGATTCTTCTGGTCCTCCAATGAAGCTTTCTTTTGGGGAGGTTTTTAATTTATGTTGAAAACTCAAACTACCTCTTAATGCTTGACTTTACAAGATTGTAGTTTAGGGTTAGGGGCTATGATATTAAGGATTTTCTTGTTTAAATATGTCTAGACTTTGTTTATCAACTTGAATGCCTTACTATATGACATAAGAAGACTATGTTTTTTTTATTTTGATGCCCCCATTTGCATTGAATCTTGTCAAATCCTAGTTTGACCAAGATTTAACCAATTTAAAACATGAAATGAAAATGAAAGCCTGGATTCTTCTTAGTCACTCCAAAATGAAGCTTTTGGGAGTTTTTTCAATTTCCAATGTTTGACCCAAAACCACTTTTCTTCATGCTTGACTTCATAATAACATAGTTTAGGGTTAGGGGGTATATACAATATTTTTCTCCGGTTTTAAATATGTCTAGACTTATGGACTAACCGTGAATGCTTACTATATGGTTAAGCTATAAAAGCTGGTTTTTTTTGATTTCCTTTTTGAATTTTTATGCCCACTTGAATCCTGGTCAGATCTGACCAAGATTTAAACAAGTTAAAACATGAAATGAAAAAGTAAGTCTGCCTCTTCTTAGTCATGTAAATGAGTTAACTTGGATTTCCTACCCCTGAATCCATAGGAAACTTTGTACTAATGCAGTATAATAATCACTCGAGAGTTTTTACACCAACAAGTCTGTCACTTACGTGTGGTGCCCATGCGTGAGGTCCCAAACTTTATGAGCACAAGTCACATGCTGTATAAGGCAAAATACCCGATCAACCGGCGGTCGTTAGACCCGATCGTATTTCTTGCTTTCAGACCGGGTCTACCATAAGAAGTTTGTTCCTTTTGAGCGCATCACTCAGATTTGCAAGTTTTTGGGGGTCCCACAAATTCAGGGTAGCATCATGCCCCCCTTCCCACGCCAACACAAACAGAGTTCAACACAACCTAATTAAGCAAGGTTCAACACAGACATAGTTCAACAACCCCTAATTAAGCTAATAGGTTCACCACAAACGCTGCTGAGCAGCAAACATAAACAGAGTTCAACAAAAGATGCTGCTTTTGAAGCAGTAGGAGAGACAAACATGCACAACAGTTACGGAGTATATTTACCATCTTCTTCCTGTCGCCTCCTCCCGGTCCCGCTTCTTCTGCTTCTTGCTGCCCATACCTTTAATCTTTGGTGGCTTGGGCTTGGGAGGAGGCACACGACCGGTCTCGATAGCTTGGTTCAATTTCTTCCTTAGGAATAGCCCATATGCCATGTGGTTGGCTATGAAGCCGGATCGGTTAACAGTTTCCCCAACTTTGAGACAGCCGGACCCACCGGCTTCGGCATGCTGCAGGACGCTTCGAAAGTCAACCTTTATGCTCTTTGTGCAGAAGGGGCAGCTGTTCCTGGCACCAGTCCAGGGTTCACTCCAATACTTGTCGAACTTCCCCGCCTTAAGCTTGTTGAGAGTGGCCCTGGCCTTCCTATGACGCGACTCGACATCGCTGTCAACCTCATCAGTAGCAACCTGATACATGCCAAATAAACAGGTGAAGCAAATATGTAGCAGTTGCAACTAATAATGAATATGAATCTAAAAAGATTCTGACGCTAATTCAAAACCCTATAGCGCAAAAAAAAGAGGGAGAGACCATAGAGCAAATCGATACAGGGCTATGTTGAATAAGGGAGAGAGGTGAATCGGATGTGAAGCAAATATGTAGCAGTTGCAACTAATACTGAATATGAATCTAAAAAGATTCTGACGCTAATTCAAAACGCTATAGCGCAAAAAAAGAGGGAGAGACCATAGCGCAAATCGATACAGGGCTATGTTGAATAAGGGAGAGAGGTGAATCGGAACATACTTCCTCCCCCTCGTCGACGATATTCTCGTCGAAGGTCGGCGGCGGCGGTTCAAAGATGAGTTCAACCTCGTCCTCGTCATCTAGGGGATGCTTCCCAAGAGAGTGGACCCATCTACCAACAGCATCAGATGCCGATGAGCGACCGATGGCCCGACCTTCGGCAATGGCCTCCGCTTCGTCTTTGGCATCCGCTGCGGCAATGATCGCCGCCGTTGCGGCCATGCGTGCTGCGGTCGCGGCTCTGCACGCCTCCTCTGCGGCTAAGGCCAGCCGCGCGGCTTTCGCTTTCGCTGCGTTGACGGCGTCGGTTGGGCTCTCCATCGGTGGAATGGGAAGGGGAAGTGAAGAGAGGGTTTTTTCCTAGTCCGTGGAGAGAGGGAGAAGTGTGGACGTGAAATGGATAACTGACGATATTTCAAGATTTGGGAGACATAGCACGAACCGGCAGATGACAGCGCGTGGGTGCATTACCTCATACTGCCTCTGTCCTAGAAAGAGCGTACGTGTGGGTTTTCAAGGCATATTAAGGATTTTATTATTACATTGGGAAACTGTCATCGACCATCACTTTCCTCTTCAACTTTTCCACCTCCAATGATCTAAATGCATGTAGTAAATAAGAAAACCATATTATGCTAAATACTACTACCTCCATCCCAAAGCGTAAGGCTTATATTATTTTTAGAAGCTCAAACTATGTCAAGGTAAACTAAGATTTTACCAAAAATCATTATCATGCAAAATACAAAATTAATATCAATACATAGACAACGATTTTTTTTGGTATGGTATCTACAAAATATTATATTAGTTGATAGATTGTTCTAAATTTTCGTCAACCTTTACTTGCTTTGACTCTTAAAAAAAGACTTAAGCTTTGTGATGGAGGTAGTACGTACTAGTCGTGAAGAAACTATATCCCTCGTGATGAGAAAGAAATATTTTTTACTACCACTCTTTTGTGGACAAATTTTGAAGTGCATTGCAAAACGAGAAGTACACTCTTTTATGGACAAATTTTAACTCTACACCCATTATTTCAGGATGGAGGGAGTATAACCCAACTTGTTTTTTTCTTCTGGGCACTACACTGCTTTTTCCCTGTGCAATGCTTGGTTCTACCCTTTTTCTCAATGTAATGGTCACTTTAAGTCATTTTTTCCCACACACATTTATTTTGTACTTCTCTACAGTGTTGACCGTGCTACTACTATTTGTGTTAGTGCGCCAAAAACAAAATGTTATTTTTTAAGTGCCAAATTAATCTAGGGCGTTGGTTGTGAATCGGTGAACAAAAAAGAGATAGCCCAAAAGAGGAACACACCAAGGTACAAAAACTAGTATATATGCATGTTTCTATGTACATATATATGACCCTGGGTTTGTAGATAAAAAACATTCATATATGCGCTTACTATTAATATACATAAGTTTATGCTGATTCTCTTGGTTTAGGTATATATATGGTTAGGCATCACTACTAATTCAGAAAAAACAAAAATGTAACCCTTCAAGTGAAGTCATTTTAAGTGACCTAACAACTAAAATTCATATATAGGATTTGTATAGGAATTATGTAGGATTTAGATCACATGTGAATTTTCCCCACACTAGTTGTTTGATTCATAGGAACATATCCTATAGGAATCTTGCAGTGCAAATCCTATAAGAATAAAACATTAGGTCATACCTCATGGAAAATTTCCTTTGGCACAATCAAACACAACTCATCTTCCTATATGATTCAACTAGCCATTAAATCTCAATCCTATGTTTTCCATATTTCTATGGTTTTCCCATCCTATGAATCAAAGGAGCCTTAGGGCTTATATCTTTTTTTAGAAAGGCAAACTATGTTAAGATTGGCCAAGTTTTACGAAAAACCTTTAACATGCAAAATACAAAGTTGAGTCATTTCGTTTGAATCGGAGGGAGTACATTTGACGTTATGGTACTATTTGACAGCTGCTTGGCACTGTATTTTTTTTCGAACCAAACTTCCCCCTTCATGAAGCTTTTATTTTAGCTTCAGTGACTTGATACATCCATATATCTAGACAAAGTTGAGTCAATTCATTTGAATCAGAGGGAGTACATTTGACTATATGGGTATTGTTTGACAACTGCTTGGCACTGTCTTCTTTTTTGAACCAAACTGCCCCCTTCACGAAGCTTTTATTTTGGGATAGAGCTTCACTGACTTGATACTTCCAAGTTTCACAGTGACTTGGTGCCACCATCCACCATCCATCTCAGATCCAATGTATGCGATCGACTTAGAATTTAAACTAAATAATTATTATAATTGCTCAGAAATATTTCAAGAACTTCCAGTTAATCGTGCATATTTCGATTTATATTTTGGTGAAGTTTCATTCGATTTGAATCAAAGGTTTGTGAGCAAATATATACTCCCTCCGGTTCATATTAATTGACTCTAATATGGATGTACTAGACACATTTTAGTTCTAGATACATCCATATTGAAGTCAATTAGGGCTCCTTTGATTCAAAGGATTTGCATAGGAATTGTGTAGGATTTGGTTCCTATGGGAAAAATTCCTATACATGTTGTTTGATTCATAGGAACATATCCTATAGGAAAAATTCCTATAGGAATCTTGTAGTGTAATTCCTATAGGAAAAAAGCATTAGCTCATACCTCATGGAAAAATTCCTTTGCTACAATCAAACAAACTTCATCTTCCTATAGGTTTCAAGTAGACATGTCATTCCAATCCTATACCTTTCCTATTCCTATGCTTTTCCTATCCTTTAAATCAAAGGAGCCCTTAATATGAATCAGAGGGAGTATTTAGTTTAAACTAGTGCTCGTATACGTAAAAAGCTCTTTAATCACAAGCTAATCGTCCGAGTGGGATGAAATATTCACAGATTTTAGAACAAGGCATCTACATTTTACTGGATTTTTTTCGTAATTTTTGTTTTTAGGTTCGAAATAAGAGATTAGTTTGGAACGTTGGATCTCAAATGGTTGGTAGATGGTGGCACCAAGTCACAATGAGATTTGGAGACTTCAAGTCACTGCAGCTCTGTCCTTTTATTTTGACAAACTGCAGAGCCGCTGGTGCATCTATGCTTGCGTACGGCCGACGCCGATTCTTAGCAAGGAAGTTCTTCCTATAAGTAGTAGTAGTATCCATACTCCACTCCAAGGCATGTATAAAAAAAAGAACCCATCCCGTTCTCGTTTTCCCGATCACTCTTCTCTGAAGATGGAGGAGGCCCTCTTCTTGTGCCCCCTCTGCCTGCTGCCCTTCAAACCCCCCATATCCAAGGTCGCTCCCTTCCGATTTCATTCTTAGGTTCACCTGTGAGAAATGTCAATGACAACTGATGCCACGTACGTTGTTCCGTGCAGTGCAAGGGCGGTCATATGGGCTGTCGGCGCTGCGTCGGCGAGCTTGCGCCGAACCCGTGCAAGAAGTGCGAGCAGCCGGCGTGGTTGCCGCCGTCGAATCGATCTGGGCCAAGATTGCCGCCGTCGAATCGATCTGGGGCAATGGTCAAGTGCGTCGGCTGCCAGAGCTTGGTCGCCTCCACGGAGTCCTACAAGCACTATATCGCGTGCCCGCATGGTCCGTGCGGCTGCACAGAGGCCATCAATACCGGCTGCAGCTTCACCGGCCCGCCGCGGGAGCTCCTGGTACACCTCCAAGCATCCCACTCCATCCCAGTGTTTACGTTCCAGTATGGCATACCCGCCTGGTGCATAGTTCGTCTTCCGGTACAACCGCGGGGACACCTGTTCATCGGCAGTGGGGAAGAAGACGGTAGCGTGTTCGCCATCACCGTTGGAGCGCTCGGCCCGACCACCATTGTGTCCTGTGTGTGCATCAGGTCGGCCGCGTGCTTGTTTCCGATGTACAAGGCGCAGCTGTTGGTGATTGGTCCGCCGGCGCCGGCGACGGCTGGGACCAGTGACCTCTCGACGGACACCTTGATGGCGGTAATCGAGCCGACGAGCTCCCCGACGCCTAGCTCGATCATGTTGCAGCAGCTCACTTCTTTCCTGGCGGTGCCGCCCCGTTACGCGAAGCAGAATGGAGGGCAGCGTGTGTTGCCTATCTGCGTTTGCATCAACAAGAAGGTTATACAATAATCTTCGTTTAGTCATACTGCAATGTAGTTACTCGAAGATCGGAGGGAGTAGTTTAGTTCGAAGTAGGGTTCGTTCGGATGTATTTTGGACTTGTATAGTAGTAGTACTACTACTCCAGAACTATTACTAGCTAGTTGGAGTGCTAGAATGCAGCTCGGAGTATTATAGTATTTTGGCAGTACTACTAGTTATGTATGTGACTGCAAATTCAAACTAAAATGGACTATTTCTTGCTAATGTTGTTCTTTTGGAGTCATCATTTTTTTCTGAACGTGTTAACTATGCTATTGTCTAAGGATTCGTTTAGATTTCTTTGGTTGAATTCATATTTCGTCTCTTCCTAATTTGGCAAAACTGCACTGTCATGGGCATTCTTACAAGGTCGCTGAAGTTTCAAAGTTTCTTAATGTATATTGCGTAGGGTGTACCCCCTTAACATGGATCTGTTGCATTTTTGGGTTGTATTTTTTTTGGCAATTTTCAGGACCATAAAATAGCACGCCTTCAGTTGAAATTTGAATTAGTGGCCGATACTAGCATGGAGTAGTGAAGTTTTTTTGTACTCCCTCGGTCCCACCAAAAGTGTCTCACCTTTGTTAAAATTTAGATGGATAGATGTATTTTTTTTACAAAGTTGAGACAACTTTGGTGGGACGGAGCCACGGAGTCGTAGTTGATGGCGAGAAGGTTGATGCCTTGCTAGGTTGGTGTACGTTGCAAAAAGAACAAGGTTGGTGTGTATTTGTTTTATTTGTTCACCATAATACTGACATGGCCATCGATTTGATTAGACAACACAAGCCTGGGATGTTTCACTTATTTATTGTAGGAAGCACGATTAATGTTCTGTAATGATGGGGCTACTCCTATAGTCCGTCTGCTCGGCTCCTACTCGGGTGTCGGGTCACATTCACACTCTCCTCTTTTTTTGAACACATTCACACTCTCCTCTTTTTTTGAACACATTCACACTCTCCTCGAAACTGCAGTAGGCAGTATATGAGCGTCTCGGTTCACCTCCGTCGTCTATCCCCACTCCGCCCATCTTCCATAGCACGCGCCTGCGTTTCGCATCCTATCCAGCAGTGCCCAGTTTGAGAGCCTCTGTTCTCCAACTCAAACCCCCACCTGCCGCCATTGATCGCCATCTCTCTCCCAAAGTTCGAATCAGTAGATCGCCCAAGAAAATACCAACCCCATTGTACCACCTGCCTCATTGTGATGGCGAAATCGAGCAGGGTCTGTGGATCTGGGCTGTTTCACAAGGTGTTTACGGAAGGCCCCCTTGAAGTGCTCATCAGCCAGTGCGACGCCATCACCGCCGCGTCCCTAGTCGGTTCCTCCAAAAGTATTCTTCAGTCAGCCAAATACAGTGCCACTCTGCCTGCTTCTCAGCCGTTTGGCCTTCCGTGTGTTCTCTGTTGTGACCCGGCGGATAAACCATGGGCGGTGTTCAAGGAGGATTTGCCGGTGCACAGCAAGTGCAAACTACTGCCGCTGGACAGGTTCTCCTATGATGGCCTAATGCCACACGGTAAGGATGAGGAGCGGGCAGGCGCCAATGGAGATTGGATCGCCATGGTTGGCCCCGAAGGCAAGTGGAACCTCCTCAATGTGTACACTCATCGCAAGATTAAGCTTCCATCTTTGAGGAACAAGTTGGAAACCACACACAATCCACTTATATTCGAGTATCAGCGTTCTGCTATTCAACTGCAGAAGATAGCTATTTGCCAAGTTCCTACAGCTGCTAGGGGGTATCAAGATTTCTCCCTTGTCGCAATCTTCGACTTTGCAATTGCCTACCTCCATGGCGAATATCCTCGTGAATGGATATTTCTTGAAAACCAGTTTCAGTACGGCGCCATATACTGCGATGCAATTATACATAACGGACTTGTGTTCGCCGTTACTGAGCTTGGAAATGTTTATGCATGGGATCCTAATCAATTTGGTAACATTTCCTCCCTATCTTTTTTATATACGTAACTTATATAGTATTTCACCTCTTATTTGTTGAACTGTCTTGGCATCTTTTGGCTTAAAGGAATTCCATAGGCGCACACCATAACCCTCTTGTGGTATGGACATATATAGAATTTAACATCTATAGGAATTTTAGTATGGTCTAATGTGCATGTTGTTCCTTAGGAAAAAGGCCCCCTAGTAATTAAGTTTCTTTATTATTACTCCCTAGAAAATTTAAGGTAGAGTAGAAATAGAATCAATAAAGGTGCCATGCAATATTGATAAAGACTTTCATTTGTTTATATTCAAACCATCTAAAATTTGGACCAATATTTTCGGGAACATGTTTTAAATCCACATGAAGTTTTACCAAGATGTTCGAAATATATTTCAAACCATCTTATGTTCGACCATGATTTTATAAAGTACTAGTATTGGCATCCCAATATCAAATCAATATCACTAGTAGATAAATCATGAAATATATTTTCATGTGACGTGTTCTTTCCTTTTTCAAGGTCCTATAGTGCTCCCTGCTCCATTCATTCCGTGGACGGCTGGATTTGATGACGATGATGATTTTGACTCTAATAGTCGTACGTGGTGGCTGGCAAGATCTCAAGATCGTTCTAGACTTCTCCTGGTCTATGCACGTGGCGTAATGGATTTTGCCGCTGACGGTGCTCCAACTCATTATGATAGTACCCCTTCTGTCCATTGCGGTCGCGCTGTTCACAGCTATTCGGGGTATACCTGCATTGTATTCTCGAATGACACTAGTCGGTTACTTCCAGCCAACCCGTGGGAAAGGGTTACTAATCTTGGAGACTATTCTATGTTCCTTGGGTTGAACTATCCGATTTTCATGCCAGTGGGTGGTGCAACATTTCCCCCAGGATATTTGACAAGAAGAAACTGCATCTACACCACGCCTCAGGCCATTGGCTCTCAGTTTGACACATCACATCAAGAAATTTTCCGCTTCAGTCTAAATGGCGAAGACCACCAAAGCATATCTTTCTCAAGCAGCGGTCCAGGGGCCAACTGGCATACGGGGTTTTGGTTCATCCCAAGCTACACCAACGCGCTGGACTGGAACAAAGACAATCAGAGTTAGGGATATTTATGTAATAGTAGGATCATACTACTAGCTAGCTCAGTTGGTCTTGACTCCTATTTAACTATTTATAGCTAATGTACTTAGGTGATAAATTTATGCTATTTGCATGAACCCAGGCGCTTCTTTTAATTTGATCAAATACGGTCTATACACATGCATGGTTGTTTGGCTGTTTCAGTGTCCCTAGAGGCATACATATATACTGTTATTTAGCAATCTTTATTACAGTACAAAGGTCTTAACCTCATGGTTCACAGAAAGTATAAACGTAGATCAACCATCTAAACATAGAAGACATTCTAGTGTATGATTCTTACATATACACATCAACATCCTATCAGAAAATCTTAATGTGAATTGTACTGGCTGTACAAACCCGTGCATCATTCTCTAGCCGGTTGCACCCAAAAACCAAATCGTGGTACTTCATAGTTGACTGTATGTAGGACAACATACAGATCCAATGCGAAGCCATGGGTATCACCTGCATGACAGAACCATATTTCACATGGTTGGAGGTACTCTATATGGCATTTAAAATCATTCCTTGTCTTTCATATGGTCCTAAAAATAGTACAGTTGGATTTGTGGGTTTTAATTTTTTATTAACACACTCAATTGATTGCCCAAACATTGATTAATAATATTATTAAGGGGTGTGATGTTGAAAGCCATAAGAACAATGTGCCAAACAATCTTTGCTAGCGGACGGTAAATGTATACCCATCAGAAATAATCAGCAGACGTGCATGTTTCTTTGGTCAGAATAACTGCTGCACCATCTTAAAAGTAAATGGCATGACCATTTATTTGATTTGATAGCGTGCAGCTAGATGGCGTACATTACTATCTCTACTTCCTTGGGTCGCCCAAATCTGGAGTACTAAAAGCAAATCCTGGTGATTCATTTGACAAGACAACACAGATGCGACCAAATTTCTCCGTCCATATTATTATAATAATCTGGAGTGCGTTGCCTCGTTGCCTTCCAAGAGAAGCTGCATTCCTTGCCAAAAAAGAGAGAGAGGCTGTATTTATAACTATCTCACCGGCCGCCACTAGTACAAACCATCACTCCCTCTCCACCTCCACCTCCATCTCTTCCCTAGTAGCTCCACCTCCATATCGGCGACGGACCACAATCGCGCGGCTTCGACTTCATCTTCGACGGCGGCGGCGACAGAGGCGTGAGGCACCTTCTCCGCGGCGCATCACTCATCCTCGTCCCGCGGCAACAATGGCTGTATGTGAAATCACCATACCCTTTTGTATGGTAGAGATGATGATGTGCGGATAAAATTTTATTGGCGGTTGCTCATCCTTGTTTGAATATTTGGTGTAGATTCACATCTAGGGCAGGGTGTCAAGCGGGGTGGGTAGCGGGCTAGCTAGTTTCAGTGCGAGTGCTTTAAATCTGCTCTAATCTCAACCACTATTTGCTCTAATTTTCTGCTTTGCGGGACGATTCGCGGACGCCGCTTGCAACCCTAATCTAGGGTATTGATCCTAGTTTAGTAGACTACTAGGATTTACATGCCAATTTGTTTTTAGACTAGATCCGGATATTTGTCAATACTACTACGTACTTCTTCCGTTCGTATTTAATTGACTCTAGTTGAAAGCATCGACAGTTCATTTTCTTCTCTCCCTCTCGTCGACTAATTAAAACCGAACAGAGGGAGTATTAGGAATCCATGTGCATCCGTACTACCAGTAAGGTATTGCGTTGTTGCAGAGGCTCAGTGTAATCAATATCTTTCGATATTAATATACTCACTTTATCAGAAAATAAATTAGTAATCCATGTTCAAACTTGCTAGTTTGATCGACGTTTGATGATGATTTGTGAGGCCATGTATGGGCCTAGTTTGTTTTGCCTGGTGGTCAGTAGGCTGATGATTTATTTTTTTGCTTGGTCGATCTGTGGTCGTTCCATGGCCACTGCTGATTAAGCATTACTAGAATCAACAATTTTTTGCTTGTCTGGTGATTGGAAGTGTATGCGCTAGCACCATCGCACGATGATTAGTCTTAATGGAGATGCAGATGTCGATCAAGAGGGAGAAACATATCTTGATCATGCATTTCTCACGAGATTACTTGGTGATTGGAAGTAGAATCCACAATTTGTTGTGCAAACTTCTCAACATATGCATATATTCAATGAATTGGCTTTATGTGATCAATAGTACTTCTTATTGCAGATGGATGGAGGGGAAAGAGCGAAAAAACCGATACTTAGTGAGATGACTTCTCATTCTTTGACTTCTGATATCCCAGATAACAAGGTAAATATATAGAACGACGATTCGTAGGTGATAAAAGCAGAATCCACAATTTGCCGTGCAAACTTCTCAACATATGCATATATTTGATTAATTAGTTTTATGTGATCAATAGTATTACTTATTCCAGATGGACGTAGGGGAAGGAACGAAAAAGCGGATGCTATGTGAAATGACTTCTAAATCTGTGTGTTCTGATATCCCAGATGACAAGGTAAACATATGGACCGACGCTTGTTTTGCTGCTGCCCCCGTTAGATGGCTAGATGCTCTGGTCTAATTTCTGTTCATGTGCTTATTATTGCAGAAACATAGAGTTGAAGAAAACTCTATATTGTCTGATGACAAAGGTGAAATGGCATGCCAGTCTTTTAAACCTCCGACGCCACCTTGTTTACTGTCTATGGAGACTGATGCAGCTGGACCTGGTACTGATGAGCCTATACCTGGCATCATCGTGTCACATGAAGAAGGTTGTGGATTGGGTTTACCCCCTGCTGTAGAAACTGGTGGTGCAGCTGGAGCTGCTAGTGTAGAGCCTCTAGTGAACGGTGTCGTGCCACGGGAATTCTCTGAACTGGAGCAAAACGGTTTACCTATTGTCAAGACCGATATAACTGGTGCTGATGCTGGAGTTGCTACTGATGATCCTGCACCTGAAGTATGTTTTGCATTGTTAAAACCCGTCCTGCCCAGAGTACTGACTGGTGGTGGACCTGGAGCTGGTAGGGTAGAGCCTCTAACTGAAGTGGATATTGGTGGTTTACCCTCTGGTATTGTAGAGATTTCAGCAAGCGGTCCTGTCCGAGAACATATCTGGTCCTACTATCCCTTTAGGTTCTACCGTGCTACCGACTCCTATGAACCGGAGCATGTACCTGATGTGCCTTCTGTTGAACCTGACGCACCTGTAAGTAGTGGTGATGATCAAGAAGGATCTGCATCTGATGATCCTGCACCCGAAGTTGCCACGCCACCCGAAGGAGGTTTTGTATTGGTAGAACCCGTCATGACTATGCCCACAGTACTGACTGGTGGTGGACCTGGAGCTGGTATGGTAGAGCCTCTAGCGAAAGGTGTCGTGCCACGAGAATCCTCTGAAGTGGATATTGGTGGTTTACCCTCTGTAGATACTGGTGGTCTACCTGGAGCTGGTATTGTAGAGATTTCAGCAAACAGTGCTGTCCCACCCAACTCCTATGAACTTGAGCATGTACCTGATGTGCCTTCTGTAGAACCTGATGCACCTGTAAGTAGTGGTGATGATTCCGCTGAATCTGATCAAGAAGGATCTGCATCTCGAGGACAAGATGTCAGCTGTCATTCACCTGAACCCGAGCTGAAGTCAGCAACGGTAGCTTATATGGCACGGACTGTCCTTCAAGCTCTAAAGATCCAGTTGGGTGGTTCACAGGACCAGCTACTCCAAGCCATTGTCACTACAAAAGACCAGCCAGCATGCTTCGTTATCTCCTGCATACTGTTTGACAAGCTGAAGCACTGCAACTGGCGCATTGTTCAATCCCATCAGCATGGAGAGAGGAGCTATGTTTATGTCAAGATGATTCATGCTGATTTGGTAAGGTTCCATGATAAGATGTATGGGTGGGGTGAGGCAAGAGCCACATTTTGCAGCATTCACACAGTCTTCGCTCTTGAGCCAGACCCCATGGATGCTTACCCAGTGGTGCAGCTGTCCTGACTTGATATATGTTTTATGATCAGTATGCTGCTGTCGTGGAACTGTGATGTCGAGCTACCTTTCTTATGGTTTCTAGGCTTTTGGTTTCAACATGTATTATGGAGCTTACCTTAGGACTTTCGCATGCGTTTGGCTGTTGACCTGTAATGTTTGTGGTTGGTTGTCTAATCTACTTGGCACAATCACATTGCAAAGGCAAATGTTCCTTTTCTCTTTAATTGTTATTATGACTTATGTGTTATAACCAGGCAAGAATATGCAATCTTGGTTCTCTGACCGATATATATGTACATACAACTTTTGTTCACATAATAACACTTACACGGGAAAAGAGTAGCTTTCTCTGTTGGACAAACACCAAACCACAAAAGGGTAACAACACAATATCCAAACTAGGTACGGCACCTGTTGAGCATACATGACTTTTGTCGTAAAATCACGTTAACCAACACTAGCAGCATCTTGTTCTTTGCAAGGTGCTATGCTTATCAGTCTAATCCCAATACACAACCTACTTCAGGTGGCACGATGATGTCAGGTGCAGGTTCACCAGTACCAACTCTCTTGCATCAGTCTCCATTGAAGGTACGCCACTGCTGCAGTAGACACCATTAGCAATGCAACCTGAAGGTGTTCTTATCCTCATATCAGGATCACATAATACAGGTGTCAAGCTTCATGCACTAGCCAACACAATGAAAAGTCCGAACTAGGATAGCTAGGAAAAAAACATGAAGATCTTTTTTTCGAATCCCACGCTGAACATCTTTTTTTTAACTAATTAGGTAAGCTCCTGCTGACAAACATATTACAGCAACTCCAGCAGTGGCTCTATATTTAGGCGCTGTGGGCTGAATGGCTGATGCTGCGCATGGAGCCGGCAATAGCTTCACCGGAAGCTGCAAACTGTGGCGGCCAAATGCAGGGCTGAAACAGCGTATTTTCAGAGGCGCTATAAATGCAGCGCCAAAAACAGAATATAATGAAAAATAGAGTGCAGTAAAACAGAAGATCAAACAAAGACTAGAAATAGACATAAAATAGGATAAAATTAGCTTGATAGATACTCCGTAGTTCATATTTGTACAAAGTAGTGCGATAAAACTAAACTAAAACTCGACATCTGACGAGTCCGGTGTCGTGCCCGACACCGGATCCGACGAGAAGAGGTCAATCCAACGGGGGTCGTCCTCGCCAATGGTGGTCGGCCCGGCGAGCTGCGCTTCGATGAAGGCCCGCTTCGTCGCCTTCTCCGCCCTCCGTCGTGCGCGGTCCTCCTTCTTCGCTGCCCGCCTCGTCGCCTTCTCCGCCCTCCGTCTGCGGAAGTGCTCGTTCTCGGCGGCAACGTCCTCGGGGAAGCGGGCCGCCCACTCGCGCGCCGCGCGCTCGTCCCGCTCGGCGATGCGCAAACGGCGCTCCGTCTCGCGGCGGCGGTGCTGTTCCTCCTGTCTAACGATGTACGGCGGCGGCGCGAGATCCTCGGCCTGCTGGCGCGTCCACACGTCATGGAAATTCATCGACGATCGCGGGCGCCCGAGCCGCCACGCCACGGCGTCGTACGCGCGCGCGGCCTCGTGCGCGGTCTCGTAGGTGCCGAGGCCGATGCGCTCGCCGCCGTCACGTATCTCCGCGTAATACGTACCTTTGGGGCGCGCGCGGACGCCGCGGTACCCCGTGCCCGAGACGCGGCAGTACCGCGAGCTCGACGCGAGACGAGGCATGGCGGCGGCGGCGGCGGCGGAAGCGGAGCCGCGGCGGCGATATTAGGCGCAGATGGGCAAATTTCAGCAACCCGTGTCCATCTTTTTTTTTGGCAGGATTACGCCATGTACCACCTTCCAATTAGAAAATAGTACTGTTCAGCATTCCCCTGTTGGGCCCAATATTTCACTTTGGGTTGCCAACGGCCATCTACATGGTAATTGCTCTCGGCCTACTTGCTCCGGCCGTCGAAGCCCAATAACTACAAATGGGCCTTTCTGCTCATGCAATTTCGGCCCTTTTCTAATGAAACACAGATCCTATGATTGGCAAAAAAAAATACACGGAGATTCTACATAAAAGTTGTTTTTATTTATTTTGAATTATAGGGTTCCAATTTTTGAAACTGCTCATGCCCAATATGAAAATCCTTGATCGCTCCATACCCACATGGATAACGGTATTTTTAAAAATTCATAAAGTGGATTTGAAATTTAAAACATATCCTAATAATTCCTTGATTTAATCTATCAACTTGCAAGATCTTGGAGCCAAAGAGCTTGTATTAGTCTGCGAAAATAATACTGATAAACCTGTCGTTAACAAGAAATGAAGGTTTATCGTTCAGAGAGGATGCCATGTGGGACCCATGAGACAGTACCGTCCTCAACGTTTCAAAGAAAAAGGCAAGTAGCCCGAAAATAGGGGTAAAAAATAAATCCTACAAAGGAAACATTTATTGTTCATAGAGGCTGACATGTGGGACCGATCTGCCAGCTGCATCCTCATCATTTCGAAGTCGGTAGGGATCAGAAGAAAAAGGCAAATAGCCAGAAATTAGGGGTCAAAAATAAATCCAAAAAGGAAACTTATATTCTTCATAGAGGATGACATGTGGGACCGACCTGCCAGCAGCGTCCTCATCGTTTCAAAGGCCGCAGGGGATCAAAAGAAAAAGGCAAATAGCCAGAAATTAGGGGTAAAAAAAATACAACAAAGGAAAGGTTTATTGTTCATAGAGGCTGACTTGTGGGACTCATGAGCCAGCGGCGACCTGAATTTCAAAGGCGGCATATGATCGAAAAGAAAAAGGCAAGTTAGCAAAAATCACTGGGTAAAAAAAATCTAAGAAATGAAACTTTATTGTACAGTCCCATGAGCCAGCACCTTACTCAACGTTTCAGTGGCGGCATGAGATAGAAAGAAAAAGGAAAGTGACCAAATATCAGGAGCAAAAAATAATCCAAGAAAAGAAACTTTTATTGTACATAGATGATGACATATGGGTCCCACTTATACAAGCTCTTTCGCTCCAAGATCTTGCAAGTTGATTGTACATAGAGGATGACATGCGGGCCCCTTGTGTCAGCATCTTACTCAACGTTTCCAAGGCGGCAGGGGATCAAAAGAAAAAAGGAAGTAGCCAGAAATTAGCGGTAAACAATAACTCCAAGGAAGGAAACTTTTATTGTTCATAGAGTATGACATGCGGGACCCATGCGCTAGCAGCTTCCTCAACGTTTCAAAGGGGGCATGAGATCGAAAGAAAAAGACAAGTGACCAAATATCAGGAGCCAAAAATAATCCAAGAAAAGAAACTTTATTGTACATAAAAGATGACATGCGGGTCCCATTTTGCAGCAGCGGTGTCAACGTTTCAAATGCGGCTTGAGATCAAAAGAAAAAGAGTAGCCAGAAATTAGGGGTAAAAAAACTCCCAGAAAAGAAAGTTGATTGTACATAGAGGATGGCATGCGGGTCCCATGACCCAGCACCTTACTCAACGTTTCAGAGGCGGCATGAGATCGAAAGAAAAAGGAAAGAGACCAAATACCAGGAGCAAAAATAATCCAAGAAAAAGAAACTTTTATTGTACATAGAGGATGACATATGGGTCCCACTTATACAAGCTCTTCCGCCCCAAGATCTTGCAAGTTGATTGTACATAGAGGATGACATGCGGGCCCCTTGTGTCAGCAGCTTAATCAATGTTTCCAAGGCGGCAGGGGATCAAAAGAAAAAGGAAACAGCCAAAAATAAGAGGGTGAAAAAATCCAAGAAAAGAAACTTTTATAGTATCGAGGATGACATGTGGGTCCCATGAGCCAGCAGCTTCTCAACGTTTCAGAGGCTGCATGAGATCGAAAGAAAAAGGCAAGTGACCAAAAATAAGGGGGTAAAAAAAATCCAAGAAAAGAGACTTGATTGTACATAGAGGATGACATGCGGGTCCCACCAGTCAGCAGCTTACTAACGTTTCCAAGGCGGCAGGGGATGAAAAGAAAAAGGAAATAGCCAAAGATCAGAGGGTGAAAAAAATCAAAGAAAAGAAACTTTTATAGTACATAGAGGATGACATGTGGGTCCCATGGGCCAGCAGGTTCCTCAACGTTTTCAAGGGCGGCATGAGATCGAAAGAAAAAGGCAAGTGACCAAAAATCAGAGGGTGAAAAATAATCCAAAAAAAGAAACTTTTATTGTACATAGAGGATGACATGCTGTCCCAACGTTTCAAATGCGGTTTGAGATCAAAAGAAAAAGAAAGTAGCCAGAAATTAGGGGGTAAAAAAACTCCAAGAAAAGAAAATTGATTGTACATAGAGGATGACATGCGGGTCCCACGAGTTTGCAGCTTACTCAACGTTTCCAAGGCGGCAGGGGATCAAAAGAAAAAGGAAATAGCCAAAAATCAGAGAGTGAAAAAAAACCAAGAAAATAAACTTTTGTAGTACATAGAGGATGACATGCGGGTCCCATGAGCCAGCAGGTTCCTCAACGTTTCAAACGTGGCATGATCGAAAGAAAAAGGCAAGTGACCAAATATCAGGAGCCAAAAATAATCCAAGAAAAGAAACTTTATTGTACATAGAGGATGACATGCGGGTCCCATTTTGCAGCAGCGGTCCCAACGTTTCAAATGCGGCTTGAGATCAAAAGAAAAAAGAAATTAGGGGTCAAAAAACTCCAAGAAAGGAAAGCTTTATCGTTCATACAGGCTGACATGTGGGACCTATGAGCCAGCAGCTTATGAACGTTTCAAAGGCGGCAGATCAAAAGAAAAAGGAAATAGCCAAAAATCAGAGGGTGAAAAAAATCCAAGAAATCAAACTTTTATTGTACATATAGAGGATGACATGCGGGTCCCATGAGCCCAGATTCCCAACGTTTCAAACGTGGCATGATCGAAAGAAAAGGCAAGTGACCAAATATCAGAGCCAAAAATAATCCAAGAAAAGAAACTTTATTGTACATAGAGGATGACATGCGGGTCCCATTTGCAGCAGCGGTCTCAACGTTTCCAAGGCGGCACAGGACCAAAAGAAAAATGAAGTAGCCAGAAATCAGGGGGTGAAAGAAAAGAAAGATTTCAATTGGGCTACATCTAGACATCTGGGCCTTCGAACTATCCTTCTGGGCCTTTGGACACGTACAATTTCAGCCCACTCCAGAACATGATAGTTCGGATTTTTCTCAAAAAAAAAACAGGAAAGTCCTATGCTTCGCCAAAACAAAAAACAAGGAGATTCAAGATATATGTTGTAAAAATAAAGATTTAATTTATCCGTTTGCAATAGCTCAGAGCGCAATACACTGTTTATTGTCTGCAAAATAATCAAGATATCACATGTTTCTTGTACGGGGAGGCTGACATCGTGGACCCATGAGCCAGCAGCGTCGTTTTAAAGGCGGCAGGGGATGGAAAGAAAAAATAAACCAAAAATCTGTTGGTAAAAAATCCAAGAAAAGAAACATTTTCGTTCTGAGAGGATGACATGCGGGACCCATGAGGCAGCAGCGTCCTCAGCGCTTATTGTTCATAGAGGCTGACATGTGGGACCCGTGAGCCAGCAGCGTCCTCAACGTTTTAAAGGCGGAAGGATATCGAAAGAAAAAATAAGCCAAAAATCATTTGGTAAACAATATCCAAGAAAAGAAACATTTACCGTTCTGAGAGGATGACATGCGGGACCCATGAGGCAGCAGCATCCTCAACGATTCCAAGGCGGCAGGGGATCAAAGAAAAAAAAGGAAATATCCAGAAATTAATTAGG
This sequence comes from Lolium multiflorum, assembly GCA_030979885.1. Lineage (NCBI taxonomy): Eukaryota > Viridiplantae > Streptophyta > Magnoliopsida > Poales > Poaceae > Lolium > Lolium multiflorum. Next base: position 419,924,982 of record CM061750.1, read on the forward strand.
GGTTCAAAAAAATCCATCAAAGGAAACTTTTATTGTTCATAGAGGATGACTTGTGGGACCGACCTGCCAACAGCGTCCTCATCGTTTCAAAGGGGCAGGAGATCCAAAGAAAAAGGCAAATAGCCAGAAATTAGGGGTCAAAAATAACTCCAAGAAAGGAAACTTTTATTGTTCGTAGAGGATGACATGCGGGACCCATGAGCCAGCAGCTTACTCAACGTTTCAAAGGCGGCATGAGATCGAAAGAAAAAGGCAAGTGACAAAATATCAGGAGCAAAAGATAATCCAAGAAAAGAAACTTTATTGTACATAGAGGATGACATGTGGGTCCCATTTTGCAGCAGCGGTCTCAATGTTTGTAATGCGGCTTGAGATCAAAAGAAAAAGAAAGTAGCTAGTAATTAGGGGGTGAAAAAAATCCAAGAAAGGAAAGTTGATGGACATAGAGGATGACATGCGGGTCCCTTGAGCCAACAGCTTACTCAACGTTTCAAAGGGGGCAGGGGATCAAAAGAAAAAGGCAAGCCAAAAATCAGAGGGTGAAAAAAAATCCAACAAAGGAAACTTTTATAGCACATAGAGGATGACATGCGGTCCCATGAGCCAGCAGGTTCCTCAACGTTTCAAACGTGGCATGAGATCGAAAGAAAAAGGCAAGTGCCCAAATATGAGGAGCCAAAATAATTCAAGAAAAGAAAGTTTTATAGTACATAGAGGATGACATGCGGGTCCCATTTAGCACAGCGATCAGCGTTTGAGAGGTGGCAGGGATCAAAAGAAAAAAGAAATTGCCAAAAATCAGATGGTGAAAAAACCAAGAAAAAGAACTTTTATAGTACATAGAGGATGACATGCGGGTCCCATGAGCCAGCAGGTTCCTCAACGTTTCAAACGTGGCATGAGATCGAAAGAAAAGGCAAGTGAAAAAATATCAGGAGCCAAAAATAATTCAAGAAAAGAAAGTTTTATAGTACATAGAGGATGACATGCGGGTCCCATTTAGCACAGCGTATCAGCGTTGAGACAGGGGATCAAAAGAAAAAGAAATTGCCAAAAATCAGATGGTGAAAAACCAAGAAAAAGAACTTTTATAGTACATAGAGGATGACATGCGGGTCCCATGAGCCAGCAGGTTCCTCAACGTTTCAAACGTGGCATGAGATCGAAAGAAAAGGCAAGTGAAAAAATATCAGGAGCCAAAAATAATTTAAGAAAAGAAAGTTTTATAGTACATAGAGGATGACATGCGGGTCCCATTTAGCAGCAGCGTATCACTGTTTGAGAGGCAGCAGGGGATCGAAAAAGTCAAGTGACGAAATATGAGGTGCCAAAAAAATCCAAGAAAAGAAAGTTTTATAGTACATAGAGGATGACATGCGGGTCCCATTTAGCAGCAGCGGTATCACCGTTTGAGAGGCAGCAGGGGATCGAAAGAAAAAGTCAAGTGACCAAATATGAGGTGCCAAAAAAATCCAAGAAAAGAAAGTTTTATAGTACATAGAGGATGACATGCGGGTCCCATTTAGTAGCAGCGGTATCACCGTTTGAGAGGCGGCAGGGATCGAAAGAAAAAGGTAAGTGACCAAATATGAGGTGCCAAAAATAATTCAAGAAAAGAAAGTTTTATAGTACATAGAGGATGACATGCGGGTCCCAAGCAGCAGCGGTATCACCGTTTGAGAGGCTGCAGGGATCGAAAGAAAAAGGCAAGTGACCAAATTTGAGGTGCCAAAAATAATCCAGGAAAAGAAAGTTTTATAGTACATAGAGGATGACATGCGGGTCCCAAGCAGCAGCGGTATCACCGTTTGAGAGGCGGCAGGGGATCGAAAGAAAAAGGCAAGTGACCAAATTTGAGGTGCCAAAAATAATCCATGAAAAGAAAGTTTTATAGTACATAGAGGATGACATGCGGGTCCCAGTTAGCAGCAGCGGTATCACCGTTTGAGAGGCGGCAGGGGATCGAAAGAAAAAGGCAAGTGACCAAATTTGAGGTGCCAAAAAAACTCCAAGAAAAGTTGATTGCACATAGAGGATGACATGCGGGTCCCATTTAGCAGTCTCAACGTTTCCAAGGCGGCAAGGGATCAAAAGAAAAAGGAAGTAGCCAGAAATCAAAAAAAATCCAAGAATAGAAAGAATTTTGGTTCATAGAGGATGACATGCGGGACCCATGATCCTGCATCGTAAACGGCTCGTTGAACGAGATGGCGCGATGTAGAAAAAAAACAATGCCAGAGAGGCTGCCATCTGGGCCCTACATCCCTCGGCGGTGCGGATTTGCGTTGACTCGGCCGGCGAACCCGAGATTTCGAGATGCACCACGTCCCGGGCCACCATACGCCACGTTTTGGCCGCTTTCGTCGGGCTAGGTGGCCTCAAAAACGAGAAAAAAAAGTTTTGACATGCACCACGGAGGGACCAAAATCGTCGGCCATGGTACACCAGCAACCACGGCGCGACTTCAACTTCGTCGGCCATGGCAACTTTTCTTGTAGTGCTTGGGGAGTTGATACGTCCAATTTGCATCACTATTTTGTATCATAATTTGCTATTATTCATTGATATATTTCATATTGGGACACAATACTTATGTTATTTCATCTATTTTGCATGTTTCATCATCATTGGAGGATCAAGCACCGGAGCCAGGATTCTGCTGGAAAAAGCACCGTCAGAATGCAATATTTCGGAAGATCAACTGTGGAAGGAAATTTCACGTAAATTCCTATTTTTCCAGATGACGGAGGGAGCCAGAAGGGGAAGAAGAGGGAGCCATGTGGGCCTGCACCACAGGGCGGCGCGGCCCATGGCCTGGCCGCGCCACCCTGTGGTGTGGGGGCCCCTTTCGCCTCCTTTTCTTCGCGTACTCCTTCGTCCCGAAAACCTAAGCCACGTAGAGGACCTCACGAAGGGTTACAGCCGCCTCGCGGGGCGGAGAACACCAGAGAGAAAAGAGCTCTCCGGCGGGCAGTGAACCGCCGGGGAAATTCCCTCCCGGAGGGGGAAATCGACGCCATCGCCATCGTCATCGAGCTGGACATCATCTCCATCATCATCATCATCATCTCCACCATCTACACCGCCATCACCACCGCTGCACCTCGTCACCGCTGTAACAATTCGGGTTAAATCTTGATTGTATGATAGGGGAAACTCTCCCGGCATTATTCTCTACTTGTTATAGATGCTATTGAGTGAAACCATTGAATCAAGGTTTATGTTCAGATTGTTATTCATCATCATATCACCTCTGATTGTATTCCATATGATGTCCCGTGAGTAGTTCGTTTAGTTCTTGAGGACATGGGTGAAGTCTAAATGCTAGTAGTGAATTATGGTTGAGTAATATTCAATGTTATGATATTTAAGTTGTGGTGTCATTCTTCTAGTGGTGTCGTGTGAACGTCGACTACACGACACTTCACCATTTATGGGCCTAGGGGAGTGCATCTTGTATTCGGTTGCTAATTGCGGGGTTGCCGGAGTGACAGAAACCTGAGCCCCCGTTAGTATATCGATGCAAGAGGGATCGCAGGATCTCAGAGTTTAAGGTTGTGGTTAGATTTATCTTAATTACTTTCTTGTAGTTGCGGATGCTTGCAAGGGGTATAATCACAAGTATGTATTAGTCCTAGGAAGGGCGGTGCATTAGCATAGGTTCACCCACACAACACTTATCAAAACAATGAAGATTATTAAGCCACATGAAGCGAAAGTACTAGACTAAAATCCCCGTGTGTCCTCAAGAACGTTTGGTCATTATAAGTAAACAAACCGGCTTGTCCTTTGTGCTAAAAAGGATTGGGCCACTCGCTGCAATTATTTCTCTCGCATTTTACTTACTCGTACTTTATTCATCTGTTACATCAAAACTCCTTGAATACTTGTTTGTGAGCATTTACAGAGAATCCTTCATCGAAACTGCTGCCAACACCTTCTGCTCCTCGTTGGGATCGACATTCTTACTTATCGAAGATACTACGATACACCCCTATACTTGTGGGTCATCAACGCGCCATCGCCATCCTTTTTCTCCACAGTACGATACTAGAAATCCACTCAGATACCTGCATGGCCTGATGAACCCGGCGTTCAACATTTTCTCGATCTCTTTCTTGACTTCTTCTAAAATTTCGGCCTTCATCTGTCGTGCTCTCTGCTGGAACGGCCGAAATCCTTTCTTCAGAGGGAGCCGATGCTCAATGATGCTCCTGTCTAACCCGGGCATCTCTGTGTAATCCCATGCAAAGCAATCTGGGTATTCCTTCAACAAAGCTATCATCGGGCCCCTCAGATGCGGATCTAACTTTTTGCTGATAAATGTTGGTCGTGGCTTATCCCCAGGACCAATGTCAATCTCTTCTAGCTCATCAGCCGATGTAAACCCATATCCTAGCTTTCCGTCGCCTGCTAGATCGATGCTGAACACAGGCAAAACGTATGGTGAGGATAATTTGGGCCGATTGCTGGAATCGGCCTCCTTTTCAATGCATTGCTCAATGAAGGTTTACAACTTATCTGTGCTCTACGACGGGAGGGAGTCTCCCTACTACGACTACGTGACATGCTTGAGGTGAGATCATTGCTTTTTATTTTTTGGGGCCGATCGCAGGGATCGGCCTTGCCACGTACGTCCATTGACTTTGGTCTTGCTACTCTGTCAGGCCGGTGGATAAGACCAGCCTCACCCCGTTTTTTGTAGCTTCGATGCGCTCACAACCGTCCAAACTGACTCCAGAGATCGGCTCTTGGTCGTCTGCGTCCCAAATATTCATGCCAGCTATTGAGATCTCGATCGAGTCATCTGCATGAACGACCTCCACTTCATCTCCATCCCACTGTATCAGGCATTGGTGCATTGTGGATGGAATGCAGCAGTTGGCGTGAATCCAATCCCTCCCTAGCAGGACAGCGTAGGTGCTTTTGCTGTCGACGATGAAGAATGATGTAGGGATGGTTTTTCGGCCCACGGTTAGATCCACGTTCAGAACGCCTTGCGTTTCTGATGCTTGGCCGTTGAAGTCGCTTAGTGTGACGTTAGTTTTGATCGATCTGCGTTAGGAGCGTCCCAAACGCTCGTAGCATGGAGTATGGCATTATATTGACTGCCGCTCCCGTGTCAACCAACATCTTGCCGACAGGCTGCCCGTTGATATAACCTCTTAGGTACAGGGCCTTCAAATGTTTGTAGCTCCTCTCTCGTGGCTTTTCAAAGATCATCGACCGTGGGCCGCAGTCAACCTGAGCTACTGGCACTTCTTCTCGGTTCTTGAGCACAAAACTCCGACTAAGTATGAACACCATATTTGTGCCAGCCGATGCCTTGCATCGGCTTTTATTTGTTTGGGGCGCCATTCTTTCTTCTGTGGACGAGTCTCGCCTCCAAAGTTTGCTGAATTTTCACGGCCAGATCGGGCCGCGCTTTCCTCAACGTGCAGGTATCGCGCCTCGGCTTCCTCCAAGCTACGTAGCCGCTGCACTACGCTTTGGGAATGACTGAGTCCATCATGGCACCACCTTAATGGGGTGGTACCTATCTTCTCTTCATCTTCTCGACTCCTCGAAATCTTCCACTCGAGGTGACTCACTGCTTGTTCTGAGATGGGAGAGGCCCTTGACGCTTGAACACCGAAACCTCACTCTGTGTCCTCTTTCGCGTTCATCCGGGCTGTCGATTGTAGCAATCGCTCATTCCTCGAATCCCAACAATGCTTAAAGAAAGGACAATCCCAGTTGTCTGTCCATGTCTTCCTGCTCTCTTGATTTCCCTTAACGCGTGCTCATATCCTTCTGTGCCTCTATCATACCGACGATATCTTCCATTGTTTACATCGACCGACGATATCCGTCGTCATCTCTATCGTACCGCCGACGTCGGTCGTACTGGCGCTCATATTTGTTAAGGAGATGTGCGGAGAGTGGTCGTTGATACCGCACGCTTCTCACTTGTTCCTCGGTGATGTACCGTCTGTCATCATATCGGGGCCGGGCAGGCCGGCCTCCTTTTCCTTGCCACGGAGGGACCGATTTCTCTTTATCCCTGCCATGGTGGTATACAGGCCCTGCCATGTTAACACCGAATGAGAAATCTAGCCGACGCTTCATGGAGTGATCGAGTTCCACCATGTTGACGCCAGGAAACGGTTGTGTGTCCACTTTCATGGCAAACTGACCAAGGATCAAACGGCCTTGTTCTATCGCCGTTTGGATCTGCCGACGCAACTCTTTGCAGTCATTGGTGATATGGGTGAACGAGTGATGCCACTTGCAGTACGGTCTCCCGTTCATTTCTTGCGCCGTAGGGATTTTATGGCCTTCGGGTAACTTCAGCTGTTTTTCCTTAAGCAATAAATCGAATATCTGCTCAGCTTTGCTTATATCGAAGTCAAACCCTTTTGCAGGCCCTTGTTGTTTCACCCATTTGCAGGACACGGGAGCTGCCCCCCGAGCCCATTCAGCTACGGCTACTTCCCGGTCTTCTGCAGAGTCCCCAACTTCTTCTCGTCTCGACCAGGCCGATTCGGCGCTTGATGAACTTGTCTTGGTACACTGGGTGGCGCTGCTCATACAAAGTTAATTTCTGGACCATGTGCGCCAGTGAATTGTATTCCACTTGGAAAGCCATCCTTGAGCGGCGCGGCGAGGCCCAACGCTGCCAGCTCGACGCTTCTTTCTCATTTAAACGAGCCGAATAACACGGTTCCTGACAACTCGAAACGCTGAATGTATTCCGACACCGTTTCTCCCCGCTTCGCCGCACCTGCGCCAGATCGGCAATGCCAGCCTCGGTAGCTTCTGAGTGATATTGAACATGAAACTGCTCTTCCAGTTGCTTCCATGTCCGGACTGAATCTGGTGGCAACGAGGTGTACCACCCAAAAGCTGGTCCTGTGAGAGATTGCGCGAAAAACCTTACACGTAACGGGTCTGATGCTGAAATCATGCCCAACTGTGCCAAATATCGGCTCACATGCTCAATTGAGCTGGACCCTTCTGATCCATTGAACTTTGAGAACTCAGGGAGCCGATACTTGGGTGGCAGTGGAATCAAATCATATTCGTTGGGGTACGGCTTGGAATAGCCGATGTTCTCCTTTGGCAGATGCCGAATCGTCTCAAGATTGTACTGATTTGTTCCACTGGTATGAGCTGCAGGGGCTGAACTTTCATGACTCGTTCCGGTGGCATATTTAGCTAGCCACGCCTGTTTATCGGCATCCGCTCCAGAAATTCCTCCTCCGTAAATCCCTCCCGCTGCAATCTGGTTTGTGCGCGTAAGTTATTGCAGTCCGGCACGTATGTGCACACGTATCCATGTGGGATTTCTTTGGGCGGCTCATACAGGAATTGGCAATCGCCAGGATCGCCTCCAACCTTGTAGACGACGTATGCCGGTGAACCCTGTGGCTCTGGAGCTGCAAGCGTGAATGGCAGCTGCGGTCTGGTCTGGAACGGTATTTCTCCCTGGTGAGTCCCTAGGGCAGGCCCTGACGGAGAGTACTGATGCTTCATGATTTCCTGAACCACGCGAACCGCAATGCGCTCGAAAGCGTTCACCAGGCTCTCAGAATGACGGTGTAGAGAATGAGCCACCATGTAATTAACTTCCTGGCGCAGAGCTCTGGTGCGTTCCTCTGAAGGGAGAGACAGGTCTACTTCATCGAGAACGCCTTCGGGAGAACCCTTTCCACCTGATGCCATGTTTACGGTCCTCTCAAAAGAGCCGAGAGATCGGCTTCAAGAGAGCTTTAATCTCATCATATTTCTTCTTGTGTCCTCAGGCAGATCTTCGTACTGTGATTGGTTCGTCCGCCATCTCAGTTGGGATGTTGACGCAGCTGTTGTAGAAGGTCCCACCGGCGCATGAATGTGTTGCCGCCAAAACCCACCGGCGAGCAGCGGAGCAACACGAAGAGCCGGGAGGCTCCCAAACTGCTAGTGGGCCCTGGTCCCTCGGGCGACGTCCCGCAAATGTTCCGGCACACGTCCTGGCTATTGCAAGGGCGTGCCACCTGACCTATACCTGGTCAGGAAGGTGTTGGATTGCTTCAATTAGTTTCCTGCATGGTAGACACGTAAACATTAAATGAGCCTCGATCGGCTCTCAGGTTACCCTGTGAATCGGCTCAAAGAGCCGATTAACCCATGGTTCATATTGGATCTACAATAACATGGGGATCCTGCTTTATCAATACCAAGTTAAATCGATCTACGACAGTTTAGGGCTTTCACCGCATGACTGGAACGTTGATGGCGTGTAACTCACACGTTCGTTGGGAACCCCAAGAGGAAGGTATGATGCGCACAGAAGCAATTTTTCCCTCAGAAAGAAACCAAGGTTTATCGAACCAGAGGAGCCAAGAAGCACGTTGAAGGTTGATGGTGGCGAAATGTGATGCGGCGCAACACCAGGGATTCCGGCGCCAACGTGGAACCTGCACAACACAACCAAAGTACTTTGCCCCAACGAAACAGTGAGGTTGTCAATCTCACCGGCTTGCTGTAACAAAGGATTAACCGTATTGTGTGGAAGATGATTGTTTGCGAAGAAAACAGTAAAACAAGTATTGCAGTAGATTGTATGCGATGTAAAGAATAGGACCGGGGTCCATAGTTCACTAGAGGTGTCTCTCCCATAAGATAAAAGCATGTTGGGTGAACAAATTACAGTCGGGCAATTGACAAATAGAAAAGGGCATAACAATGCATATACATGATATGATAAATATAGTGAGATTTAATCAGGCATTACGACAAAGTACATAGACCGCCATCCAACTGCATCTATGCCTAAAAAGTCCACCTTCAGGTTATCATCCGAACCCCTTCGTATTAAGTTGCAAAGCAACAGATAATTGCATTAAGTATGGTGCGTAATGTAATCGACAACTACATCCTTAGACATAGAATCAATGTTTTATCCCTAGTGGCAACAAAGCACAACACAACCTTAGAACTTTCTGCCACTGTCCTGTATCAATGAAGGCATGAACCCACTATCGAGCATAAATACTCCCTCTTGGAGTTAAGAGTAAAAACTTGGCCAGAGCCTCTACTAATAACGGAGAGCATGCAAGATCATAAACAACACATAGGTAATAGATTGATAATCACCATAACATAGTATTCTCTATTCATCGGATCCCGACAAACACAACATATAGTATTACATATAGATGATCTTGATCATGTTAGGCAGCTCACAAGATCCAACAATGAAGCACATAAGGAGAAGACGACCATCTAGCTACTGCTATGGACCCATAGTCCGGGGTGAACTACTCACTCATCACTCCGGAGGCGATCATGGCGATGAAGAGTCCTCCGGGAGATGAATCCCCTCTCCGGCAGGTGCCGGAGGCGATCTCCTGAATCCCCCGAGATGGGACGCGGCGGCGGCTCTGGAAGGTTTTCCGTATCGTGGCTCTCGGTACTGGGGGTTTCGCGACGGAGGCTTTAAGTAGGCGAAAGGGTAGGTCAAGGGGCGGCACGAGGGCCCCACACGCCAGGGCGGCGCGGGCCCAGCCCCGGCCGCGCGGCCCTGGCGTGGCGGCGCCTCGTCGCCCCACTTCGTTATCCTTTCGGTCTTCTGGAAGCTTCGTGGAAAAGACCCCGGGCGTTGATTTCATTCAATTCCGAGAATATTTCGTTACTAGGATTTCTGAAACCAAAAACAGCAGAAAACAACAACTGGCTCTTCGGCATCTTGTTAATAGGTTAGTTCCAAGAAATGCGTAAATACGACATATAATGTGTATAAAACATGTAGATATTATCAATAATGTAGCATGGAACATAAGAAATTATCGATACGTTGGGAGACGTATCAGCATCCCCAAGCTTAGTTCTGCTCGTCCCGAGCAGGTAAAACGATAACAAGGATAATTTCTGAAGTGACATGCCATCATAATCTTGATCATACTATTTGTAAACATATGTAATGAATGCAGCGATCAAAACAATGGTAATGACATGAGTAAACAAGTGAATCATAAAGCAAAGACTTTTCATGAATAGTACTTCAAGACAAGCATCAATAAGTCTTGCATAAGAGTTAACTCATAAAGCAATAAATCAAAGTAAAGGTATTGAAGCAACACAAAGGAAGATTAAGTTTCAGCAGTTGCTTTCAACTTATAACATGTATATCTCATGGATATTGTCAACATAAAGTAATATAACAAGTGCAATATGCAAGTATGTAGGAATCAATGCACAGTTCACACAAGTGTTTGCTTCTTGAGGTGGAGAGAGATAGGTAAACTGACTCAACAATAAAAGTAAAAGAAAGGTCCTTCAAAGAGGAAAGCATCGATTGCTATATTTGTGCTAGAGCTTTTATTTTGAAAACATGAAACAATTTTGTCAACGGTAGTAATAAAGCATATGAGTTATGTAAATTATATCTTACAAGTTGCAAGCCTCATGCATAGTATACTAATAGTGCCCGCACCTTGTCCTACTTAGCTTGGACTACCGGATCATCGCAATGCACATGTTTCAACCAAGTGTCACAAAGGGGTACCTCCATGCCGCCTGTACAAAGGTCTAAGGAGAAAGCTCGCATTTTGGATTTCTCGCTTTTGATTATTCTCAACTTAGACATCCATACCGGGACAACATGGACAACAGATAATGGACTCCTCTTTAATGCATAAGCATGTAGCAACAATTATTATTCTCATATGAGATTGAGGATATATGTCCAAACTGAAACTTCCACCATGATTCATGGCTTTAGTTAGCGGCCCAATGTTCTTCTCTAACAATATGCATGCTCCAACCATTAAGGTGGTAGATCCCTCTTACTTCAGACAAGACGGACATGCATAGCAACTCACATGATATTCAACAAAGAATAGTTGATGGCGTCCCACAGCATGGTTATCGCACAACAAGCAACTTAATCTACCTAATAATAAAGGAGCTAAGGTTTCGCCAAAATTTTCGTCAACGTTTTTATTGGACCGTTTTGCCCTCCCACCAAACCGATAATACGCAATCTGCCAGCCTGTAACTGTTCGTTTATTCTCTTCTTCCCACAGACCGAATTTCTCCTCTACCCGAAATTGGAGTCGTTCTTCCCCAACCGGCCGCCAGCCCGCGATCTCCGGCGCGGAAAGAACGGAACCAGCAGCGCCTCCGCTCCCCACCGCGCGAATCACGGCGTGGGCATTCCTTTGCCTACCGCAAAGCTCTCCGCCTGCACCGTGCTCGATGTCCCGAGCACGCCATGCCAAATCAAGGTGCAGCCCCGCGCTTTCCTCCTACGGATGCAGGTACTCCCTCCGCAGGGGGCATCCATAGCGAGCCCATTTGCTTTTGGTAGCCAGGTCGCTATGCCCTCTTCCGGGGACAACGCGAGCAGCCATCCTTCCGCTACTAGTAAGTGGGCACGTGCAACGCACGTCTTTACATGTTTTAAAATCTCATTACTCAGGCAATCCAGACAACTACATTTAAATCCCTGAAGCTCAAAAATGTTTGATATGTAATGTTAAATATTACAATTCAACTATGGTTCTAACCAGGATTGAAAAACTACTTGGCAATCCACCATTCTCAGTAGTACAGGGTGAGTCGCCAAGAGGAGACGACTCAAACAATATTTTATAGTCGATACTCGTATTGCAGTGAAGAAAGCGTTAAAGCTATTTAACATCATATCACGGTATGCATCAGTCAGACCTATTAAAACTGCATTTCCTTTTCAGTCTTGTTTTTGGCTAGAAGTAGCTTGCACTCAGCTGACACGAACTGGAAGTAAAACGGCAAGGAGATGCTAATGCTTTTTCTGACCTGAGATGGTAATGCTAAGGATTACCAAATTGCTTCAAGGAAGTAAGCACACAAAAAGTCTGAAGGATTATAAGTTGTGTAAGAATAGGACTAATGGAAAAGCTCAAAAGTACATGAACTTAGATACTCACGTATCATTTTGTTCAGAAGTAGGTAATCTAATCAGACCCGCTGCCCTGTGACTGCTTGACAAAATATTGGTTGGACAATGTACAAATTGGACAATAATATGTAGAAGGAAAAAATTGAAAATCGGCACATAAATGTACAGGTGCCAAACAATATGCATAGAAAATCCTAACACAGAACGATTATATTTCGTCACTGCTCAGACTAAGCAATCAAGTGAAACATCGTGTATGTCTAGCAATGTTGAGCCCTGGAGTACAATATGATGAGAATTGTGAGCTTGGTAGCATATATCATAAGTCTATGTAATAAATTACTCCATTATAGTGCAACGATTTGAAACAATACCAGACCGAAGCCCATTTTCAACTTAATAACATGAACGAAGTGCTCCAGTCCAAGATAAAGCACTATGGAGAAGTCAAAAGTAGATCGCAAACTTGGAACAGAACAAGGCCACTTTTCGCCTCTGCAGAGTATTTATTCTATTTGTCTTTTCAGTCCATAGCTAAATTGTGGTGTCCCAGCCCGAGGCACCAAAGCAAATCTAGCCGCAGAAAAATATGTCAAGATAGAAAGATAAAATGATCATGCTTTCAGCAAGACCCATGGATGCTTACTTACTGTGAATAATAGTAGCTATGCCAGGATGGCTCTCCAAATTACAAATTTAAGCATTAGATGAAAGCAATCATGAGTGTTCCATTCTTTTGTGGCAGCATTAGGTCCTCCATTGAACATGTCAAAACTAAACACAGTGCTTTAGTATTGCAGTTCAAAATGGCAGCATTAGACCACCGTTGAACATATAACCTATTCAGTGGTAGAGAGCAAAATCTGCTAAAGATCCCGTCATTGGCTTCAATGACAATATCCAAATAAACTAAAACCTGGACTTTTAGTGTAACAATCATATATTGATCTTTTGAAAAAAAAAATCAACTACATATTAATCAATATCAGCATAACTTGTTAAATCATTGACAATATAATCACTAAAACTGGAGAAACACTACCCTGCGAAGAACTGAACTACCAAGCTCTCTTAGCTGAAGTAGCTAGCAATTAGCAGGTTTATTATTACTGGATGTCGCTACTTTCTAAACGCAACACTAATGAAATTGATTCATTCGAGACTTCAGATTAGACAAAAGCATACACATCAATGAGGAATACCATGGACAGATTATTGTTCTCCAGAATGATAGATTGCAGTTTTATTTGCACAACCTGTCACACAAGCTAAAGCTTAAGTCTATTGTGCAGTTTCAAAATGGGATTTCCAAGAAGCAGCAGAAACAAAAGCATCCACATCAAGTTTATGTATCTAGCAACTGAACAAATTAGCACTTCCTAAAAAAGAAACTATTAAGCTGCATCGATATCACATCTTTACCACCAAAATAAGTTACTAATCTGCTTACTCAATAGATGGAGGCCCTTAGTAATGTAGTTCAGTTGCTAGCCCTTGCATCTGGAGAAGTCACACCTAAAATGAACACTGCCGATGCCACATTATTTATGTTTGAGAGCAGGTGGTACCGACCAGCCCATAGCCAGTCCACATGTCTTGCGACGTCCTCGGGTACTACTTGAGACGGATGAACTCGGACTTCCTCCAGTCTGTGCATCTCTTCTTGGTGACACTAACTCCCGCCTTAGTGCACAGCGCTCTGTGGGGCACATCAGCGGTGAAGGTCTGATGGGGTGGGCGGTGGCGCAAGCGCGGACGGACATGTGGCCGCCACGCCTGATGGCTCTCCTGGCCGTGCGGCCTGCATCTCAGCGGGGAGCTCATGGCCGCGGCATTTGCTTTTACTATAAAATAACATTGTAAATAAATATGTTCTCTGTTGCTTCATGATGATTTACAAAAATAAGGAAAAACAAATTCCAAAGTTGCGTCACAAGATTAAAAAAAAGGTCTCAACAGTAGGGTGATGTTTCCTACTAATGGCTCTCACCATTGTTGTCGCTGCTGATTCTTGTACATGGTTATAGAGAGTGTGGCGTTGGACTTAATCTCTCCCTATTCCAGAAGTATGCACCAATCAGGAGCAGCTTTGCAGACCAAGCAAACAAGTACAATTTTGTATGATTATTAAAGGGAATATCTTGTCCAATTGGTACACACTCTTCTTATATGTAGCACACGTCAGTGAGTTTCACATAGCACATAAGATAACCTGTTTGGAACATTTTTACCTTGTCCAATGGGTGCAGAATCTTCATACAGGCAGCACACTTCTCCTGAGATCTGCAGGACATAGAAGATAACTTGTATGTGACCTTAGACTGTCGAGCATAAGAAAAGCGATTTATGAGCTGCATTATGAAAAATTCAAAAACCATGATATTGCTGATTTTACTGATTGAAATATTAAATCATGAGGTCAAAATATACATTCTGGGCATCATGATGCCTACTTTTTCATAATCTTTTCACGAAAAATATAAGTAGCCCACACAATGGCTAGAAAAACTAATTTTCTAGGGAAAAGGCAATATGTAGTAATCAAATAAAGATGGTGAGAATGCAGTACCTGCTCATTGTTTACCTTCGTAGCTGAAAGTAAAAAGAGTATTTTGATGAGATTCCTGAGGTGATTGTGATTGTAAAACAACAGTGAGAAGAACAATGCAGAACAAACCTATATGTGGGGACACTTTTGTTGAAGGTGCTTGTTTCATTGAAAAGCTGGTAAAAATGAGTGTTGCAAAGAGCTCCATGAGAAGTTCAACATCTAAAAAATAGTGCAGTTCAACGTTAGCCTATGGGCAACACATAGTTCAGATCATAGAGTAATGGGTGTGTAAAAGTCAAATTGATGAATTTTGTCCCTACTTTCGATCTCACCTGAGTGTAAAATATACATTCCTCGGACTATAAGTCAATCAATCAGGATTACGTTTAACCTAGATTTAGTCCAAAAATTTTACTAAAGAGTGACCTGTCACCCTGCTTCTATGCAAAGTAAACACTACAATGGTTGTTGCATGTGTAGAAAAACTACCTGAAAATTAGTCTTTCTATTTGTCAATCTTCAAACAAAGAATGCTATATCAGGATATAAGAACAGGTTCGTGACATCTATATTCAGTTACAACTCGGGCTGTAGCAATTTAAGTAAAATTGAAGCACACAAAATTTCAAATCATGACAACTAATCAATACTGTTATACAAATTGACACTAACAAAGCACCAAGTAAGTGCAATTTATCAACCAAATAACTAAATTTATCAAGCTTGAGTCAAAATCTCACAAATCACAGCAACAGTTTATCTTTCGTGCTAATGAAATGTAGTACTACTGCTAACCCCTTTAGAAATAAAATGGCTCTTACCTTGTGCCGTGCAAGTGAACATAAAGTAGTGTTGAAGCATTAGCAGCACATAATCTTTGAAACAAACAACCAAAATGATCAGCACGAGTAAATGAAATAAATTCTTCTACTATACACAATGTCACTGAATTTTTTTGATTAAAAGCTGCAGCAGAGAAACAACATCCTTATTGAGATCTAGGTTTTTAAATGCTTCATCATATAAATATATGTCTGAAAGATAAAGGAATCATACTGTAAGTGCAAAATGTTAACCTTACTTTCCTGTCTCCCCTGACGCTGATGGACATAGGGGTAAATGTCAGTGAGGCCCCATAGACACACGCCTTGATGCATCAGCAAGTTCCCAAGCACATTTCTATCCTTACTATAGATGTTCACGCTGCAGAGATCAAAGTACCACACCGCTAAATTTTCCCGTGCAATTACCATATTTCCCTGCAATTATCTATTGTTCCATTGCTTGACGACAGGTTTTAGCTCAAATTTAAGGCCCCAAACCTGAAGAAAGTGTGGCAACCGGCACCGGAAGTTGTGGAGTAGCGTGCGGGTGTTGTCGGCGTCCCGGGTGGAGGGCATGGCTTCCCAGCCGCTTCCATGGTGTGGACGGCGGCCTCACTCCTGTGGCGCTCCTCGGCATGGAGGCGGCATCTCCTCCGCTGAAGGCGGCCTGATTCCTGGCCGATTCCCCGGCGAGGTCGGCCTCGATTCTCGCGATCCCCAAGTGTTGAGGGTGTGGACTCGCTTCTCCGTGGAGGGCGCGCCCTCCCGTTGAAGGCAGGCGCGCGGCGGCGACGGGCGACATCGGGCAGGATCCAATGGCGTGGCGACCTAATCGAGGCGGGCTCGCGGAACCTAGCCGCGAATGGGCTGCAATGGTACAGCGGCGCGAACAAAGAAGTGCGCGGGTACAGTGGCGATGTGGCAGGAATCGCCATGCCCCTCGTCCTTGAAAGGAGTATGCCTCGTTCGATGCGTGCTGCGCGGCGCTGGTCCGCTCGTTCCTTCCGATTGTTTTTAACCGTACGATATGATCTGTATGGCTAATATTGTTTGGATCACCACCCTCTCTCCCTTTTTATATTAGTGGAGATGGAGATGACATTGCTTTATTCCTGTTCTTTCCCGTCTATTTGAGTTGTGCTTGATTTGGCCGAGGCCGTCCCACTTCTTGTCGGATACGGCACCACAGCACCGGCGCCGCACCTGCGAATGGGAGCCACTTGGGATGGGGCCAGAGGAGCCCAGCTTCGCAACTGGCCGGGAGCTGCGTCGTTCCTGCCCCCACCATATCTGAATCTGAGCGAGGAATGTGGGGATGAGGGTGGGGGGTGTTGCCACCGTGTCGTGATCGGGAGAGTACCCTGCTGTGCCGATACATCCGGGGCCTCCTGTGCCGAACGCCGCCATGCCGTTCCATGCTCGAATTTGGTAAGGATTCAGGTCGGGACTCGGGATCTCGCCGCTGGTGGAGGGCTCACCTAGGGAGACGAGGAGTAAGCAGTTGTTTTCACAGGGATGGGGACACGAGGGATTCACGTGTGAGCACCTGTTACACAAAATCCACGCGGTCGGCTGCACAATTAAATTAAACGGACCACAACTTCGATTTGATTTGTTTACTTCCTTTTTGCAATTTGTGGTAGACGTGATATGGCCCAAACCTGCATATCTTTTTCAATCGCGTGAGCCCAAGATGGATCGATCCCGCCAACACGGTGTTAGTACTCAACTAATGTTTTAGTCCCACCTTGCTCCCTGATATCAACCTCCACCGGTTTATATACATCGGAAGATTGTGGAGTATCAGCCCAGTCGGGGATCAACAAGAAGCAGTCCCTAATAAAGGAAACATCGGAATGTGTGATGCTCCGATGAAAAGGGAAGGAAAACACAAAATACGAAACGGTCGACTATTCGCCTGCATGGATTATAGGAGGGCGGTTAACCTGCTCGGCGAGCGACCGGTTCGAAATATCGCCTGGATGGATTATAAAGGAGGGCGTAGCCTACTGGCCAAAAATATGTGTGTGCTTAGAAAGAAAGTTAACCTGCCCGGCGAGCGACGAGACACACCCTACTTCTCCGTCGATCGGGTGTGTGTGTGTGCTTAGAAAGAAAGTTAACCTGCTCGGCGAGCGACCAGTCCGAAATATGCTGCCTGCATGGATTACAAAGGAGGGTGTTGCCTGCCTGCTAAAAATGGTGTGTGTGATGGTTAGAAAGAAAGTTAACCTGCCCGGCGAGCGACGAGACAAACTAAAGAAGGCCGCAACCACCCTACTTCTCCGTCGATCGGGCAGGGAGAGGTTATTTGATCGATGGTCCCAACTATGAAGGCTGGCTTAAATCATTTAAGTCCCATTTAAAAACTTCTTGACTTATTTTTATGCAAATTTAAAACACCATTAATTAACCGCGTTTTTAGATTTAATTTATTTCAGCCTCCTCCCGTACAAGCTCAATATTTTCGTCTTACGTGATAGCGGCAACCCTCAGGGCAAACTTGCCGTTGATAAAACTTTGATAATGTTAATGTATCACATCCTGCCGAGCGTGGTTGCCATCACAAGAAAATGACTTGAGATTTATGTGGCGTTGTTGAATATTATTCTATAAATTTAATTGCATTTGTGTCTGCTAAATAAATCTAAAGCTATAGCTAATGTTGATTTGGAGATAAATATGGAGGCAATCGCCATGCTACTAATAGTGCAGGGTACACATTTAAAAGGCAATGTTAGAATATTTTTGGGAAGCATTGTATGACATCTTACTTGTTATGTTTTTCCGGTGCAACGCACGGGCACTTTTGCTAGTAAGAGATAAAGTGCATAAGTACATATTCAATACTACGATAGTTTTTAAGGCTATTTTGTCCCATGAGCTATATATTGCAAAGGCGAATGATGGAATTTTAAAGGTAGCACCAAGCAATTTACTTTGGAATGACGGAGAAATACCATGTAGTAGGTAGGTATGGTGGACACAAATGGCATAGTGATTGGCTCAAGATTTTGGATGCATGAGAAGTATTCCCTCTCGATACAAGGTTTAGGCTAGCAAGGTTATTTGAAGCAAACTCAAGGATGAACCGGCAGCAAAACTCACATAAAAGACATATTGTAAACATTATAAGACTTACACCGTCTTCCTTGTTGTTCAAAACTCAATACTAGAATTATCTAGACCTTAGAGAGACCAAATATGCAAACCAAATTTTAGCAAGCTCTATGTATTTCTTCATTAATGGGTGCAAAGTATATGATGCAAGAGCTTAAACATGAGCACAACAATTGCAAAGTATCACATTATCCAAAACATTTTAGAATTACTACATGTAGCATTTCCCAATTCCAACCATATAACAATTTAACGAAGAAGAAACTTCGCCATGAACATTATGAGTAAAACCTAAGGACATATTTGTCCATATGCAACAGCGGAGCGTCTCTCTCCCACAAAGTGAATGCTAGGATCCATTTTATTCAAACAAAAACAAAAACAAACCGACGCTCCAAGTAAAGAACACAAGATGTGACCGAATAAAAATGTAGTTTCGGGGAGGAACCGATGATGTTGTCGATGATGAAGGGGATGCCTTGACATCCCCAGCTTAGACGCTTGAGTCTTCTTAAATATGCAGGGATGAACCACGGGGCTCCCTAGCTTAGAGCTTCACTCCTCTTGATCATAGTATATCATACTTCTTCTCTTGAAAACTTCTTCACACCAAACTTCAAGCAAATCATTAAAGGGTTAGTGCACAATAAAAGTTTACATGTTCAGAGGTGGCACAATCATTCTTAACACTTCTGGACATTGCATAAAGCTACTTGACATTAATGGATCAAAGAAATTCATCCAACATAGCAAAAGAGGCAATGCGAAATAAAAGCAGAATCTGTCAAAACAGAACAGTTCGTAAAGACAAATTTTAAAATGGCACCAGACTTGCTCAAATGGAAAACTCAAAACTAATGAAAGTTGCGTACATATCTGAGGATCACGCTCGTAAATTGGCAGATTTTTTATAATTTTTTACAGAGACTTGTGTCAGAATTCGTGACAGACAGCAATGCTGTTTCTACGCAGCGATCCCAAATATAACATCAACTTTGACATAGAAACTTTACTTGGCACAAAACATGATAAGGAGAGGTTGCTACAGTAGTAAACAACTTCCAAGACTCAACAAAACAAAAAATTGCTGTAGTAAAAACATGGGTTGTCTCCCATAAGCGCTTTTCTTTAACGCCTTTCAGCTAGGCGCAGAAAGTGTAAATCAAGTAACATCAAGAGTAGAAGCATCAACATCATAACTTGTTCTAATAATAGAATTAAAAGGCAACTTCATTCTCTTTCTAGGGAAGTGTTCCATACCTTTCTTGAGAGGAAATTGATATTTAATATTACCTTCCCTCATATCAATAACAGCACCAACGGTTCGAAGAAAAGGTCTTCCCAACACAATTGGACAAGATGCATTGCATTCGATATCCAAGACAACAAAATCAACGGGGACAAGGTTATTGTTAACCGTAATGCGCACATTATCAATCCTCCCCAAAGGTTTCTTTTTAACATTATCGCAAGATTAACATCCAAATAACAATTCTTCAATGGTGGCAAGTCAAGCATATCATAAATCTTTTTAGGTATAACAGAAATACTTGCACCAAGATCACATAAAGCATTACATTCAAAGTCATTGAATTTCATTTTAATGATGGGCTCC
The DNA here is from genome assembly GCA_030979885.1 of Lolium multiflorum. Taxonomy (NCBI): domain Eukaryota; kingdom Viridiplantae; phylum Streptophyta; class Magnoliopsida; order Poales; family Poaceae; genus Lolium; species Lolium multiflorum. Next base: position 419,944,997 of record CM061750.1, read on the forward strand.
CAACCATCTTCTAATTTTCTAGGAATAGAAGTTTCAAGTTTTAGTTTCTCTTCTCTAGCTTTTATGAGAGCATTTGTAATGTGTTTTGTAAAGGCCAAATTTATAGCACTAGCATTAGGACTTTTAGCAAGTTTTTGTAAGAACTTTATAACTTCAGAGATGTGGCAATCATCAAAATCTAAATCATTATGAGCTACAGCAATGGGATCATTGTTCCCAAGGTTGGAAAAAATTTCAGCAGTTTTATCACAAGCAGTTTCAGCAGTTTTAGCAATTTCAGGCAGTTTTGTACGCTTTGCACTAGGAGTAGAAACATTGCCAACACCAATTATTTTACCATTGATAGTAGGAGGTGCAGCAACATGTGAATCATTATCATTACTAATGGTGGTAATAGTCCAAACTTTAGCTACATTATTCTCTTTAGCTAGTTTTTCATTTTCTTCTCTATCCCACCTAGCACGCAATTCAGCCATTAATCTTATATTCTCATTAATTCTAACTTGGATGGCATTTGCTGTAGTAGTAATCTTATTATCAATATCATTATTAGGCATAACTTTTAATTTTAATAGATCAACATCAGAGGCAAGTCTATCAACTCTAGAAGCAATAATATCAATTTTATCAAGCTTTTCCTCAACAGATTTGTTAAAAGCGGTTTGTGTACTAATAAATTCTTTAAGCATAGCTTCAAGACCAGAGGGTACACTCCTATTATTGTTGTAAGAATTCCCATAAGAATTACCATAACCATTACCATTAGCAGAAGGATATGGCCTATAGTTATTACCAGAGTTGTTCCTATAAGCATTGTTGTTGAAATTATTATTTTTAATGAAATTCACATCAACATTTTCTTCTTGAGCAACCAATGAAGCTAAAGGAACATTATTAGGATCAACATTAGATCTACCATTCACAAGCATAGACATAATCACATCAATCTTATCACTCAAGGAAGAGGTTTCTTCAACATAATTTACCTTCTTACCTTGTGGAGCTCTTTCCGTGTGCCATTCAGAGTAATTTATCATCATATCATCAAGAAGTTTTGTAGCCGCCCCCAAAGTGATGGACATAAAGGTACCTCCAGCAGCTGAATCCAATAAATTCCGTGAAGAAAAATTTAGTCCTGCATAGAAGGTTTGGATGATCATCCAAGTAGTCAGTCCATGGGTTGGGCAATTCTTTACCAAAGTTTTCATTCTCTCCCATGCTTGAGCAACATGTTCAGTATCTAATTGCTTAAAATTCATTATGCTACTTCTCAAAGATATAATTTTAGCGGGAGGATAATATCTACCAATAAAAGCATCTTTACATTTAGTCCATGAATCAATACTATTCTTAGGCAAAGATAGCAACCAATCTTTAGCTCTTCCTCTTAATGAGAAAGGAAACAATTTCAATTTAATAATATCACCATCTACATCCTTATACTTTTGCATTTCACAAAGTTCAACAAAATTATTGAGATGGGCAGCAGCATCATCAGAACTAATACCAGAAAATTGATCTCTCATGACAAGATTTAGTAAAGCAGGTTTAATTTCAAAGAATTCTGCTGTAGTAGCAGGTGGAGCAATAGGTGTGCATAAGAAATCATTATTATTAGTGGTTGTGAAGTCACACAACTTAGTATTTTCAGGGGTATTCATTTTAGCAATAGTAAATAAAGCAAACTAGATAAAGTAAATGCAAGTAACTAATTTTTTTGTGTTTTTGATATAGAGAGCAAGACAGTAAATAAAGTAAAACTAGCAACTAATTTTTTTGTGTTTTGTTTAGGTGCAACAAACAAAGTAGTAAATAAAATAAAGCAAGACAAAAACAAAGTAAAGAGATTGAGAAGTGGAGACTCCCCTTGCAGCGTGTCTTGATCTCCACAACGGCGCCAAAAAAGAGCTTGATGGCGTGTAACTCACACGTTCGTTGGGAACCCCAAGAGGAAGGTATGATGCGCACAGCAGCAAGTTTTCCCTCAGAAAGAAACCAAGGTTTATCGAACCAGGAGGAGCCAAGAAGCACGTTGAAGGTTGATGGTGGCGAAATGTGATGCGGCGCAACACCAGGGATTCCGGCGCCAACGTGGAACCTGCACAACACAACCAAAGTACTTTGCCCCAACGAAACAGTGAGGTTGTCAATCTCACCGGCTTGCTGTAACAAAGGATTAACCGTATTGTGTGGAAGATGATTGTTTGCGAAGAAAACAGTAAAACAAGTATTGCAGTAGATTGTATGCGATGTAAAGAATAGGACCGGGGTCCACAGTTCACTAGAGGTGTCTCTCCCATAAGATAAAAGCATGTTGGGTGAACAAATTACAGTCGGGCAATTGACAAATAGAAAAGGGCATAACAATGCATATACATGATATGATAAATATAGTGAGATTTAATCAGGCATTACGACAAAGTACATAGACCGCCATCCAACTGCATCTATGCCTAAAAAGTCCACCTTCAGGTTATCATCCGAACCCCTTTCGGTATTAAGTTGCAAAGCAACAGACAATTGCATTAAGTATGGTGCGTAATGTAATCGACAACTACATCCTTAGACATAGAATCAATGTTTTATCCCTAGTGGCAACAACACAACACAACCTTAGAACTTTCTGTCACTGTCCCAGGTATCAATGAAGGCATGAACCCACTATCGAGCATAAATACTCCCTCTTGGAGTTAAGAGTAAAAACTTGGCCAGAGCCTCTACTAATAACGGAGAGCATGCAAGATCATAAACAACACATAGGTAATAGATTGATAATCACCATAACATAGTATTCTCTATTCATCGGATCCCGACAAACACAACATATAGTATTACAGATAGATGATCTTGATCATGTTAGGCAGCTCACAAGATCCAACAATGAAGCACATAAGGAGAAGACGACCATCTAGCTACTGCTATGGACCCATAGTCCAGGGGTGAACTACTCACTCATCACTCCGGAGGCGATCATGGCGATGAAGAGTCCTCCGGGAGATGAATCCCCTCTCCGGCAGGGTGCCGGAGGCGATCTCCTGAATCTCCCGAGATGGGATTCGCGGCGGCGTCTCAGTAAGGTTTTCCATATCGTGGCTCTCGGTACTGGGGGGTTTCGCGACAGAGGCTTTAAGTAGGCGGAAGGGTAGGTCAAGGGGCGGCACGAGGGCCCACATGCCAGGGCGGCGGGCCCAGCCCTGGCCGCGGCCCCGGCGTGGCGGCGCCTCGTCGCCCACTTCGTTATCCTTTCGGTCTTCCGAAGCTTCGTGCAAAAATAGGAACCGGGCGTTGATTTCGTCCAATTCCGAGAATATTTCGTTACTAGGATTTCTGAAACCAAAAACAAAAAACAGAATGGCTCTTCGGCATCTTGTTAATAGGTTAGTTCCAGAAAATGCGTAAATACGACATATAATGTGTATAAAACATGTAGATATCATCAATAATATAGCATGGAACATAAGAAATTATCGATACGTTGGAGACGTATCAAACGTCCTACACGTAGTTGAGCCTGGCAGATACGAAAGATAACAGAAAACTAGTCCTAGAAGGGGCCTAAAAATCAACACAGAATCGATTCCCGGAACAACCCTTCTTGATCGGCAAACCATACCTTACGCACTACTGGATCATTCAACCCGTTTGCAAGGCCTAACCATGCGGATATCAAACTAATCCTTGAAGAACAAGGAACAACCGTAACATCAGATCTACTAAATAAAGACCAAGCAAGATGCTGCCCTTACACCTAAAGATAGGTGCAAAGGCAGCTAGATATTTAGGGGCAACACAATAAGCAAACGTATCGAAAAAGCATCGATGTTAGCCCCAAAACATCTATGATAACGTATTACTCGCCATCAACAAGGCTTCAGTACGAGCAACACAAAACAACGAATAAACTGATACTGCCCAGATCGCAAGATGCGATCTGGCACGACGCTTACCCGGAAGAAACCCTCGAAACAAGGGGTGGCGATGCGCCTAGATTGTGTTTGTTGTGAACGTGATCGTCCTCCTTTCTCAATAACCCTAGGTACATATTTATAGTCCGTGGACTTTCTATCTTTGGAATAAACCTAACTGTGTACGAACCAAACTCTATCTCTTAATTCTAAACTAAAATGCGATCTACCATAATGTACAAATACACGGGCAATCTAGCCCAAATTCTCGCACGAGGCCGATTCAGAAACACTTTATGTGCATATCCTCCAAGCCCATCTCAATCACGGCCCATCTTCTGATTTGGCTAAAATCTGGTGATAACAGTGATTTACATGATCTCATGGTCGAAGGACTAGGTTACTATGTATCGAAAGCTTATAGCAAGATGAACTTAATGACTTGATCTTATGCTACGCTTATTATGGGTGTGTGTCCATTATATCATTCTCCCAATGACATAACCTTGTTATTAACAACATCCAATGTTCATGATCAGGAAACCATGATCATCTATTAATCAACAAGCTAGTTTAACAAGAGGCTTACTAGGGACTCTTTTATATGACGTGAATGCAATGCCCTAAATGTGTTCACCCTATCCTTGTCTGCAGAACGAGCAGTTGGCGAAGGCCGATCGCCCCGAGGACGAATCGTCGTCCCAGGGCTCGACGGAGCCGTGGGACACGCCTTTCAACAGGGCGTTGAATATCCTCAAGGAGAGGCCAGTATCCAAGCCGCCGACGTCGGCTGGACGTGTCTGCGGCTTTGGTACAAGCATGAAGTTTCGCGAGTACTACAAAGAGGAAAACAGCAAGAAGAGAAGGAGGAGCGCGATGTCATCAGAGGATAAAGCCGAGGTGGAAGAGCTGAGGAAGAAGGTCTCCATGCTCGAGGAAAAACAGGCAAACTCGATGGACAAAGATGAGGTGGACAAGCTTTTCGAGAAGAAGCTCCGCGATTTCCTGCCCCCTCAGGTCATCGAGGGGATAGCTGCGTGGAATGCGGCCGGTCAGGTGGGGTCGATAAAAGTGCCTAGCGCCGGGGCCAGCAACTCGATCTTCAACGCGTCGCCATCTCCGGATCTGGTTACCCCGCCGCCCACCATCGCCGCGGGGCAGCCGATGGAGTTGGATGAACCGGTGCCCCCCGCTCCTGCCGAGGCTACCAAGGCGCAGCCGGCGGCGGTGGTGCTTCATAATGCACCCGAGCCGCAGAAGATTGATAGGCCGGCCGCCACTGTCTCCACATTAGCACAGCTCAACGCCATCACCAAGGTAGTTAACTAATTAGTTATTCCATGCCATCTCCTTCATGCGTTTTGATACCCGGCTATCTAATTAATGATGCCCAACATTACTCAGGACACTCCTTGCGTGCTCCTTCACTGCGCGCCCGGCGGCGAGTTGAAGGATGTTGCCACGGGAATGATCATACAACCGAAGAGCACCACGTTGCACACCGTGGCTATGGACGCCAACGTCCTGAAGGTCACTTTGGGTCGGGTGTTGCCGGGGTGCGAAGACATGGACCCCCCAATACAGCCCGAGGGAGCCGACGAGCACCTGACGCTTGAGAACTGCCATGGCTATACCATGGTATGGCCAAAGACCCAGATCCGTCTTGGGGGTCGCTCCACCGGCGCCTCCTCGATCATCCGGCAGCCGATCGTCCGGCCGCCTCCTCGGAGGGCAGCTCCTCCCGTCGTCACCGCCACAACAAGCCGCCACAAGAAACTGCTGGGAGAGTCTCTGCCTCAACCGCCACCGGCGGAGCCTAAAGGCAAGGCCGCTGCACCGCTATCGCCCATCCCATCACCCAACGAAGATGACATCGATGATGATGGGTGATACGTCTCCAACGTATCGATAATTTCTTATGTTCCATGCTACTTTATTGATGATACCTACATGTTTTATGCACATTATATGTCGTATTTACGCATTTTCTGGAACTAACCTATTAACAAGATGCCGAAGAGCCAGTTGCTGTTTTCTGCTTTTTGGTTTCAGAAATCCTAGTAACGAAATATTCTCGGAATTGGACGAAATCACCGCCCAGGGTCCTATTTTTGCACGAAGCTTCCAGAAGACCGAAGGGGAGTCGGTGGGGCCACGAGGTGGCCACACCATAGGGCGGCGCGGCCCAGGCCCCGCCCTGTGGTGTGGGCCCCTCGCGCCGCCTCTTGACCTGCCCTTCCGCCTACAAATAGCCTCCGTCGCGAAACCCCTAGTACCGAGAGCCACGATACGGAAAACCTTCCAGAGACGCCGCCGAATCCCATCTCTGGGATTCAGGAGATCGCCTCCGGCACCCTGCCGGAGAGGGGATTCATCTCCCGGAGGACTCTACACCGCCATGGTCGCCTCCGGAGTGATGAGTGAGTAGTTCACCCCTGGACTATGGGTCCATAGCAGTAGCTAGATGGTCGTCTTCTCCTAATTGTGCTTCATTGTTGGATCTTGTGAGCTGCCTAACATGATCAAGATCATCTATATGTAATTCTATATGTTGTGTTTGTCGGGATCCGATGGATAGAGAATACTATGTTATGGTGATTATCAATCTATTGTTTATGTGTTGTTTATGATCTTGCATGCTCTCCGTTATTAGTAGAGGCTCTGGCCAAGTTTTTACTCTTAACTCCAAGAGGGAGTATTTATGCTCGATAGTGGGTTCATGCCTTCATTGACACCTGGGACAGTGACAGAAAGTTCTAAGGTTGTGATGTGCTGTTGCCACTAGGGATAAAACATTGATTCTATGTCTAAGGATGTAGTTGTCGATTACATTACGCACCATACTTAATGCAATTGTCTGTTGCTTAGCAACTTAATACTGAAAGGGGTTCGGATGATAACCTGAAGGTGGACTTTTTAGGCATAGATGCAGTTGGATGGCGGTCTATGTACTTTGTCGTAATGCCCGGATTAAATATCACTATATTTATCATATCATGTATATGCATTGTTATGCCCTTCTCTATTTGTCAATTGCCCGACTGTAATTTGTTCACCCAACATGCTTTTATCTTATGGGAGAGACACCTCTAGTGAACTGTGGACCCCGGTCCTATTCTTTACATAGCATACAATCTACTGCAATTGTTTTTACTGTTCTTGCAAACAATCATCTTCCACTCGATACGCTTAATCCTTGTTACAGCAAGCGGTGAGATTGACAACCTCACTGTTTCGTTGGGCAAAGTACTTTGGTTTTTTGTGCAGATTCCACGTTGGCGCCGGAATCGTTGTTGCGCCGCATCACATTTCGCCACCATCAACCTTCAACGTGCTTCTTGGCTCCTCCTGGTTCGATTAAACCTTGGTTTCTTTCTGAGGGAAAACTTGCCACTGTGCGCATCATACCTTCCTCTTGGGGTTCCCAACGGACGTGTACATCTATGCGCATCAAGCCTGTTTTCTGGCGCCGTTGCCGGGGACCTGAAGAAAAGTTACACCCCAGAGATCTCTAACTCCCACGTCAACTACACGCCAGAAGTTTTCTGGCGCCGTTGCCGGGGAGATCAAGACACGCTGCAAGGGGAGTCTCCACTTCTCAATCTCTTTACTTTGTTTTTGTCTTGCTTTATTTTATTTACTACTTTGTTTGCTGCACCTAAACAAAACACAAAAAAAAATTAGTTGCTAGTTTTACTTTATTTACTGTCTTGCTCTCTATATCAAAAACACAAAAAAATTAGTTACTTGCATTTACTTTATCTAGTTTGTTTTATTTACTGTTGCTAAAATGAATACCCCTGAAAATACTAAGTTGTGTGACTTCACAAATGCAAATAATAATGATTTTCTATGCACACCTATTGCTCCACCTGCTACTACAGCAGAATTCTTTGAAATTAAACCTGCTTTACTGAACTTGGTTATGAGAGATCAATTTTCTGGTGTTAGTTCTGATGATGCTGCTGCCCATCTCAATAATTTTGTTGAACTTTGTGAAATGCAAAAGTATAAGGATGTAGATGGTGATATTATTAAATTGAAAGTGTTTCCTTTCTCATTAAGAGGAAGAGCTAAAGATTGGTTGCTATCTTTGCCTAAGAATAGTATTGATTCATGGACTAAATGTAAGGATGCTTTTATTGGTAGATATTATCCTCCCGCTAAAATTATATCTTTGAGAAGTAGCATAATGAATTTTAAGCAATTAGATACTGAACATGTTGCTCAAGCATGGGAGAGAATGAAAACTTTGGTAAAGAATTGCCCAACCCATGGACTGACTACTTGGATGATCATCCAAACCTTCTATGCAGGACTAAATTTTTCTTCGCGGAATTTATTGGATTCAGCTGCTGGAGGTACCTTTATGTCCATCACTTTGGGGGCGGCTACAAAGCTTCTTGATGATATGATGATAAATTACTCTGAATGGCACACGGAAAGAGCTCCACAAGGTAAGAAGGTAAATTCTGTTGAAGAAACCTCTTCCTTGAGTGATAAGATTGATGTGATTATGTCTATGCTTGTGAATGGTAGATCTAATGTTGATCCAAATAATGTTCCTTTAGCTTCATTGGTTGCTCAAGAAGAAAATGTTGATGTGAATTTCATTAAAAATAATAATTTCAACAACAATGCTTATAGGAACAACTCTGGTAATAACTATAGGCCATATCCTTCTGCTAATGGTAATGGTTATGGTAATTCTTATGGGAATTCTTACAACAATAATAGGAGTGTACCCTCTGGTCTTGAAGCTATGCTTAAAGAATTTATTAGTACACAAACTGCTTTTAACAAATCTGTTGAGGAAAAGCTTGATAAAATTGATACTATTGCTTCTAGAGTTGATAGACTTGCCTCTGATGTTAATCTTTTAAAATTGAAAGTTATGCCTAATAATGATATTGATAATAAGATTACTACTACAGCAAATGCCATCCAAGTTAGAATTAATGAGAATATAAGATTAATGGCTGAATTGCGTGCTAGGTGGGATAGAGAAGAAAATGAAAAACTAGCTAAAGAGAATAATGTAGCTAAAGTTTGGACTATTACCACCACTAGTAATGTTAATTCTTCACATGTTGCTGCACCTCCTACTATCAATGGTAAAATAATTGGTGTTGGCAATGTTTCTACTCCTAGTGCAAAGCGTACAAAACTGCCTGAAATTGCTAAAACTGCTGAAACTGCTTGTGATAAAACTGCTGAAATTTTTTCCAACCTTGGGAACAATGATCCCATTGCTGTAGCTCATAATGATTTAGATTTTGATGATTGTCACATCTCTGAAGTTATAAAGTTCTTACAAAAACTTGCTAAAAGTCCTAATGCTAGTGCTATAAATTTAGCCTTTACAAAACATATTACAAATGCTCTCATAAAAGCTAGAGAAGAGAAACTAAAACTTGAAACTTCTATTCCTAGAAAGTTAGAAGATGGTTGGGAGCCCATCATTAAAATGAAATTCAATGACTTTGAATGTAATGCTTTATGTGATCTTGGTGCAAGTATTTCTGTTATGCCTAAAAAGATTTATGATATGCTTGACTTGCCACCATTGAAGAATTGTTATTTGGATGTTAATCTTGCCGATAATGTTAAAAAGAAACCTTTGGGGAGGATTGATAATGTGCGCATTACGGTTAACAATAACCTTGTCCCCGTTGATTTTGTTGTCTTGGATATCGAATGCAATGCATCTTGTCCTATTGTGTTGGGAAGACCTTTTCTTCGAACCGTTGGTGCTGTTATTGATATGAGGGAAGGTAATATTAAATATCAATTTCCTCTCAAGAAAGGTATGGAACACTTCCCTAGAAAGAGAATGAAGTTGCCTTTTGATTCTATTATTAGAACAAGTTATGATGTTGATGCTTCTACTCTCGATGTTACTTGATTTGCACTTTCTGCGCCTAGCTGAAAGGCGTTAAAGAAAAGCGCTTATGGGAGACAACCCATGTTTTTACTACAGTACTTTGTTTTATATTTGAGTCTTGGAAGTTGTTTACTACTGTAGCAACCTCTCATTATCATGTTTTTGTGCCAAGTAAAGTTTCTATGTCAAAGTTGATGTTATATTTGGGATCGCTGCACAGAAACAGCATTGCTCTGTCACGAATCTGGGCACAGGTCTCTGTAGAAAATTCGAAAAAATCTGCCAATTTACGAGCGTGATCCTCAGATATGTACGCAACTTTCATTAGTTTTGAGTTTTTCCATTTGAGCAAGTCTGGTGCCATCTTAAAATTCGTCTTTACGGACTGTTCTGTTTTTGACAGATTCTGCCTTTTATTTCGCATTGCCTCTTTTGCTATGTTGGATTCATTTCTTTGATCCATTAATGTCCAGTAGCTTTATGCAATGTCCAGAAGTGTAAAGAATGATTGTGCCACCTCTGAACATGTGAATTATTAATTGTGCACTAACCCTCTAATGAGTTTGCTTGAAGTTTGGTGTGAAGGAAGTTTTCAAGGGTCAAAAGAGGAGTATGATATACTATGATCAAGAGGAGTGAAAGCTCTAAGCTTGGGGATGCCCCCGTGGTTCACCCCTGCATATTTTAAGAAGACTCAAGCGTCTAAGCTTGGGGATGCCCAAGGCATCCCCTTCTTCATCGACAACATCATCAGGTTCCTCCCCTGAAACTATATTTTTATTCAGTCACATCTTGTGTTCTTTACTTGGAGCGTCGGTTTGTTTTTGTTTTTGTTTTTGTTTGAATAAAATGGATCCTAGCATTCACTTTGTGGGAGAGAGACACGCTCCGCTGTTGCATATGGACAAATATGTCCTTAGGCTTTACTCATAATGTTCAAGGCGAAGTTTCTTCTTCGTTAAATTGTTATATGGTTGGAATTGGAAAATGCTACATGTAGTAATTCTAAAATGTCTTGGATAATGTGATACTTTGCAATTGTTGTGCTCATGTTTAAGCTCTTGCATCATATACTTTGCACCCATTAATTAAGAAATACATAGAGCTTGCTTAAATTTGATTTGCATATTTGGTCTCTCTAAGGTCTAGATAATATCTAGTATTGAGTTTTGAACAACAAGGAAGACGGTGTAGAGTCTTATAATGTTTACAATATGTCTTTTATGTGAGTTTTGCTGCACCGGTTCATCCTTGAGTTTGCTTCAAATAACCTTGCTAGCCTAAACCTTGTATCGAGAGGGAATACTTCTCATGCATCCAAAATCCTTGAGCCAACCACTATGCCATTTGTGTCCACCATACCTACCTACTACATGGTATTTCTCCGCCATTCCAAAGTAAATTGCTTGAGTGCTACCTTTAAAATTCCATTATTCACCTTTGCAATATATAGCTCATGGGACAAAATAGCCTTAAAAACTATCGTAGTATTGAATATGTACTTATGCACTTTATCTTTTATTAAGTTGCTTGTTGTGCGATAACCATGCTTCTGGGGAACGCCATCAACTATTGTTGAATATCATGTGAGTTGCTATGCATGTCCGTCTTGTCTGAAGGATCTATCACCTTAATGATTGGAGCATGCAAATTGTTAGAGAAGAACATTGGGCCGCTAACTAAAGCCATGAATCATGGTTGAAGTTTCAATTTTGGACATATATCCTCAATCTCATATGAGAATAATAATTGTTGCTACATGCTTATGCATTTAAGAGGAGTCCATTATCTGTTGTCCATGTTGTCCCGGTATGGATGTCTAAGTTGAGAATAATCAAAAGCGATAAATCCAAAATGCGAGCATTCTCCTTAGACCTTTGTACAGGCGGCATGGAGGTACCCCTTTGTGACACTTGGTTGAAACATGGCATGCAAAGATCCGGTAGTCCAAGCTAAGTAGGACAAGGTGCGGGCACTATTAGTATACTATGCATGAGGCTTGCAACTTGTAAGATATAATTTACATAACTCATATGCTTTATTACTACCGTTGACAAAATTGTTTCATGTTTTCAAAACAAAAGCTCTAGCACAAATACAGCAATCGATGCTTTCCTCTTTGAAGGACCATTCTTTTACTTTTATTGTTGAGTCAGTTTACCTATCTCCCTCCACCTTAAGAAGCAAACACTTGTGTGAACTGTGCATTGATTCCTACATACTTGCATATTGCACTTGTTATATTACTTTATGTTGACACTATCCATGAGATATACATGTTATAAGTTGAAAGCAACCGCTGAAACTTAATCTTCCTTTGTGTTGCTTCAATACCTTTACTTTGATTTATTGCTTTATGAGTTAACTCTTATGCAAGACTTATTGATGCTTGTCTTGAAGTACTATTCATGAAAAGTCTTTGTCATATGATTCATTTGTTTACTCATGTCATTACCTTTGTTTTGATCGCTGCATTCATTACATATGTTTACAAATAGTATGATCAAGATTATGATGGCATGTCACTTCAGAAATTATCTTTGTTATCGTTTTACCTGCTCGGGACGAGCAGAACTAAGCTTGGGGATGTTGATACGTCTCCAACGTATCGATAATTTCTTATGTTCCATGCTACTTTATTGATGATACCTACATGTTTTATGCACATTATATGTCGTATTTACGCATTTTCCGGAACTAACCTATTAACAAGATGCCGAAGAGCCTTGTTTTCTGCTGTTTTTGGTTTCAGAAATCCTAGTAACGAAATATTCTCGAATTGGACGAAATCACCGCCCAGGGTCCTATTTTTGCACGAAGCTTCCAGACCGAAGGGGAGTCGAAGTGGGGCCACGAGGTGGCCACACCATAGGCGGCGCGGCCCAGCCCTGCCGCGCCGGCCTGTGTGGGCCCGCGCCGCCTCTTGACCTGCCCTTCCGCCTACAAATAGCCTCCGTCGCGAAACCCCCAGCATCGAGAGCCACGATACGGAAAACCTTCCGGAGACGCCGCCGCGAATCCCATCTCTGGGATTCAGGAGATCGCCTCCGCACCCTGCCGAGAGGGGATTCATCTCCCGGAGGACTCTACACCGCCATGGTCGCCTCCGGAGTGATGAGTGAGTAGTTCACCCCTGGACTATGGGTCCATAGCAGTAGCTAGATGGTCGTCTTCTCCTAATTGTGCTTCATTGTTGGATCTTGTGAGCTGCCTAACATGATCAAGATCATCTATATGTAATTCTATATGTTGTGTTTGTCGGGATCCGATGGATAGAGAATACTATGTTATGGTGATTATCAATCTATTGTTTATGTGTTGTTTATGATCTTGCATGCTCTCCGTTATTAGTAGAGGCTCTGGCCAAGTTTTTACTCTTAACTCCAAGAGGGAGTATTTATGCTCGATAGTGGGTTCATGCCTTCATTGACACCTGGGACAGTGACAGAAAGTTCTAAGGTTGTGATGTGTTGTTGCCACTAGGGATAAAACATTGATTCTATGTCTAAGGATGTAGTTGTCGATTACATTACGCACCATACTTAATGCAATTGTCTGTTGCTTAGCAACTTAATACTGAATGGGGTTTGGATGATAACCTGAAGGTGGACTTTTTAGGCATAGATGCAGTTGGATGGCGGTCTATGTACTTTGTCGTAATGCCCGGATTAAATCTCACTATATTTATCATATCATGTATATGCATTGTTATGCCCTTCTCTATTTGTCAATTGCCCGACTGTAATTTGTTCACCCAACATGCTTTTATCTTATGGGAGAGACACCTCTAGTGAACTGTGGACCCCGGTCCTATTCTTTACATAGCATACAATCTACTGCAATTGTTTTACTGTTTTCTTGCAAACAATCATCTTCCACTCGATACGCTTAATCCTTTGTTACGCAAGCCGGTGAGATTGACAACCTCACTGCTTCGTTGGGGCAAAGTACTTTGGTTTTGTTGATTCCACGTTGGCGTCGGAATCCCTATTGTTGCACCGAATCACATTTCGCCACCATCAACCTTCAACGTGCTTCTTGGCTCCTCCTGGTTCGATTAAACCTTGGTTTCTTTCTGAGGGAAAACTTGCCACTGTGTGCATCATACCTTCCTCTTGGGGTTCCCAACGGACGTGTACATCTACGCGCATCAAGCCGGTAGACGTCGACGCCTACCTCAACACCGGCGCCGACATAGATGATTTGTACATGGCGGGCGCGGATGAAGAAGCATACCGCGCTCGCGACGAACCAGCTGGCCCACCCAAGGCAACCAAACAGCGCCTGGTGTTCCGCGGCTTCTCTCAAGAGACGCCTCCGGCAGCCGATACACAAGAGCCAACCGCCGCAAACATCTTCAGCCCCAATACGCTGATCAAGAAGGTCAACGAGCAGTTTGAAGCGTCAGGGGCCGTTGCTCCGAAGAAGCCCCGTAAAAGACCTAGTAAGAACAAGGAGAAGTCTGCGAGCCAGCCACCTCCGACGATCCGTCATCGGGACTCCATGGTACCTCCCAGCAAGGATGGCTTGACCAGAATGCATGAAGCTGGCAAACCAATACTGGGTCCGGAGCTGCAACACCTTGCTTCCGGAGATATGCTGCCTCTGCAGGACAGTATCCTGGTCCTAGAGAGTATCCTTCTTAAGGACAAAGATCCAAATTACCCGGTCTTCACGGTCAGGGTGCCAAGAGATGTGGGCTTCGTCACTGATGCCCCCGCGGATATATTCTTTATAGCGTACGAGGACATCTTCAAGCTATTCCACTCGAGAAGGCTGGACTATAACTTGGTCCGCCTATTCGCGCTCAATCTGGCGATGAAGATCAAGAGAGAGAGTACCCCGGACGTCGCGATAGCGGATCCCTACTACATGCGTGAAAGCCAGTTGAACTTATCAGCGGTGCGGGTACGGGCTTCGTTGTACCTACAGAAGTGCTTCTTGGACAACAAGAGGAAGGACAACATCCTCTTGGCTTACTTTCCCGAGTAAGTACACATCCGCTAGCCCTGTAATAAATTTCTTTTCCATTGCTCATTTCCAACCTCGATCTTGTTCCAAATTTGTGTTGCGCAGAGACACGCACTGCGTACTCATCTCCATTGCCCCGAAGTATTCTCTTGCCACCTATTTCGACTCGGGGAGTGCGAAAAAGAAGAACTACGCCAGAATAAGGGGTGTGCTAGATGATGCTCTCGAGGGCTACTTCAAAAAGGGAGGCGCCTTCAAAGAAAAGGCGGAATGTTTCAGGGATGATGGTAAACACAAGTTCAAGCACGTGTTCGAGTTCCCCTGTGTCAAGCAGCCGGAAAACAGCACTCTGGAGGCCTTCTATGTCATGCATCACCTAAAAGGGTTTGTCCGGGATAGCCAGAACTTGTTGCTGCCATCTGCTCTCCGAGGATGGGCCGAAAAGTTGGCGCGGATCAACGATGATGACCTCAGAGAAGACTTCCAGGATACCAGGGTCAAGTTATCACATATCATCATTCAAGACGTCACCACAGGGGGAGGGCCCTTGCACCAGGGTAGAGCGTTATGCAAGAGGGACATCGAACACCGCCTCAAAGCGCAGGGTGACACGAGGACGTGGATTACAAAAGATCTGTACAAGCCGTTCCCGGAGCCCTGCGAGCCTTGACTTAGTGTGTGATAAACTAGCTATCTTCATCGGTTAGTTTGTATATATATCGATGGACGTGGTCTTTTGTGTGGGTCGTAATTAAACTCTAAGTACTATGTTCATCGGTTTATGTGTATCGGTGGACGTCGTCTTGTGTGTGCGTGTCGCAAACTTATTGTTGCCGTGCTCAACTTTACTATATACTTTGCTCTAATATTTATCAACATATATATATGCATGATGTACTAATATGATATACTAATATGCCTTGTCAATAGAGATGCCGACGTACGTTGTGTACAAGGGTCGGGTTCCAGGTGTCTACGAGGAGTGGCAGGATGATACGTCTCCAACGTATCTATAATTTCTTATGTTCCATGCTAGTTTTATGACAATACCTAAATGTTTTGTTCACACTTTATAATGTTTTTATGCATTTTCCGGGACTAACCTATTAATAAGATGCCGAAGTGCCGTTCGTCTGTTTTTGGTTCCAGAAAGGCTGTTCGGGCAATATTCTCGGAATTCGACGAAACAAAAGCCAAACCTCCTATTTTTCCGAGGGACACACGGAGCCAGAAGGGCAAGCGGGGGAGGCCCACGGCCTCCACACCATAGGCCGGCGCGGCCAAGAGGGGGGCGCCATATGGGGTGGGCCCCTGGGCACCCCTCGCCGCCCCTTTCGCCTATATATTCCTTCCGCCGCGAAACCCTAAGGAGATCAATCATACTCCAAAGACTCCCGGAGCGCCACCGCCATCGCAAACCTAGTTTCGGGGGTCAAGTTCCTGCTTCGGCTCCCGCCGGACGGGGATCGACCCCTGAGCCTTCCATCGACGCCACCGCCTCCATCATGCTCCGTGAGTAGTTCCCCCATGGACTACGGGTTCTAGCAGTAGCTAGTTGGTACTCTCTCTCCCATGTACTTCAATACAATGATCTCATGAGCTGCCTTACATGATTGAGATCCATCTGATGTAATCGGTGTTGTGTTTGTTGGGATCCGATGAATTGTTACATTATGATCAATCTATCTATAAAGTTTGTGAAGTTATTGTTGCTGCAATCTTGTTGTGTTTAATGCTTGTCACTAGTGCACGAGTGGCATGATACGTCTCCAACGTATCTATAATTTATGATGTTCCATGCTTGTTTTATGACAATACCTACATGTTTTGTTCACACTTTATATCGTTTTGATGCGTGAACTAACCTATTGACGAGATGCCGAAGTGCCTTCCTGTTCTGCTGTTTTTGGTTTCAGAAATCCTAGTAAGGAAATATTCTCGGAATTGGACGAAATCAACGCCCAGGTCTTAGAATTCCACGAAGCTTCCGAACACCCGAGAGGAACCAGGGGGGCCCCACCCCACAAGGCGGCGCGGCCAGGGGGGGGCCTACCGTGTGGGCCCCCGTAGCCCTTCCGACTCCGCCTCTTCGCCTATAAGAAGCCCCTGACCTAAATCTTCGATACGAATAAGCCACGGTACGAGAAACCTTCCAGAGCCGCCGCCATCGCGAAGCCAAGATCTGGGGGACATGAGTCTCTGTTCCGGCACGCCGCCGGGACGGGGAAGTGCCCCCGAAAGGCTTCTCCATCGACACCACCGCCATCTTCACCGCCATCTCCATCAACGCTGCTTCTCCCATGATGAGGAGGGAGTAGTTCTCCTTCGAGGCTAAGGGCTGTACCGGTAGCTATGTGGTTAATCTCTCTCTCTGTACTCCAATACAATGATCTCATGAATTGCTTTGCATAATTGAGATCCATATGATGAGCTTTGTATCGCTACTAGTCTATGTGCTACTCATGTGATGTTATTAAAGTAGTCTATTCCTCCTGCATGGTGTAAAGGTGACAGTGTGTGCATCGTGTGGTTCTTGTCGTAGATTATGATCATAATCTCTTGTAGGTTATGGAGTTAATTATCGCTATGATAGTATTGATGTGATCTATTCCCCCTTCATAGTGTAATGGTGACAGTGTGTATGCTATGTTAGTACTCGGTCTATTTTGCAAAGATCTATTATGCTCTAAGGTTACTTAAATATGAATGCCGAATGTTGTGGCGCTTGTTAACTCCGGCTTGAGGGAGCTCTTGTAGCCCTACACAACGAATGGTGTTTGTCATCCAACAAAAGAGTGTATGTAGCACAAATGAGAGAAGTTATTATTTATTATGCGATCAATGTTGAGAGTGTCCACTAGTGAAAGTATGATCCCTAGGCCTTGTTTCCAATACTGCAAACACCGCTTACTTACTGTTCTACTGCATGTTTACTCGCTGCCATATTTTATTCAGATTACTATTACCACTCATATACATTCATACTACTTGTATTTCACTATCTCTTCGCCGAACTAGTGCACATATACATCTGACAAGTGTATTAGGTGTGTTGGGGACACAAGAGACTTCTTGTATCGTGATTGCAGGGTTGCTTGAGAGGGATATCTTTGACCTCTTCCTCCCCGAGTTCGATAAACCTTGGGTGATCCACTTAAGGGAAAACTTGCTGCTGTTCTACAAACCTCTGCTCTTGGAGGCCCAACACTGTCTACAAGAATAGAAGCACCCGTAGACATCAAGCTATTTTCTGGCGCCGTTGCCGGGGAGGAAAGGTAAAAGGCACTCATACTCCGGTCCCAGGTAACTAAGTTATTTTCTGTTGCCGTTGTAAGTGCTCGAAGCTATTTCCTTTAGATCCTGCAATTGCATCTTTTGGTTTCTTGTTTACACTAGTTAGGCATAATGGAAAGCAACAATGAGCTTCTTATTCTATTTCCTGAGTTAAGACATGGATTGTTTGCTGCGAAAATTAAAAAACCTATGGAATCTTATTTGCATGCTAGTAGCAATGATATTAGTATGAACGCTTTGAACACCATTGTTGCTAATGATATGGAAAATTCTAAGCTTGGGGAAGCTGGTTTTGATGAGCATGATATTTTTAGTCCCCCAAGCATTGAGGAGAAAATTTTCTTTGATGATACTTTGCCTCCTATTTATGATGATTATAATGATAGTGGTCTTTTGGTGCCGCCTACTATGGAGAGTAAATTTTATTATGATTATACTATGCCTCCTACACTTGATGAGAATGATAATGATAGCTACTTTGTTGAATTTGCTCCCACTACAACTAATAAAATTAATTATGCTTATGTGGAGAGTAATAATTTTATGCATGTGGCTCATGACAAGAATGTTGTATGTGATAGTTATATTGTTGAGTTTGTTCATGATGCTACTGAAAGTTATTATGAGAGAGGGAAACATGGTTATATGCATCTTAATAATATTAAGTTTCCCCTCTTTATGTTGAGAATCTTGAAATTGTGCTTGTGTTGCTTTTCTATGCTTACCACTTTGTTCTTCATGAATTTATTTGTGTACAAGATTCCTTTTCATAGGAAGTGGGTTAGGCTTAAATGTGTTTTGAATTTGCTTCTTGATGTTCTCTTTTGCTTCAAATCTTATTTCTCGCGAGAGCATCATTAAAATTACTGAGCCCATCTTAATGGCTATAAAGAAAGAACTTCTTGGGAGATAACCCATGTGTTTATTTTACTACAGCACTTTTGTTTTATATTTGAGTCTTGGAAGTTGTTTACTACTGTAGCAACCTCTCCTTATCATGTTTTTGTGCCAAGTAAAGTCTCTATGGTAAAGTTGATACTAGATTTGGATTTCTGCAGAAACAGATTTCTCTCACACGAATCTGGGCAGATCTCTCTGTAGGTAACTAGAAAATCTGCAAATTTACGTGCGTGATCCTCGATATGTACGCAACTTTCATTAGTTTTGAGTTTTTCCGTTTGAGCAAGTTAAGTGCCCCTGCAAAATTCGTCTTTACGGACTGTTCTGTTTTGACAGATTCTGCCTTTTATTTCGCATTGCCGCTTTTGCTATGTTCAATGAGTTTCTTTGTTCCATTAACTTTCAGAAGCTTTGTGCAATGTCCAGAAGTGTTAAGAATGATTGTATCACCTCTGAACATGTGAATTTTTTATTATGCACTAACCCTCTAATGAGTTTGCTTGAAGTTTGATGTGGAGGAAGTTTTCAAGGGTCAATAGAGGAGGATGATATACTATGATCAAGAAGAGTGAAAGGTCTAAGCTTGGGGATGCCCCGGTGGTTCATCCCTGCATATTTCAAGAAGACTCAAGCATCTAAGCTTGGGGATGCCTAAGGCATCCCCTTCTTCATCGACAACTTATCAGGTCACTTATAGTGAAACTATATTTTTATTCCGTCACATCTTATGTACTTTACTTGGAGCGTCTGTGTGCTTTTATTTTCGTTTTGTTATTTTCATTCTCTGAATAAATTCATGCTCATGTGTGGGAGAGAGACACGCTCCGCTTTTTCATATGAACACTAGTGTTCTTCATTTTTGCTTTTAATGTTCAAGGGCGAAAGTTGATCGCTTCACTTGTTGCTATTTGGTTGGAATCAGAAAATGCTTCATATGGTTTTGAATAATTTGATAGTTGGCAATTGTTTTGAGCTCTCATAAATCATGTTTAAGCTCTTGCATCATGTAGTTTAAATCTAGTAGTGGAGAACTACTATAGAGCTTGTTGAAATTTGGTTTGCATGATTGGTCTCTCTAAGGTCTAGATATTTTCTGGTAAAAGTGTTTGAGCAACAAGGAAGACAAGAGTCTTATAATGCTTGCAATATGTTCTTAAGTTTTGCTAAACGGTTCAACTTGTGTTTGCTTCAAACAATTGCTTTACCAAGACACTTCTCCCCCATGCAATTTGTGCCAAAAATATGCCCTTGATGACCCACAAGTATAGGGGGTGTATCGTAGTATCTTCGATAAGTAAGAATGTCGATCCCAACGAGGAGCAGAAGGTGTTGGCAGCAGTTTCGATGAAGGATTCACTGTAAATGCTCACAAACAAGTATTCAAGGGGTTTTGATGTAACAGATGAATAAAGTACGAGTAAGTAAAATGCGAGAGAAATAATTGCAGCGAGTGGCCCAATCCTTTTTAGCACAAAGGACAAGCCGGTTTGTTTACTTATAATGACCAAACGTTCTTGAGGACACACGGGGATTTTAGTCTAGTACTTTCGCTTCATGTGGTTTAATAATCTTCATTGTTTTGATAAGTGTTGTGTGGGTGAACCTATGCTAATGCACCGCCCTTCCTAGGACTAATACATACTTGTGATTATACCCCTTGCAAGCATCCGCAACTACAAGAAAGTAATTAAGATAAATCTAACCACAACCTTAAACTCTGAGATCCTGCGATCCCTCTTGCATCGATATACTAACGGGGGCTCAGGTTTCTGTCACTCCGGCAACCCCGCAATTAGCAACCAAATACAAGATGCACTCCCCTAGGCCCATAAATGGTGAAGTGTCGTGTAGTCGACGTTCACACGACACCACTAGAAGAATGACACCACAACTTAAATATCATAACATTGAATATTACTCAACCATAATTCACTACTAGCATTTAGACTTCACCCATGTCCTCAAGAACTAAACGAACTACTCACGAGACATCATATGGAATACAATCAGAGGTGATATGATGATGAATAACAATCTGAACATAAACCTTGGTTCAATGGTTTCACTCAATAGCATCTATAACAAGTAGAGAATAATGCCGGGAGAGTTTCCCCTATCATACAATCAAGATTTAACCCGAATTGTTACAGCGGTGACGAGGTGCAGCGGTGGTGATGGCGGTGTAGATGGTGGAGATGATGATGATGATGATGATGGAGATGATGTCCCGCTCGATGACGATGGCGATGGCGTCGATTTCCCCCTCCGGGAGGGAATTTCCCCGGCGGATTCCTGCCCGCCGGAGAGCTCTTTTCTCTCTGGTGTTCTCCGCCCCGCAGAGGCGGCTGTAACCCTTCGTGAGGTCCTCTCTGTGGCTTAGGTTTTCGGGACGAAGGAGTACGCGAAGAAAAGGATGCGAAAGGGGTGTGGGGCCCCCACACCACAGGGTGGCGCGGCCAGGCCATGGGCCGCGCCGGCCTGTGGTCCGGGCCCACAGTGGCTCCCCTCTTCTTCCTCTCTCCGTCATCTGGAAAAATAGGAATTTACGTGAAATTTCCTTCCACAGTTGATCTTCCGAAATATTGCGTTCTGACGGTGCTTTTTCCAGCAGAATCCTGGCTCCGGTGCTTGATCCTCCAATGATGATGAAACATGCAAAATAGATGAAATAACATAAGTATTGTGTCCCAATATGAAATATATCAATGAATAACAGCAAATTATGATACAAAATAGTGATGCAAATTGGACGTATCAACTCCCCCAAGCTTAGACCTCGCTTGTCCCCAAGCGAAACTGAGCTCGATAAACAAGACCACATGTTTATGGAGTGAAGAGTCGATAAATAAAATACGGACAAGAAGCATCATATTCATTCACACAAGACATTCTAGTAAACAACTTCCTCATATAACTCATCTTGAAATAGGTAAAGAGAAATCACAAGTAAAGGTGCATAAGAAATCATAGTTGGTGATGGCAAACTTTGTTCTTGGTCAGAGAACTACTAACGGATTGTACTTCTAAGCAAAGCTTTCATATTAGATTTTATAGCTGAGCCTTCATATTCAAGCATAACAATCTCCTCATAATCATTGATAACTTCAAAGTCATATTCATTCAGATAAAATTGGTACTAAACAAGAAAGTATAAAAGACATGATTAACTGAATCATAGCATAAATGATTGGTTCACAACAACTCAATTGCTTGCTTGAGATAGAGAGAAATAGGTTTACTGACTCAACATAAAAGTAAAAGACAGGCCCTTCGCAGAGGGAAGCAGGGATTAAATCATGTGCTAGAGCTTTTCAAGTTTTGAAATCATATAAAGAGCATAAAAAGTAAGATTTTGAGCGGTGTTTGTTGTTGTCAACGAATGGTAGCGGGCACTCTAACCCCCTTGCCAAACGAACCTTCCAAGAGCGGCTCCCATGAGGGACGGCATCTCTACCAGCAAGGTAGATCATCCCCCTTCTCTTTTGTTTACACATGTATTTTAGTTTTATTAAGGATGACACTCCCCCAACCTTGGCTTTCTCAATCCATGGCTAACCGAATCCTCGGGTGCCTTCCAACATTCACATACCATGGAGGAGTGTCTATTGCAAAATTAAGTTGCTTACTGATAAATCAGAGCAAAACATGTGGATAAGCGGATGTGCCGCTAGTCCATTGGTGAAAGTCCGCCCAACAAGATTGAAAGATAAAACACCACATACTTCCTCATGAGCTATAGAACATTGACACAAATAAGGAGTAGTAGTTTGAATAATTTAAAGGTAGCACATGAAGTATTTACTTGGAATGGCAGAAAATACCATGTAGTAGGTAGGTATGGTGGACACAAATGGCATAGGTTTGGTCTAAGGTTATGGATGTATGAGAAGCATTCCTCTCGATACAGGTCTTTGGCTAGCAAGGTTTGATAGCAAGCATAAAGGTTGAGGGAAACAAACAAATATACATATGATAGAAACAATCATGCATCTTTCTCATAAGCACAAGCAATTTTAACTTTAGAATACTAAGCATAGAGATAATAGAGTAGTATATCTAAGTGTATTTCTCTCTTCTCAAGATGTTGTTGCTATTGACCAATGCTAAGTTTGCCAAAACCAAATAGATTTACTTGATGCTCCCAAAGTGATATCAATACTCATGTCAAGAGTAATCATATAATGGAGATTGCAAACTAAAATAAGGTGTGCAAAAAGTAAATGATAAGACTTCTCATTAATATTCCATAACGATAACTCACACCAACGGATACATAGATAACTAACTAAGAGAGATACTTCCACATTGCATACTATTCCATATGATAACTTCCCTACTCATGATATGACACTACTTGATAGTAAAAGATAAAGGTAATGATGATGTGATACCGCGGCACTCCCCCAAGCTTGGAACAAACCAAGGGGATGCCAATACCGATGATGAATTACTCCTTCGGTGATGATGGCGATGGATTCCTCTCGACAAGCTTCTTAACCAGCTCCTTTAAATCTTCAATCTCATAGGTGAGGTTGCGAATCATCTCCGAGTTGTGCTCAACGCGGCTCATAATCATGTCAGGTGGTGAATTCCAACTCTTAGAGTTGTTTCCCCATCCTTCAGCTTCAGATTTCATCTCTCCTGCAATGTCAGAACGATCTATATCCCAATTACTTGGCAACACTACCTTGGGGGTCCTTTCAGTTTGACGATCGTAGATTAGATTGCGGTAAGGGTTGTAATTGCTCGGAGAAGATGTCCTTGGAGCCAAGTAATGACGTGGAACCGCTCCTCCGGTAGCGATTCGTGCACTCCTCTTGATGTTGGATGGATTTGATATCACGCCAATACTTGCAACGGTGGCTCGCTGGTGTTCCTGCGGAGCTTCCTCCACTTCTTCCTCATCCTCTCTTGCGTCTTCTTCCTTCAGTTCCGGGTCTTGAATATTTTCCTTCAAAGGTCCCTTGTCCTTGTTGTTGGAGACCATGGTGCTTCTAGATCAAAACAAATCTGGCAGAAAACAGCTCGAAACAAAACACGACGAGAAAACGATATTACGGACCTCCAGGGGTCCGGGGGATTATATAGCAAATATTTTTACGACAAAAGGAAGGTTCCAGGCCGAAAACGAGTGGAAACGGGACGCCGAGGGGCTGTCACCATAGGTCGGCGCGGCCAGGGTGGGGCCCGCGCCGGCCTGTGGTGACGGGCCCTCGCGCGTCTTTTCCACTCCGTTTCGATTCCGTAATTTTTCATATTTTCTAAAAACAGCAGAAATAATGTTCGGAAAGGTAAACGCGGACTTTTTATTACCTGTACTGTTACCTATTCAAAGTCGAGTTCTGGCGGACTGTCAATTTGTCCTTTGATGAAAGCCTCCGGTGTTTCCACTTGAATAATATCAACATCAACATTATAAGAATCACCCGAGATATAATGCTTGAGTCTTTGTCCATTCACCACTTGTGTGGCATTGCCTTGGAGAGAGCTAATTTTAATTGCTCCTGAACGATACACCTCCTCAACAACATATGGTCCTTCCCACTTCGAGAGTAATTTCCCTGCAAAGAATCTGAGACGAGACCGATACAATAGGACTTTGTCTCCAACATTAAATTCTCTTTTGATGATCCTTCTATCATGCCATTTCTTAACTTTTTCTTTAAAGAGTTTAGCATTTTCATAAGCTTCACTTCTCCATTCATCTAGAGAACTTAATTGCAGCAACCTCTTATTACCGGCTAATTTAGGATCTTTATTTAGTTCTCTAACAGCCCAATAAGCTTTGTGCTCTAGTTCTAAAGGTAAATGACAAGCTTTTCCATAAACCATTTTATAAGGTGACATTCCCATAGGATTTTTATAAGCAGTTCTATAAGCCCATAGTGCTTCTTTCAATTTGCTAGCCCAATTCTTTCTAGATTTATTAACAGTCTTTCCTAAGATAGCTTTAATCTCTCTATTTGATAATTCTACTTGACCACTAGTTTGAGGGTGATAAGCGGAAGCAATTCTATGATTAATACCATACTTAGCAAGAGTTTTTCTAAAACCTCCATGAATAAAATGAGAACCTCCATCAGTCATAATATATCTAGGTACTCCAAATCTAGGAAATATAACATCTACAAGCATTTTTATAGAGGTCTCACCATCAACACTTTTTGTAGGTATAGCTTCTACCCATTTAGTAACATAATCAACAGCGACAAGTATATGAGTGTTACCATCTGAAGAAGGGAAAGGACCCATGAAGTCGAATCCCCAACAATCGAATGGTTCAATAACAAGAGTATAATTCATAGGCATTTCATTGCGTCTAGAGATATTACCAACTCTTTGACATTCATCACAAGATAAAATAAATTTCCTTGCATCTTTGAAGAGTGTTGGCCAATAAAAACCTGATTGTAGAACCTTTTGCGCGGTTCTATCTCCAGCGTGATGTCCTCCATAAACACTACCATGACATTTATTCAATATCTCCTGTTGTTCATATTCAGGAACACATCTTCGCATAATACCATCCACTCCTTCTTTATATAAGTGTGGGTCATCCCAAAAATAATGCCTCAAGTCATAAAAGAATTTCCTCCTTTGCTGAGCTGAAAAGGTTGGAGGCAAATACTTTGAAACAATAAAGTTAGCATAATCTGCATACCAAGGGCTCTCTCGCGAGCTCACCTTTATTACAACCAATTGTTCATTTGGAAAACTATCATTAACAGGAACAGGATCATAAGCAATATTTTCCAATCTAGACAAATTATCAGCAACAGGATTATCAGCACCTTTCCTATCTATAATATGTAAATCAAATTCTTGCAACAGAAGTACCCATCTAATAAGCCTTGGCTTAGCATCTTTCTTTGTCATAAGGTATCTAATTGCAGCATGATCAGTATGAATTGTAACTTTCGAATCAACAATATAGGGTCTAAACTTGTCACAAGCAAAGACTACAGCTAACAATTCCTTTTCAGTTGTAGCATAATTTCTTTGAGCAGCATCAAGAGTCTTACTAGCATAATGAATAACATTTAATTTTTTATCTACCCGCTGTCCAAGAACAGCGCCTACAGCAAAATCACTAGCATCACACATAATTTCAAAAGGCAAATTCCAATCAGGAGGTTCGACTACAGGAGCAGTTGTTAAGGCTTTCTTTAGAGTTTCAAAAGCTTCCTTACAATCATCATCAAAAACAAAAGGTACATCTTTTTGAAGAAGATTAGTAAGAGGCTTTGAAATTTTAGAGAAATCTTTAATAAATCTCCTATAAAACCCAGCATGACCAAGAACACTACGAATACCTTTAACATCCCTCGGATAGGGCATCTTCTCAATTGCTTCAACTTTAGCTCTATCAACTTCAATACCTCTCTCGGAAATTTTATGTCCCAATACAATTCCTTCATTAACCATAAAGTGGCATTTCTCCCAATTAAGAACAAGGTTAGTTTCTTCACATCTCTGCAAAACTTTATCGAGGTTTCGCAAGCAATTATCAAAAGAATTCCCATAGACAGAAAAATCATCCATGAACACCTCTACAATACTTTCGCAAAAACCATGAAAAATAGCAGACATGCATCTTTGAAAAGTAGCAGGAGCATTACATAAACCAAAAGGCATACGCCTATAAGCATAAGTTCCATAAGGACAAGTAAACGTGGTTTTCTCTTGATCTTTAGCTTTAACAGCAATTTGTGAAAACCCAGAATAACCATCAAGAAAGCAAAAATGAGTGTTTTTAGATAACCTTTCTAGCATTTGATCAATAAAGGGTAAAGGGTAATGATCTTTCTTAGTAACTTTATTAACTTTTCGAAAATCAATGCACATTCTATAACCTACAACTATTCTTTGAGGAATAAGCTCATCATTATCATTAGGCACAACAGTCATTCCTCCTTTCTTAGGAACACAATGCACATGACTAACCCATCTACTATCAGCAATAGGATATATAATACCAGCTTCAAGAAGTTTTAATACCTCGTTCCTTACCACCTCTTTCATCTTCGGAATTAGACGACGTTGATGTTCAACAACAGGCTTTGCATCTTCTTCCATATTAATAGCATGTTGGCAAATAGAAGGAGAAATCCCTTTCAAATCATCAAGAGTATAGCCAATAGCTCCTCGGTGTTTCTTCAATATTTCCAATAACCTTTCTTCCTCAATCTCTGAAAGCTTAGAACTAATAATAACAGGATATATTTTCTTATCATCAATATGAGCATATTTAAGATTATCAGGTAAAGGCTTTAAATCGAAAACAGGATCTTCCTTTGGTGGCGGTGTTGTACCCAAATCTTCCACCGGTAAATCATGCTTGAGAATAGGTTGGCGAAGAAAAATTTCCTCAAGCTCATCTCTTTCTTTCCTAAAAGCTTCACTTTCACTATTCTCCAAATGTTGCTGCAAAGGATTATTAGGAACAAGAACAATAGATGCACACTGCTCCATTTTAAAATCATTACTAGGCAAGTCAGCTTTATAAGGAGTTTTGGTAAATTTAGAAAAGTTAAATTCATAAGGTTCACCAGCAAATCTAGTCAAAATTTTCTCTTTCTTACAATCTATAATAGCTCCACAAGTATTTAGAAAAGGTCTACCAAAAATGATAGGACAATGATCACTAGCAGCAGAACCAAGTACCAAAAAGTCAGCAGGATATTTAATCTTACCACATAGAACTTCCACATCTCGAACAATACCAATTGGAGAAATAGTTTCTCTATTAGCCAGATGAATAACCACATCAATATCTTCAAGTTCACAAGAACCAATTTCGTGCATAATCTCCGTGTAAAGCTCATAAGGAATAGCACTAACACTTGCACCAATATCACATAAACCATAATAGCAATGATCACCAATTCTAACAGATAGCATAGGAACACTAACTTGTTTGGGTTTATTAGGATGTGAAACAATATTAGAAGCATCTTCACAGAAAATAATATGACCATCCTCCACATTTTCAGTCACAAGATCTTTAACTATTGCAACAGCAGGTTCAATTTTAATTTGTTCTTCAGGTTCTTTAGGTTTCTTTTCACTTTTATTAACCGCACTAGATATGACAGAGTACTCCTTCATTTTAGCAGGGAAAGGAGTTTTTTCAATATAAGCTTCAGGAATAACATTATCAACAGTTTCAACCACTACACATTTGTTTACAGATGAATCAACTTTATCTTTATATGGTTCATGATACTTATCAAAATTCTTCTTAGGCAGTTCATAATGAGAGGCAAAAGCTTTATAAAGATTTGCAACAACTTGGGAATCAAGACCATATGTAGCACTCATATTACGAAATTTATCAGTATCCATAAAAGCTTCAATGCATTTATAATCATAAATTATACCTGATTCTCTATCTTTGTCGTTCTCCCATCCTTCAGTATTTTCTTGGATCCGATCAAGAAGGTCCCTTTTAAACTCTTCTTTGTTGCGTGTAAATGATCCAGAACAAGAAGTATCCAGCAAGGTCTTGTCTTGAAAAGAAAGTCTTGCATAGAAATTATCAATAATAACATTACCAGGAAGCTCATGAATGGGGCATTTGAGCATTAAAGACTTCAATCTCCCCCAAGCTTGGGCAATACTCTCTCCATCATGAGGCCAGAAATTATATATGCGGTTCCGATCTTTGTGAATTTCACTTGGAGGATAAAATTTGGAATAAAATAAAGGCACAATGTCCTCCCAATCAATAGAATCACCATTCTTCAGCAATTTATACCAATGCGCCGCTTTACCAGACAGCGATATAGTGAATAGTTTCTTCCTAACTTCATTCATAGAAATACCTGCACATTTGAATAACCCGCATAATTCATGCAAAAACAATAAATGATCACCAGGATGGACAGTTCCATCCCCTTCATAGCGGTTATCCATAACACGTTCAATAATTTTCATAGGTATTTTATATGGTACTACTTCCTCACCTGGCGCTTCATCCACTACCGTTGCAGTAGTAGTAGATTTCCCAAATAGAAATTGAAGAGAAGATCTCTCCATAATGACTTATAGCAGCAGGCAGAAATAAAATCAGCACAAACAGTAAAGGTTTTCCTTACCAATTCCGCTTACCAATAGCGCTTCACTCCCCGGCAACGGCGCCAGAAAATAGTCTTGATGACCCACAAGTATAGGGGGTGTATCGTAGTATCTTCGATAAGTAAGAATGTCGATCCCAACGAGGAGCAGAAGGTGTTGGCAGCAGTTTCGATGAAGGATTCACTGTAAATGCTCACAAACAAGTATTCAAGGGGTTTCGATGTAACAGATGAATAAAGTACGAGTAAGTAAAATGCGAGAGAAATAATTGCAGCGAGTGGCCCAATCCTTTTTAGCACAAAGGACAAGCCGGTTTGTTTACTTATAATGACCAAACGTTCTTGAGGACACACGGGGATTTTAGTCTAGTACTTTCGCTTCATGTGGTTTAATAATCTTCATTGTTTTGATAAGTGTTGTGTGGGTGAACCTATGCTAATGCACCGCCCTTCCTAGGACTAATACATACTTGTGATTATACCCCTTGCAAGCATCCGCAACTACAAGAAAGTAATTAAGATAAATCTAACCACAGCCTTAAACTCTGAGATCCTGCGATCCCTCTTGCATCGATATACTAACGGGGGCTCAGGTTTCTGTCACTCCGGCAACCCCGCAATTAGCAACCGAATACAAGATGCACTCCCCTAGGCCCATAAATGGTGAAGTGTCGTGTAGTCGACGTTCACACGACACCACTAGAAGAATGACACCACAACTTAAATATCATAACATTGAATATTACT
Source organism: Lolium multiflorum (assembly GCA_030979885.1). NCBI lineage: Eukaryota > Viridiplantae > Streptophyta > Magnoliopsida > Poales > Poaceae > Lolium > Lolium multiflorum. Next base: position 419,974,774 of record CM061750.1, read on the forward strand.
CAACCATAATTCACTACTAGCATTTAGACTTCACCCATGTCCTCAAGAACTAAACGAACTACTCACGAGACATCATATGGAATACAATCAGAGGTGATATGATGATGAATAACAATCGATTTTGGCCAAATCAGGAATTGGGCCGTAAGTGAAGATGGGCTTGAAGGACGTACACATGAAGCATCTTTGAAGCGGCCTTGCGATAGTTTGGGCTAAGTAGCCCATGTATCTGTAATATATTAGATCGCATTGTAATTTAGATTAAAGAGATAGAGTCCGGCCCGTGCACGGTTAGGTGCACGCCTCAATTAGAAAGTCCCTTGGACTATAAATATGTATCTAGGGTTATCGGAAAAGGAGGACAATCATCGTTCAAACAAACACAAAATACGGCGCATCGCCACCCCTTCTCTTCGAGGGTTTCTCCCGGGTAAGCACCATGCTGCCTAGATCGCATCTAGCGATCTAGGCAGCGTAAGTTTATTCGTTATCCTTGTACTGCTCGTGCTGAAGCCTTGTTGATGGCGAGCGGTACTATTTATCCTTAGGTGTTTAGGGGCTCGCATTGGTGCTTTCACGTGCATATCTGCGTGGCAATGCCGTCCCTAGACACCTTGCTGCCCTTACGTCGATCTAGACGTAAGGGCAGCATCTTGCTTGATCATGCTTAGTAGATCCGATCCGTTATAGTTGCTCCCTGCATCTGCAGGGATTAGTTTAATATCTGCATAGTTAGGCCTTATGCTGGGGTCGGACGATCCGGTGGTGCGTTAGATGCTGTTTACCGTCCCTGCGAGGGATGTTCCGGGGATCAACGTTATGTTGGTTTTTAGGCCTCTCGTAGGGGTAGTTTGCATTGTCTCTCGTAGCTGCTAGGCCCGATCGCACGTAGGACGTTCCGATTATGCGGTGAAAACCCTAAACTGTCGTGGATCGCTTCAGCTTTGTCCTGATCAAGCAGGATCCCCATGCCATTGCTAATCCATCAAGGACCATGGGGCGATCGGCTCTTTGAGCCGATCCACAGGGAAACCTGAGAGCCGATAAGGCTCGTATTTAATGTGCACGTGTCTACCATGCAGGAACAATCGAAGCACTAACACCTTCCTGACCAGGTCTAGGTCAGGTGGCACGCCCAGGCAACCGCCAGGACGCGCGCCAGAAGATTTGCGGGACGACGCGAGGTGCCAGGGATCCACTAAGCGGCCCTAGGAGCTTCCCGGCTCTTCGTGTTGCTTAACCAAAGTCCGGGGGTTTTGGAGGGTAACACATTCTGGCACGCCCGGTGGGACCTTCTGCAACATCCACGTCAACACCGACATCCGAGATGGCAGAGGAGCAGATCACATACAAGGATCTCTGCGGAGCACAAGAAGAAATACGATGAGCTGAAGGCCATCCGTGAAGCCGAACTCATCGGCTCCTTTGAGAAGACCCGTTCGCACGGTATCAGGTTCAAAGGATTCACGCCACAAGGCGTCCTTGAAGGGGTGGATCTGTCCCTCCCTTCACAGGAACGTACCCAAGCCCTGCGACAGGAGATCAACTATGTGGTGGCTCATTCACTGCATCGGCACTCGAGAGCCTGGTGGACACTTTGAGCGCGTTGCGCTCCGGTGGTGCAAGAGATCATGGAGCGTCGATACTCCCCTTCAGGACCTGTTCTAGGGACTCACCAGGGAGAGATGCAACTCCACACCAGGCCGCCTCTGCCGTACACAATGGCGGCTCCACAGCAACAAGGCTCACCGGCATACGTCGTCTACAAGGATGGGGGTGACCCGGGCGACTACCAGTTCTTACCTGACCCGCCCAAGGAAATCCCACACGGATACGTGTGTGCGTATGTGCCGGACTGCAACAACTGGACGCAGGCGATCCAGGCTCCACCAGGAGGGATTGCCGGAGCAGGAGCAATTGTTCCGGCAGGAAGAACAACTGCAGCAGCGGGGAGTCTAGGAGCAGAAGCTGAGAAACAAGCGTGGCTAGCCAAGTACGCCACTGCACCAGTCCATGAAAGCTCAGCTGCTACTACCTCCACCGCAGATCAGATCAGCGCAGTCCTGAGAGATCAATTCGGCATCTTGCCGAAGAAGAAGATAATCGGCTATTCCAAGCCGTACCCCAATGAGTTCGACCTGATCCCACTACCGCCTAAGTACCGGCTTCCGGACTTCAACAAATTCAGTGGGTCAGAAGGGTCGAGCTCCATCGAGCATGTGAGCCGATACCTGGCCCAGCTGGGCATGGCTTCGGCATCGGATCAGCTACGGGTGAGGTGCTTCTCGCAATCCCTCACCGGTCCAGCTTTTGGGTGGTACACCTCTTGCAGCCAAATTCAGTGCAATCATGGAAGCAGCTGGAGGAACTGTTCCACACCCAATACCATTCAGAGACTACTGAAGCTGGTATTGCCGAACTAGCACAGGTTCGGCAAAAGCGAGGAGAGACAGTGGCTGAGTACATTCAGCGTTTCAGAACTGTCAAGAACCGATGCTATTCGGTTCATATAACTGAGAAAGAGGCAGTCGAGCTGGCCGTGGCAGGCCTGGCAGCGTCGTTCAAGGATCTGACGTTCCAAGTTGAGTACAACTCGCTGACGCACCTGGTCAATAGACTGACCTTATATGAGCAGCGCCATCCAGAACTGTACCAAGACAAGTTCAAGCGCGCGATCAGCCTGGTCAATGCCGATGAAGATGAAGATTCCGCGGAAGATCAGGAAGTTGCAGTAGCCGAGTGGACTCGGACGCCAGTACCTGTGTCCTGCCAATGGGTGAATCCACCAGGGCCTCCAAGAGGGTTGGACTTTGACGTAACCAAAACCGAACAGATCTTCGATCTGTTACTGAAAGAGAAACAGTTGAAGCTACCCGAAGGCCACAAGATCCCTACGGCACAAGAGATGAACAAGAGGCCATACTGCAAGTGGCATCATACGTTCACGCACACCACCAGCGACTGCAAAGTACTGCGCGCACAAATTCAGATGGCGATAGAATCAGGCCGATTGACTTTCGGACAGTTTGCCATGAAGGTAGACAGGCGTCCGTTTCCGGACGTCAACATGGTGGACCTAAGCCACTCCATAAGAGAACCAGGGTTCTCTTTCGATGTCAATATGGCAGGGTTCGTGATTCGCCATGGCGCGGACAAAGCAGAGAGCAGCCACTCTCGTGGCAAGGATAAAGAGGAGGCCGTTCCACGCGACCGGCCCCAAGACGACGATAGACGGTACCTGACCGAGGAGGAGGTGAGAAGCATACGGTATCAGCGCCCATTATCCGTACATCTCCTCAACAAGTATGAGCAGCAGTACGACCGACGTCGGCGCTACGACGAAGACGATGAAAGATATCGTCGGTCTGATGCGGAAAACAGGTGGTATCGTCAGCATGACAGGAACGACGACGGGTACGAACGTCGCGCTAGAGGGAGGTCTAAGGAGCAAGACAACGTGGACAAGCACTGGACTGTCCCTTCTTCAAACATTGCTGGGACTCAGGAATGAGCCGATTGCCAACAATCGAGAACTGCCCAGAATGCACACAGCAAAGGAGAAGGACGAACGAAGTTTCAGTGTTCGAGCGTCTAGGACCTCTCCCACATCAGAGTAAACGAGCTGAGTCATCTCAAGAAGAAGACTTCGAGGAGTCAGATGGAGAAGAAGATAGGTATCACCGACCAAGGTGGTGCCCTGATGGACTCAGCCATTCTCAGAAGCGGGGTGCAGCGGTTGCGAAACTTGGAAGAAGCCGAGGCACAGTACCTGTACACGTTGAGAAGAGCGCGGCCCGATCTGGCCGCGAAAATTCAGCAAACAGTGGAGTCGAAGGCGCGCCAGCCAAAGAAAGTATGGCGCCCAAAGGCGAAAGCCGATGCACAGGCATCGGTGCCGATGCAGAAACATCGGCTGATGCAAACATGGTATCCGTGACCCGGACGGAGTAGCAGGTCCAAGACATTGGACGTACGTGGCAAGGCCGATCCCTGAGATCGGCCCTCAAAAAATGAAAAGCAAGGGATCTTATCTCCAGCATGCCACGTAGCTACAATGGAAATCCAAGAAGTTGCAAACCATCGTCAAGCATTGCAACGGAAAAGGAGGCCGATTCTGGCAATCGGCCGAAATTATCCTCAACATTCTTTTGTCTGTGTTCAGCATTGATCCAACAGATGCCTGAAGAGCCGATGCCATCAATTACTTGACAGAATCGGCTCGGGGGGCACATAGATGGAGGAGATACGAGGATACGGAGCTGGGAACGAATGTCAAATTTCCAGCAGAGTAGCTCAAGTATGGGGGCCGATACGTAAGCAAATCGGCCGCAAAAAATCGGAAATACAGAAATTTTTGAGCACAGCCGATGCATAGGCATCGACTTAAGGATTCAAAGCCGATGCACGGCCATCGACTCAAGGGATACGACTGTCACAAGCAGAGGCCTAACGGAGCAGTCACCAAGGTACGTAATGTTCAGCCAATGAACATTCAAGGGGCTATGGCATCCCTCCTAGGGTTTGACCAAGGTGGCAGCTTCATTAGACATCGTCACCAGAAACTGCATTAGCCTGCTCGAGGTGATGAGTCGATCTGAGCGGCAGGGCACAAAAAGGGAGCTGGGAAGAGTTCAAGGACCACTGCGTGTGGGGCTTCTTAGTTCAAGGGAGCTGCTGATCCTTTCGAGCCGTCCTACCACCGCTGGAATGACTCGGGGGGCAGCCCACCTTGGAGGCTCTCTGCTACTAACATCCGATTTGGTAATCGGCTGATGCTGCACGCAATTGGGAAGCCGATGGTGGCCCATTCGGTGGATGTACTGCTTGTCCTCGCCTGGACCGAGGCTCGGGGGGCAGCTAGCCCTGAAAATTCCTCATTCTGAAGAGCCAGTAGTGTTGAAATTGGCTATCTCTGCGTCATAACCATGCTGAACAGAGGGCTCTTGCAGAGTAAAACCACCAGGGTTGACAGGAGGAGTTGGAAGAAGGAGCCATCATCGTTGATCAGGCTCTAAACCAGTTCGTTGCTGCAAAGAAACAAACGTCACAAGGGAAGCTGTGAACGAGTGACACCTGTTTTACAGAGTATCGGCTTCAAGATCAAGATTGTCAGCAGCGGACTAAGGAGCTTTCCTGGAAGCATTGATCCAGGAGTTTTGCCGTCAGGACAAATACTACGATCGGATGGTTTTAAAATCCAAGGATCTAGGGGTCTCACAGCTGCGCGTTGGACCTGTCCGGTTGGAAGTTTGGATCTGAATTTCATGGATTGCAAGTTAATATCTGAGAAGGTGATTAGATCGATCTGTTTTGCAATCTATTGGAAAAGCTGATGCTTTGCCATCGGCTCATTGAGCATCTACCGAATCAACAATCGGCAGACTCAGTACGAAGGGCAATCGGCTAAATCATTACCAAGGGAATCAGTAAAATCAAATTGGGGAATTCTTCATTGATAAACAAGGATTTCTTACATGAAGAGCTGATTGCTCTCAAAAGGAATGGCTAGGGGGAACATTGCCCTATCTACTACTCCTAGTTCTATCCTATCTAAGGGCCGCTGCTGTCCTCATCGTCGCCGTCGCCGCTATCGGCGCTGCTCCCGGCCGGCTCGTCGTCACTGCTGTAGTGACCACCGGCGGAACCTTCATTGTCTTCATCTTCTTCGCTAGCGTCGCCATAGTCGCTGTCGAAGTCGCAGATGTTGCCTGCCCAGGGGCAGAGACGCTTGGCCGGCGGTTCGTCGGAGGAGGTGGTGTCCTCCTCCTCTTCCTTCACCTCCTCGGCGGAGGAGTAGCCGTCCCAGGAGAAGCCGTCGTCGTCGCTTTCCTCCTCCGATTGCCCAACGGCAAGGAAGCGAAGGTCGCTCTCCCCGTCCGTTAAGGACTGGTCGTCCTCTGACCAGGTAGAGAAGTCGTGGCTTGGTTCGTCCCCGGCCTCGATGGCGCGGCGGGTGTTGGCCGCATGGGCTTCATCCGGGTTCCACTCCGGCGTCGGCTCGCGGAAGGGGGAGGACTGCGCGGAAAGATCCGATGAAGAGGAAGACATGGTGGTGCAGGAGGGTTTTTCTTTGGAAGTGCTAGTGCAAGGAGGATGAGGAAGAGCACTACAGGAAGTGGCCGAATAAAAGGGGGAATATATGATTAATGCCTAAGCAGTTCCCGAGGACGTGGTGCCAGAACCGTCAAGTCGTGCAGAGAAGGCGAGGAGGCAAGACGTCATCATGAAGAAAACTGCGACGGTTCTGCCACGACATGACCCTTCGAAGATAGCATATGGTTTTGCAATTATCATTATCAAAACCAGGGGGGCATGTGTTACCACCCGATTTTGGCCAAATCAGGAGATGGGCCGTAAGTGAAGATGGGCTTGAAGGACGTACACATGAAGCATCTTTGAAGCGGCCTTGCGCTGATAGTTTGGGCTAAGTGCCCATGTATCTGTAATATATTAGATCGCATTGTAATTTAGATTAAAGAGATAGAGTCCGGCCCGTGCACGGTTAGGTGCACGCCTCAATTAGAAAGTCCCTTGGACTATAAATATGTATCTAGGGTTATCGGAAAAGGAGGACAATCATCGTTCAAACAAACACAAAATACGGCGCATCGCCACCCCTTCTCTTCGAGGGTTTCTCCCGGGTAAGCACCATGCTGCCTAGATCGCATCTAGCGATCTAGGCAGCGTAAGTTTATTCGTTATCCTTGTACTGCTCGTGCTGAAGCCTTGTTGATGGCGAGCGGTACTATTTATCCTTAGGTGTTTAGGGGCTCGCATTGGTGCTTTCACGTGCATATCTGCGTGGCAATGCCGTCCCTAGACACCTTGCTGCCCTTACGTCGATCTAGACGTAAGGGCAGCATCTTGCTTGATCATGCTTAGTAGATCCGATCCGTTATAGTTGCTCCCTGCATCTGCAGGGATTAGTTTAATATCTGCATAGTTAGGCCTTATGTTGGGGTCGGACGATCCGGTGGTGCGTTGATGTTTACCGTCCCTGCGAGGGATGTTCCGGGGATCAACGTTATGTTGGTTTTTAGGCCTCTCGTAGGGGTAGTTTGCATTGTCTCTCGTAGCTGCTAGGCCCGATCGCACGTAGGACGTTCCGATTATGCGGTGAAAACCCTAAACTATCGTGGATCGCTTCAGCTTTGTCCTGATCAAGCAGGATCCCCATGCCATTGCTAATCCATCAAGGACCATGGGGCGATCGGCTCTTTGAGCCGATCCACAGGGAAACCTGAGAGCCGATAAGGCTCGTATTTAATGTGCACGTGTCTACCATGCAGGAACAATCGAAGCACTAACACCTTCCTGACCAGGTCTAGGTCGGTGGCACGCCCAGGCAACCGCCAGGACGCGCGCCAGAAGATTTGCGGGACGACGCGAGGTGCCAGGGATCCACTAAGCGGCCCTAGGAGCTTCCCGGCTCTTCGTGTTGCTTAACCAAAGCCCGTCGGGGGCTTTTTGGAGGGTAACAGATGATGAATAACAATCTGAACATAAACCTTGGTTCAATGGTTTCACTCAATAGCATCTATAACAAGTAGAGAATAATGCCGGGAGAGTTTCCCCTATCATACAATCAAGATTTAACCCGAATTGTTACATGTGGTGACCCGACATACCACTGCATGGTGTAGTATGCAAGTCTGATATAACACCAATGAAACACCGTTCCATTAGCATTACATCGCTCAGAGTGGTACAACAGAAACATATGCGGGTCCAAGGCATGTCTATAGAATTACAACTCCGACTCTGTTACAGAAGACACCTCCTACTTTACAATGAGGTAAATCTGCAAATAAGCTCCAGAACGACTCGTAGTCTAATACTATCACGAACTCTACTTGTAGAGTACTTAACTAGCTATAGAGGCTATGAATAGATTCTAGCTATATAGGTGCTAAGTTTAGGAAGCTAGTTCCTTTCTATTGCTAATCTAGGTTTCTCCTTGTTGGATGTGGTATCTGACTCCTCTGACATGGTCCTGTCTCTTGAAGTAGTTGTTGACTCCTCGGCCTTCGAGTTGCACTGTAGATCCTCCTTTGATGCCTCCATTCCTAAGCAGGGGATTTAAGAGTGGGATGAGTACGAGCGTACTCAACAAGTTCATTATAGGAAAGAGGTGTTTAATGCACTAGCTACAACCATGGACCAGAAAGTCCAAGGCTATGCAGGTTTTTGTAATCATTTCTTCAAAAGGTTGCTTTTATTCAGAAGAGCTATGTCCGTCAGCCTTCACCGGTTGACTAGAACTTCATGGAGTTCCTTTCGGCAGCGTTCGCAGTTCCATATCCCGGAACAGGAGTGAAGTCACATTGTTACACTCTGCAGAGGTGTGTTGCTTTACCCATAAGAGATCTTAACCTTGGTGCCAACCGAGCTTAAGTTCTCGTCCACACTTCCGTTGGTGTGAGGCCCGGTATAAGGTCCTAGTCAATCATGTTCCTCCGCTACCTCGAACACCCACCCTTTGTTGCATGCCCCGACCCTGGGTCCTCGCCGGTCCCATTATTCCCGTAATTTCAGGGTGGACCCCGACCACGACGACAGTTTGGGATCGAACCAAACTCCTTCGCCGGCAGCTGCAACCCATCATAGACCGCAATACCGTGGGGAACTTCAGGCTTCCCCAGCCTACCGCTTGTTCCTCGGGCGACAAGTGTCTATGGACTATGCCGTGGGGAACTTCAGGCTTCCCCAGCCTACCGCTTGCCCCCGACAGATACAAGTGTCTACGGTAAAGCGCGTCCGTTGATGTACGAGAGGTGGAAACACTTTTGACTACTCCGTCCCACTCCAGATCTTATGGTTAACACGGGTATTACGGCACAAGAATCACTGGACGACATTTGTTGTTAATCCTAGATGGATATAAACCCTTGCAATGGAACCTCCACCATATCAACACAATCCATGGTTCCATTGCCCACCACATAGTCATATTCATAGTTATGAAAATAGTGGTTTTGCTTTTTATGCAATGGTGATAATCATAGTACTTTGCAAGTAATTTGGTAAAAATACTCAAATGACATGAGCAAGCGATGAACTTGCCTTTCTTGACTGCAAGATTATGCAGGCAAGGTCTTCGATACGCAATAACTCCAAATTCTGAAATAGCATCATCGTCCGGTAAGGACGATGTTTAAAAGATTGGCAAGGATGCAATAATGCATGAGTATGAGATGCAATCGCTCTAAGCGTGACCTAACCCCGATGATTTAGGATTAGTTAGTTGAAATGATTTGCTTAGGGTGTGTTGCACTTTTAGAGTGATTCACAAACAAGGTTCTTATTAAGGATTGGTTGCTTGGTATCATAAACAGGTGCTGCAATATATCAATACAATAATACTAATAGCACACAACAATAACATTTGGTATAATCTTAACATGTCATGAATAGTGGTTGGTTTTAGCACTATATGGCATGGTTAATGATTAATTATCATATACTTCAAAAGAATAACTTTTGAAGAACATGTTCTTTAATAAAGAACAAGTATGATAATTAGGTTTGTGGGGTTCTATGGTTTACTATGGTTTCAACTTGTTCTTGAGTAGATAATAGATGGATCCTAACAAAGTTGGAAGCATATCTTAGGTAATTTATTAAACATGGGTGCTATCAAGGTTGGTATACCTTGTTGGTGATAGCTGGCTAGGGTTAATAGGTCATATTAGGTAGGGTTGATGAGCACTCTCTATTTATTTCAAAAGAATAACTTTTGAAGAACATACTTCTTAAATAATAAGAAGTATATCAATTAGGGTTGAGGTGGCCTAGGGTTTGCTATTGGATCTATTAAGTAAGGAATGGTGGTTTCTTAAATAGGATAATTAATAATTATCTCTCACTAATAGGGTTTAGTGTGTATGGAATAGGATGCACAATATTGGCAAGGTTGCTATTAGGGTTCATCACCATGGTGTGATGCTAATTAAGAATGATTAAGGTTGGTGTCTCAGAATATAGGAACTAGGGTTGGTCCTATTTGATCATCTAGGCATGAACACATGTAATATCAATGTATTAGATATGAGTCTCTATTATTTTATGAAGACATGGCATTTGTTTAGTTGCTACTATGGAGCTATGAATGAAATCAAAGTATCATGATCACATGTTGAACCTAGGTTTTAGGTTTAGAAACAAGTTAAGTTCATATGAAATAGTGGAGTTAGGGTTTGTTCATAATTGAATTAGGTTTTTGGGGTTCCACAAAGAATTATGAGGTTATCACTTTATTTGTAATGGAACTAGGGTTTCTTAATTACCATATAGTTCTTAGGTTGATAACCTCATTATAGTTGAAGTTCTTAGTAACTTTGAAATAAAACTAATAGTGGTATTAGTATTTTGTTATTTTTAGAGAATTAATAATTAAGATAATTATTATTTAGGGTTTTAAATAGTAGTTGAAATAAGGGTATATCCCTTAATTCTTTTATAGGTTTTTGGAATTATATGTTGAAGTAATGATGAATTAGGGTTTGCTATTTACCATATAGTTTTATGGTTAATAACTTCAATTTAAAGTTGAAGTTATTAATAACTTGGAAATAAAAATAATATTGAATTTGATATTTTATTATTTTTAAACAATTAATAATTAGGTAATTATTAATTAGGGTTTAAATCTCTTTAATAAAGATTTAACAAATAATAAATAAAGAAAATTTAGTTTTTATGCTTTTCTTTATTTATTAATTGGTTTTTATTTAATTTGGAAGATTTTTCTAATTATTGAATTTTAATTGCATTTGGAATTAAAATTAAAAGCTTAATTAACAAGTATTAAATAATTGAATTTTTATTAAAAATAAAAATTTCATTTTATATTTTTATTGGATAGAGTTTTCTTTTCTAAGAATTTTGATATCTTATTTTCATTTTTCAAAGTTAATATGAATTTTATACAATTTGTCAAAGTTTCAGCAATTATTGGATTTGAATTTAAACTAGAAAAAATAGCTAAAGCTACCCGGACAGAGCACACCCACAGTCTATGACTGGTGGGGTCTGTCCACCTCACCCGCCACGTGGAATTTGACCGAGTCAAAAATCGCCACGGTGGCGAGGAGGTCTCTGGCCGGCGGGAACTGGCGATGGTCGCCGGCGCTCGGGCGTTCCCGCGGGCCTGAGCAGGGGCGCGTTGGACAGCACTCGACGAGGCAAACCAACTAGTGGCGGCGCCGCCACCAGATGGTTGCCGGAGCTTGGCCGGCGGCGGGTTCGAGCGGCAGCACTCGCGGTTGATCCGGTGCGGTGGAGCTACGGCAGTGAATCGAGCAAAGCGAGAGCGCCAGAGCAGCGACTCACCAGGAGTACGCAGGGCTTGACGGCGTGACCTATAGTGGTCTGAATCGACGGCGGCAGTGATGGCCGGCGTCGAGGAAGACGAGGTCGTCGACGGCGATTCCGGGCACGGCGGCACGATTCCTTCTGCAGGCTAGGCATGTCAAGGACGGCGGTCACGTGGGTGGTCACAGCTTGGCCGGGGAAGGTCTCCATCGGCGGCGATGGTCGGAGGCAGTACGACTAGGGTTTCGGTATGGAGGAATCTGGAGCAGAGAGAGGAAGAAACGGAGCTAAGTCTTCGTCTAGGTTATTTATAGGGCTCCAGAACTCGCCTCGTCACGCAATCGAACAAGGGGAGGTCGACAGCGAGAGAGAGGAAGAAGAGCACGTCGTCGTGCTGGCCGACATGCGAGAGGAGAGGATGAGGACGAGCTCCTCCAGCTGTTTTTTGGACGAAGAGGTACCACGGCCAGGTTGGGCTGTGCTGGGCCCGTGCTTATTGGGCTACTGGTGGCTAGGTTGCTGGGCTGCTGCGTCTGGTAGGTCCAGGTAAGCTTCTTTCCCTTATTTCTTTTATTCATTTTCTGTTTTATTCCTTGATTTGAATTCTGGTTTTAATTCTAATTTTAATTGTAAGTTTCTTACTTTGTTATTTTCATTAAGTTGTATAGCAGTGATTGTTAAACCATTCTTTCCTTTTGGAACAAGTATTTTATATTTGAATTATATTACATACTTGTGTTTTATTCAAAATAGCACATAGACATGATTTTGTATTTTTATTTTATTTCATGTCTCACTTGTGAATCAATTCATTTAGATTGTTATAGTTGATGTTTTCAACTCAAATTATTTTAGAGGTTGTTGATAGGACTTGGCTTCTATTTGATGAGTGATTGACTTACATGTGATGTTATATGAGCACTAATTTATTAGGGTTTTTTCTAATTTTTTATCACAACCCCCTTTTAAGTTTATTGCTATTGTTATATTTTAACATTACCATGAAATGCCTAGAGTAAAATATTACTCTCTTCATGGTTTGATCTTGGTTATAAGAATAGGTGGTTGATTACCACACATGGGTTTCAATGGTGATTTTAAGCACTAGATGTTTCTGAGGTTTAATATGTGAAGCATAAGATCTCATTGATATGCCATTCCAGGGTTCTAATGACATTTCCATAATGGCCATGGGTTTGATTCTCAATTATGGTCTAGGTTTATCTTATGATCACCATAGTGATACATAAACTAGGGTTGAGGTTTAATTCTAGGTTGTGAGATGACACCATATTGCATGTGCTAGGGTTAATCTCCCCTAACTAGGATGAGGTGGTGGCTTAATTCACATTTTATGTGCTCCTTTAGTTTCTAAGATATTGAGAATTGGTTTTATATTCTACTAATTAACTTCTATTATTATCCCCAACTTATCATTAAAGTAATTATATTATTTGTAGTTCTTTTTATAGTTAACTTTGGTCATATGAATAGATGGTTTCTCACCATATTAAGTATGGGGTTTTACTCTAAGGTTTTTCTTATGTTTCTTAGGTGAAAAATAAGTGGAATGTAGATGTGGTAGAATTCTACTTATGATCACCAAGTGGTTTACAAGTTAAGATTGGGATACAAGCCTAAGGTTGCTTACTAGTTACTTCCCTATGATTTCATGTGGTGAATAACATCTCCTAATCCTATTAGGATTTAGCTTATCCTCACTTAACTCAAGAGCATGATCATGGTTAAACATGATCCACTTGTTCTTGATATCTTTACCTCAAGTTCTTAGGGTTTATGATCATCACTCAATTTATAATGATCAAGGTTTGGCTTCCTAAGTTATCTCTCAAGAATTAGGTTTCTCACTCCCAAGATTAAGCTTTGTCTTGATCAACTAAAGTATAATATCTCTCTATAGTTTCTTGGGTGGACATGGCTATGGTTGTCTCAATAATTTTGATATTCCAGGAGAATGCCTGAGATATACACTTACAATTCTTTCTAAAGGATTGATGGCTTTAATCATTTGGATATATGGATAGGTCTCTCCCTTGAATTCAAGTGTTGCCTCAACTAAATTAAATGTAACACCATAGTTTGGGCTCTCTTATATAGGAATGGATCATTCTAGGGTTTATGGTGTACTCACAATATCTCATTAGGTATGAAAAGGTTAAGTCTCCACCTAGATGCTTAGTTGGATTAGTTACTACTTTACTTCATCAATGCATGGATATGATCTTATTCCATTTGATATTGGTTACCTCACCACTCCTAGATAAAATGGTTTAACTCCTAATACTTTAGTTCAAATGTTGTCCTTTATTCTTAAATAGGTAAATCTTGAATTGATATGAATGGTCTCTCTCATTTGGGAATGACTTGAATATTATCCCAAGGTTATGGTCTTAGGATAATGTTTTGATTACATGGATGTATATCTAAGACTTATCTCAAGCTTTGTCATTGCTTCTCTAATAAATAATATAGAACTCTCACCTCTCTAGGTTTGATGTATAATAGTTTGGAATGTAGAAGAATATATACTTCTTGAGTGAATCTCCTTGTTATAATCTCCATTGTTGAAGTGGAATGAATACCATGAGGTTTCATGGTAGGATCAAGGATTAGTTAAAACATGGAAAAGATAAGTGAAGAATAGTTCCTTCATTTATTGTTACTTGATTTCCAATTAAATGGATGTTCATATGTTATGGCAAGGAATACCATGTTGTGATCTTTTATAAGATCAAGCAATTTATCATTGAGTAAAGTGTTGTTGTGTTGATTATTAGTTCCATTTGATCTAACCCCTTAGATCAAATCATCTCTACCCAAAAACAAAGTTTTAACAAAGTCACATTGAGGTTTATAGCGCTTGACTTGATGAGCTACTTCAATTCCACCAAGATCAAGTGAAACTTCAGTGATTGTTTTACTTTAAAGCGCGAAAATTCCCCGGATTTTCTATGCATGAATGCAATGCACACATCTGTTTCCTCTATTTTTGTAACCCCAATACTGGGATATTACAGTCTCTACCCCTTAAACTAAACTTCGTCCTCGAAGTTTGAACTCTCTCACGTTTCGGAGTGTGGATCTGACTTGTGCAGACTAAATCTTTTCTCGAACTCCGTGGAAATATTATTGGATATAATTGAGTATATCCCTTGTCCAGATTCTTCCTGGAATCCATTAGTGTTTGCCTCTGAACAGTGGCTTCTTCTTTCAATTCCATGATTTCTTTTAATATTATAATCTTGTTTCCTTTCTCATTGAGTATTCAATGATTGAGACTTCTTCTTGTGCTGATGGTCTTAACTGAAAACTGATTGGATAACATACTAGTGGGTAAAGCTAGGTCTTTGTTTTCCCTTACTACCAAAACAGTAATGGTGCTTAATAAGGTACTAACCATGGAAATGGTTGTGATGGTTTATTTACCTAGGAATGGATTAGACTCATTTAGTCCATCCAATCATGGGTTATAGTTGATGCTTATAACTATTTTGGATTCTTTAGGTTCCATGAAAGGAATCATTCTATTAGTCTGTGGTTCTGGTATGGTCAATTTCCTTCGGTCTTTGGGTCTTCTTGAGCTTTATTTGGTCTCCTACAATCCTTCATCCAACTTCCTTAGCCTTAATTTACTTGGGCTATCATACTTCTGAGTAAATATTACTCACTTTCTCAAATTATAGTCCACTTCTTACTTCCTCGAGGTATGAACCTCGGCTTCTGGTCTGACATCCTTCTGAAAGTGGTGTTCAACAATCTTATGAAAATAAGATCGAACTTCCTCTCAATTCAGACCATCTGCTTCTACCTAGCTTAAAGTATTGAGTCATTGTACATTCAACTCAATCTTTGCTCTACCCCTTAGAGTTTTCTTATGTCTTCAACTCCTTTTCTTCCAACTATAGAACTTATGGTTAGAATATTGGTCTGGTTCTAGCTTATGGTTTATACTTTTCTAAAAGTCTCATAAAGAATGTTTGTGGTGTATCCACTCGTTTGTGGACATCCAATGTGAATACTTCTACTAAATGATTATAGGTCATTGTTATTTGGTTAACAAAATTTTATTTGTTCTCAACTTCTTGGTACAATTAATCCAATCGTGGACTATTTGTAATTCCAACTGATACCAGCGTGGTTATTATACCAACTGTGGCTATTTGATATCTAAAAATGAATTCTGTTATAGGTTCTAATCAACTGGACGAGACATCTTCTACTTTATCTCGCAGTATTGATATTATACCAATTGTGGTCTTCTTATACCTGCTATGGTTTCATACGTTATCTTCCTTCCTTCAGGGTTTATTTTGCAAGAAAACCACTAGCTGACACTATGAATATAGTATCCTAAGTGATTTCCCATGCATTCTCTCCTCCATAATCATTATGGATCTGCTTCAGCTTCACCATAATCACCAGATTTCTCACCTTCATGCTTTTTATGTACTAAAGTACCCCTCTGTTGAGGCTAAGCATGACTCTTAATTGATACTTCCTTCAGAGTATTGTGGTTGCTTCCCACAATTTTGCTTCCATTTACTGATGATCCTTCATCTTGTCTTCAGAATCTTCACCATTCGTCACTTCCTCACACGAATACCATTACCCTCTAGGTCTATAACATCAAGTAAGAACTTGATATTGCAACATGCATTTGCATATCAAAGTCAAACTTCATGTATGGATCTAGTCAAACAATGAAAATCCAATAAAATCCAAGAAGATTCAGCTTTGTGTTTATAATACACACCATGATAAGCCTGAATATAATAGTTGAGTAAGACATCTCTAAACACCAGGCTCTGATGTGTAGTATATAACACCACATAAGATAGGTTTATATCGTGATACTTAGCACGAGTATATGGAATATTACTATTTGTATCAATATTTACCCTAATTGCACAATTGCAATAAGATAAACTTGAAACAAATTGGTCTAGGATAGTTAAGTTTAACCTATTTTCCTTTGGAAGTGCTATCTTAGCTTCCATTTTGGTTGAGGACTACCTCACATGGTATTTCAGGATTCTAACATTGCTACCCTAAACACATAACTATGGAATTATAGCTCCTATACTTCCAAGTGTTTCAATCATAAGACTATGGTCATGATGTGCTTGGCACACTTCCCATGGTTTTGTAACACAATTTTTGCACTATTGTTGAACAACTGGCTTCTTATTATACTCATCTTAATTATTTATGATGTTCTAGTCCATCAAAAAATGATTCTCAGGTGAATCTTATATGATTACTATCTCTACCATGTAGATAGACATATTTTATTCCTATCACTCTTCCTTACCTTCCATGATTGACTCATCATGGTCTATATACTACCTCGCATCACTTACTATCAACTGTTTCACAAGTTTGAATCGATTTTACTTACCCATTACTTGTATTGGTAGACATCTTCTAGTAGGACATCTACCCTATCTTTATCACTTGATATTACTCCTATTACAGGTCTGGATAATTCTTACTTAACTATAACATGTGTTGGTACACATCTTCCAATAGGATATCTTCCTTATGGTTGTATCCTCTCTTTGGACTACCATGTATTGTATACCAATTGTGGTCTACTCATCTATTGTTTAAAGAACTTAATGGTGTTCTATATACTTGGGATTAGCTAACTTCACTTGCGAGAAAGATGGGTAAGGAAGGTTGACTCAAGTGTGTCAGGATTATTCTCAAGTGAATACCCATCCCAAGTCATAAGAAGTATTTGGTTTAGCTAAGACAACTTCCTATAGACACTACCAATCCTATAGGTCTCCTTTAAAGGGTTTTAATCCTAAGGTCAAAGCATTTGCTCTGATACCAACTGTGGAGGACCCACATACCACTGCATGGTGTAGTATGCAAGTCTGATATAACACCAATGAAACACCGTTCCATTAGCATTACATCGCTCAGAGTACAACAGAAACATATGCGGGTCCAAGGCATGTCTATAGAATTACAACTCCGACTCTTTACGATCAGCACAACCTCCTACTTTACAATGAGGTAAATCTGCAAATAAGCTCCAGAAGAACGACTCGTAGTCTAATACTATCACGAACTCTACTTGTAGAGTACTTAACTAGCTATAGAGGCTATGAATAGATTCTAGCTGTATAGGTGCTAAGTTTAGGAAGCTAGTTCCTTTATATTGCTAATCTAGGTTTCTCCTTGTTGGATGTGGTAACTGACTCCTCTGACATGGTCCTGTCTCTTGAAGTAGTTGTTGACTTCTCGGCCTTCGAGTTGCACTGTAGATCCTCCTTTGATGCCTCCATTCCTAAGCAGGGGATTTAAGAGTGGGATGAGTACGAGCGTACTCAACAAGTTCATTATAGGAAAGAGGTGTTTAATGCACTAGCTACAACCATGGACCAGAAAGTCCAAGGCTATGCAGGTTTTTGTAATCATTTCTTCAAAAGGTTGCTTTTATTCGAAGAGCTATGTCCGTCAGCCTTCACCGGTTGACTAGAACTTCATGGAGTTCCTTTCCATATGTCAGCCATATCCAACAGGGAGGACGGTCACGTCGTTACACTCTGCAGAGGTGTGTTGCTTTACCCATAAGAGATCTTAACCTTGGTGCCAACCGAGCTTAGTTCTCGTCCACATGAGGTGTGAGGCCCGGTATAAGGTCCTAGTCAATCATGTTCCTCCGCTACCTCGAACACCCACCCTTTGTTGCATGCCCCGACCCTGGGTCCTCGCCGGTCCCATTATTCCCGTAATTTCAGGGTGGACCCCGACCACGACGACCTGGGATCGAACCAAACTCCTTCGCCGGTAGCGCAACCCATCATAGACCGCAATACCGTGGGGAACTTCAGGCTTCCCCAGCCTACCGCTTGTTCCTCAGGCGACAAGTGTCTACGGACTATGCCGTGGGGAACTTCAGGCTTCCCCAACCTACCGCTTGCCCCGACAGATACAAGTGTCTACGGTAAGCGCGTCCGTTGATGTACGAGAGGTGGAAACACTTTTGACTACTCCGTCCCACTCCAGATCTTATGGTTAACACGGGTATTACGGCACAAGAATCACTGGACGACATTTGTTGTTAATCCTAGATGGATATAAACCCTTGCAATGGAACCTCCACCATATCAACACAATCCATGGTTCCATTGCCCACCACATAGTCATATTCATAGTTATGAAAATAGTGGTTTTGCTTTTTATGCAATGGTGATAATCATAGTACTTTGCAAGTAATTTGGTAAAAATACTCAAATGACATGAGCAAGCGATGAACTTGCCTTTCTTGACTGCAAGATTATGCAGGCAAGGTCTTCGATACGCAATAACTCCAAATTCTGAAATAGCATCATCGTCCGGTAAGGACGATGTTTAAAAGATTGGCAAGGATGCAATAATGCATGAGTATGAGATGCAATCGCTCTAAGCGTGACCTAACCCCGATGATTTAGGATTAGTTAGTTGAAATGATTTGCTTAGGGTGTGTTGCACTTTTAGAGTGATTCACAAACAAGGTTCTTATTAAGGATTGGTTGCTTGGTATCATAAACAGGTGCTGCAATATATCAATACAATAATACTAATAGCACACAACAATAACATTTGGTATAATCTTAACATGTCATGAATAGTGGTTGGTTTTAGCACTATATGGCATGGTTAATGATTAATTATCATATACTTCAAAAGAATAACTTTTGAAGAACATGTTCTTTAATAAAGAACAAGTATGATAATTAGGTTTGTGGGGTTCTATGGTTTACTATGGTTTCAACTTGTTCTTGAGTAGATAATAGATGGATCCTAACAAAGTTGGAAGCATATCTTAGGTAATTTATTAAACATGGGTGCTATCAAGGTTGGTATACCTTGTTGGTGATAGCTGGCTAGGGTTAATAGGTCATATTAGGTAGGGTTGATGAGCACTCTCTATTTATTTCAAAAGAATAACTTTTGAAGAACATACTTCTTAAATAATAAGAAGTATATCAATTAGGGTTGAGGTGGCCTAGGGTTTGCTATTGGATCTATTAAGTAAGGAATGGTGGTTTCTTAAATAGGATAATTAATAATTATCTCTCACTAATAGGGTTTAGTGTGTATGGAATAGGATGCACAATATTGGCAAGGTTGCTATTAGGGTTCATCACCATGGTGTGATGCTAAATAAGAATGATTAAGGTTGGTGTCTCAGAATATAGGAACTAGGGTTGGTCCTATTTGATCATCTAGGCATGAACACATGTAATATCAATGTATTAGATATGAGTCTCTATTATTTTATGAAGACATGGCATTTGTTTAGTTGCTACTATGGAGCTATGAATGAAATCAAAGTATCATGATCACATGTTGAACCTAGGTTTTAGGTTTAGAAACAAGTTAAGTTCATATGAAATAGTGGAGTTAGGGTTTGTTCATAATTGAATTAGGTTTTTGGGGTTCCACAAAGAATTATGAGGTTATCACTTTATTTGTAATGGAACTAGGGTTTCTTAATTACCATATAGTTCTTAGGTTGATAACCTCATTATAGTTGAAGTTCTTAGTAACTTTGAAATAAAACTAATAGTGGTATTAGTATTTTGTTATTTTTAGAGAATTAATAATTAAGATAATTTTTTTATTTAGGGTTTTAAATAGTAGTTGAAATAAGGGTATATCCCTTAATTCTTTTATAGGTTTTTGGAATTATATGTTGAAGTAATGATGAATTAGGGTTTGCTATTTACCATATAGTTTTATGGTTAATAACTTCAATTTAAAGTTGAAGTTATTAATAACTTGGAAATAAAAATAATATTGAATTTGATATTTTATTATTTTTAAACAATTAATAATTAGGTAATTATTAATTAGGGTTTAAATCTCTTTAATAAAGATTTAACAAATAATAAATAAAGAAAATTTAGTTTTTATGCTTTTCTTTATTTATTAATTGGTTTTTATTTAATTTGGAAGATTTTTTTAATTATTGAATTTTAATTGCATTTGGAATTAAAATTAAAAGCTTAATTAACAAGTATTAAATAATTGAATTTTTATTAAAAATAAAAATTTCATTTTATATTTTTATTGGATAGAGTTTTCTTTTCTAAGAATTTTGATATCTTATTTTCATTTTTCAGAGTTAATATGAATTTTATACAATTTGTCAAAGTTTCAGCAATTATTGGATTTGAATTTAAACTAGAAAAAATAGCTAAAGCTACCCGGACAGAGCACACCCACAGTCTATGACTGGTGGGGTCTGTCCACCTCCCGCCATGGAATTTGACCGAGTCAAAAATCGCCACGGTGGCGAGGAGGTCTCTGGCGGCGGGAACTCGCGATGGTCGCCGGCGCTCGGCGTTCCTGCGGGCCCGGCGGGGCGCGTTGGACGCACTCGACGAGGCAAACCAACTAGTGGCGGCGCCGCCACCAGATGGTTGCCGGAGCTTGGCCGGCGGCGGGTTCGAGCGGCAGCACTCGCGGTTGATCCGGTGCGGTGGAGCTACGGCAGTGAATCGAGCAAAGCGAGAGCGCCAGGAGCATCAGCGACTCACCAGGAGTACGCAGGGCTTGACGGCGTGACCTATAGTGGTCTGAATCGACGGCGGCAGTGATGGCCGGCGTCGAGGAAGACGAGGTCATCGACGGCGATTCCGGGCACGGCGGCACGATTCCTTTTGCAGGCTAGGCATGTCAAGGACGGCGGTCACGTGGGTGGTCACAGCTTGGCCGGGGAAGGTCTCCATCGGCGGCGATGGTCGGAGGCAGTACGGCTAGGGTTTCGGTATGGAGGAATTTGGAGCAGAGAGAGGAAGAAACGGAGCTAAGTCTTCGTCTAGGTTATTTATAGGGCTCCAGAACTCGCCTCGTCACGCAATCGAACAAGGGGAGGTCGACAGCGAGAGAGAGGAAGAAGAGCACGTCGTCGTGCTGGCCGACATGCGAGAGGAGAGGATGAGGACGAGCTCCTCCAGCTGTTTTTTGGACGAAGAGGTACCACGGCCAGGTTGGGCTGTGCTGGGCCCGTGCTTATTGGGCTACTGGTGGCTAGGTTGCTGGGCTGCTGCGTCTGGTAGGTCCAGGTAAGCTTCTTTCCCTTATTTCTTTTATTCATTTTCTGTTTTATTCCTTGATTTGAATTCTGGTTTTAATTCTAATTTTAATTGTAAGTTTCTTACTTTGTTATTTTCATTAAGTTGTATAGCAGTGATTGTTAAACCATTCTTTCCTTTTGGAACAAGTATTTTATATTTGAATTATATTACATACTTGTGTTTTATTCAAAATAGCACATAGACATGATTTTGTATTTTTATTTTATTTCATGTCTCACTTGTGAATCAATTCATTTAGATTGTTATAGTTGATGTTTTCAACTCAAATTATTTTAGAGGTTGTTGATAGGACTTGGCTTCTATTTGATGAGTGATTGACTTACATGTGATGTTATATGAGCACTAATTTATTAGGGTTTTTTCTAATTTTTTATCACAACCCCCTTTTAAGTTTATTGCTATTGTTATATTTTAACATTACCATGAAATGCCTAGAGTAAAATATTACTCTCTTCATGGTTTGATCTTGGTTATAAGAATAGGTGGTTGATTACCACACATGGGTTTCAATGGTGATTTTAAGCACTAGATGTTTCTGAGGTTCAATATGTGAAGCAGAAGATCTCATTGATATGCCATTCCAGGGTTCTAATGACATTTCCATAATGGCCATGGGTTTGATTCTCAATTATGGTCTAGGTTTATCTTATGATCACCATAGTGATACATAAACTAGGGTTGAGGTTTAATTCTAGGTTGTGAGATGACACCATATTGCATGTGCTAGGGTTAATCTCCCCTAACTAGGATGAGGTGGTGGCTTAATTCACATTTTATGTGCTCCTTTAGTTTCTAAGATATTGAGAATTGGTTTTATATTCTACTAATTAACTTCTATTATTATCCCCAACTTATCATTAAAGTAATTATATTATTTGTAGTTCTTTTTATAGTTAACTTTGGTCATATGAATAGATGGTTTCTCACCATATTAAGTATGGGGTTTTACTCTAAGGTTTTTCTTATGTTTCTTAGGTGAAAAATAAGTGGAATGTAGATGTGGTAGAATTCTACTTATGATCACCAAGTGGTTTACAAGTTAAGATTGGGATACAAGCCTAAGGTTGCTTACTAGTTACTTCCCTATGATTTCATGTGGTGAATAACATCTCCTAATCCTATTAGGATTTAGCTTATCCTCACTTAACTCAAGAGCATGATCATGGTTAAACATGATCCACTTGTTCTTGATATCTTTACCTCAAGTTCTTAGGGTTTATGATCATCACTCAATTTATAATGATCAAGGTTTGGCTTCCTAAGTTATCTCTCAAGAATTAGGTTTCTCACTCCCAAGATTAAGCTTTGTCTTGATCAACTAAAGTATAATATCTCTCTATAGTTTCTTGGGTGGACATGGCTATGGTTGTCTCAATAATTTTGATATTCCAGGAGAATGCCTGAGATATACACTTACAATTCTTTCTAAAGGATTGATGGCTTTAATCATTTGGATATATGGATAGGTCTCTCCCTTGAATTCAAGTGTTGCCTCAACTAAATTAAATGTAACACCATAGTTTGGGCTCTCTTATATAGGAATGGATCATTCTAGGGTTTATGGTGTACTCACAATATCTCATTAGGTATGAAAAGGTTAAGTCTCCACCTAGATGCTTAGTTGGATTAGTTACTACTTTACTTCATCAATGCATGGATATGATCTTATTCCATTTGATATTGGTTACCTCACCACTCCTAGATAAAATGGTTTAACTCCTAATACTTTAGTTCAAATGTTGTCCTTTATTCTTAAATAGGTAAATCTTGAATTGATATGAATGGTCTCTCTCATTTGGGAATGACTTGAATATTATCCCAAGGTTATGGTCTTAGGATAATGTTTTGATTACATGGATGTATATCTAAGACTTATCTTAAGCTTTGTCATTGCTTCTCTAATAAATAATATAGAACTCTCACCTCTCTAGGTTTGATGTATAATAGTTTGGAATGTAGAAGAATATATACTTCTTGAGTGAATCTCCTTGTTATAATCTCCATTGTTGAAGTGGAATGAATACCATGAGGTTTCATGGTAGGATCAAGGATTAGTTAAAACATGGAAAAGATAAGTGAAGAATAGTTCCTTCATTTATTGTTACTTGATTTCCAATTAAATGGATGTTCATATGTTATGGCAAGGAATACCATGTTGTGATCTTTTATAAGATCAAGCAATTTATCATTGAGTAAAGTGTTGTTGTGTTGATTATTAGTTCCATTTGATCTAACCCCTTAGATCGAATCATCTCTACCCAAAAACAAAGTTTTAACAAAGTCACATTGAGGTTTATAACGCTTGACTTGATGAGCTACTTCAATTCCACCAAGATCAAGTGAAACTTCAGTTACTGTGACTGTTTTACTTTAAAGCGCGAAAATTCCCCGGATTTTCTATGCATGAATGCAATGCACACATCTGTTTCCTCTATTTTTGTAACCCCAATACCTGGGATATTACATTACAGCGGTGACGAGGTGCAGCGGTGGTGATGGCGGTGTAGATGGTGGAGATGATGATGATGATGGAGATGATGTTCCGCTCGATGACGATGGCGATGGCGTCGATTTCCCCCTCCGGAGGGAATTTCCCCAGCGGGATTCCCCGCCGGAGAGCTCTTTCTCTCTGGTGTTCTCCGCCCCGCAGAGGCGGTTGTAACCTTCGTGAGGTCCTCTCGTGGCTTAGGTTTTGGGACGAAGGAGTACGCGAAGAAAAGGAGGCGAAAGGGGTTTGGGCCCCCACACCACAGGTGGCGCGGCCAGCCATGGGCGCGCGGCCGTGTCTCTACAGTGGCTCCCCTCTTCTTCCCCTTCTGGCCCCTCCGTCATCTGAAAAATAGGAATTTACGTGAAATTTCCTTACTGATCTTCCGAAATATTGCGTTGACGGTGCTTTTTCCAGCAGAATCCTGGCTCCGTGCTTGATCCTCCAATGATGATGAAACATGCAAAATAGATGAAATAACATAAGTATTGTGTCCCAATATGAAATATATCAATGAATAACAGCAAATTATGATACAGAATAGTGATGCAAATTGGACGTATCAACCTACTATGTGGTATTTCCTGCCATTCCAAGTAAATACTTCATGTGCTACCTTTAAACAATTCAAAAGCTATTATCTCTTATTTGTGTCAATGTTTTATAGCTCATGAGGAACAATGTGGTGTTTTATCTTTCGATCTTGTCATTTACTTCTGACAGACTTTCACAATGGACTAGTGGCTCATCCGCTTATCCAATAATTTTGCAAAAAGAGCTGGCAATGGGGTTCCCAGCCCTAATTAATTAACTTGCATTAATAATTCTCTTCACATGTTTTGCTCTGATCTATCAGTAAGCAACTTAATTTTGCAAATAGACACTTCTACATGGTATGTGAATGTTGGAAGGCACCCGATGATTCGGTTAGCCATGGCTTGTGTAAGCAAAGGTTGGGGGAGTGTCATCTAATAAATAAAACTAAAGTACATGTGTAAACAAAAGAGAAGAGGGATGATCTACCTTGCTGGTAGAGATAACGTCCTTCATGGGAGCCGCTCTTGAAAGTCTGGTTGATAAGGTAGTTAGAGTACCCATTACCATTCGTTGACAACAACAAACACCTCTCAAAATTTTACTTTTATGCTCTCTATATGATTTCAAAACTTGAAAAGCTCTAGCACATGATTTAATCCCTGCTTCCCTCTGCGAAGGGCCTATCTTTTACTTTATGTTGAGTCGTTTACCTACTTCCTTCCATCTTAGAAGCAAACACTTGTGTCAACTGTGCATTGATTCTTACATACTTGCTTATTTGCATTCATCATATTACTCGTGTTGACAATTATCCATGAGATATGCATGTTGAAAGTTGAAAGCAACCGCTGAAACTTATTTCTTCCTTTGTGTTGCTTCGATGCCTTTACTTTGAATTTATTGCTTTATGAGTTAACTCTTATGCAAGACTTTTTGATGCTTGTCTTGAAAGTACTATTCATGAAAAGTTTTGCTATATGTTATCTATTTGTTAGCAACCTATAGATAATTGCTTTGGATCACTTCATTCATGTCATATGCTTTGCAATAATGTTGATCAAGATTATGATGGTAGCATGTCACTTCAGAAATTATTCTTGTTATTGTTTACCTACTCGAGGGCGAGTAGGAACTAAGCTTGGGGATGCTGATACGTCTCCAACGTATCTATAATTTCGATGTTCCATGCTTGTTTTATGACAATACCTAAATATTTTGTTCACACTTTATATCGTTTTGATGCGTTTTCCGGAACTAACCTATTGACGAGATGCCGATGCCGTTCCTATTTTCTCTTGTTTTGGTTTAAATCCTAGTAAGGAAATATTCTCGGAATTGGTCGAAATCAACACCCAGCATCTTAGAATTCCATGAAGCTTCCAGAACACCCGAGAGGAACCAGAGGGGGGCCACAGGGGCCCCACACAATAAGGCGGCGCGACCAGAGGGGGGGGGGCGCCGGCCTACTGTGTGGGCCCCCTGTAGCCCTTCCGACTCCGCCTCTTCGCCTATAAGAAGCCCCTGACCTAAATCTTCGATACGAATAAGCCACGGTACGAGAAACCTTCCAGCCGCCGCCATCGCGAAGCCAAGATCCGGGGACAGAGTCTCTGTTCCGCACGCCGGACGGGAAGTGCCCCCGGAAGGCTTCTCCATCGAAACCACCGCCATCTTCACCGCCATCTCCATCAACGCTGCTTCTCCCATGATGAGGAGGGAATAGTTCTCCTTCGAGGCTAAGGGCTGTACCGGTAGCTATGTGGTTAATCTCTCTCTGTACTCCAATACAATGATCTCATGAATTTCTTTGCATAATTGAGATCCATATGATGAGCTTTGTATCGCTACTAGTCTATGTGCTACTCATGTGATGTTATTAAAGTAGTCTATTCCTCCTGCATGGTGTAAAGGTGACAGTGTGTGCATCGTGTGGTTCTTGTCGTAGATTATGATCATAATCTCTTGTAGGTTATGGAGTTAATTATCGCTATGATAGTATTGATGTGATCTATTCCCCCTTTCATAGTGTAATGGTGACAGTGTGTATGCTATGTTAGTACTCGGTCTATTTTGCAAAGATCTATTATACTCTAAGGTTACTTAAATATGAATGCCGAATGTTGTGGCGCTTGTTAACTCCGGCTTGAGGGAGCTCTTGTAGCCCTACACAACGAATGGTGTTTGTCATCCAACAAAAGAGTGTATGTAGCACAAATGAGAGAATTTATTATTTATTATGCGATCAATGTTGAGAGTGTCCACTAGTGAAAGTATGATCCCTAGGCCTTGTTTCCAATACTGCAAACACCGCTTACTTACTGTTCTACTGCATGTTTACTCGCTGCCATATTTTATTCATATTACTATTACCACTCTTATACATCCATACTACTTGTATTTCACTATCTCTTCGCCGAACTAGTGCACCTATACATCTGACAAGTGTATTAGGTGTGTTGGGGACACAAGAGACTTCTTGTATCGTGATTGCAGGGTTGCTTGAGAGGGATATCTTTGACCTCTTCCTCCCTGAGTTCGATAAACCTTGGGTGATCCACTTAAGGGAAAACTTGCCGCTGTTCTACAAACCTCTGCTCTTGGAGGCCCAACACCGTCTACAAGAATAGAAGCACCCGTAGACATCAGCATGATCTTAGATTTAAGCTCTATAATTATTTCTTAGATTGTATCTACAAGTTGTTTGCACATGTCTATGTCTGGAACCCGAGGCCCCGAAGTGACAAGAATCGGGATAACCTGGAGGGGATGGCTTAGATATGAGGGTCACATGTTTTCACCAAGTGTTAATGCTTTGCTCTGCTTTATTAAAAGGAGTACCTTAATTACCAGTAGATTCCCTTGAGGCCCGGCTGCCACCGGCTGGTAGGACAAAAGATGTTATGCAAGTTTCTCATTGCAAGCACGTATGACTATATATGGAAAACATGCCTACATGATTAATAAACTGGATGTTCTATCTTAATGCTATAATAATTATGTCAATTGCCTAACTGTAATTTGTTCACCCAACACTTGTTATTGGAGAGTTACCACTAGTGTATAGCTGGGAACCCCGGTCCATCTTTCATCATCAAATACTCACTGGTCCTATATGCCATTAGAAGTAGTATCAACTATTTTCTGTGCCATTGCCTCTGTGTTACTACCATTGCTGCTGTGTTACTTTTACTATTGCTCTCATATTATCGTTGCTTTCACATCACCCCACTACTGCTTTTCTTGGTGCAGGAATTGACAACTCGGTTGTTAAGGCTTATAAGTATTTTTGTCTCCCCTTGTGTCGAATCAATAAATTTGGGTTTTACTTCCCTCGAAGACTGCGATCCCCTATACTTGTGGGTGATCAAGACTATTTTCTCGCGCCCGTTGCCGGGGAGCATAGCTCTACTCATAAGTTCACCTGGGGAGTACACTCTACCTCTCTCGTTTTTATTTTATTTTGTTTTGCTTTGTTTACTTTTGTCTAGTTTATTTGTGCTTAGTTTATTTTTGTCTAGTATTATTTTGCTTAGTTTACTTTTGTCTAGTTTGTTTTTGTCTTGTTTTATTTTTCTTATATACCCGAAAATCCATAAAAATTTGAAAAACCGAAAAATTAAAAACTGTTGTTATGGAAGAACCCACAACCTGTATGGAGCTTATAGAATTATATATGAATTATAGAGAATCAAGAAAGGGTAAAGTCATGAGTGCCGTGTTAGAAAAATTGAATACAATTGCTAAAATCTTGCTTAAACGCCATAATATAAACTATTGCTCTAAACAGGATACTAAACATCTTAAATTCCAATGTGGCTTTAGTGAAGAAGTTTTAATTGTGAACTATCATTGGAATAACTATATTTATCTTGGATTTGAAGAAGTAGAACAATTTGTTTTATTTATGGGAGCTTCTGAAATAGAATCCTTCATGTCTAAAAATTATAAAACCTGTGTTGCTTGTAATGATCTTAAAGATTATATCTCTTCTATCCTTGATTATTGCATAGAACATTACAGGAATAATCCTTATATCATTGATTATAAAGAGAGACTCATTCATGCACAGGAATGCACTCACAATTTGCAGGAACATGTGAAAGAAGAAATTGATGAACCTGAAAGCTCATTGGATGAAAAAGAGGAGGAGAGTGATGAACAAAAGGAGGAAGAATGGATTAGCTACCCATGCCAACCTTCTAATGAGAGTAACTCTTTATCTCTTACACTATTTGATTGTCCTCCATGCTTACCAAAGGAGGATGAATGTTATGTTCCTGTGGATTCTCTTGAAATATTCCCTATGAGTAAAACTTGTGAGAATAATTATGCTACTGTATCTATGATAATCCATGCTATTTTCATAAATCTTATGATAATGCTTTGTTTGTGCCTGATATCGAAATGCATGGTACTAAAGAGTTTTGCTTAGCAAATGTTTACGATAAAGCTCTAGATGATGGTCTTATGTTACTTGATAATATTAATTGTACTACTAATGAAAATGGGATTGGAGAGGTCTTGACTTTATCTAGGAGTCTGATGTCTACGGGTGCTTCTATTCTTGTAGACAGTGTTGGGCCTCCAAGAGCAGAGGTTTGTAGAACAGCAGAAGTTTTCCCTTAAGTGGATCACCCAAGGTTTATCGAACTCGGGAGGAAGAGGTCAAAGATATCCCTCTCAAGCCCCTGCAACCACAAGCAAGAAGTCTCTTGTGTCCCCAACACACCTAATACACTTGTCGATGTATAGGTGCACTAGTTCGGCGAAGAGATAGTAAAACACATGTGGTATAGATGGTGGTAATATTGCAAAGTAAAGATGCAAAAACAGAAACAAGCGGCGCTTAAAATAGCTTGCTCGTGGGAAGCAATTCTTTGTGGTGGAAACAAGGCCTAGGATCATACTTTCATTAGTGGACACTCTCAACATTGATCACATAATAAATAAGTTCTCTTCCTTGTGCTACATATACTCTTGTTTGATAATGAACACCACTAATTGTAGGATTACACGAACCCTCAATGCCGGAGTTAACAAGCTCCACAACATTCGATATTCATGTTTAAGTAACCTTAGAGCATAATAGATCTTTGCAAAATAAACCAAGTACTAACATAGCATGCACACTGTCACCATCACACTATGAAGGAGGCATAGATCACATCAATACTATCATAGCGATAATCAACTCCATAACCTACAAGAGATTATGATCATAATCTACGACAAGAACTACACGATGCACACACTAGTCACCTTTACACCATGCAGGAGGAATAGACTACTTTAATAACATCACATGAGTAGCACATAACTAGTAGCGATACAAAGCTCATCATATGGATCTCAATCATGTAAAGCAGCTCATGAGATCATTGTATTGAAGTACATAGGAGAGAGATTAACCACATAGCTACCGGTACAGCCCCGAGCCTCGATGGAGAACTACTCCTCCTCATGGGAGACAACAGGTGATGAAGATGGCGGTGGAGATGGCAGCGGTGTGGATGGAGAAGCCTTCCGGGCACTTCCCATCCCGCGTGCCGAAGAGACTCCTGTCCCCCGCATCTTGGCTTCGCGATGGCGGCGGCCGGGAAGGTTTCGCGTACCGTGGCTTATTCGTATCGGGGTTTTAGGTCGGGGACCTTATATAGGCGAAAGGGGAGCCTCGGAGGGGCCCCGTGGGGCCGGACACCGTGCCGGCGCCTCAGCTGCGCCGCTTAGTGTGTGGGCCCCTGGCCCTCCTCGGTCCCTCTCGGGTGTTCTGGAAGCTTCCGGTGAAAATAGGGTACCGGCGTTGATTTCGTGATTCCGAGAATATTTCCTTACTAGGATTAACCAAACCAGAAAACAGGAACTGGCACTTTGGCATCTCGTCAATAGGTTAGTTCCGGAAAATGTATCAAAACATCATAAAGTGTGAACAAAACATGTAGGTATTGTCATAAAACAAGCATGGAACATCAGAAATTATGGATACGTTAGAGACGTATCAGCATCCCCAAGCTTAGTTCCTACTGCCCTCGAGTAGGTAAACGATAACACAAATAATTTCTGAGGTGACATGCTACCATCATAATCTTGATCAACATTATTGTAAAACATATGACATGAATGGAGTGATTCAAAGCAATATCTATAGTTTGACAAATAGATGACATATAGCAAAACTTTTCATGAATAGTACTTTCAAGACAAGCATCAAAAAGTCTTGCATAAGAGTTAACTCATAAAGCAATAAATTCAAAGTAAAGGCATCGAAGCAACACAAAGGAAGATATAAGTTTCAGCAGTTGCTTTCAACTTTCAACATGCATATCTCATGGATAATTGTCAACATAGAGTAATATGATGAATGCAAATAAGAAAGTATGTAAGAATCAATGCACAGTTGACACAAGTGTTTGCTTCTAAGATGGAAGGAAGTAGGTAAACTGACTCAACATAAAGTAAAAGATAGGCCCTTCGCAGAGAAGCAGGGATTAAATCATGTGCTAGAGCTTTTCAAGTTTTGAAATCATATAGAGAGCATAAAAGTAAAATTTTGAGAGGTGTTTGTTGTTGTCAACGAATGGTAGTGGGCACTCTAACTACCTTATCAACCAGACTTTCAAGAGCGGCTCCCATGAAGGACGTTATCTCTACCAGCAAGGTAGATCATCCCTCTTCTATTTTGTTTACACATGTACTTTAGTTTTATTTATTAGATGACACTCCCCCCAACCTTTTGCTTACACAAGCCATGGCTAACCGAATCCTCGGGCCTTCCAACATTCACATACCATGGAGGAGTGTCTATTTGCAAATTTAAGTTGCTTACTGATAGATCAGAGCAAAACATGTGAAGAGAATTATTAATGCAAGTTAATTAATTGGGGCTGGGAACCCCATTGCCAGCTCTTTTTGCAAAATTATTGGATAAGCGGATGAAGCCACTAGTCCATTGTGAAAGTCTGCCAAAAGTAAATGACAAGATCGAAAGATAAAACACCACATACTTCCTCATGAGCTATAAAACATTGACACAAATAAGAGATAATAGCTTTTGAATTATTTAAAGGTAGCACATGAAGTATTTACTTGAAATGGCAGGAAATACCACATAGTAGGTAGATATGGTGGACACATGGGTTGGCTCAAGGTTTTGGATGCACGAGAAGTATTCCCTCTCAGTACAAGGCTTAGGCTAGCAAGGTTGTTTGAAGCAAACACAAGTATAAACGGTACAGCAAAACTTACATAAGAACATATTGCAAGCATTATAAGACTCTACAATGTCTTCCTTGTTGCTCAAACACTTTACCAGAAAATATCTAGACCTTAGAGAGACCAATCATGCAAACCAAATTTCAACAAGCTCTACAGTAGTTCTCCACTACTAGATTTAAACTACATGATGCAAGAGCTTAAACATGATTTATGAGAGCTCAAAACAATTGCCAAGTATCAAATTATTCAAGACCATATGAAGCATTTTCTGATTCCAACCAAATAGCAACAAGTGAAGCGATCAACTTTCGCCTTGAACATTAAAAGCTAAGAACACATGTGTTCATATGAACCAGCGGAGCGTGTCTCTCTCCCACACAAGGATGAATTTATTCAGAGAATGAAAATAACAAAACGAAAATAAAAGCACATAGACGCTCCAAGTAAAGTACATAAGATGTGACGGAATAAAAATATAGTTTCACTAGAAGAAACCTGATAAGTTGTCGATGAAGAAGGGGATGCCTTGGGCATCCCCAAGCTTAGATGCTTGAGTCTTCTTAAAATATGCAGGGATGAACCACCGGGGCATCCCCAAGCTTAGACCTTTCACTCTTCTCGATCACATTATATCACCCTCTTCTATTGACCCTTGAAAACTTCTGCCACACCAAACTTCAAGCAAACTCATTAGAGGGTTAGTGCATAATAAAAATTCACATGTTCAGAGGTGACACAATCATTCTTAACACTTCTGGACATTGCACAAAACTTCTGAAAGTTAATGGAACAAAGAAACCCATTCAACAAAGCAAAAGCGGCAACGCGAAATAAAAGGCAGAATCTGTCAAAAACAGAACAGTCCGTAAAGACGAATCTGAAAGGGGCACTTAACTTGCTCAAATGGAAAAACTCAAAACTAATGAAAGTTGCGTACATATCTGAGGATCACGCTCGTAAATTTTCAGATTTTTTCGAATTTTTTACAGAGACTTATGACAGAATTCGTGACAGACAGCAATGCTGTTTCTGCGCAGCGATCCCAAAGATAACATCAACTTTAGCATAGAAACTTTACTTGGCACAAAAACATGATAAGGAGAGGTTGCTACAGTAGTAAACAACTTCCAAGACTCAACAAAACAAAAATTGCTGTAGTAAAATAAACACATGGGTTATCTCCCAAGAAGTTCTTTCTTTATAGCCATTAAGATGGGCTCAGCAGTTTTAATGATGCACTCGCAAGAAATAGTATTTGAAGCAAAAGAGAGCATCAAGAGGCAAATTCAAAACACATTTAAGTCTAACATGCTTCCTATGAAAAGGAATCTTGTACACAAATAAATTCATGAAGAACAAAGTGGTAAGCATAGAAAAGCAACACAAGCGCAATTTCAAGATTCTCAACATAAAGAGGGGAAACTTAATATTATTAAGATGCATATAACCATGTTTCCCTCTCTCATAATAACTTTCAGTAGCATCATGAACAAACTCAACAATATAACTATCACATAAAGCATTCTTGTCATGAGCCACATGCATAAAATTATTACTCTCCACATAAGCAATCAATTTTATTAGTTGTAGTGGGAGCAAATTCAACAAAGTAGCTATCATTATTATTCTCATCAAGTGTAGGAGGCATAGTATAATCATAATAAAATTTACTCTCCATAGTAGGCGGCACCAAAAGACCACTATCATTATAATCATCATAAATAGGAGGCAAAGTATCATCAAAGAAAATTTTCTCCTCAATGCTTGGGGGACTAAAAATATCATGCTCATCAAAACCAGCTTCCCCAAGCTTAGAATTTTCCATATCATTAACAACAATGATGTTCAAAGTGTTCATACTAATATCATTGTTACCAGCATGCAAATAAGATTTCATAGGTTTTTTAATTTTCGCAGCAAACAATCCATGTCTTAACTCAGGAAATAGAAATAAAAGCTCACCGTTGCTTTCCATTATGCCTAACTAGGGTAAACAAGAAACCAAAAGATGCACAGGATCTAAAGGAAATAGCTTCGAGTACTTACAACGGCGCCGAAAATAGCTTAGTAGCCGAGATCCGGTGAGTACCTTTTACCTTTCCTCCCCGCAACGGCGCCAGAAAATAGGTTGATGTCTACGGGTGCTTCTATTCTTGTAGACAGTGTTGGGCCTCCAAGAGCGAGGTTTGTTGAACAGAGCAAGTTTTCCCTTAAGTGGATCACCCAAGGTTTATCGAACTCAGGGAGGAAGAGGTCAAAGATATCCCTCTCAAGCAACCCCGCAACCACAAAGCAAGAAGTCTCTTGTGTCCCCAACACACCTAATACACTTGTCAGATATAGGTGCACTAGTTCGGCGAAGAGATAGTAAAACACAGTGTGGTATAGATGGTGGTAATATTGCGAAAGTAAAGATGCAGTAAAACAGAAACAAGCGGCGCCGTAAAAATAGCTTGCTGGCGTGGGAAGCAATTCTTTGTGGTGGAAACAAGGCCTAGGGATCATACTTTCACTAGTGGACACTCTCAACATTGATCACATAATAAATAAGTTCTCTTCCTTGTGCTACATATACTCTTGTTTGATAATGAACACCACTAATTGTGTAGGATTACACGAACCCTCAATGCCGGAGTTAACAAGCTCCACAACATTCGATATTCATGTTTAAGTAACCTTAGAGCATAATAGATCTTTGCAAAATAAACCAAGTACTAACATAGCATGCACACTGTCACCATCACACTATGAAGGAGGCATAGATCACATCAATACTATCATAGCGATAATCAACTCCATAACCTACAAGAGATTATGATCATAATCTACGACAAGAACTACACGATGCACACACTAGTCACCTTTACACCATGCAGGAGGAATAGACTACTTTAATAACATCACATGAGTAGCACATAACTAGTAGCGATACAAAGCTCATCATATGGATCTCAATCATGTAAAGCAGCTCATGAGATCATTGTATTGAAGTACATAGGAGAGAGATTAACCACATAGCTACCGCAGCCCCCGAGCCTCGATGGAGAACTCCCTCCTCATGGGAGACAACATGCGATGAAGATGGCGGAGATGGCAGCGGTGTCGATGGAGAAGCCTTCCTGGGGCACTTCCCCGTCCTGGCATGCCGGAACAGAGACTCCTTTCCCCATCTTGGCTTCGCGATGGCGGCGGCTCTGGAAGGTTTCGCGTACCGTGGCTTATTCGTATCGGGGTTTTAGGTCAGGGACCTTATATAGGCGAAAGGGGAGCCTCGGAGGGGCCCTGGTGGGGCCAGACACCAGGCCGGCGCGCCCCCCCCTCAGGCCGCGCCGCCTTAGTGTGTGGGGCCCCCGTGGCCCCCCTCTGGTCCCTCTCGGGTGTTCTGGAAGCTTCCGGTGAAAACAGGGTACTAGGCGTTGATTTCATCCGATTCCGAGAATATTTCCTTACTAGGATTTCTGAAACCAAAACAGCAGAAAACAGGAACTGGCACTTCGGCATCTCGTCAATAGGTTAGTTCCGGAAAATGCATCAAAACATCATAAAGTGTGAACAAAACATGTAGGTATTATCATAAAACAAGCATAGAACATGAGAAATTATGGATACGTTGGAGACGTATCAGAGTCCCATATCTCTTGAGAATGATCAATCATCATGTTATGGATTTTTAAAAAGTGAGTTTGAAAGTTTTGATCCCACTATTTTTGAGCTTGATAAAAATTATGTGTTTGTAGATCATGAAAAGCATGTTGTATGTGATAGTTATATTGTTGAGTTTGTTCATGATGCTACTAGAAATTATTACGAGAGAGGAAAATATGGTTGTAGAAATTTTCATGGTACTAAAATACTTCTCTACATGCTGAAAAATTTGAAGTTACTCGTGTTTTATCTTCCTATGCTTGTCACTTTGTTCTTCATGAATTTATTTGTGTACAAGATTCCTATGCATAGGAAGCGGTTAGGCTTAAATGTGTTTTGAATTTGCTTCTTGATGCTCCTTTTGCTTCATTTTCTATTTTCATGTGAGCATCATTAAAATCTTCTGCGCCTAGCTGAAAGGCGTTAAAGAAAAGCGCTTATGGGAGACAACCCATTATTTTATTGCTGCAATTTTTGTTTTATATTTGAGTCAAGGTGCTTGTTACTTCTGTAGCAATACCTTTGTATATTTATTTTCTCGCATTGTTGTGCCAAGTAAAGTCTCTAATGCTATGTTTGGATGCATAGAATCCTCTATGGAATTGAATTGGACTTTCAGATTCCAAATCCAAGATGGAAATGAATTGGCTCCAAATTTGAATTCGCCTGTTTGGATGTGCTCGGAATTTTATGTTGGAATCAAAGGGTGAACCCAATTCCAAATCCTGTTTGGATGTACAAACCACGAAATTTGGTGTTCTATTGAGTTTGGACCATATAAACATGTGTACATGTACAAAAATAGCACGTGTATATTACAGAACTATGCGGAGATATCGAAGAAAAAAAAAGAAGTATTTGGAGGCACACGAGCTGGCCGGCTGGTACATGGATTTGGAATCTAGGTGCCAGTGGAGGCCGCCGGAGATTCTGTAGAAGAAAGGAGGGTCTCTGGGTATGCTATTCCAGCAGCGTCGCCGCAGCCACGCCGCTCGCATACAACATACGACCGCCGGCGCGCGCGACGCGGTGTTGAGCGCCTCTTGCCACCGGCGTCCAAATCCAGCAGCGGCCGACTCCCTCCGCGCCCTCTTCAATCAGGGCCGCGTCCAGAAGCTCCCTCCTCCACCAGCGCCGGCCTCCAGCCACCCACCGCGCCACCCACCTCGCCCTAATCCAGAAGCGGCCGACTCCCGCCGCTCCCCCTTCCAGGCGAGGTAACCAACGGGGCCTCCACGTGAAGCAGACGACCACGAGATGGAGCTCCCTCGGGGAGAGGTCGGCGAGCGGGGCCTTGTCGTCGGCGGCCGCGCCGGGAGAGGGGCGGCCATGGGAGGCGGCGCAGAGGGGAAGAAGAGGGCAAATCAAGGAAAGGGAGAAGAGGAGGGATCGAACCTGCGCGACACTGTCGGGGCTCCGCCGCCGTCGGGGTTCCGCCGCTCCAGACGCTCGCGTCGGCGATGGGCGAGTCTCGCCTGCTCGCTCTGCTCGCGGGACGAAGAGGTGCGCTTCGATTCCACGCGTTTCCGAGGGTCTCACCTCGGAAAGTTTCGGGGGAAGTTTACACGGGCCGAACCGGTGCGTGGAATTCACCTTTAGTTTCCAGGCTCCGATTCTAAGGCCTAACCAAACGGTGGAAACAGGCCCTGAATTCCAGATTGGCTGATTCCGAGGCCAATTCAGCGCAACCAAACACAGTGTAATAGGAAGTTGATGCTAGATTTGGATTTCTGCGCAGAAACAGATTTTTAGCTGTCACGGTTTTGAGCTTTTCTCTCTGCAGAAAAATGGAAACATTCTGAAAAAATTCATGCGTTATCCTCAGATATGTACAAAACATTAGTTTTGAGTTTTCTGATTTGAGCAACGGTACCTCGAAAAATTCATGTTTACGCTGTTCTGTTTGACAGAGATTCTCTTGTTTTGCATTATCTCTTGTGGACTTTAAGTAAGGCTTTCTAGACGTGGAGAGCTGTAGCTAATGTTCTATTGAGTTCTTTCAATGTGTCACTATAGAACTAAAGTGGATTAAAGTTTTTTGAGTACTAACCCCTCTAATGAAGTTTATGAGAAGTTTGGTGTGGCAGAAGTTTTCAAGGGTCAAGAGAGAAGGGTGATATAATGTGATCAAGAAGAGTGAAGAGCCTAAGCTTGAGGATGCCCCCGTGGGTCACCCAAGAATATTTCAAGAAGACTCAAGCGTCTAAGCTTGGGGATGCCCAAGGCATCCCCTTCTTCATCAACAACTTATCAGGTCATCTCTAGTGAAACTATATTTTAATTCTTCCACATCATATATGCTTTACTTGGAGCGTCTGTGTGCTTTTATTTTTAGTTTGTTATTTTTATTTTCTGATCATATCAATATTGGATCCTAGCATTCTTGTGTGGGAGAGAGACACGCTCCGCTTTTTCATTTGAACACTTGTGTTCTTCGTTTTACTTTAATATTCATGGCGAAAGCTGAAAGCCTCAGCATTTATTGTTATTTGGTTGGAAACAGAAAATGCTTCATGTGGTAGTTGGTATATTATCTTGAATAATTTGATACTTGGCAATTGTTTTGAGCTCTCAAGTAGATCATGTTTAAGCTCTTGCATCATGTAGTTTAAACCTATTAGTGGAGAACTACCGTAGAGCTTGTTGAAATTTGGTTTGCATGATTGGTCTCTGTAAGGTCTAGATATTTTCTGGTAAAAATGTTTGAGAAACAAGGAAGACAGTGTAGAGTCTTATAGTGCTTGCAATATGTTCTTATGCAAGTTTTGTTGTACCGGTTTATACTTGTGTTTGCTTCAAACAACCTTGCTAGCCAAAGCCTTGTACTGAGAGGGAATGCTTCTCGTGCATCCAAAACCTTGAGCCAAAACCTATGCCATTTGTGTCCACCATAACTACCTACTATGTGGTATTTTTCCATTCCAAGTAAATACTTCATGTGCTACCTTTAAACAATTCAAAACTTTATTACTCCTTATTTGTGTCAATGTTTTATAGCTCATGAGGAAGTATGTGGTGTTTTATCTTTCAATCTTGTTGGGCAGACTTTCACCAATGGACTAGTGGCATATACATCCGCTTATCCAATAATTTTGCAAAAAGAGCTGGCAACGGGGTGCCCAACCCCAATAAATTAGCTTTCATTAATAATTCTCTTCATATGTTTTGCCCTGATTTATCAGTAAGCAACTTAATTTTGCAATAGACACTCCTCCATGGTATGTGAAATGTTGGAGGGCACCCGAGGATTCTGTTAGCCATGGTTTGTGAAAGCAAAAGGTTGGGAGGAGTGTCACCTATAAATAAAACTAAAATACATGTGTAAACAAAGAGGGATGATCTACCTTGCTGGTAGAGATAACGTTCTTCATGGGAGCCGCTCTTTGAAAGTCTGTTTGACAAGGGGGTTAGAGTGCCCACTACCATTCGTTGACAACAACAAACACCTCTCAAAACTTTATTTTTATGCTCTCTTTATGATTTCAAAACTTAAAAAGCTCTAGCACATGATTTAATCCCTGCTTCCCTCTGCGAAGGGCCTTTCTTTTACTTTATGTTGAGTTAGTTTACCTACTTCTTTCTATCTTAGAAGCAAACACTTATGTCAACTATGTGCATTGATTCTTACATGCTTACTTATTGCACTCATTATATTACTTTGTGTTGACAATTATCCATGAGATATGCATGTTGAAGTTGAAAGCAATTGCTGAAACTTAAATCTTCCTTTGTGTTGCTTCAAAACCTTTTATTAAGAATATATTGCTTTATGAGTTAACTCTTATGCAAGATTTTTTGATGCTTGTCTCGAAAGTACTATTCATGAAAAGTTTTTGCTATATGATTCAGTTGTTTAGTCATTATCTTTTTGTTAGCAAACTTTAGACCATTGCTTTGAGTCACTTCATTCATCTCATATGCTTTACAATAGTATTGATCAAGATTATGTTGGTAGCATGTCACTTCAGAAATTATTCTTTTATCGTTTACCTACTCAGGGCGAGTAGGAACTAAGCTTGGATGCTTGATACGTCTCAACGTATCTATAATTTCTTATGTTCCATGCTAGTTTTCTGACAATACCTACATGTTTTGTTCACACTTTATAATATTTTTATGCATTTTCCGGGACTAACCTATTAACAAGATGCCGAAGTGCCAGTTCATGTTTTCTGCTGTTTTTGGTTCCAGAAAAGCCGTTCGGGCAATATTCTCGGAATTCGACGAAACAAAAGCCAAACCTCCTATTTTTCCGAGGGACACACGGAGCCAGAAGGGCAAGCCGGGGGGAGGCCCACGGCCTCCACACCATAGGCCGACGCGGCCAAGAGGGGGGGCGCGCCGCCATATGGGGTGGGCCCCTCGACTACGGGTTCCCCCATGGACTACGGGTTCTAGCAGTAGCTAGTTGGTACTCTCTCCCTCCCATGTACTTCAATACAATGATCTCATGAGCTGCCTTACATGATTGAGATCCATCTGATGTAATCGGTGTTGTGTTTGTTGGGATCCGATGAATTGTTACATTATGATCAGTCTATCTCTAAAGTTTGTGAAGTTATTGTTGCTGCAATCTTGTTGTGTTTAATGCTTGTCACTAGT
The DNA here is from genome assembly GCA_030979885.1 of Lolium multiflorum. Lineage (NCBI taxonomy): Eukaryota > Viridiplantae > Streptophyta > Magnoliopsida > Poales > Poaceae > Lolium > Lolium multiflorum. Next base: position 420,014,692 of record CM061750.1, read on the forward strand.
GCACGAGTGGCATGCTCTTAGATTTAAGCTCTATAATTATTGCTTAGATTGTATCTACAAGTTGTTTGCACATGTCTATGTCCGAAACCCGAGGCCCCAGAGTGACAGCAACTGGGATAACTGGAGGCGATGGCTTAGATATGAGGGTCACATGTTTTCATCAAGTGTTAATGCTTTGCTCCGGTGCTCTATTAAAAGGAGTACCTTAATTACCAGTAGATTCCCTTGAGGCCCGGCTGCCACCGGCTGGTAGGACAAAAGATGTCATGCAAGTTTCTCATTGCGAGCACGTATGACTATATATGGAAAACATGCCTACATGATTAATAAACTGATGTTCTGTCTTAATGCTATAATAATTATGTCAATTGCCCAACCGTAATTTGTTCACCCAACACTTGTTATTGGAGAGTTACCACTAGTGTAGATAGCTGGGAACCCCGGTCCATCTTTCATCATCAAATACTCACTCGGTCCTATATGCCATTAGAAGTAGTATCAACTATTTTCTGGCACCATTGCCTCTGTGTTACTGCCATTGCTGCTGTGTTACTGTTATTATTGCTCTCATATTACTCTGCTTTCACATCACCCCCGTTACTAGTGCTTTTCCAGGTGCAGTTGAATTGACAACTCAGTTGTTAAGGCTTATAAGTATTCTTTGTCTCCCCTTGTGTCGAATCAATAAATTTGGTTTTTACTTGCCTCGACGACTGTTGCGATCCCCTATACTTGTGGGTTATCACAGAACTGTCTCGAACAGGTGCATAAGTTTAGCGGGAACATCTACAAGGGATACACGACTAGAGAGGAGGCAGTAGCACAGTGAAGGGCACACGTGGGGAAGAAGAAGAATCGGCTGAAGTTCTTGGTCCCCCTCTTACTCACCGCCACCGCGGTTGTACTCTACTTTACTTTAGTCTAGGTGGCCGGTGACTAAGACATGCATGTGTATGCGACGATGAACACATTTGTGTACTTGTGTAATAATTTGGATCTAAATGATGTAATGATGAAGATTTGTGTGTATCATGTCATTTGTGTTTCATTTGTGAGTATTCCTGTTATTTCTGGATAGTGCTATGTATTTCATGTATATATATGTATATTTCCTGTGTTATACCAGCATATACTGCAAAAATGGGAAATTTTCGAAAATCCAAAAATTACAATTCTGTGGCGCATGTATTGTTAATGCGTCATAAAATATTGTTAACATTCTGTGGCACACCGACAAATATGCGCCACAGAATCTAGTGCACAATTCTGTGGCGCATGTGCGCAGGTGCGCCACAGAATTCTCCCACTTTCTGTGGCGCACCTGCAGACATGCGCCATAAAATTCCAAACTTCTGTGGCGCACGCGTTGGTGCGCCACAGAATCCCAATACTAATCGTCGTTAGCCTTTTTTCCACTAGTGTTCATCGGGGAAGGACCAAAAATATCGCCTCCCTACACTGTAGAGGGGTGTCGGTCCGTCCAAAGACAGGTACAATGTTGAGAGGCTGAAACTGTTGTGCGAACACAAGTTATGCAGCTACATTGACGCCAACATGGTGGCAACCAGTTTGGCTTTACCTGATCAGTATAACTGCCCTGGACTCAAGGAAGCTTGTTTACAGTTCCTTGCTTCTCCTTCCAATTTGGAGGCGATGATGGCAAGTGACGGCTACGAGCATCTGAAAATCAGTTGCCCATCTACACTTAAGGATCTCATTGCTAGGCTTCTGCCGGTTGAAATGAAAGCAACCAGGGATATTATCATGGGAATTTAGTAGTGTGGCTCATGATGACCGAGTCTTAATTAATTATGTATAGATGCATGCTTTAGTTCTCTATGTATGGTTGCATGCGTGCTGCAGCAAAGAACTGCTATCTATGTTAGAGCATCTCCAGCCGTTGGGGCTCTCCAGGCCGAAATCCAACACTAAATAGCGTCGGATGGATGTAATTTTTGGTCTGGGAGGCCAATTTTCCCAGCGGCGAACTCAGGTTGGATGAAAGTTTTTGATGAAATACGGCGAATTCAGATAAAATTGGGCGAAACTCGTTCAAACATAAGCGAAATTTAATGATATTTAACATATATAGGCGAGTTTGTACATAAATAGGCCGAATTCGTACATATATTTGAATTCGGCGACAGGCTAACTTAAACTTAAACTAAAACCGACCTTCTACATGCCGAAATGGCGGTAGAAGGTCGTGTAGTCCGCGCCGTCGTCGTCGCTCGAGCTGGCGGTGTTGTGGGTATACTTCTTGGGTGTACCATCGACAGTGCCTAGATCCGGCAAGCCCGGGTGGCCCATAGACGGTGATGGTGGCGTGTGGCCCATCGGGCGGCCCAGTTGCTGTTGATCATGAAGGATGAAGTCCGGCCCAGATCAGTTAGCCGGATCCGCACCGACCTTCGGAGGAACCCGGATCCGTGGAGGCCCATGAGGAACCCGGATCCAATACGACGTATAAGGAAGGCGGATCCTTGACGTGCACGGCACGATATTGTACCGTAGTTTAGGCAATCTATAATCCGGCTAGGACTCTCCATGTAAACCCTAGATCCGTGCGTCTATATAAGCCGGATCCCGGGAGCCCTAGAGGCAGAACCACAACCATTGTAACAACGCGCAAACGCCCAGATAATTCCACAGCAGCCCGTCATCGTGCAGTGTGTTCCGAAGCTGGGTAACTCGCGTACCACCGTCCCGTGTGCACTCCGCCCTATGGCCCCTACTTCTTATCCCCCTCGTGAGGATCCCTCCTCCGGGGTACCGTCGATTAGGCAACGACTGGCGGCGTCCTGGGGTGGCGCTGCCTCGTACCAACGGCTCGAACCCTGCCCAGCGTCGCCGGCGCGTGGCGGCGTCGGCCGGTAGATGTCGTCGTCACTGCTCTCCTCGAGCTTGATTAGCTCGACGGTCCTGGGCGCGGAGTTCCTTCCCGCGGCTGGTGTCGCGGCGCGGACGGCGAGTTGCCGCGCGGCGGCCAGGTCTAGCAGCCGCCACTGCTGCTCCGCCTCCTGGCGCTCCTAGTCCCGCCTGGACCACTCCAGCGCGGCGTCGATGGGGAGGCTGTTGTCGGCGGGCACCAGGTCCTGCAGCGACCTGGCGATCGCCTCTTCCACCGCGGCGTCCTCCGCGCGCTTGGCCTCCTCCTCGGCGAGCTGGTTGGCAGCGGCGGCCGCGGCCTCCTTCTTCGATGACTTCCTCTTCCGCCCGTGCTGCGGAGAGGAGGGTTGGTCGCGGATGACGAGGGCGCCGCTCCTGCGCCCTCTGGGTGGCGGTGGAGACGCCGGCTCCTTCTTGACGAAGACCGGTGTCGACAGAGACGCCGGCTCCTTCTTTACGAAGGTCGGGGGCGCCGATCCGTCGGACCTGGACGCCGACCTCGACCCAGACGAGGAGGAGGACGTCGCCATCCTCCTCGGCATCCAGGAACTACCGTGTCGGCGCGACACGGTAGCCGCCTCCGGCGGCGGCATTTCCAGGACGGGGTAGTTCCCGCCCTCGATGTGTGTGAGCACATTCGGGAGGGTGCGGCCAGGCGCGCTCCACCACCGACAGCGGCCGGCGGCGTTGTTCCTAGCGGGAGGAGGAGGGGGGCCGTCATAAGCGGCGAGCTCGCGCTCGTACCTGCGCCGGAAAAAGTCGGTCCACGCCTCGTAGTTGTCGGGGAAGAAGCGCGGCTCCGTGCGCTGCTCGTCACTGAGAGTGACGAGCACCGCGTCGATCTCCGCCTCCAGGGCGGCCCGACCCATCGGCGGCGGCGGGATCGGGACGCCGCCCGCGCTCAGTCGCCATCCTCCCGGCGCGCGGAAGACCGGCGGCGCCGGTTAACCCGCAATGTGGAGGAGCCGCCCCTCCCATTGGTGGAGAGAGCGGCGGCCGAAGCCATTGTTGGCCGCGCCGTCGTTCGCCATTGTTTGATCGCTCGAGATTGGGGAAGATTTGGGGAAGGTGAGAGCAGGGAGCGTGGTGAATGCAGGGCATACGCGGTAGTTCGGCGATAAATAGAGGTAGATGCGCGTGAAACCGAGGCGACGGCATTAACTCGCCGCGTGGAAGCTACGCATCCGGCGAACACTGACCGGCGGCAGACTTTTACAGCGCGCGGAAGACGATGCGATGAGGACGACGATCGGTCTCTCTCGCCGACAAGTTGGGGCCACCAGCCGCGCGGGAAGTTTCCTCGATGTTTTCCGCGCTTCGTTTCGTCCGGAGTCCCGGAGCGCTCCCCAGGGGGACCGGGGATGGCCTGGGCTCTCCGGACGGATGAAAGGCCTAATCCGGACGAAAACGAGGAATCGGGGGAGCGACTGGGCCGTTTCGTCCATCCGGATGACAAAAAGCCGTCCTGGGGGCCTCGTCGGGCAGACGGCTGGAGATGCTCTTAGTTGCTAGCTATGAAGTTCATTGTTAGCTCTGAAGTGAACTGTCCTGTTGAATGTATGGAACTGTAATTTCTCTATCTAGGGCTTAAATGAATTTGTGCGCCAGTGTCCTCATTGATCTAAAAAGAACTATCTATTTATATTTTATATCCGTGTTGCAAGTAGAATGATATTGGTTGGATGATGCATATGGTTTCTATTTGCCGAGAAGCATAAATGTCGAATGAGGAGTATCTTCTTGCTCAGTTTGTTATCGCCTGTAAGGACTTCGAACACTCTATGTTGAATTTTATTTTATCTAATGTTATATGTTGAGATTGCAGTCCTCTAGCTCTTCGTCCCTCGTTCTTTTTGCGGGACTTCTTCTTCCCTAGTTCAAAGTTGTATCCCTGAATCAGCCATGGTTTATGCTATTGTAAAAGACAGCAAGCGCATGCTATATAATTCCTGTTTGCTCTTACTTGAAGTAAAGATATCACTTCTGTTTTTGTCTTCTTCACTGTGAGTTAGGCAAGCTTTTGGCGTGGGCTGAAATGATCTTGGTTGATTAATGAAGGTATTGGCGCCTTTCCTTGAGTTTGTTCCGAGCCTGACATTATCACATAAACTTGCATTACCTTGATAAGTTTCAGGGGCTCTGGAGGAAAAAAAAGCAAGTGGTTATTGAAGATGAAGAAGGCTTAATAGTGGAATTCCCGTGGACTTTGATGGGTACATGCGCAAGCTGGTCGACAGCAGGGAGGTCTTCCTCGAGGGGAAGAATATGGTCCTGGTGCAGCAATGCTTTCTTTTCCAAGATACGATGTTGGAGAACATGGTATGTTTTTTTGAGTATTCTATAGATCATGTCTGTATTTTGTTGTCAGGTTCGCCTGTAGATGATTCAGTCAGTTTTGCTTTGAGGGAAATTTTGCTGCACAGATGTATAATTGTGGGTTCTATTTTTTCACTTTGCAGCATGCTATTTATTATGGATCTCCGTAGGAGCATTTGCTTCCAGTTACAACAGTATGCTGTGTTCCCTGTTTACTCAAGGGTTTTGGAATTTGAAATATAACAGTATAAGTACAAGCCTCGAAGCTATATTGCTGTAGCCTGCATTTTAGTGGACTTTCGATGTATATGCAGTTATCAATTGTTTTTGTGGGGAGTATGCCATAGGAACGAGCAGCTTATGTTATCATAGTAAATCTGAGTTCATTCGTTTTCATTCAAACATGAGTTCAGATTAGAATGTTTCACTAAAAGTCCATTGAAATGTCATTGCCATATTTATAGTTTCCCTATTACAATAGGTTGTGCATTCAAGCCTCATCTTCTGTTGCTTTATAAATTTTAGTATACAGTTACTCCAGCTGCTTTTTAAGTTTTAACCACTGCATTTGTATCCTCTTTACAGAACTTATATTATTATAAATCATATCTACACTCTACAGTGAGCCTAGACCAGTGTATTTCAATGCATTTGTATCCGCTCCGCAGAAGCCCATTATAGCTGGCTTTTGTATGCACCTCTATGTGTGGCACTAGCTGTTGTCCAGTCTTATAGTCCAAAGCAAAAAATTCCAAGGAGTGGAATCTCAATATCTGATTGGGAGCTGTGCTTATCAAAGGCGGCCTTCTCAGCTGCTCAGCGTTCTGGTATCAATCCCTTCTTTTCTTGGAGTGAATCTTTAAATCGTAACATTAGAGGCTATGTTGTGTTTTCACCGATTCACAGATTAATCTGATTCTGTCTGTTGCTGTAACCTGGCACGGGAAAAAGTCAGGGATGGGCTGGAGGTCGGCGGCGGCGCACTAGAGGGGAAGAAAACCACCAAGACGGTGATTCAAAGCAACCCGTCGCAATTCCTGGTGTAGTTGGTGATTCAGGGTGTGGCTGAACATCAGTAGCGTGGGACTTCACTTGGCCCCACCTTCCGTGTTAAATTGATGGCTTACAAGATTGATCAAATATGCTTTGGAAGATCTAAGGGCTCCTTTGATTTGGAGGAAATGTGGAGAAAAAGTAGAGGGTTAGAAATTTTCCAAATATGCTACTATTCACTCCTTTGATTCATTGGAATGGTGGAAAGGAAAATCGAAGGAACTATTCTTTTAGAGCTCAGTTTCAAGTCAAATCCTCCAGGAAATGAAAATCCACTCAGAGCTCATTCTTCAATTTCTTTGCACAAGGAACGAGGAAAGGTTTACATATGCCCCATTTTTTAATAGAACTTTTTTCTTTAATGCAAAAAACAATACTCGATTTTGATAAATTTCACAAATAATACACTGTCGGGGTACTGTTTTTCGAGAGCTACATATCGGGCTAGTGTTTCCCGACTAGCTACATGTCGGGCTAGAGTTTCCCGACTAGTCATGGGCCAGCTTTCATGGAGAATAACTACTATATTATAGGGTAACCAACATCTTTCCTATCATAATTTTGAATTTTTTTTGGAATTAACGTTGGGCTGACACGTATACATTGAAAGGGTTGGTTTTCCGCTGGTAATTCTTTGTGTGCAGTTTGGGTGCCTCTCTAGAATTTTTTTGATCCCATTTAAACCGGTGTAGCATCAATGTTGGTCTCCTATCTATGTGTCCATAGCTCTAGCACTGTTTTATTTCTTTTTGTCTCTCCATGTGGGCTATGTAGATAACTCAGGAAGTCCCGAACCAGCACATATTTTCAGATAGAGATATTTTCCTCCAGGGGATTTGATGCCGAGGACCTCCCCCACACCACCACCGCCGCCGACCTAGCGTCCGCCGACGATGGCGAGGAGGGGCTCCGCCTCAGCCTTCACCTCCCGCCCCACTGCGCATCCGGCGACACCAAGACGCCGCCATCCACCATGCCTTCCCCGGCCGAGGAACGGCGGCGAGGAGGCGGCGGGTTCAGGTGGAGGCCGCTCTGCATCGACGGCTGATGGTGCTGCGACGCCGCGCGGATCGTGGACCCGACTACATGAACTTTTCTTCGCGTGAGCTCTTCCCTATCTCCATCTCCCCGACTCCCCCTGGACGAGCTTCTACTTCTTCATGATCGGCGGTCGTGCCCCTGGTCCATTGCTCATCCGACATCGTCGCCGCGCTAACGTACTCCGGCACGAGCGGCTTTGGCGCCCGGCTGAGTAATAGGCGATGCATGCCGCCATGGACCGCCTGGGGCATAAAGAGCAATGAAAATGCTGGCAGATGAGGCCTTGATCGACACTGGCAAGCCCCTCCCGGCAAGCCTCTTCAACGTCGAGAAGAAGGGGCACCAGATGGCCAGCGTCAGCGCCGGTAAGATCTCCGCCGTTTATCTCTCTCTCTCTCTCTCTCTCTCTCTCTCTCTCTCTCTCTCGGGCTTATCACCACTCCCTCATGGTAAAGGTCCGCGTGCAGGTCCGACGAAATCGGCGAGGGAGGGGCCTTCAACATCTGCTGCCGCTGGAGGCATCTTCCCCATCGAAGTCAGAGAGACGTCAATCGTCAGCGATGCAAGGGTACCTGCTTGGATGTTGCTGATGATTTTCCCAATTGTGCATCTGTCTCCTCCTTGCATCAGCAGAGCGTACGCGAGCGCGTGATTAGGGCCAATGCCATTTGAGCTTTTTCCAAGGTGAGATCTCTAGACTCTATTCTGGATGGTGGCAGTGAATCCTGAATCCCCTCTCCTCCATCTCCAAATAAACCATTGTCAGTCTCTTCTATATGTTCAATGGCAAGTGGGTAGGTCCGTGTTTGCTAATTTATTCCTCCCAATTGATTCTACTGTCATTTTTTATAGCTCTGTACCGCACGTTTGAGATTTGGATCGTTAGAATTTTATAAGACATTAGTGGTATCTCTGATAGCAAGCCTTATTTTCATGAATTTTTTAAAGCACTACCAGTATCTACCTCTTTCCCTTTATTGTTGTCTGGCCTGCTATTTTTTCAGAGATATGGAAATGCATCCTACAAAGATATTAGTATATAGTAATGGCATTCCTTTCTCTTGACTCCTTTCAGGTCTGGATTATTTGGGAAATTATGGATCTTCGTAACTGAGCCGAATTTATAACATAATTATTATGGTCCATCCCACTCATTTGTCTCAACTAATCCATTCCCTTTTATATTACACAAAAATAGTTTCTGATTTTTTACTTTCTTTGTTTATTGTAAGAACATATGAAATTATAGGACACCACAAAGAGTTTAGTTTCAAACTTATTTGGAAGTGGCCTTCATTGTCAATGCACGTTTGATAATCTATAGTGTCTAGCTTTATTAAGTTCGGTTCACTGTGACTTAATATGTCACATCTGCTTACTTTATGCATACTCACTGTCATGTTGTTAATGTAATGGTGCTTCTTTCATGTGACGCCTGAATGGAAGTTTGTTCATATTTTCTGATCCAGAACATCAGGACATGTACCACCATGTGTCATGGATATATCAAGTATACAGATGGTTTCTTTGATGGCCTTCTAGCTATAGTATATTGCAAATGCATGAGCTGCACACAAAACTATCTGGAAGGATGCGGTTGTTTGTGGTCTGACTAAGTATCAATCACCACAACAAGTCAGCAATGTTCAGTTCTGCACCAGGTGTTTGACATATGCAATTTAGTCAGTATTATTTGTTGCCCTTTATCATGGAGCAAAATTAGAAATGCAACAATTGTTCTTCTTACTTTATTTATTGTGCTCCTGACTTGCTTTTCCTTGGTAGGTGCTTCTCGCGTCTTTGATTTTGGGTACCAACCTGCCGACTCCCTACCATGAGAATGTCATTGGCGGTGCGTAGGTCTTGGCCACGGCACCGACGACAGATACCCACGTAAATTGGAGATTTCCTCATATTCACGAGTCTTGATTTAGCATGAATTAATTTCTGTGTGCACGTATTTCTATCCTTAACCAGGTTTATTTTTTCTTCCATTTACATCTAGATTTCGTTCAAATATCATGTGGTACTACTAGCTAGCGACCGGTTCCTAATTCGGTATAGTGAAATCACTATTGATCATTGATATTTGGTGAAGGTTGTTGTTTACAACATTTGTTGACTTCAAAATCAAAGATATCCTTGGTGATTTAGTTCATTTCATGCTGCTAATTACCCCTCATATATGAGCTGGTATGTATTCGAAAAAGAGATCATCGTCTCAAATGGAATGCACGGCGATTGGGCTTGTGATATTTATGATTTTTGTGCAGCTCTAGGGAACTCAATTTGCTCAGCTGATTTCTGATGGAAATTGCTCATGTTTGTTGGAAGGCAGTTCGCTGCTGCTATTATGGATCGCTGGGTGAGTGTCCCTTTTTTTAATTTTAAAAATGATGGTACTACAATATTCAAGCAATTCTTTTAAAATGCAAGTGTTTTTTGTCACTCGGACATGCTCACTCTATGTTTTGCGCAACACATGGATGTATTGATCTTAGATACTTATGCACTGTAACATATTCTGCAATGTAAATCTGACACATATTCTCAAATGATCTGTTTTATCCAAGGTATGGTTGGCACATTATCGTGCAGTTTAATTTCCTATACGAATCCTTTAATTATTGCAATGTTAGATAATTCCACTGATGCTGCACCGACATATTTATTGGATGCATATGCGTGTAGTACATCAAATAAATTTTAGATTGTGATAATCATCACACAATTTCTGCATAGTACTTTCACTGATATTAGTGGGGCCTCATCTTGTGCGAGGTGCGCGAGTCATCTTGATGCTTACTTTATCTGTTCTTCCAACATTATTGACCCGTTTTTTCTCACATTTAACTAAAATTGTTGCCATGACCTTGTTTATTGAACTTTACATGCTGGTGCTTGAGCATATTCGTCGACGTGAACAAACTTCTGATGATTTCATTCATGTTTGGTATTTTGAGGACCTGGCGTCTGTCTTTCACTTGATCAGTAAAACAAAAGTTATCCAAAGAATTGGAGTAATTATATTAAGGAATTGTGTTATAAGGGGAAACATTGTAGGTGTTCAGAAGCGTGTCATGCCAACCTGAATAACAATATCAGGTGTTACCCTTCTGTCATTTTGTGTTCTTCAATACTAATGTGATCCATTTCTCAGGTTGTGGTTGAAATTTGGAAGCAAAGGAACATAAATTTTTCTACTGAAGTCTGGTGATAAGGATAAAGCAATATTGCAACTAGCAATACCAAAATTGGTTCCATCTTTGAGTTTGCATTGAAGTTAGTTGAAAGTTTTTATCTTATTGTCAACAGTTCAAAACCTAAATATATCCATTCAATTTGCACCTTTTATTGTGATGGCACTACATGAATCCACTTCGGAGCAATTGAAAAGCTCTTTGATACACCTTAGATATTATGGTTCAGCTCTCACAAGCACACACAACGATTGAGCACACATACAGGTACCCTATTCTCACATTGGCATTTTAAATCATTTCCATCCACTTAAATAAGTGCACAGAGGTTGTCTTAAAGGATATCACTCTGCCTTTATGTTGTAATATGAACCATGAAGTAGATGCAGATGGCTAATTTAAGTTCTCACAAGCACACATACATGTTATTAATTTTTTTCTTCAGGGGATTTGGCAGCCATTCATACTAGCCCCATTATTCAATGCACAATTGTGTCCACCAAGGTTTTACCACTGTGTTCCTAATTCACGGGTCATAAGAAAAACTAAAATTTGAATGGTAGATAGAGGAAAACAATAACCTAGACTATAAAAAAATCTTATGAGCTAAAGAGCCATAGAGAGTGGTTTTTATGCATAGTTAGTATACGAGCGTGTAAAAGACATGAACATTTGTGGCGGCTCGCTAGCTCGCTCGATCTTTGGAACAAATTTACTTAAAAATTGTTAGATTTGGAGAACTACTTGCTAATACTTCCACAGTTCAGAGGTTGTAGGATTCTACCAGGACGGTGTCATAACTTGATAGGGTTGTAACTTGTAAAGCTTGACCAGGCCAGTTGGACTTGAGCTTTATTTCACCGTTTTTATAATTATGTGGTTACATCTTTTTGTTCACGATGAACTGTCGGTAAGTTAATGTCCTTCCAAATCACTTTACATTCTGTTTCCATCTGTAAGGTAAAATCCTCCTATTACCTCGTAATTGGCCGCGGTCTATGTAATTGGCATGCAGAGTGTATTGACTATTTGTCGTTCTTGGCTTCAAGCACCATTTTAGGCTTGACTCCAGACATCATTTCTAGGATGGATGCAACGGTGTACATCGCCTGTATCTACTTGCCCATCCTGACACGATAAGGATTTCCGTAGTAACGAGGTTTGTTCCATTTTCTACACATATATAGTTGCCTAGAGGACACAAATGCTAAAATGCAGGACAGCTCTAAGGTTGTTACATCAACAACAGATTTAGTATTGTATTGATGCGTATGCATCTTTATCCTGAATTCTCTCTCACTGTCTCTGAATATACATATACTGCGCTACTGTTGTGTAAACACAAAGTTTGTCAAAATTAATGCAGGACTAGACTCTTTCTCAGCTTTATGCTTGGCAAATTACAATCATATGACTTCCCTATATGCTCAAGTTCGCTATACAATTCTATGCGAGTGAAATGTTTTGCATTCAGATATATAGACCCAATATGAGCATCACGGTGCATGTTTCGAACTATATGTTCCATGCCAATCCCTCTGGTGTATTTAGGCAAGGGTTCCGTCTTGCAAATAAACAAACATCAGTGGAAGGTTCACTTGCAAATATACAAACTTTAGTTTTCCGCTTGTGTGGTGCTATGGCGTTTAAACTATTTACACTTTTTTTCCTCAGTTTACCAAGGACTTGTGTTTTTTGTGTTCATTATAACTTGAACTGTATGAATATAAACTCATGTAGAAGGAAGGAGAGCATCTCCTTGGCTGGATAGATGCCGGCTGCCCAAATGATGGCAAAGCTAAGCCTTCTAGAGGGAGCTCACCAATGGTACTGTTCCTTAACACAATAGTCGAAGGCAAGGAAATCAAACCAAGTAGAAATAATCAAGATGATTGTCCTATTTTATTGTGTTTTTAGGCTATGGTTATTACCAAGTGTGCCTGTGTTTTAAATTGAATTGAATTGTTTCATTTATGTTTCATGGTTTTCGATGCTGTAATAAAATTTGTGATGAGATACAAACTTACCTGCTAATCAGCACGTTCATACACCATGCCTCTATGGATGGTTTCTCTCAGAACCAGTTTGAATATTAGTGGTTGTGGCAACTATGCTGTAATAAAATTTGTGATGAGAATGAGATACAAACTTAAGCCACATTCGGCGCGGCGTGCCCGCCGCGCCAGATCTTGCTAGTATATAGACAAGGCACTAATCGGGTTTCAGTTCCCCGATAGCAGGGGTATCTAAAAACGCTAACCCGAGAGGCCTATCCGTGCATGCATGCGTTGCTGCTGGCGTTCCTGCTCTGCATGTTGGTGGGTGTGAAGGGATTTGGCGGTGCGTTCAAGCAAAGGCAGCCAAAAAGGACAAAACGAAATCTAAAACTAGTACTCCATGTCTTGAAAGCAAGCATGCGATCCTATCAATGTGCTGAGCATACTGCCGTGGCAAACAAAATGAAGTGATTAACCCGACGTACTGCCCAGCGCCTTGGCCATTCGGGTTTGATTAGGCCGATACCTCATATCGAGGAATGCTTGCCCGATAGGCTGCAGTTGGGGAAGTGAAGCCCGATTACTGTCTTGCCTGCTCTGCGCTGAACCCAACCCACAGAATCAGGACTAGTCGGGAAACTCTAACTTAACATATAGCTCTCAGGAAAACCCGACAGTGTATTATTTATGATTTTTTTTAAAATAGAGTATTATTTTTTAAGTTAAAGAAAAAATGTATTATCAAAAAAAAATCGCTTACATATGCCATCCTTTCCTATTTGCATGTCTACCATATTCCTTTGATTTCCCTATCCTCCAAATCAAAGGAGCCTTATGCTTTTGTAAATGACCCAATGACAAGTTGCTTTGCCTAATATAATATAAGTTGTTTGTGTTGGTCTCTAGCATGTGAACGAACGAAACTACAGATACGACGCAACAGAGGTTTAAGTTCATGCATTATGTTTGTTTATAAAAAATAAAGAAATAAGAAAAAGTTAGCTTCCAATAACCAGTCACGGTGAATCTCAAAATGTTAATATTTCACTAATTTTGAAATAATAGAAAATAAAAAAGTTCGCGTCCTAAAAAAATGCTCGCTAGTAACAAAAATAAATCGTGGATTAGAAAAAAGAATGAATGTTCATGTTGTCCAACAATTGTTCACATACATTCAAAAAAGGAAAATGATTCTATTCCCTCGGGGATAACGCGCTTGCAACCCCCGGTTGCCTGGCCGCACGATCAAAACTACTCCTGCGCCCCACGTGGGTGGACCCACCCACGTTCACCTCTCCCTATCCCTATCCCCTTCCTTTTCACACACGCACAGAGAGAAGAAAGGAGGTCACCGCACGGCGAGCTCTCCGCTGCGTCGCCGTTCGCCGAGCCGCTGCGCCGCCGTTCGCGCCGAGCCGCTGCGCAGCTGGTCGCCGCCGCATGATGGAGCCACGGCCGCCGAACGCCGTCGTCTGCCGCGTCCCCTCGACCAGGGCCGCCTCGCAGCGCCTTCATCTGTCCTCGCCGCGGTCAGAGATGCTGCCACCGCGGGGCGCCAACTCCCTTCTCGCCCCCATCCCCGACGTCTACCAGGGCAGCCGCCCAAACTACCTTCTCCTGTGCGGCCATGGCTGCCGCCGCGTACTTGCTGCCGATGCCGCGAGGTCCACCCTCAGCCACCGGAGGTGATGCTGCCAGTCGCGGATGGTGTTGCTCCGTGCGCCCGGCCGCATTGCTGTCAATGGAGGATGGAGTTGCTCCCTCCGGCCGTCGGCGACATGCATTATGTGGATTTGCTGTCATATCTAGATTTGTTTGATACAACCGTTCTATGTTTTTCCAGTTATGTATCCGGCGACGTTTATCTTGATACAATAGCAATGATCTCGCCTGAGACCTTGCAAAAAATGCTGTGTTTTTGATACAATATCACTTTTTTGTGCAATACAGTTATGCTGTTTTGCTACATTAGTATATTTTTTTGATACAACTTCTCTACGATTTTGCTGCAATTGTATAATATGTTTGCTATGTTGTCTCCGGCGATGTCTCCGGCGATATCTCCGGTGAGTTCTCCGGCGATGTCTCCGACGATTTTCATTTTTGCTACATTAGCACATTTTTTTTGCTACGTGGTCTCCGGCGAGGTCTCCGGCGAGCCCAGCCTTTTTCTTTTCTTTTCTTTTCTTTTCTGAACGAACCGTTTTTTGCTTCAGTCATTTGCTGCCGGGGGTGATTTTTTTTGCTGCCGGGGTTTTTTTTTTCCTACATGCAAATCTAACCGTCAAAATGGTTGATCCGACGGCTGGGGACCCGGGGCTGGGGAATCAGATCCCCCGGAGGACGCCCAGCAGTTTTCTTCAAAAAATGACATGCATTTCAAGAAATGTACGCCTGTTGTGAATTATATGTGTGCATTGAGAAATAAAATTTAAACACCTGTAGCAACAGACGGACCTTTATACTAGTACAACTAAAGGTTCTGTTATGCCTACATATATTTGGTCGCGAGACATAAAGAAGTTTTGCACAGCACACCTTTGGTCATTTATTAATTGAGAGACTCTGGAGTTGATAGTGGGCGGATAGGAATAGTGAAAGTGCCCCGCAAAACAAAAAGGAATAGTGAAAGTGTTCAGATAAACAAACATGTCATAGGTATGCTAAACAAATGAATGTTGATAGGTGTGAGTGATCATGGCAATGCTATATCAGACCAAATCATTTATCATGATCATGGTGGATTTTGTTATTTCTATGTGGTATGTGCATCAGATGCCTCTAATGCCAGCCACGATTTGGTCGAAAGGCGATTCAAAGAGCTCTATGAACCGGTTCGATACATAGGAGGGAATGTATTCAAAGTTTCAGCGCAGAGAAACGAACCATTGTCTTGGTGAAGTCCGATTCTTGTAGAGCCAATAAGCAGTGAACACCATATAACCAGAGGTGGAGACAGGGTTTTAAGCACTAGTAGAAAAAAGGCCTTCCGGACAGCCCCATTAGTCGCGGATATGCAAGAACCGCGACCAATGGGACCTTTAGTCGCGGCCCTTGTGGCGAACCGCGACCAAAGGCCTGGGCCCAGGGTGCTCGGTGGCCAGCTGGTGGACGGGAGGGGCTTTAGTCGCGGTTGGCCAGGCCAACCGCGACTAAATGTCCTCAGGCCTGGCCCAGGCCTTTAGTCGCGGTTGGCCAACCGCGACTAAAGCCCCTCCCCTATATATACCATCCAGCCCACAGCACTTAGCCATTTGGTGCCACTTCTCTTCACAAACTTCACAAGGGGGTGTAGGGTTTGCTTTTGGCTCCTCTTATGCACACAAGGTGTTTGATGAAATGTCCCAAGAGCATGAAACAAACATGATATGAAGTGTCGGAGCCACACTTGAGCTTCCTCATTTATTTTTTCCTCCTCGATCGCGGTTAGCAACAACTTGAACCTTTCATATATATGTGTCATTGATAAAATATGCATATGTGTGTAGTTCATTGTTTAATTTCTATTTAGTTTAACAAATGCATGATGGTTAATTATATATTTTGTATTATAATAATGCAGATGAATCGGCAATGGATGTACGCTAGCCGACTCTCCGGCGAATTCACTACGGGTTTGAAAGATTTCCTCGTAGTGGCTAATGCGAACAAGCAGGGGGGTTTTGTTATCTGTCCATGTGTTGACTGTAAGAATCAGAAGGGTTACTCTTCCTCAAGGGAAGTTCACCTGCACCTGATTCGGCATGGTTTCATGCCAAGCTATAATTGTTGGACCAAGCATGGAGAAAGAGGGGTTATAATGGAAGAAGATGAAGAAGGGGATGACATCGATGAGAGCTATCTTGATCATTTCGGTGATACTTTCATGGATGATGCTGAAGGTGGGGAAGGTGAAGGGGAAGGTGATCAAGAAGAGGCACGTGATGAGCCCGTTGATGATCTTGGTCGGACCATTGCTGATGCACGGAGTCGCTGCGAAACTGAAAAGGAGAGGGAGAATTTGGATCGCATGTTAGAGGATCACAGAAAGGCGCTGTACCCCGGATGCGATGATGGTCTGAAAAAGCTGGGCTGCACACTGGATTTGCTGAAATGGAAGGCACAGGCAGGTGTAGCTGACTCGGCATTTGAAAACTTGCTGAAAATGTTGAAGAATATGTTTCCAAAGAATAACGAGTTGCCCGCCAGTACGTACGAAGCAAAGAAGGTTGTCTGCCCTCTAGGTTTAGAGGTTCTGAAGATACATGCATGCATCAACGACTGCATCCTCTACCGCGGTGAATACGAGAATTTGAATGAATGCCCGGTATGCACTGCATTGCGTTATAAGATCAGAGGCGATGACCCTGGTGACGATGTTGAGGGCCAGAAACCCAGGAAGAAGGTTCCCGCCAAGGTGATGTGGTATGCTCCTATAATACCACGGTTGAAACGTCTGTTCAGGAACAAAGAGCATGCCAAGTTGTTGCGATGGCACAAAGAGGACCGTAAGTCGGACGGGGAGTTGAGACACCCCGCAGATGGAACGCAATGGAGAAAGATCGACAGAGAGTTTAAAGATTTTGCAGCTGACGCAAGGAACATAAGATTTGGTCTAAGTACAGATGGCATGAATCCTTTTGGCGAGCAGAGCTCCAGCCATAGCACCTGGCCCGTGACTCTATGCATCTACAACCTTCCTCCTTGGTTGTGCATGAAGCGGAAGTTCATTATGATGCCAGTGCTCATCCAAGGTCCGAAGCAACCCGGCAACGACATCGATGTGTACCTAAGGCCATTAGTTGATGAACTTTTACAGCTGTGGGGAAGACCTGGTGTCCGTGTGTGGGATGAGCACAAAGAAGAGGAATTTGACCTACGAGCGTTGCTTTTCGTAACCATCAACGATTGGCCTGCTCTTAGTAACCTTTCGGGACAGTCAAATAAGGGATACAATGCATGCACGCACTGCTTACATGAGACTGAAAGTGTACATTTGCCAAATTGTAAGAAGAACGTGTACCTTGGGCATCGTCGATTTCTTCCGAAAAATCATCCAGTAAAAAAGAGAGGCAAGCATTACAACGGCAAGGCAGATCACCGGCCGAAGCCTGCGGAACGCACTGGTGCTGAGGTATTTGATATGGTCAAGGATTTGAAAGTCATCTTTGGAAAGGGTCCTGGCGGACAATCAATTCCGAAGGGAGCTGACGGGCACGCACCCATGTGGAAGAAGAAATCTATATTCTGGGAGCTAGAATATTGGAAAGTCCTAGAAGTCCGCTCTGCAATCGACGTGATGCACGTTACGAAGAATATTTGCGTGAACCTCCTAAGCTTCTTGGGCGTGTATGGGAAGACAAATGATACAAAGGAAGCACGGCAGGACCAACAACGTTTGAAAGACCCTGATAACCGGCATCCGGAATGGTTTCAAGGTCGTGCCAGCTACGCTCTGACCAAAGAAGAGAAGGTCATCTTTTTTGAATGCCTGAGCAGTATGAAGGTCCCGTCTGGATTCTCGTCCAATATAAAGGGAATAATTAACATGGCGGAGAAAAAGTTCCAAAACCTGAAGTCTCACGACTGCCACGTGATTATGACGCAATTGCTTCCGGTTGCTTTGAGGGGGCTCCTGCCGGAAAATGTTCGAGTAGCCATTGTGAAGCTATGTGCATTCCTCAATGCAATCTCTCAGAAGGTAATCAATCCAGAAGTTCTACCACGGTTACAGAACGATGTGGTCCAATGTCTTGTCAGTTTCGAGTTGGTGTTCCCGCCATCCTTCTTCAACATTATGACGCACCTCCTGGTTCACCTAGTCGAAGAGATTTCCATTCTCGGTCCTGTATTTCTACACAATATGTTCCCCTTCGAGAGGTTCATGGGAATATTAAAGAAATATGTTCGTAACCGTGCTAGGCCAGAAGGAAGCATCGCCAAGGGCTATGGAAATGAGGAGGTAATTGAGTTTTGTGTTGACTTTGTTCCTGACCTTAAGCCGATTGGTCTTCCTCGATCGCGGCACGAGGGGAGACTAAGTGGAAAAGGCACGATCGGAAGGAAATCAACGATATGTATGGACGGCCATTCTCTGACTGAAGCACACCACACAGTTCTGACCAATTCCAGCTTGGTGGCTCCGTACTTTGAGAAACACAAGAATATTTTACGCTCGGACAACCCGGGGAAGCCTGAATCCTGGATTAGGAAGGCCCACATGGAGACTTTCGGCAGTTGGTTGAGAAAACATTTAATGAGTGACAATGCTGTTGTAGATCAGCTGTACATGTTGGCCAAGACACCATCTTCGACTATAACGACTTTCCAAGGGTACGAGATAAATGGGAATACATTTTACACGATCGCCCAAGATAAAAAGAGCACCAACCAAAACAGTGGTGTCCGCTTTGATGCAGCAACCGAGAATGGGCAAAAGGTCACATATTATGGTTACATAGAGGAGATATGGGAACTTGACTATGGACCCTCCTTCAAGGTCCCTTTGTTCTGGTGCAAATGGTTCAAGCTAACAGGAGCTACGGAATGACAATGGTGGATTTCAACAATCTTGGTTACCTTGACGAACCATTCGTCCTAGCGAAAGATGTCGCTCAGGTTTTCTATCTGAAGGACATGAGTAGCAAACCGAGGAAACGGAAAGATAAGAAAACGATCAGTACATCATGCGATGATCCAAAGCGCCACATTGTTCTTTCAGGGAAAAGAAACATCGTGGGAGTGGAGGACAAGACAGACATGTCAGAAGATTATAATATGTTTGCTGAAATTCCGCCCTTCAAAGTGAACACCGACCCAAGCATTAAGTTAAATGATGAGGATGCTCCATGGATACGGCACAATCGTAAGCAAGCAGGGACACAAGGGAAGAAATGATGTGTAATAATTTATTGTACCAAACTTTGTTGAATGGATCACGTGAATTATATTATCCGTGATGTGTTTTCGTGTCCATTTTCGAATGATTCGATTGATTCGAGATAGCACTGATGATACATGAAATTTGGAGTGATTCAGTCATACTCCTGCCTAGGCGTATAATATGCATACTCGTAGTCTTCATAGCCGCCGCCGTTGTACTGGTAGTCGTCGCCTTCTAGGTTGCCGCCGTCGTCGCGCTGCTGTCGTGGCTGTCGGGCGGCGCTCGTGGCTCGAACGAGGGTAGCGCAGGCGGGGATATCGCCGGCCGTGATGTAGTCCATGACGCTCTGCAGAGTCCGGCCGTACCACCATAGCCGACGGCCGGCCTCGTGGAAGTTCCCAGGAGGCAGACCGTCCTCCTCATACCTGGCGAGCGCCCTCTCACGCCGATTGATGAAGACAGGCGTCCCAAGAATGCGGGCGGGATGCCGCGGGGATCATCCGCGGATTCAACACCGGAAAGGGATGCGTGAGGCCGCCGAAAGCGCCACGCCGCCGCGTCGTAAGCGCGCGCCGCCAGCTCCGGCGTGTTGTACGTGCCGAGGGTGAGGCGGAAGCCACCGGCGCGTATCTCGGCGGTGAACCTACCGCTCGGACGCACTCGAACGCCACGGAAACCGGACGCCCCTCGACGACGTGGAGGCATCCCGGAGATGAATGAGCGGAGGCGGTGGCGACGTGTGGTTGCGCCCGCACTCGTCGCTCTATATAGCGCACGCGGGGCATGGCACGTGTAAGCCACGGCTACACACGTTGCACGCCGGCGTCGGCGGGGCGAGGCACGTGGAAGCGGTGGCTACACGTCGCACGGGAAAAATATATGTAGTGAGAAATGGCGGGAAAAATGGGAGCGGGAAGACAGGAGGCGGGAAGAAAGTGGCGGGAATAAAGAGGCGGGAAGAAAGTGGCGGGAAGAAAGAGGCGGAAAGACAGGGAAGAAATGGCGGGAAGAAGAGGAAGAAATGTAGTAAGATTTTTAAATGAATTAGTTTAATTTTTCTAAAAGTTTTGATATATTATTTGTATTTTTAAATTTTTAAAATGAATTAGTTTTATTTTTCTGAATTTTTTGATATATTATTTGTATTTTTAAGATTTTGAAATGAATTAGATTTATTTTTCTGAATTTTTTCATATATTATTTGTATTTTTAAGATTTTTAAATGAACTAGTTTTATTTTTCTGAATTTTTTGATATATTATTTGTATTTTTCAGATTTTTAAATGAATTAGTTTTATTTTTCTGGAGTTTTTGATATATTATTTGTATTTTTCTGATTTAGAAATGAATTAGTTTATTTTTTCTGAATTTTTTGATATATTATTTGTATTTTTAAGATTTTTAAATGAATTAGTTTTATTTTTCTGAATTTTTTGATATATTATTTGTATTTTTCAGATTTAGAAATGAATTTTGTTTTGAAAAAAAGCCTTTAGTCGCGGTTGGCCACACCAACCGCGACCAAAGGGGGTCCCTATATAACTGGCGCTGAACGGCCTTGCCGAACAGTTCGCCATTCTCTTCGTCTTCATCGCGCGCCAGAGAGGAGGAGATCGTCGCCACGCCGCCGCTTGGAGGATCGTCGCACGCCGCCGCAGACACCGCCGTTCGTCTCCGCGCCGCCGTTCGTTGCGCCCAACGCCGCCGGAAGACGCCGCCGCGCCGTACGTCGTCTCTCGCCTCCGCCGCCCCCGGCCCGTGTCCGAAAAACGACGACGACGATCACGCGCGCGCCGCGCTCGCCAAACGCGCGCGCCGCACGCGCGCCGCACGCCGCTCACAGCTGCGCCGCCAAGCGACGGCGCAGAGAGAGGGGAGAGGAAGAATCGAGGCAGTACGAAAAACTTTAATTTTTTCTTTTTTTATGTTTTGTTTGTTATTTTTAATTTTAACTATACTTAACAAAAAAACTTAAAACTTTGTAACTTATAACAAAAAACTTAAAACTTTGTAACTTATAACAAAAAAACTTAAAACTTTGTAATTAACTTCACACAAACTTTAATTAACTTAACAAAAAAATTATACTTTGGAATGTTATTTTCTTAACATATTAATACTTTGGAATGTTATTAAGTAAAAATAATAATATTGGAATGTTATTTTCTTAACATATAATACTTTGGAATGTTATTAAGTAAAAATAATAATATTGGAATGTTAAAATTTGAGACTTAAAAAACTAAAAGAAGACTTAAAATTTGAGACTTAAAAATTTCAGACTTAAAATTTAAGACTTAAAATTTAAGACTTAAAATTAACTAAATAATTGAGACTTAAAATTTTGAGACTTAAAAAACTAAAAGAAGACTTAAAATTTGAGACTTAAAAATTTCAGACTTAAAATTTTAGACTTAAAATTTAAGACTTAAAATTAACTAAATAATTGAGACTTAAAATTTTGAGACTTAAAAAACTAAAAGAAGACTTAAAATTTGAGACTTAAAAATTTCAGACTTAAAATTTTAGACTTAAAATTTAAGACTTAAAATTAACTAAATAATTGAGACTTAAAATTTTGAGACTTAAAAAACTAAAAGAAGACTTATAATTTGAGACTTAAAATTTGAGACTTAAAATAGCTAGGGCGGGGGCGCGCGCCACACACGCACACATGCAATAGCTAGGGCGGCGCCCGCCGGCGCCCCGGCCCCTCCAATCTCTCCCGACGCACACACGCGCTCTTCCGCGACACCCTCTCCCACCCCTTCCAGCTCGCCCGCCCTACGTCTCCAACGTATCGATAATTTCTTATGTTCCATGCCACTTTATTGATGATACCTACATGTTTTATGCACATTATATGTCATATTTATGCATTTTCTGAACTAACCTATTAACAAGATGCCGAAGAGCCAGTTGCTGTTTTCTGCTGTTTTTGGTTTCAGAAATCCTAGTAAGGAAATATTCTCGAATTGGACGAAATCTTCGCCCAGGGTCCTATTTTGCACGGAGCTTCCAAGACCGAAGAGGGAAGGAAGTGGCCACGAGGCGCAGGGCCGGCGCGCCCGGCCCTGGCCGCGCGACCTAGGTGTGGGGCCCTCGTGTGGCCCCCCATGTTGCCCTTTTCGCCTACTTAAAGCCTCCGTCGCGAAACCCCACACCGAGCCACGATACGGAAAACCTTCCAGACGCGCGCCGCGAATCCCATCTCGGGGGATTCAGGAGATCGCCTCCGGCACCCTGCGGAGAGGGGATTCATCTCCCGGAGGACTCTACACCGCCATGGTCGCCTCCGGAGTGATGAGTGAGTAGTTCACCCCTGGACCATGGGTCCATAGCAGTAGCTAGATGGTCGTCTTCTCCTTGTTGTGCTTCATTGTTGGATCTTGTGAGCTGCCTAACATGATCAAGATCATCTATATGTAATTCTATATGTTGTGTTTGTCGGGATCCGATGGATAGAGAGTACTATGATTATGGTGATTATCAATCTATTGTTTATGTGTTGTTTATGATCTTGCATGCTCTCCGTTATTAGTAGAGGCTCTGGCCAAGTTTTTACTCTTAACTCCAAGAGGGAGTATTTATGCTCGATAGTGGGTTCATGTCTTCATTGACACCTGGGACAGTGACAGAAAGTTCTAAGGTTGTGATGTGCTGTTGCCACTAGGGATAAAACATTGATGCTATGTCTAAGGATGTAGTTGTTGATTACATTACGCACCATACTTAATGCAATTGTCTGTTGCTTAGCAACTTAATACTGAATGGGGTTCGGATGATAACCTGAAGGTGGACATTTTAGGCATAGATGCAGTTGGATGGCGGTCTATGTACTTTGTCGTAATGCCCAATTAAATCTCACTATATTTATCATATCATGTATATGCATTGTTATGCCTTTCTCTATTTGTCAATTGCCCGACTGTAATTTGTTCACCCAACATGCTTTTATCTTATGGGAGAGACACCTCTAGTGAACTGTGGACCCCGGTCCTATTCTTTACATAGCATACAATCTACTGCAATTGTGTTTATGTTTTCTTTGCAAACATCTTCCACTCGATACGTTTAATCCTTTGTTACAGCAAGCCGGTGAGATTGACAACCTCACTGTTTCATTGGGACAAAGTACTTTGGTTGTGTTGTGCAGGTTCCGCGTTGGCGCCGGAATCCCTGGTGTTGCGCCGCATCACATTTCGCGACCATCAACCTTCAACGTGCTTCTTGGCTCCTACTGGTTCGATTAAACCTTGGTTTCATACTGAGGGAAACTTGCTTCTATACGCATCATACCTTCCACTTGGGGTTCCCAACGGACGTGTGCATCTACGCGTATCAAGCTAAATTTCTGGCGCCGTTGCCGGGGAGATCAAGACACGCTGCAAGGGGAGTCTCCACTTCTCAATCTCTTTACTTTGTTTTTGTCTTGCTTTATTTTATTTACTACTTTGTTTGCTGCACCTAAACAAAACACAAAAAAATTAGTTGCTAGTTTTACTTTATTTACTGTCTTGCTCTCTATATCAAAAACACAAAAAAATTAGTTACTTGTCTTTACTTTGTTTGCCTAGTTTACTTTTTTCTTATTTCATCATGCTTAATCCTAAGTTTACTTTGGAAGAGATACCGGTAGGACAAGGGTGTATCATTGGAAGAGATAATAGAGAAGAATTTTTCACCCATGTTAGTATGGATGAAGATTTTGAAGATATACCATTATTAAAAACTGCTCCTACTTATGAAAGTGCTTCTGCCTGTTTGATACACATGTTAGAAACTAGATTTGTTAATCTCAATCCCATAATACAACATATGTTTCTTACACTTTCGGATATGGAGATGGGGGAAAAGAGAAATTTTGTTTTAAAAGTCCTTGTTAGAGAATTTGAGGATATAGTTAAAGAAGCTAGAAAAGTTTTTATTAAGCATAAGAGGCTTGGTTTCTTTCCTAATTTTAAACAAATACTTGAAAAGATGGATATGGATAGAATTAAGTATACTAATAATGTTAATGATGGTAGGGAAATTAAAGAGCCAATACCTAGTAAACTACTAGGGATGCATGAAGCTTTGGAAAATAACTATGCTTGGCTTGTTCCTGAAAATTTGTTTGATGAGAATAGTAAGCCTAGGAGCAATGAGAGAGGAGTTACTTATATAGACCAGATACAATGCATTGTTGAGAAAACTCCCAACTCCCAAGGTAATAATGTTGATGCCTCATCTCTTGATGTTACTTGATTTGCACTTTCTGCGCCTAGCTGAAAGGCGTTAAAGAAAAGCGCTTATGGGAGACAACCCATGTTTTTACTACAGCAATTTTTTGTTTTGTTGAGTCTTGGAAGTTGTTTACTACTGTAGCAACCTCTCCTTATCATGTTTTTGTGCCAAGTAAAGTTTCTATGTCAAAGTTGATGTTATATTTGGGATCGCTGCGCAGAAACAGCATTGCTGTCTGTCACGAATCTGGGCACAGTTCTCTGTAGAAAATTCGAAAAAATCTGCCAATTTACGAGCGTGATCCTCAGATATGTACGCAACTTTCATTAGTTTTGAGTTTTTCCATTTGAGCAAGTCTGGTGCCAGCTTTAAATTCGTCTTTACGGACTGTTCTGTTTTTGACAGATTCTGCCTTTTATTTCGCATTGCCTCTTTTGCTATGTTGGATTCATTTCTTTGATCCATTAATGTCCAGTAGCTTTATGCAATGTCCAGAAGTGTAAAGAATGATTGTGCCACCTCTGAACATGTGAATTATTAATTGTGCACTAACCCTCTAATGAGTTTGCTTGAAGTTTGGTGTGAAGGAAGTTTTCAAGGGTCAAGAGAGGAGTATGATATACTATGATCAAGAGGAGTGAAAGCTCTAAGCTTGGGGATGCCCCCGTGGTTCACCCCTGCATATTTTAAGAAGACTCAAGCGTCTAAGCTTGGGGATGCCCAAGGCATCCCCTTCTTCATCGACAACATCATCAGGTTCCTCCCCTGAAACTATATTTTTATTCAATCACATCTTGTGCTCTTTACTTGGAGCGTCGGTTTGTTTTTGTTTTTGTTTTTGTTTGAATAAAATGGATCCTAGCATTCACTTTGTGGGAGAGAGACACGCTCCGCTGTTGCATATGGACACATATGTCCTTAGGCTTTACTCATAATGTTCAAGGCGAAGTTTCTTCTTCGTTAAATTGTTATGTGGTTGGAATTGGAAAATGCTACATGTAGTAATTCTAAAATGTCTTGGATAATGTGATACTTGGCAATTGTTGTGCTCATGTTTAAGCTCTTGCGTCATATGCTTTGCACCCATTAGTGAAGAAATACATAGAGCTTGCTAAAATTTGATTTGCATATTTGGTCTCTCTAAGGTCTAGATAATATCTAGTATTGAGTTTTGAACAACAAGGAAGACGGTGTAGAGTCTTATAATGTTTACAATATGTCTTTTATGTGAGTTTTGCTGCACCGGTTCATCCTTGAGTTTGCTTCAAATAACCTTGCTAGCCTAAACCTTGTATCGAGAGGGAATACTTCTCATGCATCCAAAATCCTTGAGCCAACCACTATGCCATTTGTGTCCACCATACCTACCTACTACATGGTATTTCTCCGCCATTCCAAAGTAAATTGCTTGAGTGCTACCTTTAAAATTCCATCATTCACCTTTGCAATATATAGCTCATGGGACAAAATAGCCTTAAAAACTATCGTAGTATTGAATATGTACTTATGCACTTTATATTTTATTAAGTTGCTTGTTGTGCGATAACCATGCTTCTGGGGAACGCCATCAACTATTGTTGAATATCATGTGAGTTACTATGCATGTCCGTCTTGTCTGAAGGATCTATCATTTTAGTGGTTGGAGCATGCAAAATTGTTAGAGAAGAACATTGGGCCGCTAACTAAAGCCATGAATCATGGTTGAAGTTTCTGTTTTGGACATATATCCTCAATCTCATATGAGAATAATAATCATTGCTACATGCTTATGCATTTAAGAGGAGTCCATTATCTGTTGTCCATGTTGTCCCGGTATGGATGTCTAAGTTGAGAATAATCAAAAGCGAGAAATCCAAAATGCGAGCTTTCTCCTTAGACCTTTGTACAGGCGGCATGGAGGTACCCCTTTGTGACACTTGGTTGAAACATGGCATGCAAAGATCCGGTAGTCCAAGCTAAGTAGGACGAGGTGCGGGCACTATTAGTATACTATGCATGAGGCTTGCAACTTGTAAGATATAATTTACATAACTCATATGCTTTATTACTACCGTTGACAAAATTGTTTCATGTTTTCAAAATAAAAGCTCTAGCACAAATACAGCAATCAATGCTTTCCTCTTTGAAGGACCTTTCTTTTACTTTTATTTGTTGAGTCAGTTTACCTATCTCCTTCCACCTTAAGAAGCAAACACTTGTGTGAACTGTGCATTGATTCCTACATACTTGCATATTGCACTTGTTATATTACTCTATGTTGACAATATCCATGAGATATACATGTTATAAGTTGAAAGCAACCGCTGAAACTTCATCTTCCTTTGTGTTGCTTCAACACCTTTACTTTGATTTATTGCTTTATGAGTTAACTCTTATGCAAGACTTATTGATGCTTGTCTTGAAGTACTATTCATGAAAAGTCTTTGTCATATGATTCACTTGTTTACTCATGTCATTACCTTTGTTTTGATCGCTGCATTCATTACATATGTTTACAAATAGTATGATCAAGATTATGATGGCATGTCACTTCAGAAATTATCTTTGTTATCGTTTTACCTGCTCGGGACGAGCAGAACTAAGCTTGGGGATGCTGATACGTCTCCAACATATCGATAATTTCTTATGTTCCATGCCACTTTATTGATGATACCTACATGTTTTATGCACATTATATGTCATATTTATGCATTTTCTGGAACTAACCTATTAACAAGATGCCGAAGAGCCAGTTGCTGTTTTTGGTTTCAGAAATCCTAGTAAGGAAATATTCTCGGAATTGGACGAAATCTTCGCCCAGGGTCCTATTTTTGCACGGAGCTTCCAGAAGACCGAAGAGGGAAGGAAGTGGGGCCACGAGGCGCCGCACCATAGGCCGCGGCCAGGGTGTGGGCCCTCGTGTGGCCCCCACGTTGCCCTTTCGCCTACTTAAAGCCTCCGTCGCGAAACCCCGCACCGAGAGCCACGATACGGAAAACCTTCCAGAGACGCCGCCGCCGCGAATCCCATCTCGGGGGATTCAGGAGATCGCCTCCGGCACCCTGTCGGAGAGGGGATTCATCTCCTGAGGACTCTACACCGCCATGGTCGCCTCCGGAGTGATGAGTGAGTAGTTCACCCCTGGACCATGGGTCCATAGCAGTAGCTAGATGGTCGTCTTCTCCTTGTTGTGCTTCATTGTTGGATCTTGTGAGCTGCCTAACATGATCAAGATTATCTATATGTAATTCTATATGTTGTGTTTGTCGGGATCCGATGGATAGAGAGTACTATGATTATGGTGATTATCAATCTATTGTTTATGTGTTGTTTATGATCTTGCATGCTCTCCGTTATTAGTAGAGGCTCTGGCCAAGTTTTTACTCTTAACTCCAAGAGGGAGTATTTATGCTCGATAGTGGGTTCATGCCTTCATTGACACCTGGGACAGTGACAGAAAGTTCTAAGGTTGTGATGTGCTGTTGCCACTAGGGATAAAACATTGATTCTATGTCTAAGGATGTAGTTGTTGATTACATTACGCACCATACTTAATGCAATTGTCTGTTGCTTAGCAACTTAATACTGAATGGGGTTCGGATGATAACCTGAAGGTGGACTTTTTAGGCATAGATGCAGTTGGATGGCGGTCTATGTACTTTGTCGTAATGCCCAATTAAATCTCACTATATTTATCATATCATGTATATGCATTGTTATGCCTTTCTCTATTTGTCAATTGCCCGACTGTAATTTGTTCACCCAACATGCTTTTATCTTATGGGAGAGACACCTCTAGTGAACTGTGGACCCCGATCCTATTCTTTACATAGCATACAATCTACTGCAATTGTGTTTACTATTTTCTTTGCAAACATCTTCCACTCGATACGTTTAATCCTTTGTTACAGCAAGCCGGTGAGATTGACAACCTCACTGTTTGGGACAAAGTACTTTGGTTGTGTTGTGCAGTTCCCGTTGGCGCCAATCCCTGTGTTGCGCCGCACACACGCACACATCAACCTTCTTGGCTCCCCCGGCGCCCCCCCCTCAATTCATCCCGAGGAAACTTGCTCTATACGCATCACCCTCTCCCACCCCTTCCAGCTCGCCGGCCCCCTCCTTTTGGCACCGCCCTTTCGCCACCGCCACCGCCCCCCTTCTGCACTTAATTAATTTGTTTTTACTACATGTTTTCAGGACTGACATATGGCGGACGATAGAGCTGACCCGATTCTGGACAACTATGATCTGGACGCTGAAGACCATATATTCGGCATCATAAAAGGCGATATTCCATATGTGCCGACCGGACAAGAAGAAGATGATATCTCTTCTTATCTGAACCTTGACGGTGAAGATGAAGGGCGCCGTCAGCAAGATGATGCCGAAGAAACGTCGATAAACGACGATCTTCAATTGGAAGTAGCAACCACCTCCGGCGCCGAGGTATATATATACATTGAGCCTCTGGTGATACAAACTAACTGATTTGAATAAATATGTGTGTACTAACGCGCGCGACTCTCTTTCTTATTTTAGCCCTCGGCCGGATCATCGAAACAATCGAGTACGTCGTCAAAGCGTGGCGCAACCAAGACGCTGAAACAAGGAGAAATATATACCATCGAGGTTATCGACAGTGCAACCGGCAAGCCGCTGGAGCCCGAGAAGAACGCCACCAAGTTTATCAGCCAATGCGGAGCCGTTGTTAGAGACAACGTCTCGATCACCGTCCAGGAGTGGAATGAGCCAAAGAAGGCACGTCTTGGTTTCACTTTTGTCGACAAGAGAACAAAAAAAGATTGCTTGCAAAAGCTTCTGCAACATGTCGTCCTACCTCCGGAATACCACAAATTGGATGAGGAGGGTAACAAGATTGCGGAAAACAAGAAGAGGAGGAAGCTACTCAAACAGTTCGCTCTTGGAAAGATGGCCAGTGCATTCCGGAAATTCAAGCAAAATCTAGCCCGTGACTATGTCAACCAGAACAAGACTCCGGATTTCAAAGGACAATATGAGAAACTGAAACATGATTGGCCAGAATTTGTGAAGCAAAAGAAATCGGAGCAGTTCCTTGAACTATCGAAAAAAATAAGGAAAATGCGGCTAAGAAGGAGTACAATCATATTATGGGGCCAGGAGGGTATCGCCTTTGGGAGCCTAGGTGGGAGAAGATGGAGAACGAGCTGAGGGCGCGAGGAATCCGTCCAGGTACGGAGGGATGGGACCCAAGGGCCAAAAGCTGGTGGTACGGGCATGGGGGATCGCTGAACCCGGAGACAGGAGAGTGTGTTTACCGGGGCAAAATAATTAAACCCACCGAAAAGCTTATTGAGGCAATGAGGGATGCTCAAGAGGGGAAGATCAAGTTCAACAGAGAGAACGACGCGCTGACGAAAGCCCTCGGGAATCCTGAACACGGAGGACGTGTACGAGGCATGGGGCACATTCCGTGGAAAATAGGGTTCCCCCAGAACGATGACCCGTACGGTTACAGAAGCCGTAAGAGAAAGATGGATCGGGATGCAGATGTTGTGGCGCGGTTGGCATCGGAAATGGATGTGATGAAGAAAACCGTGAGTGTACTAGTAGCCGAAAGAGATGCAGCTCGGGCGCAGCATGAAGATCATCCAATGGATCTCGGAAGCCAGGAGCAGAGAAGAAGCAGCGTGGCTTCCACGGAGGCCCCACCGGCTGGTGCACCGACGATCGAAATTACTGCACCGGAGCCTCTGGTGGTCGAAATTACTGCACCGGAGCCTCCTCGCTACCCCGTGGACGATATAAAGGAGATGAAAGCATGTCATCTGTATTATCCTATCGGGAACATGTCCATGAAGGTAGCCATCGGCAGTGCTTTACCACCTGGAGCACTCCACCACAACAACCCCATTCCAGATGGCTATGCTCGTGTCACGGTGGAGGACATAGTCCAAGGGTTTGAGGACCTGGACATTGACATTGCTACACCTGAAGGGGCGACAAGACTTGGAGATGTCAAGCGCCAGTTCATTCTATGGCAGAAGAAGTTTATCAAGTTTCCAGGCGAGGCGCCAAGGCAAACAAGTCCACCCCCCTCCGGTGGTGGTGGCGGCGGCGGTGGTGGTGGTGGTGGTTCACCTACACCTCCGGCGGGTAAGCCGACGCCGCCCCCCAATTCACCTCCGGCGGGTAAGCAGACGCCGCCCCCCAGTCCTCGTCCGGCGGGTGATCAGACGCCGCCCCCCAATCCACCTCCGGCGAAGAAGCAGAGGCAGTCTTGGGTTATTAACCCGGAGCCTTATGTACCTGCAACCACAAAGATACCAGAGCCATCACTAAAGCCTCTCACCCCGAGGCCTTGGGAACTTAGTGTGGAGGAAAATGCAGCGGTCGTGGCTGCTCAGCATGAGAAATGGCAGGCGGACTGCAAGAAGAAAAGAGAGCCCGAGCCCAAACAAGTATTTTCTGAGAAGGAAAAGAGCTGGGCTAAGTCATTTTTGAACACACCGTCCCAGGCCGCGAAGAATCTGCCTGACGACTATGAACGTGAACTTCGTAGTCAAGCACTCGCGGTCGGGGGGAAACAAGTTGCCCAGCTCGGGGAACAAAGTAAACAGTCGATCGCCCCGCTCATAGTGAAAGCCGCAGGTCCGGAGGACGATGCCCCTGATGTCATAGCAGCTGCGGCAGCACAGGGATTGACTGTAGCGAGAGCCAAAGAACAAGCGGCAGACTTAGGTCTGACTCTTCGTGCAGCGTTAGGCCTTGATGACGTGGCAATGAAGGACGTAGTATTTACATATGTGAAGAATGGTCCTCTCGTCGAGCCTGCGCAGGAAGAGGATCTACCTCGACAAATGAAAGGTCTGCTAAATTGGTACAAGGCTTACATACAACTTAAAAATGCCAAAGACTATATTTATGCGGAAGTTAGACCTGAGCATCACTTCAAACATTACTATATAACAATTCATCGGAGTGAATTGTTCCAGCTGTTCAATCTGCGCGAGCTCGACAAATCTATCATCAGTTGCTATGTTCTGTAAGTGATTTATTAATTTCTACCCCATCTCGTTCATTGCCTGCACTATAAATATATATATTGTCCTAACTATCTTGTTGTGTACGCTATTATGCAGAATAAAGAAGCGGGAAATGCGAATAAGGCGCGTCCATGATGTTGGGTTCATTGACCCACAAATCGTTAATTCATATGTGTTAGAACACCACCCCAAAGACGTGGAGGATGACCTGTGGCGGTTTCTTATAAAACAGGAACTCAAAAGTGATATTCTATTTCCTTACCATTTTGGGTGAGTGTTTCTGTCTTGAGCACATTCTCTTTTGTTTACTCCATGCATGGTATGTGGCTAATCGATGAGTTATGCATGACTGTGCATGTATCGTGTCCGCAGGTTCCACTGGATTCTGCTAGTAATTCAAATTCAGAACTCCACAGTTCTCGTCCACGACTCTCTGAATATGGATCCGAAGCATTGGGCCGACATGAGAAAAATGATGCAAAAGTAACTATTTTCATTCGTTTGCGCTCTATATCGATCGGCCTTTTTCGTTCATCATTTCCTAATATCAAGTAACTAATTAATAACTCTCTTGTTCATTTAATTTTCCTTGCCTCGTAGGGTTTGGAGACGGTTCGTAGATCAAAAGGTCGGTGAATTCAAAAAAGAGCTACATTTTAAAAGGGCAAAGGCTGCGACCGGGGATATTCAGCCACCGGGGACCAATCTATGTGGATACTATGTTTGTGAGAGGATCCGGAGATACACCACTGAGCGGCAGCCGTCTGAGAACAACATCAGGAGGAATAACCTCCGGACGACGCTTACTCCAGAAGCTCGCTTCCGACCACTTCAAGAGGAACTAGCTGGATGGTTCGCGAGGGAAGTCATCGATCCTAGAGGAGAACACTATGTAGAGGACGTAGAACTTTATATGCACTAAATATGTATGGAAACTTGTTCAAAATTGTATATGGTCATCCGATATCGAATATATATTGTATATTCCTCTTGAATTCTTTTTGTTCTAATTTCAAATTTGTTTGAAATTGTACATTCATATGCATGTATGTAGTACGGTAGAATATGTGAAACTCCTTCAAAATTAAAACCCAAAAGAAATAAAACAATACAAATTAAAAACAAACCAGATTTAGGGGGAGGGGGCTAAACCCTAAACCCTGCGGAGGCCTTTAGTCGCGGTTGGCCAGAAGAACCGCGACTAAAGGTCCTCCGCCCTGGCGCTCGCCTGCCGCCCACGTGGACGGGCCTTTAGTCGCGGTTCGTAAGGAACCGCGACTAAAGGGGGGCCTTTAGTCGCGCTTAATTGGTCGCGGTTGCGCAACCGCGACTAATGGCAGTTGCCAACCGCGACCAAAGGCCATTTTTCTACCAGTGAAGGGTCCTATGTCTGCTTTGAACCGATGTCACAGGCCGCTGCTTGAACCGCATACACATATATAGTGCATGGTCCAAAAAAAGAGATCGAGGTACCTAGCTAATTAAGCTAGCCCGCCTCTATATATAAAGATGTGTAAGAGCATCTCCAGTCGCGTCCCCCAAATCGTCCCCCAAAGGGATTTGGAGCACGCCGGACAAAAAATGCGTTTCAGCCGCGTCCCCAAAGCCCATTTTTGTCCGGCGCGGCTCGATACGGTGTCCGGCGCCCCGAGCCCGTCCCCGTCCCACAGGGGACGCTCCGGGCACGCCGGACACAACGAAAAGCGAGGCGAACCGACGCGGGCCCGACCCGTCAGCGGCTCGGAAGCCTAAAACCCCGTCGCCTACCTTTGGTCAAGCGACGTTAATGGCGTCCCTGTTTTCCCAGGCGACGCAGGGACGCGTCTCGTCGTGCATGGCCGCGTGGCCGTCCGCGCCGGCGTTATTGCGTGCAACCACCCGCTGCCGCCGCTGTTTTAAGACGCCCTGCAGTTCTCACCGCTCACAAACCTTCTCGTCGCCGCCGCCTCCTCCCTCCCAGATCTTCTCCTCGCCGCTCCAAAAATGTCAAGCTCGTCGTCCCGCAAGATCGCCGCGGCGAACGGCTTCGGCCGCGGCAGCCTCACCGTGGCGGAGTGATACGTCTCCAACGTATCTATAATTTCTTATGTTCCATGCTACTTTTATGACAATACTCACATGTTTTATACATACTTTACATCATTATTATGCATTTTCCGGCACTAACTTATTAACAAGATGCCGAAGCGCCAGTTGTTGTTTTCTGCTGTTTTTGGTTTCAGAAATCCTACAAATGAAATATTCTCGGAATTGGACGAAATCAACGCCCAGGGTCTTATTTTTCCACGAAGCTTCCAGAAGACCGAAGGGATTACGAAGTGGGGCGACGAGGCGCCGCCACCATAGGGCCGCGCCAGAGTGGGGCCCGCGCCGCCCTATGGTGTGGGCCCTCGCGCCGCCTCCAACCCTACCCTTCCGCCTACTTAAAGCCTTCGTCGCGAAACCCCGTACCGAGAGCCACGATACGGAAAACCTTCAGACGCCGCCGCCGCCAATCCCATCTCGGGGATTCAGGAGATCGCCTGGCACCCGAGAGGGGAATCATCACCGGAGGGCTCTACATCACCATGTCCGCCTCCGGATTGATGCGTGAGTAGTTCATCCTTGGACTATGGATCCATAGCAGTAGCTAGATGGTTGTCTTCTCCTCTTGTGCTATCATGTTTAGATCTTGTGAGGCTCCTAACATGATCAAGATCATCTATTTGTATTCTTTGTCTCCCCTTGTGTCGAATCAGTAAATTGGGTAATACTTCCCTCGAAGACTGTTGCGATCCCCTATACTTGTGGGTCATCAGTGAGCTGCCTAACATGATCAAGATCATCTATTTGTAGTGCTACATGTTGTGTTTGGTGGGATCCGATGAATATAGAATATTATGTCAAGTTGATTATCAATCTATCATATATGTGTTGTTTCTGTTCTTGATGCTCTCCAAGAGGGGGTATTTATGCTCGATAGTGGGTTCATGCCTCCATTGAATCTGGGACAGTGACAGAAAGTTCTAAGATTATGGATGTGTTGTTGCTACTAGGGATAAAACATCAATGCTTTGTCTAAGGATATTTGTGTTGATTACATTACGCATCGTACTTAATGCAATTGTTTGTTGTTTGCAACTTAATACTGGAGGGGGTGCGGATGCTAACCCGAAGGTGGACTATTTAGGCATAGATGCATGCTGGATGGTGATACGTCTCCAACGTATCGATAATTTCTTATGTTCCATGCCACTTTATTGATGATACCTACATGTTTTATGCACATTATATGTCATATTTATGCATTTTCTGGAACTAACCTATTAACAAGATGCCGAAGAGCCAGTTGCTGTTTTCTGCTGTTTTTGGTTTCAGAAATCCTAGTAAGGAAATATTCTCGGAATTGACGAAACTTTCGCCCAGGGTCCTATTTTTGCACGAAGCTTCCAGAAGACCGAAGAGATAACGAAGTGGGGCCACGAGGCAGCCAGAGGGGCGGCCGGCGCGGCCCAAGCCCTGGCCGCGCCGACCTGCCCCCTGGGCCCCTCGTGTGGCCCCCCGCTGACTCTCCGCCTACTTAAAGCCTCCGTCGCGAAACCCCCAGAGAGCCACGATACGGAAAACCTTCCGGAGAAGCCGCGAATCCCATCTCGGGGATTCAGGAGATCGCCCGCACCCCGCCGGAGAGGGGATTCATCTCCGGAGGACTCTACACCGCCATGGTCGCCTCCGGAGTGATGAGTGAGTAGTTCACCCCTGGACCATGGGTCCATAGCAGTAGCTAGATGGTCGTCTTCTCCTTGTTGTGCTTCATTGTTGGATCTTGTGAGCTGCCTAACATGATCAAGATCATCTATCTGTAATACTATATGTTGTGTTTGTCGGGATCCGATGGATAGAGAGTACTATGATTATGGTGATTATCAATCTATTGTTTATGTGTTGTTTATGATCTTGCATGCTCTCCGTTACTAGTAGAGGCTCTGGCCAAGTTTTTACTCTTAACTCCAAGAGGGAGTATTTATGCTCGATAGTGGGTTCATGCCTCCATTGAATCTGGGACAGTGACAGAAAGTTCTAAGGTTGTGGATGTGCTGTTGCCACTAGGGATAAAACATTGATTCTATGTCTAAGGATGTAGTTGTTGATTACATTACGCACCATACTTAATGCAATTGTCTGTTGCTTAGCAACTTAATACGAGGGGGTTCGGATGATAACCTGAAGGTGGACTTTTTAGGCATAGATGCAGTTGGATGGCGGTCTATGTACTTTGTCGTAATGCCCAATTAAATCTCACTATATTTATCATATCATGTATATGCATTGTTATGCCTTTCTCTATTTGTCAATTGCCCGACTGTAATTTGTTCACCCAACATGCTTTTATCTTATGGGAGAGACACCTCTAGTGAACTGTGGACCCCGGTCCTATTCTTTACATAGCATACAATCTACTGCAATACTTGTTTTACTGTTTTCTTTGCAAACATCTTCCACTCGATACGTTTAATCCTTTGTTACAGCAAGCCGGTGAGATTGACAACCTCGCTGTTTCGTTGGGACAAAGTACTTGGGTTGTGTTGTGCAGGTTCCACGTTGGCGCCGGAATCCCTGGTGTTGCGCCGCATCACATTTCGCGACCATCAACCTTCAACGTGCTTCTTGGCTCCTACTGGTTCGATTAAACCTTGGTTTCTTTCTGAGGGAAAACTTGCCACTGTGCGCATCATACCTTCCTCTTGGGGTTCCCAACGGACGTGTACATCTACGCGCATCAAGCACTTTTTCTGGCGCCGTTGCCGGGGAGATCAAGACACGCTGCAAGGGGAGTCTCCACTTCTCAATCTCTTTACTTTGTTTTTGTCTTGCTTTATTTTATTTACTACTTTATTTGCTGCACCTAAACAAAACACAAAAAAATTAGTTGCTAGTTTTACTTTATTTACTGTCTTGCTCTCTATATCAAAAACACAAAAAAATTAGTTACTTGTCTTTACTTTATTTGCCTAGTTTACTTTATTGCTGTTATCATGAGTAATCCTGAAGTTGAAGTTCGTTCTTTTAAGCAACAAGGTGGAGAAAGTTTTAAAGATGCTTGGTATAGAATTAGTAATGCTCATCATAGGTGCATTAAGAAACACTCCACCACTATCCTTCTTAGGAACTTTTATGTTGGTTTATCTAGTTGGAATAGATATGTTCTTGATACCCTTTCGGGAGGTAATTTCCTAGGTACTCCCGCTCTAGAAGCTAGTTGCATCATTGAGAGTCTAGTTGGAATACCACCTGTTAATGAAGTTAAAATTGAAATCTCTCTTGAGGATGTTATGAAAAAATTGGAAACCATAGAGAAAAATTTTCCAAGTGTTGAAACTAAATTGGGAATGTTATTTGACAAAACTTATGAACTTGATAAATCCTTAGGAGGAATTGATGAAAGAATTAGTGTCCTAGGAACTTGTGTTATCCATGATAATCAAACCAATAGGATTGATGAACTTGAAAAAGCTATGGGGACCTTGGGTTCAACCTTTTCTTCTCTCAAGTATAGTGAGAAAGCTTATGTGGGTAAGGAGCAAAAATTCATGTACGCCTCTAAAGTGCCTAAACAAAAGAATTATTATAGGCCTAAAATTTCTAAAACCCCTAGCACCACCATAGAGAATTTAGATAATGGAGCACCTAAAGTACCCTCTGCAACAAGTTGTGTTTGCATGAAAAATAATAATGTTGATGCTTCTTCATTTGATAATACTTGATTTGCACTTTCTGCGCCTAGCTGAAAGGCGTTAAAGAAAAGCGCTTATGGGAGACAACCCATGTTTTTACCTACAGCAATTTTTTGTTTTGTTGAGTCTTGGAAGTTGTTTACTACTGTAGCAACCTCTCCTTATCATGTTTTTGTGCCAAGTAAAGTTTCTATGTCAAAGTTGATGTTATATTTGGGATCGCTGCGCAGAAACAGCATTGCTGTCTGTCACGAATCTGGGCACAGTTCTCTGTAGAAAATTCGAAAAAATCTGCCAATTTACGAGCGTGATCCTCAGATATGTACGCAACTTTCATTAGTTTTGAGTTTTTCCATTTGAGCAAGTCTGGTGCCAGCTTTAAATTCGTCTTTACGGACTGTTCTGTTTTTGACAGATTCTGCCTTTTATTTCGCATTGCCTTTTTTGCTATGTTGGATTTATTTCTTTGATCCACTAATGTCCAGTAGCATTATGCAATATCCAGAAGTGTAAAGAATGTTTGTGTCACCTCTGAATGTGTGAATTATTAATTGTGCACTAACCCTCTAATGAGT
The DNA here is from genome assembly GCA_030979885.1 of Lolium multiflorum. Classification (NCBI taxonomy): domain Eukaryota; kingdom Viridiplantae; phylum Streptophyta; class Magnoliopsida; order Poales; family Poaceae; genus Lolium; species Lolium multiflorum. The sequence goes on from CM061750.1 coordinate 420,052,572, forward strand.
TTGCTTGAAGTTTGGTGTGAAGGAAGTTTTCAAGGGTCAAGAGAGGAGTATGATATACTATGATCAAGAGGAGTGAAAGCTCTAAGCTTGGGGATGCCCCGTGGTTCACCCCTGCATATTCTAAGAAGACTCAAGCGTCTAAGCTTGGGGATGCCCAAGGCATCCCCTTCTTCATCGACAACATCATCAGGTTCCTCCCCTGAAACTATATTTTTATTCAACACATCTTGTGTTCTTTGCTTGGAGCGTCGGTTTGTTTTCGTTTTTGTTTTTGTTTGAATAAAATGGATCCTAGCATTCACTTTGTGGGAGAGAGACACGCTCCGCTGTTGCATATGGACACATGTGTCCTTAGGCTTTACTCATAATGTTCAAGGCGAAGTTTCTTCTTCGTTAAATTGTTATATGGTTGGAATTGGAAAATGCTACATGTAGTAATTCTAAAATGTCTTGGATAATGTGATACTTGGCAATTGTTGTGCTCATGTTTAAGCTCTTGCATCATATGCTTTGCACCCATTAATGAAGAAATACATAGAGCTTGCTAAAATTTGATTTGCATATTTGGTTTCTCTAAGGTCTAGATAATATCTAGTATTGAGTTTTGAACAACAAGGAAGACGTGTAGAGTCTTATAATGTTTACAATATGTCTTTTATGTGAGTCTTGCTGCACTTGTTCATCCTTGAGTTTGCTTCAAATAACCTTGCTAGCCTAAACCTTGTATCGAGAGGGAATACTTCTCATGCATCCAAAATCCTTGAGCCAACTACTATGCCATTTGTGTCCACCATACCTACCTACTACATGGTATTTCTCCGCCATTCCAAAGTAAATTGCTTGGGTGCTACCTTTAAAATTCCATCATTCACCTTTGCAATATATAGCTCATGGGACAAAGTAGCCTTAAAAACTATCGTAGTATTGAATATGTACTTATGCACTTTATATTTTATTAAGTTGCTTGTTGTGCGATAACCATGCTTCTGGGGAACGCCATCAACTATTGTTGAATATCATGTGAGTTGCTATGCATGTTCGTCTTGTCTGAAGGATCTATCATTTTAGTGGTTGGAGCATGCAAAATTGTTAGAGAAGAACATTGGGCCGCTAACTAAAGCCATGAACCATGGTTGAAGTTTCAGTTTTGGACATATATCCTCAATCTCATATGAGAATAATAACTTTGCTACATGCTTATGCATTTAAGAGGAGTCCATTATCTGTTGTCCATGTTGTCCCGGTATGGATGTCTAAGTTGAGAATAATCAAAAGCGAGAAATCCAAAATACGAGCATTCTCCTTAGACCTTTGTACAGGCATGGAGGTACCCCTTTGTGACACTTGGTCAAAACATGGCATGCAAAGATCCGGTAGTCCAAGCTAAGTAGGACGAGGTGCGGGCACTATTAGTATACTATGCATGAGGCTTGCAACTTGTAAGATATAATTTACATAACTCATATGCTTTATTACTACCGTTGACAAAATTGTTTCATGTTTTCAAAATAAAAGCTCTAGCACAAATACAGCAATCGATGCTTTCCTCTTTGAAGGACCATTCTTTTACTTTTATTGTTGAGTCAGTTTACCTATCTCCTTCCACCTTAAGAAGCAAACACTTTTGTGAACTGTGCATTGATTCCTACATACTTGCATATTGCACTTGTTATATTACTTTATGTTGACAATATCCATGAGATATACATGTTATAAGTTGAAAGCAACCGCTGAAACTTAATCTTCCTATGTGTTGCTTCAACACCTTTACTTTGATTTATTGCTTTATGAGTTAACTCTTATGCAAGACTTATTGATGCTTGTCTTGAAGTACTATTCATGAAAAGTCTTTGCTTTATGATTCAGTTGTTTACTCATGTCATTACTTTTGTTTTGATCGCTGCATTCATTACATATGTTTACAAATAGTATGATCAAGATTATGATGGCATGTCACTTCAGAAATTATCTTTGTTATCGTTTTACCTGCTCGGGACGAGCAGAACTAAGCTTGGGGATGCTGATACGTCTCCAACGTATCGATAATTTCTTATGTTCCATGCCACTTTATTGATGATACCTACATGTTTTATGCACATTATATGTCATATTTATGCATTTTCGGAACTAACCTATTAACAAGATGCAAGAGCCAGTTGCTGTTTTGCTGTTTTTGGTTTCAGAAATCCTAGTAAGGAAATATTCTCTTGGACGAAACTTTCGCCCAGGGTCCTATTTTTGCACGAAGCTTCCAGAAGAGATAACGAAGTGGGGCCACGAGGCAGCCGAGGGTGGCCGGCGCGGCCCAAGCCCGACCGCGCCGACCTGCCCCCGGGCCCCTCGTGTGGCCCCCGCGTTGACTCTCCGCCTACTTAAAGCCTCCGTCGCGAAACCCCCGTACCGAGAGCCACGATACGGAAAACCTTCCGAGACGCCGCCGCCGCGAATCCCATCTCGGGGATTCAGGAGATCGCCTCCGGCACCCTGCCGGAGAGGGGATTCATGTCCCGGAGGACTCTACACCGCCATGGTCGCCTCCGGAGTGATGAGTGAGTAGTTCACCCCTGGACCATGGGTCCATAGCAGTAGCTAGATGGTCGTCTTCTCCTTGTTGTGCTTCATTGTTGGATCTTGTGAGCTGCCTAACATGATCAAGATCATCTATCTGTAATACTATATGTTGTGTTTGTCGGGATCCGATGGATAGAGAGTACTATGATTATGGTGATTATCAATCTATTGTTTATATGTTGTTTATGATCTTGCATGCTCTCCGTTACTAGTAGAGGCTCTGCCAAGTTTTTACTCTTAACTCCAAGAGGGAGTATTTATGCTCGATAGTGGGTTCATGCCTCCATTGAATCGGGGACAGTGACAGAAAGTTCTAAGGTTGTGGATGTGCTGTTGCCACTAGGGATAAAACATTGATTCTATGTCTAAGGATGTAGTTGTTGATTACATTACGCACCATACTTAATGCAATTGTCTGTTGCTTAGCAACTTAATACTGAGGGGTTCGGATGATAACCTGAAGGTGGACTTTTTAGGCATAGATGCAGTTGGATGGCGGTCTATGTACTTTGTCGTAATGCCCAATTAAATCTCACTATATTTATCATATCATGTATATGCATTGTTATGCCTTTCTCTATTTGTCAATTGCCCGACCGTAATTTGTTCACCCAACATGCTTTTATCTTATGGGAGAGACACCTCTAGTGAACTGTGACCCCGGTCCTATTCTTTACATAGCATACAATCTACTTGTGTTTACTGTTTTCTTTGCAAACATCTTCCACTCGATATGTTTAATCCTTTGTTACAGCAAGCCGGTGAGATTGACAACCTCGCTGTTTCGTTGGGACAAAGTACTTGGGTTGTGTTGTGCAGGTTCCACGTTGCGCCGGAATCCCTGGTGTTGCGCCGCATCACATTTCGCGACCATCAACCTTCAACGTGCTTCTTGGCTCCTACTGGTTCGATTAAACCTTGGTTTCTTTCTGAGGGAAAACTTGCCACTGTGCGCATCATACCTTCCTCTTGGGGTTCCCAACGGACGTGTACATCTACGCGCATCAGATGGCGGTCTATGTTCTTTGTCGTAATGCCCTGATTAAATCTCATAGTGATCATCATGATATGTATTGAATCTTTATTTATCAATTGCCCACCTGTAATTTGTTCACCTAGCATGTTATTTATCTTATTGGAGAGACACCACTAGTGAACTGTGGACCCCGGTCCATTCTTTTACATCTGAATACAATCTACTGCAATCATTGTTCTCTACTGTTCTTTGCAAACAAACATCATCTTCCACACTATACGTTTAATCATTTGTTTTCAGCAAGCCGGTGAGATTGACAACCTCACTGTTACGTTGGGGCAAAGTTTCTTGATTGTGTTGTGCAGGTTCCACGTTGGCGCCGGTTTCACTGGTGTTGCGCCGCACTACACTCCTCCACCAACAACCTTCACGTGTTCCTTGACTCCTACTGGTTCGATAACCTTGGTTTCATACTGAGGGAAACTTGCTTCTATACGCATCACACCTTCCACTTGGGGTTCCCAACGGACGTGTGATTCATGCGTGTCAAGCTAAATTTCTCGCGCCGGGGAGATCAAGACACGCTGCAAGGGGAGTCTTCCACATCCAATCTCTTTACTTTGTTTTTTGTCTTGCTTTAATTTATTTTATTTACTGTCTTGGTTGCTTTATATCCAAAAACACAAAAAAATTAGTTGCTTTAATTTCTGTCTTGTTTACTTGTTCTATATCAAAAACTCAAAAAATAGTTACTTGCATTTAGTTTATTTTGTTATCATGTCTAGCTCTGTACCTGTTACTTCTTCACCTGAGGAATTAATCTTCACTTTTAAACAAGGGGATGAGGAGAGTTTTAAAGATGCTTGGTCTAGAATTTTTGATTCTTATCGTAAAGCTGAACCTAAAATGACTCTAAGTCTGCTCCTTAGTAATTTTTATTTTGGGCTTATGATTCGCTATAGATATGCCTTGGATGCTGTAGTGGGAGGAGATTTCCTTCATTGCAATGGGGATCAAGCTTTTAATGCCATAAAAAAATTGGTTGCATCACATAGTTCAGCTAATAATTTTGATTCATCTCTTGTTAGTATTTATACTAGATTAAACACTCTTGAGACAAATGCATCTTGCTTGAAAGAAAGGTATAGTCAGATTCGTGAGCGTCTTGATCATGTTTTAGTGAACTCTGAACCTTCAATGTGGGACCCTACTATTAAAGTTACTATTGGTGGTGAAACTTTTTATGCCCATTGCGATATTATGTCTGAATTTTGTCTTATGCCTAAGAGTATTTATGAATCTTTGACACTCTGGGGACTTACTGAAGGTGGAGAAGGAATAACTCTTACTGATAACTCTGTTATAATTCCTAAGGGAATAGCCGAGGGTGTGTTCACAACCATTCTTGGAAGAACGGTATCCACTGATTATCTTGTTATTGAATGTGTAGGAACAGGACAAATCACACTTGGAAGATCCCTGCTGAAACTATTGGGAGCAATCATAGATGTGGGAAAAGGCACCCTAAAATTCACCTCTACACCGGGAGGCGGTCATGTATTCCCTAAACCAAAGAGTAAGAAAAAGAGTAAGAAGGGTAGGCGTAAAGCCCGAGGTAATAATGTTGATGCTTCATCTCTTGATGTTACTTGATTTGCACTTTCTTAGCTGAAAGGCGTTAAAGAAAAGCACTTCTTGGGAGATAACCCATGTTTTTATTTTACTACTGTATTGTTGAGTCTTGGAAGTTTTTACTACTGTAGCAACCTCTCCTTATCATGTTTTTGTGCCAAGTAAAGTCTCTATGGTAAAGTTGATGCTAGATTTGGATTACTGCGCAGAAATAGAATTGCTGTCTGTCATGAATTTGCGTAGATCTCTCTGTATAAAAATCAAAAAAATCTGCCAGTTTACGTGCGTGATTCTCAGATATGTACGCAACTTTCATTAGTTTTTAGTTTTTCCGTTTGAGCAAGTTAAGTGCCTCTGGAAAATTCGTCTTTACGGACGTTGTTTTGATGATTCTGCCTTTTATTTCGCATTGCTTCTTTTGCTATGTTGAATGGGTTTCTTTGTTCCATTAACTTTCAGTAGCTTTGTGCAATGTCCAGAAGTGTTAAGAATGATTATGTCACCTCTGAATGTATGAATTTTTGATTATGCACTAACCCTCTAATGAGTTTGCTTTAAGTTTGGTGTGGAGAAAGTTTTCAAGGGTCAAGAGAAGAGGATGATACAATATGATCAAGAAGAGTGAAAAGTATAAGCTTGGGGATGCCCCCGTGGTTCATCCCTGCATATTTTAAGAAGACTCAAGCATCTAAGCTTGGGGATGCCCAAGGCATCCCCTTCTTCATCGACAACTTATCAGGTCACTTCTAGTGAAACTATATTTTTATTCCATCACATCTTATGTTCTTTACTTGGAGCGTCTGTTTGCTTTTATTTTTTGTTTTGGTTTTAATAAAGTTGGATCCCACCATCCTTATATTGGAGATATTACGCTCCGCTTTTTCATATGGAACACTTGTGTTTTTAGTTGTGCTTTAATGTTCATGGCGAAGGCTGAAAATTGCTTCGTTGATTGCTATTTGGTTGGAATCAAAAAATGCTTCATATGGTTTGGAATAACTTGATACTTGGCAATTGTTTTGAGCTCTCGTTAGATCATGTTTAAGCTCCTGCATCATGTAGTTAAATCTATTAGTGGAGAACTACCATAGAGCTTGTTGAAATTTGGTTTGCACGATTGGTCTCTCTAAGGTCTAGATATTTTCTGGTGAAGTGTTTGAACAACAAGGAAGACAGTGTAGAGTCTTATAATGCTTGCAATATGTTCTTGTGTAAGTTTTGTTGTACCTGTTCATACTTGTGTTTGCTTCAAACAACCTTGCTAGCCAAAGCCTTGTACTGAGAGGAAATGCTTCTCGTGCATCCAAACACCTTGAGCCAAAATCCATGCCATTTGTGTCCACCATATATACCTACTATGTGGTATTTTTCTGCCATTCCAAAGTAAATTACTTGAGTGCTACCTTTAAAATTTCATTCCTTTGTCTTTGCAATATATAGCTCATGGGAAAATAGCTTAAAAACTATTGTGGTGATGAATATGTAGCTATGTGTCTTAGTTCTTATAAGTTGCTTGTTGAGCGGTAACCATGTTTCTGGGGACGCCATCAACTTTTTACCTTTGTTGGATATCATGTGAGATGTTATGCATGTTCGTCTTGTCTGAAGTAAGGGTGATTTATCATGATCAAATGGTTTGAGTATGCATATGTTAGAGATGAACATTGGGCCGCTAACCAAAGCCATGTATCATTGTGGAAGTTTTCAGTTTGGACATTCATCCTCAATCTCTTATGAGAATATTATCGTTGTTGAATGCTTATGCATTAAAGAGGAGTCCATTATCTGTTGTCTATGTTGTCCCGGTATGGATGTCCTAAGTTGAGATCTATTAAAAACGAGAAATCAAATGCGATTGATCTCCTTGGACCTTTGTACAGGCGGCATAGAGGTACCCTTTTGTGACACTTGGTTGAAACATATGTTATGCAATGATAATCCATGTAAATCCAAGCTAATTAGGACAAGGTGCGGGCACTATTGGTATTCTATGCATGAGGCTTGCAACTTGTAGGAAGTATTATGCATAACACATATGAATTATTACTACCGTTGACAAAATTGTTTCTATGTTTTCAAAACAAAGCTCTAGCACAAAAATAGTAATCCATGCTTCCTCTGCGAAGGGCCATTCTTTTACTTTATGTTGAGTCAGTTTACCTACTTCTTTCTATCTTAGAAGCAAACACTTGTGTTAACTGTGTTCATTGATTCTTACATGATTACTTATTGCACTTGTTATATTACTCTATGTTGACAATTATCCATGAGATATACATGTTACGAGTTGAAAGCAATTGCTGAAACTTAATCATCCTTTGTGTTGCTTCAATGCCTTCTACTTTGAATCTATTGCTTTATGAGTTAGCTCTTATGCAAGTCTTGTTGATACTTGTCTTGAAAGTACTATTCATGAAAAGTTTTGCTATATGATTCATTTGTTTAGTCATTATCTCTTTGTTAGCAATCTATTGCTTCAGATCACTCCATTCATCTCATATGCTTTATAATAATGTTGATCAAGATTATGTTGGTAGCATGTCACTTCAGAAATTATTTGTTGTTATCGTTTACCTACTCGAGGGCGAGTAGGAACTAAGCTTGGGGATGCTTGATACGTCTCCAACGTATCTATAATTTCTTATGTTCCATGCTAGTTTTATGACAATACCTACATGTTTTGTTCACACTTTATGATGTTTTGATGCATTTTCCGGCACTAACCTATTAACAAGATGCCGAAGCGCCAGTTCCTGTTTTCTGCTGTTTTTGGTTTCAGAAATCCTACAAAGGAAATATTCTCGGAATTGGACGAAATCAACGCCCAGGGTCTTATATTTTGCGGAGCTTCCAGAGAGCCAGAGAGGGACCGGAGGGGAGCCCTGGGCCCCACCCCACAGTGCGCTGGCCCCTGGGCGCGCCCCCCTATGGTGTGGGACCACCAGGTCCCCTCCGAGGCCGCCCTTCCGCCTATAAAGTCTCTCCGACTCGAAAACCCTAAAAACATAAGCCACGATACGAGAAAAGTTCCAGAGCCGCCGCCATCGCGAAGCCAAGATTCGGGGACAGAAGTCTCTGTTCCGGCACGCCGCCGGACGGGGAATTGCCCTCGGAAGGCATTTCCATCGACACCACCGCCATCTCCATCAACGCTGCTGTCTCCCATGATGAGGAGGGAGTAGTTCTCCCTCGAGGCTAAGGGCTCTACCGGTAGCTATGTGGTTAATCTCTCTCTCATGTACCTCAATACAATGATCTCATGAATTGCCTTGCATGATTGAGATCCATATGATGAGCTTTGTATCGCTATTAATCTATGTGTTACTCTAGTGATGTTATTAAAGTGGTCTATTCCTCCTTCATGATGTAACGGTGACAGTGTGTGCATCATGTAGTACTTGGCATAGGTTATGATTATGATCTCTTGTAGATTATGGAGTTAACTATTACTACGATAGTATTGATGTGATCTATTCCCCCTTTCATAGTGTAATGGTGACAGTGTGTATGTTATGTTAGTACTCGGTCTAAATTGCAAAGATCTATTATGCTCTAAAGGTTACTTAAATATGAATGCCGAATGTTGTGGCGCTTGTTAACTCCGGCTTGAGGGAGCTCTTGTAGCCCTACACAATGAATGGTGTTTGTTATCCAACAAAAGAGTGTATGTAGCACAAGTGAGGAGAAGTTATTTATTTATTATGTGATCAATGTTGAGAGTGTCCACTAGTGAAAAAGTATGATCCCTAGGCCTTGTTTCCAAATACTGCAAACATCGCTTGTTTACTGTTTTACTGCATCTTTACTTCCTGCAATATTACCACCATCTATACCACCTGTGTTTTACTATCTCTTCGCCGAACTAGTGCGCCTATACATCTGACAAGTGTATTAGGTGTGTTGGGGACACAAGAGACTTCTTGTATCTTAATTGTAGGGTTGCTTGAGAGGACTATCTTTGACCTCTACCTCCCTGAGTTCGATAAACCTTGGGTGATTCACTTAAGGGAAACTTGCTGCTGTTCTACAAACCTCTGCTCTTGGAGGCCCAACACTGTCTACAAGAATAGAAGCACACGTAGACATCAAGCTATTTTCTGGCGCCGTTGCCGGGGAGGTAAGGTAAAAGGTATTCACATCCTCCGACTACTAAGCTATTTCCTAGCACTGTTGCCGGTGTGTGAGTGCTCGAAGGTATCTCCTTTAGATTCTGCAATTATATCTTTTTGTTTCTTGTTTTTATTTCACTAGTTAGGCTTAATGGAAAACAACAAAAAAATTAGAGATCTTTATAGTATTTATCTTGAATTAGGACATGATGTGTTTGAAGAGAAAATTAAAAAACCCATGGAACTTTGTTTGCAAAATAGTTGTAGCAATGTTATTAGCATGAACTCTTTGAACACTATTATTGCTAATGCTATGGAAGAATTTAAGCTTGGGGAAGCTGGTTGTGATATTTTTAGTCCCCCAAGCATGGAGGAGAAAATTTACTTTGATGATACTTTACCTCCTATATATGATGTTTGCAATGATGAATATGATATTTTCAGTCCACCTACTATTGAGGAGAAAATTAATTATGATTACAATATGCCTCCTATATATGATGATTATGGTGATGAGAATAATAGTGATAGCTATTTTATTGAATTTGCTCCCACTACAACTAATAAAATTGATTATGCTTATGTGGAGAGTAAATTTTTTATGCATGTAGCTCATGACAAGAATGCTTTATGTGATAGTTATATTGTTGAGTTTGTTCATGATGCTACTGAAAGTTATTATGAGAGAGGGAAACATGGTTATATGCATCTTAATAATATTAAGTTTCCCCTCTTTATGTTGAGAATTTTGAAGTTACTCGTGTTTTATCTTCCTATGCTTGTCACTTTGTTCTTCATGAATTTATTTGTGTACAAGATTCCTTTTCATAGGAAGTGGGTTAGGCTTAAATATGTTTTGAATTTGCTTCTTGATGTTCTCTTTTGCTTCAACTCTTATTTCTTGCGAGAGCATCATTAAAATTACTGAGCCCATCTTAATGGCTATAAAGAAAGAACTTCTTGGAAGATAACCCATGTGTTTATTTTTCTACTGTTTTGTTGAGTCTTGGAAGTTGTTACTACTGTAGCAACCTCTCCTTATCATGTTTTTGTGCCAAGTAAAGTCTCTATGGTAAAGTTGATGCTAGATTTGGATTGCTGCGCAAAACGAATTGCTGTCTGTCACGAATTTGCGTAGATCTCCCTGTAGAAAAATCAAAAAATCTGCCAATTTACGTGCGTGATCCTCAGATATGTACGCAACTTTCATTAGTTTTGAGTTTTTCCGTTTGAGCAAGTTAAGTGCCTCTGGAAAATTCATCTTTACGGACTGTTCTGTTTTGACAGATTCTGCTTTTTATTTCGCATTGCCTCTTTTGCTATGTTGAATGGATTTCTTTGTTCCATTAACTTTCAGTAGCCTTGGGCAATGTCCAGAAGTGTTAAGAATGATTATGTCACCTCTGAATATGTGAATTTTTGATTATGCACTAACCCTCTAATGAGTTTGCTTTAAGTTTGGTGTGGAGGAAGTTTTCAAGGGTCAAGAGAAGAGGATGATACAATATGATCAAGAAGAGTGAAAAGTCTAAGCTTGGGTATGCCCCCGTGGTTCATCCCTGCATATTTTAAGAAGACTCAAGCATCTAAGCTTGGGGATGCCTTGGGCATCCCCTTCTTCATCGACAACTTATTAGGTCACTTCTAGTGAAACTATATTTTTCTTCCATCACATCTTAAGTTCTTTACTTGAAGCGTCTGTTTGCTTTTATTTTCGTTTTGGTTTGAATAAAGTTGGATCCTAGCAATCCTTGTGTGGGAGAGAGACACGCTCCGCTTTTTCATATGAACACTGGTGTTCTTCATTTTTTACTTTTAATGTTCAATGGCGAAAGTTGATCGCTTCACTTATTGTTATTTGGTTGGAATCAGAAAATGCTTCATATGGTTTTGAATAACTTGATACTTGGCAATTGTTTTGAGCTTTCATAGATCATGTTTAAGATCTTGCATCATGTAGTTTAATCTATTAGTGGAGAACTACCATAGAGCTTGTTGAAATTTGGTTTGCATGATTGGTCTCTCTAAGTCTAGATATTTTCTGGTAAAGTGTTTGAACAACAAGGAAGACAGTGTAGAGTCTTATAATGCTTGCAATATGTTCTTGTGTAAGTTTTGTTGTACCTGCATACTTGTGTTTGCTTCAAAGAACCTTGCTAGCCAAAGCCTTGTACCGAGAGGAAATGCTTCTCGTGCATCCAAACACCTTGAGCCAAAACCCATGCCATTTGTGTCCACCATATCTACCTACTATGTGGTATTTTTCTGCCATTCCAAAGTAAATTACTTGAGTGCTACCTTTAAAATTTCATTCCTTTGTCTTTGCAATATATAGCTCATGGGAAAAATAGCTTAAAAACTATTGTGGTGATGAATATGTAGTTATGTGTCTTAGTTCTTATAAGTTGCTTGTTGAGTGGTAACCATGTTTCTGGGGACGCCATCAACTTTTTACCTTTGTTGGATATCATGTGAGATGCTATGCATGTTCGTCTTGTCTGAAGTAAGGGTGATTTATCATGATCAAATGGTTTGAGTATGCATATGTTAGAGAAGAACATTGGGCCGCTAACCAAAGCCATGTATCATGGTGGAAGTTTTCAGTTTGGACATTCATCCTCAATCTCTTATGAGAATATTATTTGTTGTTGAATGCTTATGCATTAAAGAGGAGTCCATTATCTCTTGTCTATGTTGTCCCGGTATGGATGTCCTAAGTTGAGATCTATTAAAAACGAGAAATCAAATGCGATTGATCTCCTTGGACCTTTGTACAGGCGGCATAGAGGTACCCCTTTGTGACACTTGGTTGAAACATATGTTATGCAATGATAATCCATGTAAATCCAAGCTAATTAGGACAAGGTGCGAGCACTATTGGTATTCTATGCATGAGGCTTGCAACTTGTAGGAAGTATTATGCATAACACATATGAATTATTACTACCGTTGAAAAAATTGTTTCTATGTTTTCAAAATAAAAGCTCTAGCACAAAAATAGTAATCCATGCTTCCCTCTGCGAAGGGCAATTCTTTTACTTTTTGTTGAGTCAGTTTACCTACTCCTTTCTATCTTAGAAGCAAACACTTGTGTCAACTGTGTTCATTGATTCTTACATGTTTACTTATTGCACTTGTTATATTTCTCTATGTTGACAAATATCCATGAGATATACATGTTACAAGTTGAAAGCAATTGCTGAAACTTAATCATCCTATGTGTTGCTTCGAAACCTTCTACTTTGAATCTATTGCTTTATGAGTTAGCTCTTATGCAAGTCTTTTTGATACTTGTCTTGAAAGTACTATTCATGAAAAGTTTTGCTATATGATTCAGTTGTTTAGTCATTATCTTTTGTTAGCAATTTATTGCTTTGAATCACACCATTCATCTCATATGCTTTACAATAATGTTGATTGACACGTCTCCAACGTATCTATAATTTCTTATGTTCCATGCTAGTTTTATGACAATTCCTACATGTTTTGTTCACACTTTATGATGTTTTGATGCATTTTCCGGAACTAACCTATTAACAAGATGCCGAAGTGCCAGTTCCTGTTTTCTGCTGTTTTTGGTTCAGAAATCCTACAAAGGAAATATTCTCGGAATTGGACGAAATCAACGCCCAAGATCTTATTTTTCCACGAAGCTTCCAGAGCACCGGAGAGGGACCAGAGGGGAGCCAGGGGGCCCACCCCACATGGCGGCGCGGCCAAGGGGGGGGCGCCCCCCTATGGTGTGGCCCCACCAGGGCTCCTCCGAGGCTGCCCTTCCGCCTATATAAAGTCTCCGCCTCGAAAACCCTAAGGAGATAAGCCACGATACGAGAAAAGTTCCAGAGCCGCCGCCATCGCGAAGCCAAGATTCGGGGACAGAAGTCTCTGTTCCGGCACGCCGCGGACGGGAATTGCCCGGAAGGCATCTCCATCGACACCACCGCCATCGCCATCAACGCTGTCTCCCATGATGAGGAGGGAGTAGTTCTCCCTCGAGGCTAAGGGCTGTACCGGTAGCTATGTGGTTAATCTCTCTCTCGTACTTCAATACAATGATCTCATGAATTGCCTTGCATGATTGAGATCCATATGATGAGCTTTGTAATCTAGATGTAGTTATGTTATTCAAGTGGATTTTACTTATGTGATCTCCGGAGACTCCTTGTCCCACGTGTGTAAAGGTGACAGTGTGTGCACCGTGTGGGTCTCTTAGGCTATATTTCACAGAATACTTGTTCACTGGGTTATGATTTGAGTTGGATGTCTCTATGAAATTGTGGTGTGTTAGTACCTCCTATGAATGCTCAAAGTGACAGCGTGGGGTGTTTATTAGTACTTGGGAATACATCTTTAAGGTTTGCTTTTGCATCCCTACATGGTGAATTAGTGTTCGTTATCCAGCCAGAGAGTAATTCAGAATAGCATAGTGAAGTGCTTATATTTATATTCAATTATGATTGCAATGATGAGAGTGTCCACTAGTGAAAGTATGATCCCTAGGCCTTGTTTCTAAGCATTGAAACACCGTTTCCAACAAGTTCTGCTACATGTTCGCTTGCTGCAATATTTACTTCATATCGCAATTACTGTTTACCACCATCTATACCACCTGTGTTTTACTATCTCTTCGCCGAACTAGTGCACCTATACATCTGAAAAGTGTATTAGGTGTGTTGGGGACACAAGAGACTTCTTGTATCTTAATTGCAGGGTTGCTTGAGAGGAATATCTTTGACCTCTACCTCCCTAAGTTCGATAAACCTTGGGTGATTCACTTAAGGGAAACTTGTTGCTGTTCTACAAACCTCTGCTCTTGGAGGCCCAACACTATCTACAAGAATAGAAGCACACGTAGACATCATTGATCAAGATTATGTTGGTAGCATGTCACTTCAGAAATTATTGTTGTTATCGTTTACCTACTCGAGGGCGAGTAGGAACTAAGCTTGGGGATGCTTGATACGTCTCCAATGTATCTATAATTTCTTATGTTCCATGCTAGTTTTATGACAATACCTACATGTTTTGTTCACACTTTATAATGTTTTTATGCATTTTCCGCACTAACCTATTAACAAGATGCAAGCGCTAGTTCCTGTTTTTTTGGTTTTTGGTTTCAGAAATCCTACAAAGGAAATATTCTCGGAATTGGACGAAATCAATGCCCAGGGTCTTATATTTCGCGAAGCTTCCAGAGAGCCAGAGAGGGACCAGAGGGGAGCCCTAGGGGCCCCACCCCACAGGGCGGCGCGGCCTGGCCCCTGGGCGCGCCCCCCTATGGTGTGGGACCACCAGGTCCCCTCCGAGGCTGCCCTTCCGCCTATAAAGTCTCTCCGACTCGAAAACCCTAAAAACATAAGCCACGATACGAGAAAAGTTCCAGAGCGCCGCCATCGCGAAGCCAAGATTCGGGGACAGTCTCTGCTCCGCACGCCGCCGGAACGGGGAATTGCCCTCGGAAGGCATCTCCATCGACACCACCGCCGTCTCCATCAACGCGGCTGTCTCCCATGATGAGGAGGGAGTAGTTCTCCCTCGAGGCTATGGGCTCTACCGGTAGCTATGTGGTTAATCTCTCTCTCATGTACCTCAATACAATGATCTCATGAATTGCCTTGCATGATTGAGATCCATATGATGAGCTTTGTATCGCTATTAATCTATGTGTTACTCTAGTGATGTTATTAAAGTGGTCTATTCCTCCTTCATGATGTAACGGTGACAGTGTGTGCATCATGTAGTACTTGGCATAGGTTATGATTATGATCTCTTGTAGATTATGGAGTTAACTATTACTACGATAGTATTGATGTGATCTATTCCCCTTTCATAGTGTAATGGTGACAGTGTGTATGCTATGTTAGTACTCGATCTAAATTGCAAAGATCTATTATGCTCTAAAGGTTACTTAAATATGAATGCCGAATGTTGTGGCGCTTGTTAACTCCGGCTTGAGGGAGCTCTTGTAGCCCTACACAATGAATGGTGTTTGTTATCCAACAAAAGAGTGTATGTAGCACAAGTAAGGAGAGGTTATTTATTTATTATGTGATCAGTGTTGAGAGTGTCCACTAGTGAAAGTATGATCCCTAGGCCTTGTTTCCAAATACTGCAAACATCGCTTGTTTACTATTTTACTGCATCTTTACTTCCTGCAATATTACCACCATCTATACCATCTGTGTTTTACTATCTCTTCGCCGAACTAGTGCGCCTATTGATACGTCCCCGACGTATCCATAATTTCTGTCGTTCCATGCTTGTTTTATGACAATACTTACATGTTTTGCTTGCACTTTATGATGTTTTTATGCGTTTGGAACTAACCTATTAATAAGATGTGACGTGCAGTTCCTGTTTTCTGCTGTTTTTGGTTCTAGAAAGGCTGTTCGGGCAATATTCTCGGAATTCGACGAAACGAAGACCAAACCTCCTATTTTTCCCGGAAGGCTCCAGAACACCGAAGAGAGTCGGAGGGGGCCGAGGGCCACCACACCATAGGGCGGCGCGGCCCGGCTGGGCCCGCGCGGCCTGGGTGGGAGCCCCCAGTGCCCCCTACGCCGCCTCTTCGCCTATAAAATCCCTTTCGACCTAAAAACACCGGACCACTTGACGAAACTCCGGAAAGACTCGGGCGCCGCCGCCATCGCAACCCAATTCGGGGACAAGTCTCTGTCCCGGCACCCGCCGGACGGGGAAGTGCCCCCAAGCCATCTCCATCAACGCCATCGCCTCCATCATGCTCCGTGAGTAGTTCCCCCATGGACTACGGGTTCTAGCTGTAGCTAGTTGGTATCATCTCTCCCATGTACTTCAATACAATGATCTCATGAGCTGCCTTACATGATTGAGATTCATCTGATGTAATCGGTGTTGTGTTTGTTGGGATCCGATGGATGATACATTATGATTAGTCTATCTATAAAGTTTGTGAAGTTATTGTTGCTGCAATCTTGTTGTGTTTAATGCTTGTCACTAGGGCCCGAGTGGCATGATCTTAGATTTGAGCTCTATAATTATTGCTTAGATTGTATCTACAAGTTGTATGCACATGTCTATGTCTGGAACCAAAGGCCCCAAAGTGACAGAAATTGGGACAACTGGAGGGAAAGGCTTAGATATGAGGATCACATGTTTTCACCAAGTGTTAATGCTTTGCTCCGGTGCTCTATTAAAAGGAGTACCTTAATTGCCAGTAGTTTCCCTAGAGGCCCGGCTGCCACCGGCTGGTAGGACAAAAGATGTTGTACAAGTTTCTCATTGCGAGCACGTATGACTATATATGGAAAACATGCCTACATGATTAATGAATTGATGTTCTTTCTTAATGCCTTATCAATCCTATCAATTGCCCAACTGTAATTTGTTCACCCAACACTTGTTATTGGAGAGTTGCCACTAGTGTAGATAGCTGGGAACCCCGGTCCATCTCGCATCATCATATACTCGTTCTACATATCATTGGAAGTAGTATCAACTATTTTCTGGTGCCATTGCTCTCGTATTGCTATTACTGCTGCTGTGTTACTGTTACTATTGCTCTCATATTACTGCTACTTTCACATCACCCCTGTTACTAGTGCTTTTCCAGGTGCAGCTGAATTGACAACTCAGTTTTTAAGGCTTATAAGTATTCTTTACCTCCCCTTGTGTCGAATCAATAAATTTGGGTTTTACTTCCCTCGAAGACTGTTGATCCCCTATACTTGTGGGTCATCAAGACTATTTTCTGGCGCCGTTGCCGGGGAGGCATAGCTCTACTCATAAGTTCACCTGGGGAGTACACTCTACCTCTCTCTCTGCTTTTATTTTATTTTGTCTTGCTAGTTTACTTTTGTCTAGTTTATTTGTGCTTAGTTTATTTCTGTCTAGTTTTATTTTGCCTAGTTTACTTTTGCTTAGTTTATTTTTGTCTTGTTTTATTTTTCTCATATACCCAAAAATCCATAAAAATTTGAAAACCTAAAAATTAAAAACTGCTGTTATGGGAGAACCAACAACCTACTTGGAGCTTATAGAATGTTATAATAATTATAGAGAATCAAGAACTGGTAAAATAATGAGTGCTATGATAGAAAAATTGAATACAATTGCTGAAATCTTGCTTGAACGCCATAATATAAACTGTTGCTCTCAACAGGATACTAAACATCTTAAATTTCAATGTGGCTTTAGTGAGGAATTTTTAATTAAGAACTATAATCGGAATTG
The DNA here is from genome assembly GCA_030979885.1 of Lolium multiflorum. Lineage (NCBI taxonomy): Eukaryota > Viridiplantae > Streptophyta > Magnoliopsida > Poales > Poaceae > Lolium > Lolium multiflorum. The sequence goes on from CM061750.1 coordinate 420,070,071, forward strand.
CTATATTCATTATGGGTTCGAAGAGGTAGAACAATTTGTCTTATTTATGGGAGCCTCCGAGATAGAATCCTTCATGGTTGAGAATTATGAAACTTGTGCTATTTGTAAGGACCTTAAAGATTATGTCTCTACTATCCTTAATTCTTGTATAGAATGCTACAGTAGGAATCCTTATATCCTTGATTATAAAGAGAGACACATTAATGCACAAGAATGCACTCACAATTTGCAGGAACCGGTGGAAGAAGAAATTGACAAACCTGAAAGCTCATTGGATGAAAAAGAGGAGGAAATTGATGAACCTGAAAGCTCATTGGATGAAAAAGAAGAGGAGAGTGATGAACAAAAGGAGGAAGAATGGATTAGCTACCCATGCCAACCTTCTAATGAGAGTAACTCTTTATCTCTTACACTATTTGATTGTCCTCCATGCTTACCGAAAGAGGTTGAATGTTATGTTCCTGTGGATTCTCTTGAAATATTTCCTATAAGTAAAACTTGTGAGAATAATTATGCTACTGTTATATATGATAATCCATGCTACTTTGATAAATTTTATGATAATGCTTTGTTTGTGCCTGATGTCGAAATGCATGGTACTAAAGAATTTTGCTTGGCAAATGTTTATGATAAAGCTCTAGATGATGGTCCTATGTTACTTGATAATATTAATTGTACTACTAATGAAAATGGGATTGGAGAGTTCTTGACATTATCTATGTGTCCCATATCTCTTGAGATTGATCATTCATCTTGCTATATTATTGATAAAAGTGTGTTCGAAAGTTTTAATTCCACTATTTTTGAGCTTGATAAAAATTATATGTTTGTGGATCATGAAAAGTATGCTGCATGTGATAGTTATATTGTTGAGTTTATTCATGAAGCTACTGAAAATTATTATGAGAGAGGAAAATATGGTTGTAGAAATTTGCATGGTACTAAAACACCTCTCTATATGCTTAAAATTTTGAAGTTACACTTGTTTTATCTTCCTATGCTTGTTACTTTGCTTTTCATGAACTTGTTTATTTACAAGATTCCTTTACATAGGAAGCATGTTAGACTTAAATGTGTTTTGGATTTGCTTTTTGATGCTCTCTTTTACCTCTACTCTTGTTTCTTGCGAGTGCATCATTAAAACTGCTGAGCCCATCTTAACGGCTATAAAGAAAGAACTTCTTGGGAGATAACCCATGTGTTATTTTGCTACAGTACTTTGTTTTATATTTGTGTTTTGGAAGTTGTTTACTACTGTAGCAACCTCTCCTTATCTTAGTTTTGTGTTTTGTTGTGCCAAGTGAAGCCTCTAATCGAAGGTTGATACTAGATTTGGATTTCTGCGCAGAAACAGATTTCTATCTGTCACGAATCTGGGCTGTTTTCTCTGTAGGTAACTCAGAAAATATGCCAATTTACGTGCGTGATCGTCAGATATGTACGCAACTTTCATTAGTTTTGAGTTTTCTGATTTGAGCAACGGAAGTACCATTTTAAAATTCGTGTTTACTGGCTGTTCTGTTTTGGCAGATTCTGTCTCTGTTTTTTGCATTGTCTCTTGTGGACTTTAAGCGAGGTTTTCTAGACGTGGAGAGCTGTAGCTAATGTTTTATTGAGTTCTTGCAATGTGCCACTACAGGATCAAGGTGGATTCAAATTTTTTGAGTACTAACCCCTCTAATGAAGTTTATGAGAAGTTTGGTGTGAAGGAAGTTTTCAAGGGTCAAGAGAGGAGGATGATATATGATCAAGAAGAGTGAAAAGTCAAAGCTTGGGGATGCCCCGTGGTTCATCCCTGCATATTTCAAGAAGACTCAAGCGTTTAAGCTTGAGGATGCCCAAGCCATCCCCTTCTTCATCAACTTATCAGGTTCCTCCCCTGAAACTATATTTTTATTCGGTCACATCTTATGTGCTTTACTTGGAGCGTCTGTGTGCTTTTATTTTTGTTTTGTTTGAATAAATTCGGATCCTAGCAATCCTTGTGTGGGAGAGATACACGCTCCGCTTTTTCATATGAACACTCGTGTTCTTCGTTTTACTTTTAATGTTCAATGATAAAAGTTGGAAGCTATTGCACTTATTTATATTTGGTTGAAAACAGAAAATGCCTCATCATGTCTTGGATAATCTGACACTTGGCAATTGTTTTGAGCTCTCAAGTAGATCATGATTAAGTTTTTTCATGTAGTCTAAGCCTATTAGTGGAGAGCTACTGTAGAGCTTGTTGAAACTGGTTTGCATAATTGATCTCTCTTAAGGTCTAGATATTTTCTGGTAAAAGTGTTTGAGCAACAAGGAAGACAGTGTAGAGTATTATAATGCTTGCGATATGTTCTTATGTAAGTTTTGCTGTACCGGTTCATACTTGTGTTTGCTTCAAATAACCTTGCTAGCCTAAGCCTTGTATCGAGAGGGAATACTTCTCATGCATCCAAAATCCTTGAGCCAACCACTATGCCATTTGTGTCCACCATATCTACCTACTATGTGGTATTTCCCGCCATTCCAAAGTAAATTGCTTGAGTGCTACCTTTAAATAATTCAAAATTTATCACCTCTTATTTGTGTCAATGTTTTATAGCTCATGAGGAAGTATGTGGTGTTTTATATTTCGATCTTGTCATTTACTTTTGACAGAATTTCACAATGGACTAGTGGCACATCCGCTTATCCAATAATTTTGCAAAAAGAGCTGGCAATGGGGTTCCCAGCCCCAATTAATTAACTTTCATTAATAATTCTCTTCACATGTTTTGCTCTGATTCATCAGTAAGCAACTTAATTTTGCAAATAGACACTCCTCCATGGTATGTGAATGTTGGAAGGCACCCGAGGATTCGGTTAGCCATGGCTTGTGAAAGAAAAGGTTGGGGGAGTGTCATCTAATAAATAAAACTAAAGTACATGTGTAAACAAAAGAGAAGAGGGATGATCTACCTTGCTGGTAGAGATAACGTCCTTCATGGGAGCCGCTCTTGAAAGTCTGGTTGATAAGGTAGTTAGAGTGCCCACTACCATTCGTTGACAACAACAAACACCTCTCAAAACTTTACTTTTATGCTCTCTTTATGTTTTCAAAACCAAAGCTCTAGCACAAATATAGCAATCAATGCTTCCCTCTGTGAAGGGTCATTCTTTTACTTTATGTTGAGTCAATTTACCTACTTCCTTCTATCTTAGAAGCAAACACTTGTGTCAACTGTACATTGATTCTTACATACTTGCTTATTTGCATTCATCATATTACTTTGTGTTGACAATTATCCATGAGATATGCATGTTGAAAGTTGAAAGCAACTGCTGAAACTTATATCTTCCTTTGTGTTGCTTCGATGCCTTTACTTTGAATTTATTGCTTTATGAGTTAACTCTTATGCAAGTCTTTTGATGCTTGTCTTGAAAGTACTCTTCATGAAAAGTTTTGCTATATGTTATCTATTTGTTAGCAACTATAGATCATTGCCTTGAGTCACTTCATTCATTTCATATGCTTTGTAATAGTATGATCAAGGTTATGTAAGTAGCATGTCACTACAGAAATTATTCTTTTTATCGTTTACCTGCTCGGGACGAGCAGAACTAAGCTTGGGGATGCTGATACGTCCCCACGTATCCATAATTTCTGTCGTTCCATGCTTGTTTTATGACAATACTTACATGTTTTGCTTGCACTTTATGATGTTTTTATGCGTTTTGGAACTAACCTATTAATAAGATGCCGAAGTGCCAGTTCCTCTGTTGTTTTTGGTTCTAGAAAGGCTGTTCGGGCAATATTCTCGGAATTCGACGAAACGAAGACCAAACCTCCTATTTTTCCCGAAAGGCTCCAGAACACCTAAGAAGAGTCGGAGAGGGGCCGAGGGCCACCACACCATAGGGCGGCGCTGGCTGGGCCGCGCCGGCGTGGTGGAGCCCCAGTGCCCCTACGCCGCCTCTTCGCCTATAAAATCCCTTTCGACCTAAAAACACCGGACCACTTGACGAAACTCCGAAAGACTACGGGGCGCCGCCGCCATCAAACTCCAATTCGGGGAACAAAGTCTCTGTCCCGCACCTCGCCGGACGGGAAGTGCCCCCGAAGCCATCTCCATCAACGCCATCGCCTCCATCATGCTCCGTGAGTAGTTCCCCCATGGACTACGGGTTCTAGCTGTAGCTAGTTGGTATCATCTCTCCCATGTACTTCAATACAATGATCTCATGAGCTGCCTTACATGATTGAGATTCATCTGATGTAATCGGTGTTGTGTTTGTTGGGATCCGATGGATGATACATTATGATTAGTCTATCTATAAAGTTTGTGAAGTTATTGTTGATGCAATCTTGTTGTGTTTAATGCTTGTCACTAGGGCCCGAGTGGCATGATCTTAGATTTGAGCTCTATAATTATTGCTTAGATTGTATCTACAAGTTGTATGCACATGTCTATGTCCGGAACCAAAGGCCCCAAAGTGACAGAAATTGGGACAACTGGAGGGAAAGGCTTAGATATGAGGATCACATGTTTTCACCAAGTGTTAATGCTTTGCTCCGGTGCTCTATTAAAAGGAGTACCTTAATTGCCAGTAGTTTCCCTAGAGGCCCGGCTGCCACCGGGTGGTAGGACAAAAGATGTTGTACAAGTTTCTCATTGCGAGCACGTATGACTATATATGGAAAACATGCCTACATGATTAATGAATTGATGTTCTTTCTTAATGCCTTATCAATCCTATCAATTGCCCAACTGTAATTTGTTCACCCAACACTTGTTATTGGAGAGTTGCCACTAGTGTAGATAGCTGGGAACCCCGGTCCATCTCGCATCATCATATACTCGTTCTACATGTCATTGGAAGTAGTATCAACTATTTTCTGGTGCCATTGCTCTCATATTGCTATTACTGCTGCTGTGTTATTGTTACTATTGCTCTCATATTACTGCTACTTTCACATCACCCCTGTTAGTAGTGCTTTTCCAGGTGCAGCTGAATTGACAACTCAGTTGTTAAGGCTTATAAGTATTCTTTACCTCCCTTGTGTCGAATCAATAAATTTGGGTTTTACTTCCCTCGAAGACTGTTGCGATCCCCTATACTTGTGGGTCATCACCTATACATCTGACAAGTGTATTAGGTATGTTGGGGACACAAGAGACTTCTTGTATCTTAATTGCAGGGTTGCTTGAGAGGACTATCTTTGACCTCTACCTCCCTGAGTTCGATAAACCTTGGGTGATTCACTTAAGGGAAACTTGCTGCTGTTCTACAAACCTCTTCTCTTGGAGGCCCAACACTGTCTACAAGAATAGAAGCACACGTAGACATCACGTATCTATAATTTCTTATGTTCCATGCTACTTTTATGACAATACTCACATGTTTTATACATACTTTACATCATTATTATGCATTTTCCGGCACTAACCTATTAACAAGATGCCGAAGCGCCAGTTGCCCTGTTTTTGGTTTCAGAAATCCTACAAAGGAAATATTCTCGGAATTGGACGAAATCAACGCCCAGGTCTTATTTTTCCACGAAGGCCGAAGGGATTACGAAGTGGGGCGACGAGGCGCCGCCACCATAGGACCGCGCGCCGAGAGGGGGGCGCCGCCCTATGGTGTGGGCCCCTCGCGCCGCTCAGCCCTACCCTTCCGCCTACTTAAAGCCTTCGTCGCGAAAACCCTGTACGAGAGCCACGATACGGAAAACCTTCCGAGAGCCGCCGCCGCCAATCCCATCTCGGGGATTTGAGATCGCCTCCGGCACCCTGCCGGAGGGGAATCATCACCGGAGGGCTCTACATCACCATGCCCGCCTCCGGATTGATGCGTGAGTAGTTCATCCTTGGACTATGGGTCCATAGCAGTAGCTAGATGGTTGTCTTCTCCTCTTGTGCTATCATGTTTAGATCTTGTGAGTGATACGTCCAAAACGTATCTACTTTCCCGAACACTTTTGCTATTGTTTTGCCTCTAATTTGTGTATTTTGGATACAACTAACACGGACTAACGCTGTTTTCAGCAGAATTGCTCTGGTGTCTCGTTTTTGTGCAGAAATCCAACTTTCAGGGAAAACCTCGGAATTGCGAAGGCCCTATTTTCCCAGAATATTGGCGGAGCCAGAAGGGCAAGCCAGGTGGGGCACGAGGGCCCCACACACTAGGCCGGCGCGGCGGAAGGCCGTGCGGCCCTAGCGTGTGGCCCCCGGCGCCCGACGCCCTCCTTCGGACTACTCGGCCTCGACCTAAACGCACGGGGAGAAGTCGAGTCGAAACCCTCCAGAGGCCGCCATCACGAAACTCCGTCTCGGGAGCCATAAGTCTCCGTTCTGGCCGGGACGGGGAATTGGAGGAGATCTTCAGCCATCACGCCAACGCCTCTCCATCAACCAGCCATGTTTCCCCATCCATGTGTGAGTAATTCCCCGCTGTAGGCTGAAGGGGATGGTAGGGATTGGATGAGATTGGTCATGTAATAGTCATAAGATTGTTAGGGCATAGTGCCTAGTATCCGTAGATGTCACTTTTATGATATTGTTGCAACTTGTTATGCTTAATGCTTGTCACTAGGGCCCGAGTGCCATGATCTCAGATCTGAACATGTTATTGATTCATGAAGATATTCGTTGTTTATGATCTTACCTGCAAGTTGTATACACATGTCGCTGTCCGGAACCAATGGCCCCGAAGTGACAATCGGGACAACCGGAGGGGATGGTAGTGATGTGAGGATCACATGTGTTCACGGAGTGTTAATGCTTTGCTCCGGTACTCTATTAAAAGGAGTACCTTAATTTCAGTATTTCCCTAGAGGCCGGCTGCCACCGGGTAGGACAAAAGATGTGCAAGTTTCTCATTGCGAGCACGTACGACTATATATGGAACACATGCCTATTGATTGATTAGTACTTGGATACCGTTTTATTATTATGCAAATGCCCATGCTTTGATTGTTATATGAGTTTCTCTCATCCATGCAACGCCCGTTAATCCGTCCCTGTGCCTACATTTTAATCCTGCTGTTTACTATAATCACTCTGCTACTTTATTTCACCGCTGCATTATTTCACTATTCCTACTTTAAAACTGTTGCTCTGATAAACTCTTAAGCAAGTCTGCCAGTGCAGCTAAATTGACAACTCCGGTTAAGGCTTACAAGTATTCTTTGTCTCCCCTTGTGTCGAATCAATAAATTGGGTAATACTTCCCTCGAAGACTATTGCGATCCCCTATACTTGTGGGTCATCAAGACTATTTTCTGGCGCCGTTGCCGGGGAGCATAGCTTTATTTGGAAGTTCACTTGGATTGATATTGTTCGCTGCAAATTCTCCATCATGGGTAAACCTCGCGATACTAAGATCGCCATATTACCATCCACTACAAGAAAAGGTACCACTCTTAGTACCTCTGCTGCTCTTGATTCACCATCTGTGATAAGTAAACTTGTTTCACCACCACAAGCTTCAAATTGGTACTTCTGCTGAATCTGAAAATTCCTCTTATAATTGTGATGATGCTTCTGTGCTTGATAATGATGGTTCGTTAGGACCTTTTCTAGATGCTACAATTGCTAGGTCTGACAAATTGAAAATACTGAAACTCCTGATGAAAATGCTGCTACACCTGTTAATTCACCTGAGTCTGTGAATATTCTAGTGATGATCTTGATGAAGATTATGTAGAGCTTGATGATGATTTTATTGAAAAATGCAATGCTACTACTGATGCAAGAAAAATTAAAAAGTTGCTTGCAGAACATGCTGTTAGATACTGTCTCCTGATCCTAAGTTTGCCACATCTCCTATAAACATTAAGGATAAAGATTATGATTTTTCTCTTGATCTATCTCATATAGCTATTGTTGAGAAAACACCCTTTTGTGGTACTGAAAAAGAAAGTGCTTGTTGAACACATGATTGAGTTATCTACTGAGTGGTTTGTTTTCTGATGATGTCAAGATGCGTACTTATTTTGTCGCTAAATTTTTCCTTTCTCATTAAAGGATGATGCTAAAACTTGGTATAATAATTTGCCACCTAATTCTATTAAAAGTCCAAAAGAATTGCTTGATGTTTTCTTCCGTAAATACTTTCCTGCTAGTGCTCAACATATTGCTTTGCAGAGAATTTATAATTTTGACCAGGAAGATGGAGAGAAATTGCCTGAGGCTTGGGCGAGATTTTGTTCTCTTATTAGAGCTCGGCCTGACCATGATTTGGAAAAGCATGATTTACTTGATATATTTTATAGTGGACTAACCATTGAGTCTAGGGCATACCTGGATAGTTGTGCTGGTTGTGTTTTCGGAAAGAACTCCAGACGATATTTGAAGAATTGTTAGCTAAAATAGGCGGAATCATGATGATTGGTCTACACATGAACCAACCGACACCGATATTGAAGAAGAGGGGTATGATTAAATTAAATGATGAAGATATGAGGGAAGCCAAGAAGTCTCTTAAAGAGAAGGGTATTAAACCTGAAGATGTGAAGAATTTACCTCCTATAGAAGATATATGTGAGATAATTCCCCCTTCATCCATGATTGAGGTAAACTCCCTTCAACGCTTTACTAGGGAAGATATTCCGTATTCAAAACCTCCTGCTCAATGTTTAGATGAGTTTGATAATTATATTGTTAAGCAAGAAAACTTTAATATGAGAGTAGAGAATCATTTAATGGAAAATTCTCGAGCTATTAGTGAATTGCATGATATTGTGGAGAGAACCTCCAATGATGTTAAGATACTTGTTAAACATTTTCATATGGTTCAAACTCAAATTGATCAACTCACTAAAGTGCAAAATGACTTGTTGGGAAATAATTCTAAAGAAAAACATGCTTATGAAGTAACAACTAGAGGTGGTGTTTCTACCCAGGATCCTCTATATCCTGAAGGGCATCCCAAAAGAGTTGAACAAGATTCTCAACGAACTAAAACTAGTGCTTCATTTAAGAAAAAGAAAAAGAAACATAAGAATGTTGTAGAATCCTCTGAACCTGTTAATGATCCTAATAGTATTTCTATTTCTGATGCTGAAACTGAAAGTGGTAATGAACATGATAAAGATAATGATAAGGATGATACTCCTGATAAAGAAGAGGTTGAGGAAGAACCTGAAAAGCATGCTAAAAATAAAAAGTACACTAAAGAAGATTTTATTGCTGAGAAACATGGTAATGAAAGAGAACCTTGGGTTCAAAAGCAAATGCCTTTTCCTGCTAAGAAACTAAAATCAAAGGAGGAGGAACATTATAATAGATTTTGTGATTGGATGAAACCTTTATTTTTGCAAATCCCTTTGACTGATGCTATTAAATTGCCTCCTTATTCAAAGTATATGAAAGATATTGTCTATAACAAAAGGAAAATTCCCAATGAGGAGATTTCCACTATGCTCGCTAATTACTCCTTCATGGTAAGATTCCAAAGAAGCTTGGAGACCCAGGTATACCGACTATTCCTTGTTCCATCAAGAATAATTATGTTAGAACTGCTCTATGTGATTTGGGAGCAGGTGTTAGTGTAATGCCTTTTTCTCTTTATAAGAGACTTGATTTAGATAAGTTAATACCAACTGATATATCTTTGCAAATGGCTGATAAATCTACTGCTATTCCTGTTGGTGTATGTGAAAATGTTCCTCAGCATTGCTTGATATTAACTGATTTTGTTGTGTTGGAAATGCCTGAAGATGATAATATGTCCATTATTCTTGGAAGACCCTTTCTTAATACTGCAGGGGCTGTTATTGATTGCAATAAAGGCATGGTTACTTTTAATGTTGATGATAAGGAACATACTGTCTATTTTCCCAAGAGGATTGATAAAGTATATGGAGTTAATACAATTTTTAATGTGAAAACTATCAAAGTGGGATCCATTGATTGTCCTATATATGAGCCTAAAGAAGAATATCAAACTCTTGTGATTGGATCCATATCAATTCAATATAAGGTAACATGATTGATTTGAGGTTTATTTCTTCTTATGTCATATAAAATTTATTTGGTAGCAAGACTTGATCAACCTTGTTAACAAGTATATTTTAATGCATAAGAGAGCTAAACAACATTTCTTTCTTTCTTTCTCCCTCCATTTGTTTTACTTGCTGTAGCACTTTTTGCTTTGCAATATGCTTTAGTTGTTTAAGATTTTGGAAATCATTTTCCTGCGCAGTAATAATTAATTTAACACCCGAAAATGTGCATTTTTCAAAGTTCTCTAAAAATTACAAAAATTATACTGGTAGTCCTATTTTTCGAAGAGGCACACTGGAGCACCTGGGCTGACCAGTGGGGCACATGTGGCACCCACAGGCGCGGCCGCAAGGGCGCGCCACCCTGGCGTGTGGGTCCCCCTTTGCCCCACTTCAGCACCTCTTCCTCCCATGCTCTTCTCTCTCCCGAAAAAACTCGCACCAAATTCCTCTCACTCGCGTTTCTGCTCAAGAACTCGCGATTTCTCGATCTCTTTGCTCAGCCCAGATTTCTGTCTGAAATTTGGCACATTTGCTCCTTGGTATGTGACTCCTTTGATTGTCCAATTAGAATTTTGTTTGGTTGAGTATATCTTGAATATTTTGCTGCTGTAGGTAACATGTTTAGTGAGCTTGCATGCTTGTTCTAAGTGGTTTAAACTAGTTTTGATGCATGCTTAGTACTCTAGCAAGTTCCTATAGTAGTTCCCCTCAATTATATACCTTGAAATCAAATTTTATAATGGTTGTTGAAAATTTCAGAAGAGGAAGATGAAGAAATTCAAATTTGGAGAATTGTTCAAGAAAGGAACAACCAGCACCGGTAGGCCCTCGAGGGCATCCACTCAGATTAGGCGATCCTACAATGAGGATATCATCGCGCCTAGCTTCGCGCCCGAAGAGGACAATGGGGCTCCTAATGCTTCATCCTTCCCATGTTATGATTTTCTGACAAATGCAGGGATATTGGATGATTTCTTCACCCTTGTCAACAGGGCGGGCTTAGCCACCTACGTGGGAGATGAAAGGGAGCAATACTACATGCTCACCAAAATTTTCGTTGAGAGCTTCAAGTTCCACAACACGCAATATGAGCCGACAGTTGCATTCAAGATCTATGGTAATCCTGTTACTATGGAATTGGAAGAATTTTGTCGTGCATTGGATATTGCCCCTGTAGGTACAGCAAGGAGGATTGATGACAACCCCCGGGACCTGTTGGAGCTCTATCGAGGGATCACCGAAGATGATTGCCGCACCATTCAGCGCGGGAAGATAAGAAACATTCAACTCCCCGCCATTAAATATTTTGCATATTACATTGCTACTAGCATTCTGGGTAGAGAAAATACTAGCAATATCTCTAGCTATCATCTTGCTTTCTTGAATGCTGCACTTACTGGACAGACACTTTATCATCTTGGTTCTCTTATTGCTCGCCGCCTGTCTAGCAGGGGGCCTATTTTTGGAGGAACTATTGCACTGCGCATTTTAACACATTTAAGACTTCCTCTTGATTCTAATGATGTGCCATTAACCCCTAGGAGACTTGATATTGCTGCTATGAAGAGTCATCATTTTGTTACTACTGATTCCACTATAGATAATATGGTCTATAGAATGTTGTTTGCTGACGGGATGAGAAGGAAATCCCTCTTCCCCAGCCAGGTTTGTTCAATATTGACAGGCAATCATGGTCGCTCACTAAGGAGGAGGTGGAGGAACATATGAAGATACAAGACTTCCACCAGCAGCATGACTCCGAGGACGCCGAGCCCTCCTACGACTGCCGTCACATACCCCGATGTTTCCTCCAGCACATACCTGGAACCGGGTCGTTCTTCGTCGTACTACGGAGACACCACTTCATGGGGACCGTGGGAATGAACTCCACTTAGGCCAAAAGCCTAAGCTTGGGGGGAGGTATACCGGCATCACTCATTCTTTGCATATTATGGTTGCTGGATACTTGTACATACTTGTTTAGTTTCTTAGAGTGGTTTTCTAATGAGAGGGAGATGATATTTGGGGAAGTGCTGTCCAAAAACAGATTCTGTGCTGTTACAAAAAAATTCGTACGCACAGCCAGAACGTTATTTTGAGTTGCCAATTTTTGAGCATGTGCCCCAGGTTGTTATCTAACTTTCATTAGTTGAACACTTTTTGAGCTGAGCAATGGAAGATTTTTGTTAATTTCGATTTCTGTACTGCTGTCAGGATTTGGCAGATTTCTGTCATCCTGCTTTTCTGTGTTTCTGTTAGTTTGCATTCTTTTGTTTTCGCTTTGTTTCTTTCCTAAAACACAAAAGACCAAAAATATTTCTGTTGTTTCTCTTCACCATTTGTTTATTTGGTTCTTTGCTCTTAGTTTACTTTATTTACTATCGTTGGTTTGCTATGAGAAAACCCAAAAAGATTTTGCTTTGTTTTCTTGTTTCTTTTGTTCTTGTTTCCAATTCGAAAACACCAAAAATATTTGCTGTTCTTCTTTGGTTTTTAAAGTTCATCATGAGTTCAATGGTCTTCGGTGGCTGGAGCGTGGTTTTCATTTCATATTATCCAAGCTACACAAGTGAAAAGCAATAATGACGATCTACAACAATTGGATTGTGGTGAGAGGCTGGTATGAACTCTATTTGTTTTCATTTTTGTACATATACTCATCCATGTGAGCATGCTTAGTTGGTTCATGTGAGGTATATGTTATTTGAGAAAGTCTAGTAGTTCATGATCTCTCATGTTTAGCTCCAATTTATTAATATGAGTAGCATGTCATGGATGTTTGCTTGCATTGTTTTATTCATAAGTAAGTATGGCATTGTGGTATCCTCCTCTGAATAATTCATTTATATCGACTTGGCACATGCTCACGCATGCATATGACTGAACAAAAAGTCAATTAAGCCTCGATGATTTATATTGCTTCAGAGTTCTTGTATCACTTTTATGCCTCGGTTAATTTATTTTGCCGCAAGCATGATTATGACAGTTCTGCTCTCTTGATTTGTCGCTCCCTAGTCTTTTGCTAGCCTTCACTTGTACTGAGCGGGAACGCTCGTGCTTCCAAACCCCTGAAAACCAAGTTATTCCAAAGTGTCCACCATAAATACCTATGCATGGCATTTCAAACCATTCCAAGTAAATTCTCATGCGCTACCTTTAAAACTTTCAAAATGCTTCTCAATTTGTGTTAATGTTTCATAGCTCATGAGGAAGTATGTGGTGTTTAGCTTTCAACCTTGTCATTTACTTTTGACGGACTCTCATATGGACTAGTGGCACATCTGCTTATCCAATAATTTTGCAAAAAGAGCTGGCAATGGGATTCCCAGTCCCAAATTAATTAACTTAAATAGACACTCCTCCATGGTTTGTGATTGTTGGACGGCACCCGAAGGATTCGGTTAGCCATGGCTTGTGTAAGCAAAGGTTGGGGGAGTGTCATCATCATAATAAAACTTAAATAAAAAGGCACTCCTTCATGGTATGAGATTGTTGGCAGGCACCCGAGGATTCGGTTAGCCATGGTTTGTGTAAGAAAGGTTGGAAGGAGTGCCACATAAACATAAAAATAATTCATGGGAGCCGCTCTTGGGAGTCCGGTTGATGAGGTATTTAGTGTACCCATTACCATTCGTTGAAAACAACAAGCACTTCTCAAAATAATTTTACTCCTGGTTTAAAAATGAAAAGCTCTAGCGCATGTTAATCCCTGCTTCCCTAAGGGTCAATCTTTTACTTTTATGTTGTGTCTCCATTCTTTCTTTGAGCACTATCTTGAGAGCACAACTGTCATTCTTAGTATAATATGCTTGTCTCAAAATATGATTGATTGTGGTATAACTTTGATGCTTTTATCTTTGACAATCACTACTTCTAGTCTTTCTATGAACTCCAGAGGTGCCTCGGCATTTATGTTTTGCCGATCAAATACGGGCAAGTAAGATACCACTTTATCATATTCTCTTATGAACATTGCAATCCTGCTTATATACATGATTCATGATGCTTATTATTAATTGTTGGTACCTCTCCATGATTGACATAGCTGTTGGATGATCTTATTTGCATGTATCTCATTATGAACTGCTTGAGTATTAGCCATAGCATGAGAATATATACATCATATGAGAAAATGTGTTTGTGAAAGTTCTTTTATCGCTCAGTTGTTAACTGAATTGCTTGAGGACAAGCAATAAGCTAAGCTTGGGGGGAGTTGATACGTCCAAAACGTATCTACTTTCCCGAACACTTTTGCTATTGTTTTGCCTCTAATTTGTGTATTTTGGATACAACTAACACGGACTAACGCTGTTTCAGCAGAATCGCTCTGGTGTCTCGTTTTTGTGCAGAAATCCAACTTTCAGGAAAAACCTCGGAATTTATACAGAAGGCCCTATTTTCCCAGAATATTGGCGGAGCCAGAAGGGCAAGCCAGGTGGGGGCACGAGGGCCCCACACACTAGGCCGGCGCGGCCCAGGGGGGGCCCGCGCGGCCCTAGCGTGTGGCCCCCTCCTGGCGGCCCTCCTTCGGACTACTTATCGGCCTCGACCTAAAAACGCACGGGGAGAAGTCGAAGTCGCAAGAAACCCTCCAGAGAGCCGCCACATCGCGAAACTCCGTCTCAGGAGCCATAAGTCTCCGTTCTGGCACTCCGCCGGGACGGGGAATTGGAGGAGATCTTCACCGCCATCACCGCCAACGCCTCTCCATCAACCAGCCATGTTTCCCCCATCCATGTGTGAGTAATTCCCCCGCTGTAGGCTGAAGGGGATGGTAGGGATTGGATGAGATTGGTCATGTAATAGTCATAAGATTGTTAGGGCATAGTGCCTAGTATCCGTAGATGTCACTTTTATGATATTGTTGCAACTTGTTATGCTTAATGCTTGTCACTAGGGCCCGAGTGCCATGATCTCAGATCTGAACATGTTATTGATTCATGAAGATATTCGTTGTTTATGATCTTACCTGCAAGTTGTATACACATGTCGCTGTCCGGAACCAATGGCCCCGAAGTGACAGAAATCGGGACAACCGGAGGGGATGGTAGTGATGTGAGGATCACATGTGTTCACGGAGTGTTAATGCTTTGCTCCGGTACTCTATTAAAAGGAGTACCTTAATTTCCAGTAGTTTCCCTAGAGGCCCGGCTGCCACCGGCTGTAGGACAAAAGATGTTGTGCAAGTTTCTCATTGCGAGCACGTACGACTATATATGGAACACATGCCTATTGATTGATTAGTACTTGGATACCGTTTTATTATTATCTGCAAATGCCCATGCTTTGATTGTTATATGAGTTTCTCTCATCCATGCAACGCCCGTTAATCCGTCCCTGTGCCTACAGTATTTTAATCCTGCTTTACTATAATCACTACTGCTGACTTTATTTCACTTCTTGTTATTTCACTATTCCTACTGCTATAAAACTGTTGCTACGATAAACTCTTGCGAGCAAGTCTGTTTCCAGGTGCAGCTGAATTGACAACTCCGTTGTTAAGGCTTACAAGTATTCTTTGTCTCCCCTTGTGTCGAATCAATAAATTGGGTAATACTTCCCTCGAAGACTGTTGCGATCCCCTATACTTGTGGGTCATCAAGACTATTTTCTGGCGCCGTTGCCGGGGAGCATAGCTTTATTTGGAAGTTCACTTGGATTGATATTGTTCGCTGCAAATTCTCCATCATGGGTAAACCTCGCGATACTAAGATCGCCATATTACCATCCACTACAAGAAAAGGTACAACTCTTAGTACCTCTGCTGCTCTTGATTCACCATCTGTGATAAGTAAACTTGTTTCACCACCACAAGCTTCAAATGCTGGTACTTCTGCTGAATCTGAAAATTCCTCTTATAATTGTG
This sequence comes from Lolium multiflorum, assembly GCA_030979885.1. Taxonomy (NCBI): domain Eukaryota; kingdom Viridiplantae; phylum Streptophyta; class Magnoliopsida; order Poales; family Poaceae; genus Lolium; species Lolium multiflorum. The sequence goes on from CM061750.1 coordinate 420,085,907, forward strand.
ATGATGCTTCTGCTGTGCTTGATAATGATGGTTCGTTAGGATCTTTTCTAGATGCTACAATTGCTAGGTCTAGGCAAATTGAAAATACTGAAACTCCTAATGAAAATGCTGCTACACCTGTTAATTCACCTGAGTCTGTTGAATATTCTAGTGATGATCTTGATGAAGATTATGTGGAGCTTGATGATGATTTTATTGAAAAATGCAATGCTACTACTGATGCAAGAAAAATTAAAAAGTTGCTTGCAGAACATGCTGTTAGATATAAACTGTCTCCTGATCCTAAATTTGCCACATCTCCTATAAACATTAAGGATAAAGATTATGATTTTTCTCTTGATCTATCTCATATAGCTATTGTTGAGAAAACACCCTTTTGTGGTACTGAAAAAGAAAGTGCTGTTGAACACATGACTGAGTTATCTACTCTGAGTGGCTTGTTTTCTGATGATGTCAAGATGCGTACTTATTTTGTCGCTAAAATTTTTCCTTTCTCATTAAAGGATGATGCTAAAACTTGGTATAATAATTTGCCACCTAATTCTATTAAAAGTCCAAAAGAATTGCTTGATGTTTTCTTCCGTAAATACTTTCCTGCTAGTGCTCAACATACTGCTTTGCAGAGAATTTATAATTTTGACCAGGAAGATGGAGAGAAATTGCCTGAGGCTTGGGCGAGATTTTGTTCTCTTATTAGAGCTCGGCCTGACCATGATTTGGAAAAGCATGATTTACTTGATATATTTTATAGTGGACTAACCATTGAGTCTAGGGCATACCTGGATAGTTGTGCTGGTTGTGTTTTCAGGAAAAGAACTCCAGACGATTGAAGAATTATTGGCTAAAATAGGCCGGAATCATGATGATTGGTCTACACCTGAACCAACCCCGACACCGATATTGAAGAAGAGGGGTATGATTAAATTAAATGATGAAGATATGAGGGAAGCCAAGAAGTCTCTTAAAGAGAAGGGTATTAAACCTGAAGATGTGAAGAATTTACCTCCTATAGAAGATATATGTGAGATAATTCCCCCTTCATCCATGATTGAGGTAAACTCCCTTCAACGCTTTACTAGGGAAGATATTCCGTATTCAAAACCTCCTGCTCAATGTTTAGATGAGTTTGATAATTATATTGTTAAGCAAGAAAACTTTAATATGAGAGTAGAGAATCATTTAATGGAAAATTCTCGAGCTATTAGTGAATTGCATGATATTGTGGAGAGAACCTCCAATGATGTTAAGATACTTGTTAAACATTTTCATATGGTTCAAACTCAAATTGATCAACTCACTAAAGTGCAAAATGACTTGTTGGGAAATAATTCTAAAGAAAAACATGCTTATGAAGTAACAACTAGAGGTGGTGTTTCTACCCAGGATCCTCTATATCCTGAAGGGCATCCCAAAAGAGTTGAACAAGATTCTCAACGAACTAAAACTAGTGCTTCATTTAAGAAAAAGAAAAAGAAACATAAGAATGTTGTAGAATCCTCTGAACCTGTTAATGATCCTAATAGTATTTCTATTTCTGATGCTGAAACTGAAAATGGTAATGAACATGATAAAGATAATGATAAGGATGATACTCCTGATAAAGAAGAGGTTGAAGAAGAACCTGAAAAGCATGCTAAAAATAAAAAGTACACTAAAGAAGATTTTATTGCTGAGAAACATGGTAATGAAAGAGAACCTTGGGTTCAAAAGCAAATGCCTTTTCCTGCTAAGAAACTAAAATCAAAGGAGGAGGAACATTATAATAGATTTTGTGATTGGATGAAACCTTTATTTTTGCAAATCCCTTTGACTGATGTTATTAAATTGCCTCCTTATTCAAAGTATATGAAAGATATTGTCTCTAACAAAAGGAAAATTCCCAATGAGGAGATTTCCACTATGCTCGCTAATTACTCCTTCAGTGGTAAGATTCCAAAGAAGCTTGGAGACCCAGGTATACCGACTATTCCTTGTTCCATCAAGAATAATTATGTTAGAACTGCTCTATGTGATTTGGGAGCAGGTGTTAGTGTAATGCCTTTTTCTCTTTATAAGAGACTTGATTTAGATAAGTTAATACCAACTGATATATCTTTGCAAATGGCTGATAAATCTACTGCTATGTTGGTGTATGTGAAAATGTTCCTGTTCAAGTTACTCAGCATTGCTTGATATTAACTGATTTTGTTGTGTTGGAAATGCCTGAAGATGATAATATGTTCATTATTCTTGGAAGACCCTTTCTTAATACTGCAGGGGCGGTTATTGATTGCAATAAAGGCATGGTTACTTTTAATGTTGATGATAAGGAACATACTGTCTATTTTCCCAAGAGGAGTGATAAAGTATATGGAGTTAATACAATTCTTAATGTGAAAACTATCAAAGTGGGATCCATTGATTGTCCTATATATGAGCCTAAAGAAGAATATCAAACTCTTGTGATTGGATCCATATCAATTCAATATAAGGTAACATGATTGATTTGAGGTTTATTTCTTCTTATGTCATATAAAATTTATTTGGTAGCAAGACTTGATCAACCTTGTTAACAAGTATATTTTAATGCATAAGAGAGCTAAACAACATTTCTTTCTTTCTTTCTCCCTCCATTTGTTTTACTTGCTGTAGCACTTTTTGCTTTGCAATATGCTTTAGTTGTTTAAGATTTTGGAAATCATTTTCCTGCGCAGTAATAATTAATTTAACACCCAGAAATGTGCATTTTTCGAAGTTCTCTAAAAATTACAAAAATTATACTGGTAGTCCTATTTTTCGAAGAGGCACCTGGGAGCACCTGGGGCTGACCAGTGGGGCACCCCAGGGTGGCACCCCACCGCGCGGCCAGCAAGGGGGGCGCGCCACCCTGGCGTGTGGGTCCCCCTTTGCCCCACTTCAGCACCTCTTCCTCCCATGCTCTTCTCTCTCCCGAAAAAACTCGCACCAAATTCCTATCACTCGCGTTTCAGCTCAAGAACTCGCGATTTCTCGATCTCTTTGCTCAGCCCAGATTTCTGTCTGAAATTTGGCACATTTGCTCCTTGGTATGTGACTCCTTTGATTGTCCAATTAGAATTTTGTTTGGTTGAGTATATCTTGAATATTTTGCTGCTGTAGGTAACATGTTTAGTGAGCTTGCATGCTTGTTCTAAGTGGTTTAAACTAGTTTTGATGCATGCTTAGTACTCTAGCAAGTTCCTATAGTAGTTCCCCTCAATTATATACCTTGAAATCAAATTTTATAATGGTTGTTGAAAATTTCAGAAGAGGAAGATGAAGAAATTCAAATTTGGAGAATTGTTCAAGAAAGGAACAACCAGCACCGGAGGCCCTCGAGGGCATCCACTCAGATTAGGCGATCCTACAATGAGGATATCATCGCGCCTAGCTTCGCGCCCGAAGAGGACAATGGGGCTCCTAATGCTTCATCCTTCCCATGTTATGATTTTCTGACAAATGCAGGGATATTGGATGATTTCTTCACCCTTGTCAACAGGGCGGGCTTAGCCACCTACGTGGGAGATGAAAGGGAGCAATACTACATGCTCACCAAAATTTTCGTTGAGAGCTTCAAGTTCCATAACACGCAATATGAGCCGACAGTTGCATTCAAGATCTATGGTAATCCTGTTACTATGGAATTGGAAGAATTTTGTCGTGCATTGGATATTGCCCCTGTAGGTACAAAGGAGGATTGATGACAACCCCGGGACCTGTTGGAGCTCTATCGAGGGATCACCGAAGATGATTGCCGCACCATTCAGCGCGGGAAGATAAGAAACATTCAACTCCCCGCCATTAAATATTTTGCATATTACATTGCTACTAGCATTCTGGGTAGAGAAAATACTAGCAATATCTCTAGCTATCATCTTGCTTTCTTGAATGCTGCACTTACTGGACAGACACTTTATCATCTTGGTTCTCTTATTGCTCGCCGCCTGTCTAGCAGGGGCCTATTTTTGGAGGAACTATTGCACTGCGCATTTTAACACATTTAAGACTCCCTCTTGATGCTAATGATGTGCCATTAACCCCTAGGAGACTTGATATTGCTGCTATGAAGAGTCATCATTTTGTTACTACTGATTCCACTATAGATAATATGGTCTATAGAATGTTGTTTGCTGACGGGGATGAGAAGGAAATCCCTCTTCCCCAGCCAGGTTTGTTCAATATTGACAGGCAATCATGGTCGCTCACTAAGGAGGAGGTGGAGGAGCATATGAAGATACAAGACTTCCACCAGCAGCATGACTCCGAGGACGCCGAGCCCTCCTACGACTGCACCGTCACATACCCCGATGTTTCCTCCAGCACATACCTGGAACCGGGTCGTTCTTCGTCGTACTACGGAGACACCACTTCATGGGGACCGTGGGAATGAACTCCACTTAGGCCAAAAGCCTAAGCTTGGGGGAGGTATACCGGCATCACTCATTCTTTGCATATTATGGTTGCTGGATACTTGTACATATTTGTTTAGTTTCTTAGAGTGGTTTTCTAATGAGAGGGAGATGATATTTGGGGAAGTGCTGTCCAAAAACAGATTCTATGCTGTTACCAAAAAAATTCGTGCGCACAGCCAGAACGTTATTTTGAGTTGCCAATTTTTGAGCATGTGCCCCAGGTTGTTATCTAACTTTCATTAGTTGAACACTTTTTGATCTGAGCAATGGAAGATTTTTGTTAATTTCGATTTCTGTACTGCTGTCAGGATTTGGCAGATTTCTGTCATCCTGCTTTTCTGTGTTTCTGTTAGTTTGCATTCTTTTGTTTTCGCTTTGTTTCTTTCCTAAAACACAAAAAGACCAAAAATATTTCTGTTGTTTCTCTTCACCATTTGTTTATTTGGTTCTTTGCTCTTAGTTTACTTTATTTACTATCGTTGGTTTGCTATGAGAAAACCCAAAAAGATTTTGCTTTGTTTTCTTGTTTCTTTTGTTCTTGTTTCCAATTCGAAAACACCAAAAATATTTGCTGTTCTTCTTTGGTTTGTAAAGTTCATCATGAGTTCAATGGTCTTCGGTGGCTGGAGCGTGGTTTTCATTTCATATTATCCAAGCTACACAAGTGAAAAGCAATAATGACGATCTACAACAATTGGATTGTGGTGAGAGGCTGGTATGAACTCTATTTGTTTTCATTTTTGTACATATACTCATCCATGTGAGCATGCTTAGTTGGTTCATGTGAGGTATATGTTATGAGAAAGTCTAGTAGTTCATGATCTCTCATGTTTAGCTCCAATTTATTAATATGAGTAGCATGTCATGGATGTTTGCTTGCATTGTTTTATTCATAAGTAAGTATGGCATTATGGTATCCTCCTCTGAATAATTCATTTATATCGACTTGGCACATGCTCACGCATGCATATGACTGAACAAAAAGTCAATTAAGCCTCGATGATTTATATTGCTTCAGAGTTCTTGTATCACTTTTATGCCTCGGTTAATTTATTTTGCCGCAAGCATGATTATGACAGTTATTGCTCTCTTGATTTGTCGCTCCCTAGTCTTTTGCTAGCCTTCACTTGTACTGAGCGGGAACGCCGCTCGTGCTTCCAAACCCCTGAAAACCAAGTTATTCCAAAGTGTCCACCATAAATACCTATGCATGGCATTTCAAACCATTCCATGTAAATTCTCATGCGCTACCTTTAAAACTTTCAAAATGCTTCTCAATTTGTGTTAATGTTTCATAGCTCATGAGGAAGTATGTGGTGTTTAGCTTTCAACCTTGTCATTTACTTTTGACGGACTCTCATATGGACTAGTGGCACATCCGCTTATCCAATAATTTTGCAAAAAGAGCTGGCAATGGGATTCCCAGTCCCAAATTAATTAACTTAAATAGACACTCCTCCATGGTTTGTGATTGTTGGACGGCACCCGAAGGATTCGGTTAGCCATGGCTTGTGTAAGCAAAGGTTGGGGGAGTGTCATCATCATAATAAAACTTAAATAAAAAGGCACTCCTTCATGGTATGAGATTGTTGGCAGGCACCCGAGGATTCGGTTAGCCATGGTTTGTGTAAGAAAGGTTGGAAGGAGTGCCACATAAACATAAAAATAATTCATGGGAGCCGCTCTTGGGAGTCCGGTTGATGAGGTATTTAGTGTACCCATTACCATTCGTTGAAAACAACAAGCACTTCTCAAAATAATTTTACTCCTGGTTTAAAAATGAAAAGCTCTAGCGCATGTTAATCCCTGCTTCCCTCTGCGAAGGGTCAATCTTTTACTTTTATGTTGTGTCTCCATTCTTTCTTTGAGCACTATCTTGAGAGCACAACTGTCATTCTTAGTATAATATGTTTGTCTCAAAATATGATTGATTGTGGTATAACTTTGATGCTTTTATCTTTGACAATCACTACTTCTAGTCTTTCTATGAACTCCAGAGGTGCCTAGGCATTTATGTTTTGCCGATCAAATACGGGCAAGTAAGATAACACTTTATCATATTCTCTTATGAACATTGCAATCCTGCTTATATACATGATTCATGATGCTTATTATTAATTGTTGGTACCTCTCCATGATTGACATAGCTGTTGGATGATCTTATTTGCATGTATCTCATTATGAACTGCTTAGTATTAGCCATAGCATGAGAATATATACATCATATGAGCAAATGTGTTTGTGAAAGTTCTTTTATCGCTCAGTTGTTAACTGAATTGCTTGAGGACAAGCAATAAGCTAAGCTTGGGGGAGTTGATACGTCCAAAACGTATCTACTTTCCCGAACACTTTGCTATTGTTGCCTCTAATTTGTGTATTTTGGATATAACTAACACGGACTAACGCTGTTTTCAGAATGCTCTGTGTCTCGTTTTGTGCAGAAATCCAACTTTCGGAAAACCTCGGAATTTATGAAGGCCCTATTTTCCCAGAATATTAGCGGAGCCGAAGGGCAAGCCAGTGGGGCACGGGGCCCCACACACTAGGCGCGGCCCGGAGGGCCCGCGGCCCTAGCGTGTGGCCCCCTGGCCCGACGCCCTCCTTCGGACTACTTATCGGCCTCGACCTAAAACGCACGGGAGAAGTCGATCGCAAGAAACCCTCCGGAGAGCCGCCACATCGCGAAACTCCGTCTCGGGAGCCAGTCTGGCACTCCGCCGGGACGGGGAATTGGAGGAGATCTTCACCGCCATCACCGCCAACGCCTCTCCATCAACCAGCCATGTTTCCCCCATCCATGTGTGAGTAATTCCACCGCTGTAGGCTGAAGGGGATGGTAGGGATTGGATGAGATTGGTCATGTAATAGTCATAAGATTGTTAGGGCATAGTGCCTAGTATCCGTAGATGTCACTTTTATGATATTGTTGCAACTTGTTATGCTTAATGCTTGTCACTAGGGCCCGAGTGCCATGATCTCATATCTGAACATGTTATTGATTCATGAAGATATTCGTTGTTTATGATCTTACCTGCAAGTTGTATACACATGTCGTTGTCCGGAACCAATGGCCCCGAAGTCGGGACAACCGGAGGGGATGGTAGTGATGTGAGGATCACATGTGTTCACGGAGTGTTAATGCTTTGCTCCGGTACTCTATTAAAAGGAGTACCTTAATTTCCAGTAGTTTCCCTAGAGGCCCGGCTGCCACCGGTTGGTAGGACAAAAGATGTTGTGCAAGTTTCTCATTGCGAGCACGTACGACTATATATGGAACACATGCCTATTGATTGATTAGTACTTGGATACCGTTTTATTATTATGCCCATGCTTTGATTGATATATGAGTTTCTCTCATCCATGCAACGCCCGTTAATCCGTCCTTGTGCCTATAGTATTTTAATCCTGCTGTTTACTATAATCACTCTTTTGACTTTATTTCACCGTTATTTCACTATTCCTACTGCTATAAAACTGTTGCTACTGATAAACTCTTGCGAGCAAGTCTGTTTCCAGGTGCGCTGAATTGACAACTCATTGTTAAGGCTTACAAGTATTCTTTGTCTCCCCTTGTGTCGAATCAATAAATTGGGTAATACTTCCCTCGAAGACTGTTGCGATCCCCTATACTTGTGGGTCACCAGTGAGCTGCCTAACATGATCAAGATCATCTATTTGTAATGCTACATGTTGTGTTTGGTGGGATCAGATGAAAATAGAATATTATGTCAAGTTGATTATCAATCTATCATATATGTGTTGTTTATGTTCTTGCATGCTCTCCGTTGCTAGTAGAGGCTCTGGCCAAGTTGATACTTGTAACTCCAAGAGGGTATTTATGCTCGATAGTGGGTTCATGCCTACATTGAATCTGGGACAGTGACAGAAAGTTCTAAGGTTATGGATGTGCTATTGCTACTAGGGATAAAACATCAATGCTTTGTCTAAGAATATTTGTGTTGATTACATTACACATCGTACTTAATGCAATTGTGTGTTGTTTGCAACTTAATACTGGAGGGGGTGCGGATGCTAACCCGAAGGTGGACTATTTAGGCATAGATGCATGCTGGATGGCGGTTTATGTTCTTTGTCGTAATGCCCTGATTAAATCTCATAGTGATCATCATGATATGTATTGAATCTTTATTTGTCAATTGCTCACCTGTAATTTGTTCACCCAGCATGTTATTTATCTTATTGGAGAGACACCACTAGTGAACTGTGGACCCCGGTCCATTCTTTTACATTGTTCTCTACTATTCTTTGCAATCATTGTTCTCTACTATTCTTTGCAAACAAATATCATCTTCCACACTATACGTTTAATCCTTTGTTTTCAGCAAGCCGGTGAGATTGACAACCGCACTGTTACGTTGGGGCAAAGTATCTTGATTGTGTTGTGCAGGTTCCACGTTGGCGCCGGTTTCACTGGTGTTGCGCCGTACTACACTCGTCCACCAACAACCTTTACGTGTTCCTTGACTCCTAATGGTTCGATAACCTTGGTTTCATACTGAGGGAAACTTGCTTCTATACGCATCACACCTTCCACTTGGGGTTCCCAACGGACGTGTGCTTCACGCGTGTCACGGAGGCGTGGGCGCTGTACAATGCCGGTATCCGCCGGACATGCGGCTGCCAAGCAGCGGCGGCTGGAAGATGGCCGTGAACGGCATTGGCGTTCCGCCGCCGCCGAAGCCGCGCACGGACCAATGGAGGGACGCCATCAAGGCCCATCGGGCTCAACTCACCGCCGAGGAGCGGTTGGATCCAACATGGGCGGCCGACAACAACGACGCCTGGTGGTCGACGTACTTCAAGGTGAAGTACGACGTCGAGATGTACAGCACCGACGGCCTCGTCGGCGGCCCCAACAGCTGGAACACGGACGGCCGCGCCCTGTTGGGCGTTCCGGGGCGCGCCCTCGAGAACGTCATCCGCGACATCCGCAACGGCGCTCCAAGGTTGGAGATGCCGTCGTCACCGTCGCCGTCTCCTCAATGGCAGCCGAGGAGGACGACGTACTCGTCCTCCTCACACTCGTCTTCCTCAGGACCGACGCGATCGACGCCGTCCTCCTCGTACCGGTCGGCGCCCTACACCGTTCCCAAACGGGAGGTGAAGGAGGAGCCGGCGACGCCCGTCAACACGAGGCGAGGCGGCAGCGGCAGCCGGTGGCAGCAAGGGAGGCGCGGCGGCGCCCTCCTCATCCCGAAGCCGGAGGTGAAGGAGGAGCCGGAGGAGGCGTCGCGGCGCGGCTGGCGGAGTACGAGCGGCAGCAGCGGCTCATCGCCAGCAGCGATGACCCCGAGGACTGCCCAGGTCTGCGGGCGGCGTTCTTGGCGTCCATGAACGACAAGGACGCCTGGAGGGGCGACCTCGACGCGGCGATCTCCATGTCCATCCGCGACTCCGGCAAGCCGCTGGTGGACCTCACCAACGACGGCAAGGCAGGACCAAGCGACGCGGTGAAGGACGAGCCCGTCGACGAGCGCGTCAAGCAGGAGGTCGTCACCGACGCCATGTACAACTTCCAGCAGTACTACGACGCCTCCGGCCGCCGCAAGTGGTTCTAGATTAGGTTTAGTTTAAATTTAGTCAAATTTCGTTCGAATCTATGTAAGTTTGGACGAATCTTAATCGAATCTTGTTAAGTTTAAAATTTCTGAAATTTTGTTTGGGGGACGCGACCGGGGAGCGACGTCCCCAAACGCGGCACGAACGAAACACGTCCCCCAAATGCTCAATCCGGCGCATTTTGGGGACGCTTTGGGGGACGCTTTGGGGAACGCGGCTGGAGATGCTTTGTACCAGCTCTACCCCATTATAGAGCTCCTTCTGCTCATTGCCCTTATTTTGTTGGGCTTATCTGTCTTGATCCGGTGTAGAAGCTACACTAGGCGGCGTTGCTGTGCTGCTCCAGCTCCGGCGTATTGGAAATATTGGAACCCTGTAATTTGTGTGTTGTATTTGCATGATTCTTTGGAGATGTATATAGAGGTACAAAGGGGAGGTAGACTTGGAGTACAAGATGGTACCAAATCCTGGTCTATCTCTATCCTAATATACACGTATAGTCTAACATTCCCCCCTCAGTCGTAGCGGGAGTGACGTGAACGTTTGTGACTGGAGAAGTCACGCGCTCCCATCGCTTCTCCTCCTTTTCATCATCAGCGTCCCCTTCTGGTTCCTTCTCTTCCCTCCCGTAGTCACAGCGGGAGTGTCGTGGGCGCAAGTGACGACGCGGACGCTATTGACTGGAGTTATTGAGTTGTCGTAGACGTTTTGTTGATGTCGATGTCGAGTTAGCCGAGCATGATGTAGCCGTGGTTGAGGTATGGCCGATGTCGTAGTCGTCATATGTGGTGTAGCTGTATTCGCCGAAGGCGCAAAAAATTGCGTGTTTTTAGTCGTAGGATTTTAGGTTTTGCGCGGCGGCGGCGGTTCTGCGGCAGCGGCGGGTTTTTGTCATAGCGCGGCGGTGACAGCGGCTCTGCGGCGGCGGCGGGTTTTTGTCATAGTGCGGTGGCGGCAGCGGGGTTTTTGTGTCGTAGGCGGCGACGACAGTTTTGACGAGGATGTCATGGAGACCATGTTAAGGTAGACCTTGGTGATGTAGAACTCGACGTAGATCTTAGTGTAGTCGTACATCTTGGCGTAGTTGATCGGGTCGGTGTAGATTGGCTCGGTAGGCGTAGTCGTGTGCAGGTTGGAGTTGATCTAGCGGCATCGAGAGATCAGCGGCGCGTAGGCAGGTCGATGTAGAGCCCACGTATGTGATCTTGTCTCTGAAGTTAATGCAATAGCAAATGAGCCTGTACATGTAAAGGACATGTACGTATGCATGGATGCCTGTGATCGATGAAGTCTTGCGTGTACGGCCACGCGCTTAGGCTTGGCCGATGCTTTCTCGATTCCTGGCCGGCGTGCTGAAGCTGTAGGTCGAGGTCGATGGCTGATCCTGAGAGCATCTCCAGTCGCGTCCCCTAAACCGTTCCCCAAAAGGATTTGGGGCGCGTCGGACATCGTTCCCGCGGCGCCCCAAAGGACTTTTTTGTCCGCGCGGTCCGAGTGTCGGCGTCGAGCCGTCCTCGTCCACAGGGGACGGCACGCGGACACAACGAAATGAGAGCGAGGAGGCGCGGGGCCGACCCGTCGGCGGCTCGGACGCTCAACCGCCACATACGTAGCGACGGTGCAGTTGAGCGGAACCGTCGCATTGGCAACCGCGTCGACGCGCGCCAACCCCGCCGAATGAAGCGCCGACTCCTCGGAAGAGCAACCGCTGCTGACTTCTGCGCCGCCGTTCATCCGCGCTCAATAAGACCCGTACGTACGCCGTCATTCATCCAAGCCTCCAGCGACGATGAGCTACATCTCCCAGCTCCCGTCCGACACCTCCAGCGAGGGAAAGCCTGTGTTGGCGCCATTGGTGGGACAAAGACAGGACGCCGAGCAGCGGCGACGATTCCCGCCGCCATTGACAGCGAGGACGAATGGCTGGGCTGGGAGGAGGAGGAAGAAGAGCGAGGCCGCGGCGGGCGTGGCCGTGCGGCGGCGGCCAAGGCGAAGGCTGCCAAGGACAGGGCCGCCAAGGCCAAGGCCAAGGCCAAGGCCGCCAAGGCCAAGGCCAAGGCGCAGCCGACGAGCACCGGCGACGACGACGCGTCGAGCGCCCACCGCCTCTTCGGAAGAGTGACGAGCGAGAAAGCGCCACCGCGATGACGGCGAGGCGGGGCCATCAGCGAAGAAGAAGAAGTAGATAGTTTATATGTTTTTAATTATATATTTCGAAGTTTTATATATAATTTGTTTATGTTCAACCGATTTGAATATTATTAAATAGTTTCTTTCTAGCCAAAAAAATACTTTTAATGTTTGGGGCGGCGTTTGGGGGACGCGGTTGGGGAGCGACGTCCCCCAAACGCGGCACGAACAAAACACGTCCCCCAAACGCTCAATCCGGCGCGGTTTGGGGGACGGTTTGGGGGACGCGACTGGAGATGCTCTGACGGCCCGCGTGCAGAAACTGCTACGTGCTCGATCTGGTTCGCCATCTTCGGGAGATTTCACGCGGCTGGCCGACAGCAGAGCGCCGGGCGGCCGGCCTACCGTGCGGTGTCAATCCGAGGCGACTCTTTGCACCGATTGGTACCGGACGGGATGAGGGATTTGGCAGGATTAGGGATTTTATTTGTAGCTAATTTGATCTAATCTAAAACTCGAAAATTTGATCTAACCTAGTCTAAAGAACCGATCCGATCTTTGATCGAAACCGAGTGCCGCGCCCCCGAGAAGAGATCTCCCCGAGGGCGCGATGCGAAAGTGGTGGAAAGACCTAGGATCGGCGTCGTGAGGCTAACCGCTCTGATACATATTGAAAATATTGAAATCCTGTAATTTGTGTGTTGTATTGGCATGACCCTTTGTTGGGGTGGGCGTTTTAACCGAAAACCGATTTACCGAACTGTATTAACCTGGACCGAATCTGAACAAACCGACACCGAAATTATCGGTACCAAGCTCAGTCATCGTTTGTGAATAACCGAAGTTACTTCGGTGAGTTCGGTCGTGGCTGTAGGTGCACCGAAGCGTGGTAGCTGTTCTCTTGGTACGTCACAAAATGTATATTGTCGATTGTTCTTTGGGCTGTCCCTTTGAATTTTTTATTGAGTGGATGCTATGTCTCTCACGTGGGTTTGCTGGCCCAAATAAACACATGGCCTGAAGCAGTGAAGCAGCTTTACTAGTAGTCAGTCCTGCGTGGTTGCTTCCTAGAGGCCTACTTCGGTCAGTTCGGTCTAGAACCGAGTACCGAGCCGAAAAATCATGGCACCAAAGCCTCGGTTTCCTTAAACTACATAAACCGATCGGTCACTATTTGCTGGGAACCGAAAAAGTTACATGACCGAAGCACCGAACCGTTCGGTTCGGTGGAAGGCCTCCTTTGGATGTATATATAGAGGTATAAATAGGAGATAGATTTGGAGTACAAGATGGTATCAAATGGGAGTGATGTTTTGGAACATGGGAGCATATGCTCCCTATATTTTGAAATGCATCTTACACATATTTGAAATTTCAAAAAATTGAAACAAAAAATTCGCACATACATCTTCATGTTCTACGCGTTCACAAAGTCGTTTCATAAAAAAATAACTTATTGTGTAGCGTGTAAAAAAGACAAAAGTCTGAAAACAATGCTTTTCACATGATAAGTTTTCTCTTTTTTATAGGCCACAAAAAATATTATTTTTCGTGAAACTTGACGCATACCCATATATTATGGAGATGTTCATGTTTTTGTTTTTTTCACACTTCCATATTTTGAAATAAGCACCCGGGATAGAATTGAACACTACGTATCAAATCCTGATTTATCTATATCTATACCTCTATATTTTAATACTTCATCCATTATTTTTTATAGTGCCTATAGATTTTTAGCATTTTTTTCACAATATAAGGTTGTAGCTTGGCTTTTTTCAATTACCACCTCCACCGGTCAACTCCCATATGACATACATAAAAAATCCATACAAAATAGGAAACAATTAATTGAAAATGCTAATGCATGGCCCCAAGGATTGCTTAGATTTAGGAAGCAATGTTTTTCTATCCTTAATTAAACCTGGCTGCACATATATGGAGAGTCAACCAGACATATTTGTGGAATTTGTTATGATAAGTTAGGAAGTTATCGATTTTCCTAATTTTAGTTTGGTCTCAAATCGTTTAGCCAGAGGGTCTTGTGTAAAAAATATTCTTGCGCTAATTTCCGTGCCAACAAACTATAAGCACTACAGAATGGAACGGGGGAGTAATAAAGAGAATGGAACGGAGGGAGTAATAAAGAAAATAAGGCTTCTTGTTGGTGTGTCTGTTTTTGCCCCTATTTTTCGTCCAAATTACGTGGGCTGCCACCGCCAAGTTCTCCCGAAGGGGTACCGGTTGGGCGTCTTTTCTTTTTTCGTCTTTTATTTTTCCGGGCTAGCTGTCACCGGCAAGCTAAAAAAACGATTCGTCGTCGACGCTCCTTCCTCCACCGTGCCGCCTGGCTTTCTTCCCCAATCCCCAACCATGCTGCCCCCGGCCCCTTCATCCACTGCACCGCGTCCGGTTCCACATCACGCGCGGCCGCCGCTTGCTTCCCCTGCCCCACCTCGCGCGGCGTCCCTACGCTCCAAATATCTCTCCCGGCCAGTGAGATCCCTATCGGGGGATCTGACTTGTATCAAGGCGCTGCTGCTTCCCGGTGTGCAGCCGCTGGACTGGGCGACCTTGCTGCTGTCGGAGGCGTGTGGTGATCTTGTTGCCGGTGGACTCGTGGGATCCCGACCACACCACCTGGTGGACCCGCAGTGCTCCGTCCGAGCTCTTGCGGTCGAGGTTCAAGAACAGGATGTGTCTGCGTTCGGGAAAGAGCAATAGCAGCATGGACGTCCACGAGCACGAGACCAGGAAATAGAGCGGGGCGTTACCGTCAGCGTACGCGTCGAACGGCCGTGGCTGTGGCGTAGTTCAGAATGCGGTCCAGGTTCAGGAATCAGGATGCCTCGGTTTGAACGGAGGTAGCATAGGATGTGCCAGCACAGTAGAGCATCCGCGGCTCCGGCAGCAACCGAGCTGCTCCAACGCCGCAGTGCTTCCAGTAGCAACGAGATGCTCCTCTGCGTGCGGTGAGGTCCAGGATCTATGCGTACATGCTAGCTAATGTACATATGTGCTGAAAAATATTGGTAGAGATCAGTGAATCCCAAATTCTATTATAGATCTGCCCGTGCGATGGACCTCACCGTAATGAGAACCAAAGGTCCGTGCGTCTAAATGGCTTCTCCTTCAAAATAAACTACCCGTACTAATGAGGTCGTAATTATTGGGCAAATCCTACGATCTTCGTACTAGAAGGCTTATATAAGGCATTGAGCTTTGTGTTTCCATTGAAATTGATGAAAAGCTCATTGCAAAGAAATAAGTCTGTTTGTATGTCAGGAGTATGGTTGTTAGGTAAAATTCCAACACAACGATGTATTTACATTCGATGTAATTGGAGAACTGCTAATCGTTTGTACCCTTTTCCAGTGCAATCTACTCTAATGTGTCACTGGCGGAGCGACCTAGAAGCAAAAAACCATGGCGTTTCAAAGATCAATGGATACGCGGTTACTGGGGCGCGCAAAGAGTAGCTACTCGGACCGCGAGCTTGTTGTCATGGTGGCGGTCCTCGTGCACGTTTCCAGCTCCACGTGCTCGACGATGGCTATCATGGTGTCAGCCATATATACATCGTCTTTTCTTCCGATGCAAAGCACATACATATTTTCTATAAATAAATATATATAAGATAATAAAGGGAAAATAGTTTCCTTGGTATAGTACATTTCATTCGTCAAATTCTTTCTCTAAAGCTTCATATCATATGTCGGCTGCACTTCGTACGATCGAAAAGAGACGGTAGCTGAGTCCGGGTGAAACCAGATAGCGCTCCAGACCTGACGGTACCACAACTCGGCTTCAATCAGACCGAGCTTCTCCTCAATATATAATCATTATGACTAGATCGGTTCGCCATATACTCGTTGCCTCGTTGTCTGCATCCACATGTCTCGCCCTCGGAGCGCCGCCTCTGTTCCGGCCTTTTTTCCCTTGACCAAACATCTTTGCTGCAATCCATGCGTGAAGCCCCTTCGTGTGGCGATTAGCGATGTGTGATGTTGGTTGATATTGATCGGTGATCAATTTGCCTTGTAGGGCTTTCGAATGACCATAATGAGGTCGTAACTACTGCAATGAGCCCGACGGCTCGTAATCATATGAGGAGCACAAGGTCGCCGCCCGTCGGAGCCTCGCCATGCACCTTGTAGGGCTTGTGGGAGCTTTCACTATTGTGGATGATTCTATAGATTCGAGTTTATTTTGAAGTAGAAGCCATTTAGAGGCACGGACCTTTGGTTCTATTTTTAAGTGAACCTATTTTCTTATCTGCAGCAACGCGCGGGCATTGCCCTATCTATACCTAATAATAAAGAAAATTAAAGCTTCTGTTGGTCCGTCTTTTATTGCCCCTAATATTCAACCAAAATTACAAACATTGCCACCGGTTAAGTAAACTAACGATTCACGCGGCTGGGTTCGAACACGTCGCTGCTTTTCCTTTCTATCGTGACCAGAAAGCCTACCATTATAACCTATATAAAAGCTGGTTGTTTTATGATGCGCTGATTGCTTCACGCACTGTTCATTGCCTATCCACGCACTGTTCATTGCCTATTTATCCACTCTTTACTCCTATTGTTACCTCACACGTAGCAGTCTTTTTTTTTTCTTCCATGGTTTTCTCCGTAAGTAGTTTTGCCTCTCCTTTTTTCCTGGGTGAATGGGCAACCGGTTACCGGCTGAGGAGTTCTTTCCTTCCTATCGATGTGTGGCTCTCCCGGTTTCGTTCAATCGGTGGTCAAAGCGGCCCTAGCTATCAAACACTCCAGAAACTCCACGCCTCGGTTCCTCCCAATCGTCGCTATCCCAATCTTCTCCTCTCCCTCCCGAGGCAGCTGGCGGCCCGGAGGAGTTCGACGCTCCCATCTCCTTCCCAAGGCGGCTGATGGCATCGCTCCCATCTCCTTCCCAAGGCGGCTGATGGCATCGACGCGCTCCTCACCCTCCAGAGGAAGTGCGGGTATGGGAGGAGCCGACGGGAGGAATTAGGCGCGCCCACCTCCTTCCCATGGAGGCTAATGGTACTGAGGAGCAGATCGAAACCCTCCTCTCCTTCTTGAGGCAACCATTGGAGCCATCTTCTCCTTCCCGAGCAGCTAAGGGAAGTGGGCGAGCTTTGTCGGTGTCTTATCCGGCTCCTACCCGTCGCAGGACGTCCAAGGCCGTATGTGCCGCTTCGACCTCATGGCTGTAAGCGCCATGACTGGTGGTGGATGCCGGTCGTGTCGCAAGGGCCAGGCCCGATCTGGGCCAAGACGTCCTCCGAACATCCCCTATCGCTGGACACCGGGTTGCCATGTCGCCGCTCACCCGGTTTTTCGTGTCCAAGTTCTTCAACGTCTCAGATTGCTAGCGTCTCCTGCAACTGCTGCAGCCCCGACGAGGCAACCACCGTCAGGTAAGCATGTGCACCTAACTATGAAATTAGTCAAACATGCACCTGTAAATATCTATGCTTCTATTACTGAAGTTTTTTTCTGTGTCTCTTTTTTGTACGTAGATCAATCAGGAGGGCATGAGCATCCAGAGTATGTTACCATTGCCTGCTGTGGTGTTGGACTGAAAAGGTTCTGGTAGCTACTTTTTAGAAAAGGAGTGGAAATGATACATTTGCTTTAATTTGGTAATGGTTAATGAAAGTTCATTGTTTGGTTACATCAACCAGAAGACTGTTATCTGAACTTTGTAATCTCGTCGTCAGTTTCGTCAGTTTCGTCAGTTATAGGGTGTTAGCTGAATTTCGTTTCTTCAGTAGTTAGGCACGAGCCGCGCCTGTGCGTGCGAGTGCAGCCACGACGTGCACGTTTGCATCGTGGAGTCTTTCCTGCTTTGTAGCATCGTGACCCAGCACGATCGGCCTCGTGGGATGGCGCGAGTCAACCGCATTGAGCACCTAGATAGGGTCACCGTTTCCCTTCTGTTATGAATAAGAGGAATACAACGAGAGAAAAGCCGTAAGGTTTTACGCGGCACAAATCCTGTCTTGATCTTCTTCCTCTAGCCATTCTTTGCTTCTTGGTTTACAGGCGAGAAAGCTGACAAGTGGTATCAGAGCCTCGTTCGCGAGGTTCCTCGATAGCCATGGCCGGGAGCAAGGAAAGGGACGAAGCTGGGAAGAAGAAGGGTACGAGCGGGTCGCCCGTACGAGCGACCTCACGCCCGCCCGCGGACACGTCGGCGTCGCGTGAGCGGGGACGTAGCATCGCCAGGCGTGGCGGCAACGACATCGTCGTCCACGAGCGGGTGATCCAGCCCGCTGGCGGCGGCGGCAGCATCGTCTACCCCACGCTAACGGCGACGAACTACATCGAGTGGGCCCTGGTGATGAAAATCAACCTGCGGGCCCAAGGTCTCTGGGAGGCCGTGTCTGGCATGGGCGAGCCGGGCGAGCGCGAGGACATGGCGGCGCTGGCCGCACTCATCCGAGCGGCGCCTCCGGAGATGGTGCCGGTCCTCGCCGTCAAGGAATCGGCGAACGAGGCGTGGGAGGCAATCAAGATGATGCGCATGGGCGTCGATCGGGTGCGCGAGGCGACGGCGCAGCGCCTGCGGAGGGAGTTCGAACAGATCTCCTTCAGGAGCGGCGAATCCCTCGATTCGTTCGGCATGCGCATCACGGGGATCGTCAACAACCTCCGCACCCTGGGTGATCCCGTGGAAGAGGTACGTGTTGTGCAGAAAATCCTGCGGGAGGTGCCGAGCGACTACAAGCAGATCGTCGTCTCAATCGAGACGATGCTCGACATCTCCAAGATGCCCGTCGAGGAGCTCATCGGCAGACTACGGTCGGCCATGGAGCGATACGGCAACGACACCTCGAACGCCGCTGGAGGACAAGTGCTCCTCACGGAGGAGGAGTGGATCGCCCGATCCAAGCGGCGGGAGCACGGACAGGGATCTGGCTCCAACGGCGGCGGAAAGGGCAAGAACCGCGGCAAGCAGAACGGAAAGGGCGGCGGCGAGCGCGACATGTCGCACGTCAAGTGCTACAACTGCAACAAGTACGCCGACCACTTCTCCAGGGACTGCAAGGAGCCTCGCCGCGAGCGCAAGGGGCGCGTCAACCTTGCACAAGATGAGGAGAAGGAGGAGGAAGCGCTGCCGATGGCACGTCTTGGTGAAATCACGGTGACTCACCAGGAAGCCACGCACGTGGAGCACGTCCTCCTCAATGAGAAGCGGTCACAGGCCTCGGCCACGATGGAGGCCGGCCGCTGCGACACCGCGTGGTTCCTGGACTCCGGCGCCAGTAACCACATGTGCGGGAGACGTGAGGTCTTCTCCGAGCTCGACACCAGCGTGCATGGCTTCGTCAAGCTCGGCGACGACAGCTCGGTGCAGATCGAAGGGCGAGGGACAATCCTCTTCACCTGCAAGAACGGTGAGCACCTTACCTTGTCCGAGGTGTATTACATCCCAAGGCTTTGCAGCAGCATCGTCTCGCTGGGACAGCTGGACGAGGTGGGCTACGACACCCACATCCGGCGAGGATGGCTTCGACTGCGAGATCCCGATGGACGCCTGCTCGCGCGCATCCCGCGGAACCGAGGCAGGCTCTACATCATCCACCTCACACTGGCACGGCCGGTGTGCCTTGCCGCACATGGTGGTGAGGACTCGTGGCGTTGGCACGCGCGCTACGGCCACATGCACTTCGACGCGCTCCGACGTCTCGCCAGCGCGGGCATGGTGCACGGGCTCCCTCTCCTCGACGAGGTCGAGCGCCTGTGCGACGCCTGCCTCGCAGGGAAGCACAAACGTGCACCGTTCCCCCGACAAGCCATCAATCGCGCCGACGAGCCGCTTGGGTTGGTACACGCAGACCTCTGCGGGCCGATCGATCCACCCACACCAGGAGGCAAGCGTTACTTTCTTCTGCTTGTGGATGATCATAGCAGGTTCATGTGGCTGCACCTGCTCGCCACGAAGGACCAAGCCTCTGCGGCAATCAAGAAGTTCCAGGCCGCCGCAGAACTTGAGAGCGGCCGGAAGCTGAGGATGCTGCGCACGGATCGAGGTGGCGAATTCACGTCGAGGGAGCTTGGGGACTACTTCGCTGATCTGGGCGTGCAGCGACAGCTGACAGCGCCATACACACCACAGCAGAATGGCGTAGTCGAAAGACGAAACCAAACTGTCGTGGGGATGGCGCGCTGTCTGCTGAAGGCCAGAGGCGTTCCTGCGAGGTTTTGGGGAGAGGCCGTCACGACGGCGGTATATCTCCTCAACCGGGGAACGACCAAGAGCGTGGTGGCCAAGACACCACAGGAGGCTTGGTGCGGACGACGCCCAAGCGTGCATCACCTGCGTGTGTTTGGCTGTGTGGCTCACGTGAAGAACACACGGCCGAATCTCAAGAAGCTGGACGACAGGAGCACCCCGATGGTGCTGTTTGGCTACGAGCCAGGCACCGCCGCGTACCGTGTCTACGACCCCTCCTCAGGCAAGGTGATGGTCTCCCGCGACGTTGTCTTCGACGAAGACGCCGCGTGGGACTGGGCGAGCACGGAGCGAGGCGAGATGGAGGCCACGATCACGTTCAACGTCGAGCACTTCGTCTTACCTCATGCAGGTGGCGAGGCAGGTCAGAACACGACGCGCCCAGAGCGCGCTCTGGACATGCCCATGCCGAGCGGGACGCGCTCTGAGCGCGCACTGTCGCCGCCAAGCAACGCCCCTGGCATGGCGTCACCAAGTACGCCAGCGACGCCAACCGCACCATCTCCGCCGCAAGTGGAGCTGGTCTCTCCGCCGACGAACGCGTCGCAGCCGTCCCCGGGCGAGGAAGCACCTCGCCGCTATCGCACCTTGGAGAATCTCTTCGATGCGACGGAGGAGGTTGAGGCAGTGCACGATGACGTCTGTCTCCTGACGGCTGATGAGCCAGTCAGCCACGTCGATGCAATGAAGGAGACGGGCTGGCGTGAAGCAATGGCAGAGGAGCTGGCCAGCATCGAGGAGAACGGAACATGGGAGATGACGTCTCTCCCGCCAGGACACCGCGCCATTGGACTCAAATGGGTATTTAAGCTCAAGCGAGATGCCAATGGCGAGGTGGTGAAGCACAAGGCACGGCTGGTGGCGAAGGGGTACGTGCAGCGACAGGGGGTGGACTTCGAGGAAGTGTTCGCTCCTGTCGCACGAATGGAGACGGTGCGCATGCTGCTTGCACTCGCTGCTCACCATGGATGGCCAGTCCATCACATGGACGTGAAGACTGCCTTCCTCAACGGAGAGCTCATCGAGGAAGTCTACGTTGAGCAGCCACCAGGGTACGTCCTCGCCGGCGAAGAACGGAAAGTCTATCGCCTACATCGAGCCTTGTACGGACTGCGCCAGGCACCTAGAGCCTGGAACGCAAAGCTTGACTCCAGCCTCCGTTCACTGGGCTTCAAGCGATGCCAGGCGGAGCACGCAGTCTACCACCGTGGAGTTGGCAAGGAGCAGCTCCTCGTAGGAGTGTATGTTGACGATCTGATCATCTCAGGTGCGTCACAGGAGGAGATGGACAAATTCAAAGCCGAGATGACCAAGCTGTTCAGGATGTCTGATCTGGGGAGGCTCAGTTTCTATCTGGGAATGGAGGTGCAGCAGCGAGACGGCCAGATCACGCTGCGCCAGGCGTCGTACGCAAGGAAGCTGCTGCAGCGCGCTGGGATGGAGGATTGCAATCCCTGCGCCATCCCAATGGAACCTCGTCTGAAGTTGAGCAAGGACGGGAGTGGTGAGCCTGTTGATCCAACTGAATATCGCAGCATTGTGGGCAGTCTGAGGTACCTGGTGCACACCAGGCCAGACATCACTTTTGCTGTTGGATATGTCAGTCGATTCATGGAGTCACCCACGTCGGAGCACCTCGCCGCGGTGAAGCATTTGCTCAGGTATATCGCGGGAACACTTAACCTCGGAGTCACCTATCAAAGAGGCCACGGTGCACTGGAGCTGTTGGGTTACAGTGACGCCGATCACGCTTGTGACATCAACGATCGGAAGAGCACAACTGGCATGATTTTGTTCCTTGGGCAAAGTCCTATCAGTTGGCAATCACTGAAGCAAAAGGTGGTGGCAGCTTCTTCTTGCGAGGCGGAGTACATCGCTGCCTCCACCACGGCATGTCAGGGCATCTGGCTCAGCAGGCTACTTGGGGAGTTGCAGAACCAGAAGCCACGAGCGCCGAAGCTGTTGGTTGACAACAAATCGGCGATTCATCTCATCAAGAACCCTGTGTTTCACGACCACACGAAGCATATTGACACCAGGTATCATCTGATTCGAGATTATGTTGAGAAGGATGTGCTTGAGGTCGATTATATCTGCACAGCGGCACAGCTCGCTGATCTCATGACAAAGGCTCTTGGACGTGTTCGTTTTCTGGAGCTGAGGAGCAGGATCGGTGTTGCTGAAATAAAGTGAAGCGACGACAAGATTAAGGGGGTGATTTGTTATCTGAACTTTGTAATCTCGTCGTCAGTTTCGTCAGTTTCGTCAGTTATAGGGTGTTAGCTGAATTTCGTTTCTTCAGTAGTTAGGCACGAGCCGCGCCTGTGCGTGCGAGTGCAGCCACGACGTGCACGTTTGCATCGTGGAGTCTTTCCTGCTTTGTAGCATCGTGACCCAGCACGATCGGCCTCGTGGGATGGCGCGAGTCAACCGCATTGAGCACCTAGATAGGGTCACCGTTTCCCTTCTGTTATGAATAAGAGGAATACAACGAGAGAAAAGCCGTAAGGTTTTACGCGGCACAAATCCTGTCTTGATCTTCTTCCTCTAGCCATTCTTTGCTTCTTGGTTTACAGGCGAGAAAGCTGACAAAGACCGTATCCCAAGTGATGGAAGTTATTGAGACTTCGAAGTGCAGAGCTAAGACAATGGTTGATGTTGCCAATCAGGTTAGATAGTCATATGTTTTCATATTTCTACCACTATCATGTCAAGTTATCCAGTCCATGAGTCCTTGATATTCATGCCTTTATATACATTTGATGATCACCATCCGCATCCAGTAGTACAGATCAATTTCAATGCATGGCGATGGTAGTATTTAAAAGTATATATGTTGTCAGAATTCAGAAAGTAAACTCTATCCAGCCAGCTCATGAATCCTATATTGCTACTTGGTCTTTACTACTCACCAAATCGTATTACTTAAAAAAGATTCTAATTCCTACTGAGTAAATGATAAAAGATGTGGAAATTAAAAGCTAATGAGTAGCAAAGGGAACCTAACTTTTATCAACAATAATATATGTTCGCATTCGTTTGCTTTTCAACGATGTTTCTTGGTTGTTGTATGGAAGCGATGGTAGTAAAAGTGAGTTCCCTTGGGTTGCAATGTTGGCTCATCCCCTAGGCTCCAGAATGAGTACACGGATTTACGTCAGATTTTACCAGTATGTACTGCTTACGATGCAGTATGCACTTCGTTTCCCATCTATTTGCATTGTCATAGAGATTGTTATAGTGTGGTCTTGCAGATGTCGGGTCGATGGGCGCATGGAGGACTACAGGAAGACAGTAGCTGACCATCTCCTCCAGCTGGTTGTGCAGGTATTGCAGCTGCATTTCTAAACTATGAATCTACTCAATTTCCTATTTTGCCTCAATTCAGCATCTATTTTTAGGATAATCAAGCTAACAATTGTATGCACATCGATGGCAGTCTGAAGCAGATCAGATAGCATCCATTGTCAATTAAGCTTTCGAGTGGACGCACTATAGGGGAGCTTCCAAGCCTTCCGTTGAAGGATCAAGAGTCGAGAATCAATATGTAGTTTCCATATATATTTTGCGTCGTGTACTAATGTCGCGTCACGTATCGCACAGACAGACAGTGTGCGACAAGCCATGCTACAGAGGAAGAGAAAGGGAATTGTTCATACTCTTTTCTTTGCCTTCTTGCAGTGTCCAGGCAACTTCGCCATGCCACAAGAACGTCTGATGGTATTCACCTCATCCGCTTCACTGTCTACATTTGTTTAGAGTACTTCTGCAGTCCTGAGGCTTTTCATATGTTTGCTCACTGATTTTACTGAATATTTGTTTTGCATGTAAGTGCTGAAGTTTGAAGCAAACTAGAGAGAAGAGGAACGGTATGCAAGGTCAAGATGAGGTCAATTCTAGGGTGAAGCTAGCTGATGAAGCTGTGGGCAAGGATTTGTTTTCTGTAGGTGAGTTCATCTTACTCCTTGGATTCATTTGCTTATGATGTGCACACCTAGGCTAAGATATGTTGTGCACATCAGCTTTTGATGCAATGTTATTTCTTAGGTTCACCTACAACTCTGAATCTATTAATTATTTTAAACTTACACCTAGGCTAAGATATGGTGTGCACATCAGCTTTTGATGCGATGTTATTTCTTAGGTTCACCTACAAGTCTGAATCTATTAAAAACTTAATAACTTGGGCAAGGAAGTTTTATCTACTATAGATTCGGTAAACCAAGCATTAGTTGTATTATTGTACAAGTGCAAATTAGTGTCGTAGGTACCAAGGTTAGTTTATCAGACCAGGTTCTGCTAAAAGTAAATTTCAGATCAACAACCTGACCATAAAATTACAGAAATTGTCTACTTTGTGTTAGCAATAGGGAGACGTACTAATTTTTTTAAATGAGATGACGTTGATGTTTGCATAATGATTTCACTGCCTGGCCACACTTTATACCTGGTGTGCACATCACAGTTTTAGATATTGTAATGAATATTTTGCTTCTGATTAAGATGTTCTAAAATGATTAAGGTGACTCATCTCTCAGGCATTTCACAGGCTGCAATTTCAGTTGGTAACCTCATTTTATACTTGTGCACATTAACTACTTACTGCTTAAAAAATATTAGTACCGCTTATAGTCCTTCACCTTCATGCTTGCATATTTCACTTTAGGGAGAGGGACCAAGTAAAAAATTGCATTTGTAATATTTTCATTTTACCATCTATTTTGTTCGGTTGAGTCGCCGATTTTTTGACTCGATTGACTGCCATGCTGGTGTTGGGTATACATACATTGGTAACTAAACTCCAGTTGATATATATTTCTTGACATCAAATTGCAGTTTTCATCCATGGTTAACTGCAGATTTTGTTATCTCATCCATCCACTATCCATTTTTCATGTTCGCAACAATTTTAGAACTCTCTCTAAGAGAACAATCCCTGCTAAATTTAACTTACTCACTGTGTTTCCTCTAGGAAACTGGTTGGTTTTCCTTTAGTGTGCGCCTTTTGGTTTTCCTAATTTTATTTTGCTGTTCGTGCCTTACAGCTGAAACAAAGCAGTTTATTTTGGTCTAAGTCTCTAAGACGTAGAGCATGAAGACCATTGCACAACCACAGTAAGATAAAGCCCCATGCTATCTGAATTTCCTTTTCTTTGCAGCATGGTATAATTTTACCACAATGCCGCATATATATATTACATCTCAGAAGTGAATTAGTTTATATCTCATTCAGATTTATAAACTTTTAAGGCACCACTAGCCTTTCTATGACCTTTGTGAAGCCCCAAATGAGAAAGTATTGTATGTAGTACATATATGAGTCGACTCTCATATTACCACTTTGTTATTCAGATCTAATTTAGAGATCATGGGTTCTTTCCCATGATTAAATTTTTAGATTATATAAGGGTAGACAAGTGGCATTATTATTTGGTCCAAAGGTTTTCTGACATCTCTAATAGAAGAACGGAAATGATGGCAGTGTTGAGGTAGAAAATGTGCAAAGTAATGCTATTTTGTAAGCTTATACTTATCCTTAAACTTCATTTAGAAAATATTTATGCCCACTCTCCTAAATTTTCTGTTCTTCCGAGGTAACTTGATTATTAGTTCGAATCATAGTGTTGGGCAAATGGATAGGTATGTTTTCAAATTTGGTGGCAAGTGGGAATTCCATCATTTTATAGAACTTCTCTTTAGTTACTGCCATGGTGACCTCTTAGATTCTAATCACCTCTCTTATTTCTTTTAAAAATGCACAGGTTCAGAATTGACCATACAAGTTCATACTCAGTGATCCATCTAAAGAAAAGACAGTTCATGTTGATGGTTTCTCGGTTTAAAGGCTATGTGCAGAAGCTTAAGAACTCAAGTCGTTTAATTGATACGGCCAGTGCTTAGTTTTGCTGTATGTTTTTAGTCAGTGCAAAAAGTACGCAGCCACTCTTTTATTTTCTATGCATTTTCCTGTGATGACCTGTAACCGATTTCTTCACTGTCTGCTTATCTGCGGTACCAAAATATATGAAATTTTGCTTTTATGTTTGCCCTTTTTTATGTTGATTATCATTGTTGTCGAGAGCATGCAGAAACACACGGCGCCGGTAGGGTTCAGTTCAGTAAATCTGCACCTCGCAGTTGTGACCTCTCAAGTTTGAACCAACCTACTGGACCTAAAGCCGCTAAATCAAACAAGCTTACAAATTCAGTAGGAAACCTGCGACAGGAGGAGTATCGACAAAACAAACTGCTGACGTATTCCAGTAAATAATCGAGCTCACAAGATTAAAGCTGATTCATCTACGCTTTCTGTTGTTCCTTCAATTTTTTTGTAACCAAACGTGATGTTGTGGACTAATTGCACCGAAGTGAGCAGACTAATGATTTGTTTTTAGTTACCATCCGTGGTGCTATCGAGTAAATTCACTAGCCTGAGAAAACTAATGGCACGTTTCAAGATATTGACCAAACTAGAGGTTGTAACTTTGATTCCGATGTACTAAGTAGTTACAGCAAACATAGCAGTACTGGAAAGACAAGGGAAAGATACCATACCTACCGCTGCTGTGTCAGTCCATGCTGGCTCATGCTTCAGCTAGCTCACCGGTCGCTCTGCAGCGGGCAAGAAGGAAAACCGCCCTCCCCCCAGCTCGAGAAGGAGCACACACTGTTGGTGTCGGCACCCCCACGGCGGAGCGCCTCGGAGCTGCGTACGGTCAGGATCCGCCGTCACACCCCCGGCCCCCAGCAGCCACGACCTTGAAGAAGAAACGACAGGAGAGCATGCCGCCCACAGAGCTGATGACCGGACACTCTCACGGTGGCCGTCCCCGTTCCCCATCCCGTCCACAGTGTTTTCGCCATTTCTCCCTTTTTCTGGTTCAGTCCCTATCTCCGCGTCATAATTACCTATATTAAAGCTGACCCCTTCTGCTTAAACCTCAGCGTTTTGGTTTGGCAACTGTTCACGGCAGCTTTTTATCCAATCAAATTTTGACGCGTACCATTTTATCGCCCGGTGAAGAGCGAGCAATTTTTTTAGGTTCAGTACCGAACAATCCAGTAGCTACTCTACATCCTGCCGACTAATCTAGCGCCCACGTGCACCCTTCGTTCCATCTCTATCTCGAGTGCCTCTCCACCATGTCGCCTCTCTCCACACTCAAAAAAAAAATGTTGTCTCTCTCAGAAGTTCTCCACCAATCCACCGCCCCACCACCTCCATCGTCGCGGTGCCGCGCCCGTCGTCCCATCCGTGGGTCCATTGCCCTATATTTTCCTCGCCGCTCGGGAAGCAGACTCCTCGGCCGAACCTGATTTGCTGCTGGGCCACCGCCTCCACTACCACAACCTCCCGATCGAGCGGGAATTCGCCGGAAAGAGGGCGTGCAGCAGGAGATGAACGCGGCCTCCCCCGACCCCTGCACCTCCGGCCGTATTGTCGTGCAGCTCCAGCCGAGATGAACCAGCGCGGGGGCATGGAGGCATCGACCATGTGGGTTCTGCGGCGGCCGGCAAGGTCAAGCGTGGGTGGAGTTGGTGCTTGGCGGGGCGGTGGCCGGCGCAGCAGAGCTGCACAGATTTTTCTTTGCCCCCTATTTCTCTCTCTCTCTCTCTCTCTCTCTCTCTCTCTCTCTCTCTCTCTCTCGGTCTAACGTCCACTCTCCCAATCGCAGGTCTGCGGCATAGAGGAGTGGCGGCCCCCGAGCAGGAGCAGAACCCACCAGCGCCCTCACCAGGTGTGCTTCTCCTCCTCCGTCTTAGTAGTCTTCTCCCCCCTTACTTTCTTCTACAAATTTCTGGTTTTCTGGTAGATTTGGGGTCTTCTTGGTGGACGCAGGGGGCTGTCGTCTTGGTGGGGTCCCTCTTTGGTGCCGGTAAGCTTCCTCCTCCATGTCGCATGAGAGGACTCCTCCTCCATTTACCATTGTCAGCTAACCCTTTCGCTGCATATAAGAATTGGATGCATAAGGATTCAATATGACTGATGGAGCAGGCATTAGAATGGAGTTCTGATGGTATAGCTCGGTATTTCCAAATTTAGTCAATATATGTCTGTGTTATTAGATCTATATTTGTGGAATAGTTCAGCTACATGGGTTTGTAGGGTACTGACTTCCTTGATTTTGTTGGTGTTCAGTTTAGCCTAAACAAGATCGTTTCCGCTGCTCTATGTTGTCCGGTATTTATATGACATGTTATCTGAACTAGATATGTGGGCTCATAGCCTCATACGTAGCTTTGCAATTTCAATACTCCATATATGATTCAATAAGGCCATGTAGAAACAGGACTGGATTGGTCTAGGTTATAAAAAATTCAGGTATAAAAGCATACATACAAAAAAAAACCTACTCCGTAGGAGTTAAGATACTGCAGTTTAGCCATTGATTTCTTCTTGGTTGAACCTCTTGGTTTCATGATCCATCTGGTCATTTTCATTATCATATAAGTGAATCATACATCCCCTGTTCTGCTATCTAATTATTTCATGTTAGTTCAGACTAATCTCACATTACCGATCTGGCTACGTGTCATATCTAATTGAACGGTGAACACCTAAAGATTTAGTATGGGTAATTACCAGAAT
This sequence comes from Lolium multiflorum, assembly GCA_030979885.1. Classification (NCBI taxonomy): domain Eukaryota; kingdom Viridiplantae; phylum Streptophyta; class Magnoliopsida; order Poales; family Poaceae; genus Lolium; species Lolium multiflorum. The sequence continues at coordinate 420,114,845 of CM061750.1, forward strand.
TTGTCTCTTCATCTTTCCTTATGATGATCAGGCTTTCTTTTTGGTAATTAATTCCTTCTAGAGTTGAGGCGTTTAGAAAAGCTGGGCATTGTTGCTCCGAGCTGAGTTTTTCCTATATGTGTTTTGGTACATAACTGAGTGCTCAGTTCTGGAGATTTTCAATATGAGAATACTTTGATGTATTTTTCATATAGTTGTTCATATGTGGTATAGGAAAAAATGACAGTGAGATGTGTATCTATGCCCTATAAACTGAATGCAGATTATTCAGACATGCCGTACACTGATGGATATCACTAACCGGGATTTCCTATATGTTATATGGTAGCTTTCATATTCGTCCAGCATTTTAGTCTAATAAGATGATGATTATGTTTTGATGCAGATTGTGTTGCTGGAGAAGCACTAGGATGAATCGGCACCGCGCTCAAGGAAGCGTTGGTTCCCAATCCTGCTCCAGTCACCCTGTCTAATGAAAACTCACAACTCAAGATGGCAATTTTTGATAGCTTCGTCCATTCATGATGAGTTGTATATTCATCAGATGAAACTGATGTTTTTTTCAGCTCACTAATCAACTGACAACGGAGGTTGCCACATTGGAGCTGGAGATCAAGCACCTGGAATGGTACCTACTGACACTACACAAAAAAGCAGAGCACGTACCCACATTGTCATCTTCAGGCATTCACTGGGATTCGTCGGCGCTGTTGAAGTTGCAGGATGCGTCGATGCCGTCAAAGCCGTTAGTCAGCTCATGATCTGTACTGGTAAAAGAATACGGAAAGCGAAGGCGACTGTTGGAAGAGGTGGTGATGCAATGCTCCATTACATATTGCCGCTCCTTGGAAAGAGGAGCAGTGATTCAGTGATATGAGTGATTCGCTCTATTACGGTCAGGTGCGCGAGTCATCAATGCTTTATCTTTTCTTTCCATGCAGGATTGCTGGCTTCTTTTCATTTGCGTTCAATAGTGGAAGATTTATTTTCTGAATATTCATGCATGTGAGAATATATGGTACTATATGTTGATATTGATTAAGCCCTAGAGATTGATTTTTTGTTTAATAAATTTTAGCTATGACTGCTGACTGAAAACCGAGGTAAATAGATCCCCTCCTTATGGTATTATAATACTTTAATTTTCTGTGTAGAAAGTTAGTATACACACATGTATTGGTATTCACTATTGACTGTTGTATTATTGTATGAATGTATTTTATTGATTTCTTGCAACTCAATTGTTGCAAGTTCTCTATTTTCCCATCTAAAAGTATATGCAGATTTGTGACCTTCCAAAATAGTTTCTTAGAAACACATTCTTGCAAGTCAGGGTTGCATTCTTGCTTCGAATATACAATCTTAGACAAAGAGGCAAGGTCCAAAGAAGAAGCAGCACATATCCCAGCAGATTGCCTCATATCCTAACTCGACATAGAAGCCACACGAGCCATATACTTTGCCCATCAGAAGGAAAAGTTGCGGTTCTTGGTAAGGTATAGTCGGGCCCTACCTCGGCGCCAGGGGTCCCTCTTCTCCAGCAGCCGGCCGCCTTCTTCCCCACCGAGACGCTACAGCAACAGCAGCTGCTGCCGCCACCAACGCCGCCGATGCAGCTGATGTCCTCACCGACGTTGTCCCTGTCGTTCGGTGGGCAGCTGCAACAGCAGCAGCAGCTGCCGTCGCCACCAACACCGCAGCAGCGGCTGCTGCCGCCACCGACGCCGTCCCTGCCTTTCGGCGGTGTGGGAGCGACCTTGGCCCCGGGCTCTACATCGACACCGCCCGGGATGCCCTTCCACCAGGTCTGTTTCCCTCCGTCGCCGTCACCACTTCCGGCTTGGATCGCTATCCGCCACGTGTCGGCGGCGGTGAGGCTGCAGGCTGCTGCGCGCGGCCTCCTAGTGCGTCGGCGTGTGCGTGAGATGCGTGATCTGCAGCTGCAGCTCCTCCAAGTTGCGCTTCGTTGCGCAACGGACCTCGATCTCGTCCGCTGCGTCGGGGATCTTGGGCGTGCGGTTTCCCCCACGGGCGGCGGACATGCTACTTTTTCCGCGGGTAGCGACCTCAAAGTCTGCGCCATCGACAGTCATCCGGCGGGGAGAAAGCATGGTGTCACCGGCAGGAGCGCACCGCGTAGCACCACTGCATTCCGCCGCCGGCCGCCGCGCGGGCTCCTTTTGTCCCACTGGTTTCCATGGGATCCAGGTGGCTGATGGTGCACGTTATGTTCATAGGTCAACAATAAAGTGTCCCAGTCCATTTCAGGTTGAGAGTAATAAAACAAGCCGAGATGTAAAAGGCTCGTTGTTAGGTGTTAGGTTTGTGTTGCGTCGAGTCATGGTTTGTTTAGGTTGCAGCTCGAGGACAAGCTGCATGTCCAGGTGGGGTGTAGTGTTAGAGTACGTAATGGGCTTGAGCAGGCGGTATAGCCCATTAGTCTTAGGGTTATTTAGAGATAAGGGTCGTTTGCTTAGGGGTCAAGTAAACCTCTCTATATAAGGAGAGGAGACGTATCAATCTAATCAAGCAAGAATTAAGAAGGAAATCCCTTCCCTCTTGCCACCGGCCGTGAGCAAGGCCCCCGGCCGGCCCTCTCGCGCCATCCCTCTAGCAGCACCATAACAAAGACATACATTCAGAAAATAAAGCTGTAGTTTTCCTCCCCTACTTGAGACGAGCCCGAAAATTGTATAGGCAAATGCATTTTCCACTTTCACATTTCAGTAGTACTGTTACAACACACTCACATCAATCGATATAGCATCAACGGGCGCGGCGTGCGCCGCGCCGAAAGCTTCCTAGTATACAACAAAAGGTGACCCTCACATTTGTGGGCGCCTGGGCGCAGTGGGCTGCATTCGCTACGCATCCATGCTATCACTGCGACAGGGAGTGATAGCTGGTTGTAGGCTGTAACGGCAAGCACTCGCCACAGACAAGTTGGTGTGTTACGGTCTCACGGGACTCACAGTGGGTGCATAACATGTGTAGGTGATATAGACTGAAGAATAAACATCTTAGATTGTGTTAACTCTATTTTTATCTCCCTATCACACTCAAATAATACAGTAAACATAGTTGAAAATAAAATTAGCCATGTTAAAAATTCATCTTTCTTTTCGGTATTCTATTAGCGTTACCTGTTTATTAAACTTTCTAAAATATTTATTTACTCTTTTATAGAGGAAAAAATGTTTCTTCATAGGTTAAATACACTTCCAGCCTAATAGCTTAAAAATTAAAATATGCTAAAAAACACAACTGTTTGGAAAGAAAATTACCAAGATTGTTATAGTACAAATTGACATTCCTATTTGTAGGTCATTTTACTGAAGAAGTATTCATTGGTGTTAGGAAAAAAAGGCTTAAGTGCAATATTCAATTGTACAAATCGATTTACTTTACTCCATGTTCTGATTTATTTTGAATACCATATGCTCATGTGTTCAAGTACAAAGAAACAACAACACAACAGATCACATAAAATTGATGTGTGTTTTGTCTAATTAAGCCCAGATTTGCAATTTAAGTTCACAAGTTTGAGAGAACAATACGTGTAGTGGGCTACATAATTACCCATTAGATAATATCTTCCGTTCTTGATCTTCCAAGCCCAACTTTCAAATTCGCAAGTTGAAATTATAGTTATGTTTAACGCATTCAAACACTTTTGTACTGCATGTGGTAACATGTACAACTGCTATGAATTTTAGATTGTGTTAACTCTATTTTTATCTCCCTATCACACTCAAATAATACAGTAAACATAGTTGAAAATAAAATTAGCCATGTTAAAAATTCATCTTTCTTTTCGGTATTCTATTAGCGTTACCTGTTTATTAAACTTTCTAAAATATTTATTTACTCTTTTATAGAGGAAAAAATGTTTCTTCATAGGTTAAATACACTTCCAGCCTAATAGCTTAAAAATTAAAATATGCTAAAAAACACAACTGTTTGGAAAGAAAATTACCAAGATTGTTATAGTACAAATTGACATTCCTATTTGTAGGTCATTTTACTGAAGAAGTATTCATTGGTGTTAGGAAAAAAAGGCTTAAGTGCAATATTCAATTGTACAAATCGATTTACTTTACTCCATGTTCTGATTTATTTTGAATACCATATGCTCATGTGTTCAAGTACAAAGAAACAACAACACAACAGATCACATAAAATTGATGTGTGTTTTGTCTAATTAAGCCCAGATTTGCAATTTAAGTTCACAAGTTTGAGAGAACAATACGTGTAGTGGGCTACATAATTACCCATTAGATAATATCTTCCGTTCTTGATCTTCCAAGCCCAACTTTCAAATTCGCAAGTTGAAATTATAGTTATGTTTAACGCATTCAAACACTTTTGTACTGCATGTGGTAACATGTACAACTGCTATGAATTTTTCAAATCTACATCGCCCGCAAATGATTTCTAAGGGCAAGTATAATATTTCATAAATATTTGCAGCTTATAAGATATACATCCAGACTCAAATTTGTACCTTTTCGAGAAGTCGTAAAAAAGGTAATATCACGGGCGCGGCGTGCCGCTGCGCCAATGCTTCCTAGTACTATGTATCATGTCCCACTAGTGGAAACATGGTCTTTTGCACCGGTTTTTAAAGGCCATATGCACCGGATGGGCAACCGGTGCAAACCATCCGGTGCAAAAGGCCCCCCCTTTTGCACCGGTTGGCTTACGAACCGGTGCTAAAGGGGTCTCCACGTGGCCGGCTGTGGGGCGCTCGGCGGGGAAGCTTTTGCACCGGTTCGTAATACGAACCGGTGCAAAAGGGTTGGGCCGCGGCAGCATTTTAGTGCCCTTCCCTGCCGCGGCAGACTCTGCCGCGGCAGGGAATTGCACTAAAACGCTGCCGCGGCAGAGACTCTGCCCCATTCGAAACACGGTATAATATTAATAATGCAGACAATTCAAATATATATATATATATAGGAAACCATTATATTACATATATCGATCAAAGTGACACACGTTCATGCATATATATATGTCTACATCAACTTTGATACTGGATGTCGGCCACATAGTGTTCTCCGTCTGGAGCTAAGACTTGCTCAACTAAGAATCCCGCCAGCTCTTCTTGAATTGCTCGTACACGCTCGGTTGCTAGAAGACCGTCCCGCAACCGTTCGATCTAATCATTTGAAAAAGGTACGGTGGTCAATATATATGTGTGTGTATGTGAATGAAACAGAAGGTGATAAAATAAAGCCATGAATGTTGTTTACTTACATCAAGTTGTTCCAAAATGTCCCTCTTATGGTGGGTATTCTGGCGGATGAACTCGCAAACGTAATACCCGCATAAATTATTCCCGTCCTCCTGCCTCAAGCACTTTACGAGAACAAAATTCAATCAAAATAATATATATATAATCAAGGATGATAATAATGGTATTGAAACTAGAATCATCAAAGAGATGCGCGGCGTAGCCAGTATTACTTACCGGTACTTGTTTTATTCGAAGTTCTTTATTCTTTAAACCCGGAGACTTGTTGGTGAACCGTATCCAAGCCTTGAGGAGGATATCAGCCATGTCCCCCCACGCCTCAAGGGGTTTACTCTTCGAGTCCATGACTTCTACTATCCCGGTGTCGGGTTCAATGACTAGCAGGATATAGTGAAACCTGCGGACACACATATAAATGCATAACTCATCAATTACACTTAACACATGGAGTAAGCGAAAAAGATTTAATGTGTGAAGACAGTAACACTCACGAGAAGTTGTAAGGAAATAGTATTGCCCTTTTGTATGAGTTTTTCCTTAAGACATATACCAAGTTATTCTCTGTGTCCTTGGGAGAGTTGTGGACAGTATACCCATTCACGGTATATGGGTCAACGAACCCAAGATCATAGATTTGCCCCTTGCGGCATTCGCGGATCTTCATTCTGCATAATACAATGAGAGTATGGTTATATGCATGCAATGGACGAGCCGCGGTAGAGACTTAATTACATAAATAATACTTACAGACAGTAGGCACTCAGCAGAGATTTGTCGAGGGCGTCTTGGTTGAATAACTGAAATAATTCACAAAATTCGATGTTCATCACGTCATTTCGCCCGTAGTGCTCATCTGTGATTGCCACCATGATCCAGTTCTTACCATCCTTACATTTTTCCATGTACCAATTATGCAGTCTTCGCAGTTGCGTTGATAGATTAGGCAACTCCTCAGCTCTGACAAGAGGTTGCCCGTACTTGTACTGGTATGCTATTTGGACATCATCACCCGTACTTGTAAGGAATTCTGCATCGATGCGGCTTAAGTACTCAGGAATACTCATACCGACCGCATCTGCCTCATCTTTGTATAGTCTTACCATCTCCGGATCAAAGCACGCTGTGACATCGGGATACACTTGGAGCGGGGGGCACGAGTTTTTCTGGTTTCCAAGCTGGGGAACTGGTTTCCCGTCTACCTTACTTTTTTCCCACCGATCTCTTGCTGACACATTTGACTTGCGAATAGACCGGTCATAGTTCGATGAAAGACTTGGCTCAGGTTGATGAAGGCTCTTCAGCAGTTTCAACTTCTTTTCCAGAGATATAGCTGGCTCCGGCTCAAGCTGGGGCTTTTTCAATTTCAACATTTGTTGCTTGTGTTGTTCAGCTACGATCTTGGCATTTTCCTCAACTGTATAGTCATAAGGTCTCTTGGGAGGAACCTTAGGCACTCTTGGGAGGGGCTCTTGTTTGCGTCTCGGTGATCTGTTACGACTCAGCTGTGTCGTAGTGGACCGCCTAATTTTGCTCTTAGACTTGGGCTGCGGCGGCGGAGAAGGCTCACGCGGCGGCGGAGAAGGCTCACGCGGCGGCGGAGAAGGCTCACGCGTCGGCGGGGAAGGCTCACGCGCCGGCGGGGAAGGCTCACGCACTGGAGACGGCTGCATCGGTGGAGAATGCTGCCTCGGTGGAGACCTTGTTGGCGCCTTCCAACCCGGAATCACAATGAATTCTTTTCGCCATAGAACTGTAGTGTTCTTGGCTTCTCCCAGCTCTAGCAAATCCCCTTCACCGGCTGGGTGGTCAAGCCTCAGCGGCCCATACCCATCCATAACTTGATCCACCCCGGCAACAGCGTAGCCAGGTGGAACCGGCTTGAAGTGGTATCTTTGATCGGGTACTGGCGGTAAGACATAGCCGACCGCCGCCTTGAGCGTTAAGTAGCCCATCGTTTGGAAATGTAGCTCACAAGGTGTAGACTCTGTGATAAAGTCCACAGGGTAGAGATCAAGATCCATCTGCGGTTCCACAGGGGAGGGAGGAGCCATCTGTGCATCATCACCAGGCAGCTCCGTGGAAGCCACGCTGCTTTTCCGCTGAGATCCCTGGCCGGTAGCATCGAATGCAACTTCTTCTATCTGCGGATTAGGTTGAGGTTGGGTGACTGTGACTGAGCCTGACATTATCATCCTCACTTGCTCCTCTAGCTTAGCAACGCGTTCGTGAACCACATCCTTTTGCCTCTGACGGCTTCTATCGGGATATTTCTTCGTTTCTGCAGGAAACCCAATACACCACGGCTTGCCACCTGATGTGGTTCGTGTTCGTCCTGAGTGTTCAGGATTCCCAAGGGCGCGTGTGAGCTGGTCCTTCTCTCTTTCGGGATGGAACTTCCCCTCTTCAACTTCCTTTGCAACATTTCTAAAGGCTTCGATGGGAAGTGGGTTTTCCTTATGTCTTTGTGTATATATGCATAACCCTTGTGCGTCCAACGTGCCCCCATGCGCGTAAAACCAATCCCTTGACCGCTGGTTCCATTTCAGTACCTCTGGCTGGATCCCCTTTTTAATTAGCTCGTTCTCCCATTTCTCCCACTTAGGTCTGCCAGCATTGTAGCCTCCTCGCCCCATGGTATGGAAGTACATCTTATTAGAAGCATTTTTCGTATTGGTGTCAGACCTTTTCTTTGCCTTGTCCGATTTCTTTAACTTCACAAATTCCTCCCAGTGGTCTTTTATCTTCTCATAGGGGCCTTTGAAATCAGGAGTCTTCCCTTTCTTGACAAAGAAGCTGTCCAATTTCTTCTTGTAGTCGTTGAACTGTACTGCCATCTTCTTAAGAGCCCACTTCTTAACTCTTCGCTGTACGCTATTCAGCTCGGGATCCTCAGGGTCTGGCCTGTCATTCTCACTATCAGAGTCAGTTGGCTCCGGAAAGATGAAATTTTTCAGCAGATTCCTAAACATCACACTTTTTAATCTCGTGTCGACATAAGTAACTCCTTCGCCCCCCTTTACAGGTTTCTTCCATTCTTGAGTGGTGATCGGGACGGTGTCCCTAACAACAACTCCACATTGACTTACAAACTTTTTTGCGAACTTCTTGGGAGAAATCGGTTCGCCATCTATCGCGATTTCCGTGATGGTGCACCTTTCATGGTCTTCCATCTTTCTGGCCGCGCCTCGTTTAGTTCTGCCAGTAGAGTTTGTTGATCGGGAGGTCTAAAAGAAGAAACAACGTTAATACATGTATATGCACAAATCTGGAGGCTTGGTTAATTAATATTTATACACCTCGGCGGCGTCGTGAGCTTCTCCCTCGCAGTCGTCACCTTCTCCCTCACCGGAGCCGTCTCCACGGTTGTCTTGCTCATCTTCCTCACCGGAGGCGTCTCCACGGGTTCGCTCGTCTCCCTCGCCGGATTGGTTTAGGTAAAGAGAGGTGATATCCTCATCATCACGGATAATCTCCTCGACCATGTATTCTTTTTCTAGGTCTCGTTCCATAGTTTCTGCAAAGACTTACAAGTTATTCTAACCAAGATAATGATATAAATAAATGATCAAATATTAGAGTTACACATATATATAAGTGCAAATAAAGGATAATGCTGAATACATAATCAAAGATCTGAGTTACACATATAGCTCGATCGGTCCCTAATACATCACACTACAAGCTCTCAACGGCGCCGACCGGGTCCCGAGCCGCGCCGGGTGAACACCCAAAGCCACGGAACAGTAACGGGAGCATAGCTAACATGAGATCCCTGCATAACTGACCATCCGGTCCTATACATGGTGTCTAACGCATACATGTAACGGCGAACATGCTCATCCTCCGCTGCAATGCGCTGAGCTACCACCTCCGGCGGGGCCGGCTCCCTCTGAAACGAACGTGGCCCATAAGACCTCCACCAGAGAATATCCGGGTCGACGATGGGACCCGGATTCCGCACCAAGGTGCGTGCCCCGGAAGATAACACCTCCCAGTGCCACCCCGGCGGAGCCCAGTCCCGAACTTCCCCCAACTGCCGCAACTCCTCTAAAATTGTCCTAGCTCCAGGACGCGGCGGGCGCGGCATCGTATGCAAACTAATATTGAATTTGAATAAATTACTTATGAATATATATATATCTTAGTAACAAATACTACTATTTTTAAATTTGTCTAACATATATTTTGTCTAACATATATTTTCTAACTACAATTTTCTAACATTTTAATCTAACATATTATAAATTCTAAATTCTAAATTTCTAAATTTCACTACTATTTTTAAGATTCTAAGATTTATCTAACATATTCTAAATTCTAAATTTCTATATTTCACTACAATTTTGTAACATTTTTATCTAACATATTCTATATTCTAAATTCTAACAAATATTTTCTAACTACAATTTGTCTAACATATATTTTCTAACATATATTTTCTAACATATATTTTCTAACTACAATTTTCTAACTACAATTTTCTAACATATATTTTCTAACTACAATTTTCTAACATATATTTTCTAACTACAATTTTCTAACTACAATTTTCTAACTACAATTTTCTAACTACAATTTTCTAAATAAATCTAACTAAAATTTATCTAACTTATATTTCTAAATTTAACTACTAAATTTTCTAACTAATTAAAACAAAAAAAGAAAAAAAAGGAAAAGACGGCCGGGGCTCACCTCTAGCGCGGCTGCCGGCCGGAGCGGGGCGGCGGTTAGCGGCGGGGCGGCGCGGGCGGCGGCTGCGCGAAGCGGTGGCGGGCGGGCGCGCGCGGCGGCGCGGGCGGCGCGCGGCGCGCGGACGCGAGAGAGGCGGCGGCGCGGTCGGCGGCGGCGCGGCGGGCGGGGGAGGCGGCGGCGCGGTCGCGGCGGCGCGGTCGGGCGGCGCGGCGAGCGGAGGCGCGGTCGGCGGCGGCCGCGGGAAATTTTGGCAGAGTTTCCCTCTAATTTGGTCCTCGCGCGAATGGAGAAGAAAGGGCGCGCGCGCCGGCGGGTTCGAGCCAACAACCGGTGCAAAAGGTCCCTTTTTTTTCGGTTTTGCGCCCGCCATTTATTTTTCGTGTTTCGCGTGGGATAGGTTCCCGCCACGACGCGCGCGCGGTATATTTTCCCGCCACGACGCAAGCGGCGCGCGGTATATTTTCCCGCCACGACGCAAGCGGCGCGCGGTATATTTTCCCGCCACGGCGCCGCGCGGGATATTTTCCCTCTATAAATAGTACGTCCCCGTCTCTCCCACTTCGATCATCACCAAACCCTAGGCCATTGCACAATGCCCCCAAAGCCGCAGCTGCCGCCGGTGGAGGTGGACCCGCAGCTCGCGGAGATAGAGGAGTGGGAGGAGCTGCAGCGGCAGGAGGCGGCAGCAAGGAGGGCAGCAGAGGATGAGGTGGACCCGCAGCTTGCAGAGATAGAGGAGTGGGAGGAGGCGGCGCTAGCGGCTACCATAGAAGCATTTGAGAGGCAGAGTCTCCAGGAGCTGCATAAGCGGCCGCGTGTGGCGGATCTGGATAGTGAGGAGATGTATAAGCGTCGTCGTGAGGAGGAGCTGCGGCAGGAGGCGGCAGCCAGGAGGGCAGCAACGGATGCGCGGAAGAACTAGTAGAAGTTGTTATTATTTTAGTTTAAATTTAGTTAATGTTAAATTTCAATAAAGTCGTTGTCGTTGTTTTAGTTTAAGTTTAGTTAATGTATCTTGTTAAATTTCAATAAAGTCATTGTCTTTAGTTTATATACCCTTTTATCCCGGTTCCTGGCTTGAACCGGTGCTAAAGATGGTGGATTGGTTTATATACCTCTTTTATCCCGGTTCCTGGCTTGAACCGGTGCTAAAGATGGTGGATTAGATTATATACCCCTTTTATCCCGGTTCCTGGCTTGAACCGGTGCTAAAGATGGTGGATTAGTTTATATACCCCTTCGGTTCCTGGCTGGAACCAGTGCTATAAAGATGGGGGCTAAATCTGGGGGAGGCTTATCTGGTGTTTGCCTTATCTGGGGTGGCCTCATCTGGGGGGGGATTATCTGGAGGCACATGTTGCTATATATAGCCCCCTCCGGGGAGAGTAGAGAGAGCAGCCTGAGAGGCAACGACCAAGAAGGAAAGAGCCTCTCCGGCGAAGCTTCTCGAAGATGTCTTAGATGGCTGGCCGTCTTAGACATCTTCGGAAGCTTTGCCCGAGTAACTCTTCCCGCAAGTCATGCTCGGAAGCTGCTAGTATACACCCAACAACCAGTAGCTCAGGGTAAGGAGGGCTTCCGGGAGCTTTTCGAAGGAAAGAGCCTCTCCGGCGAAGCTTCTCGAAGATGTCTTAGATGGCTGGCCGTCTTAGACATCTTCGGAAGCTTTGCCCGAGTAACTCTTCCCGCAAGTCCCGCTCGGAAGCTGCTAGTATACACCCAACAACCAGTAGCTCAGGGTAAGGAGGGCTTTTCGAAGGAAGAGAGCCTCTCCGGCGAAGCTTCTCGAAGATGTCTTAGATGGCTGGCCGTCTTAGACATCTTCGGAAGCTTTGCCCGAGTAACTCTTCCCGCAAGTCCCGCTCGGAAGCTGCTAGCTAGTATATATACCCAACAACCAGTACCTAGGGTAATTAAAGAGGGCTTCTGGGAGCTTCTCGAAGGAAAGAGCATTTAGTTCAAACGACCAATATAATGTTACTGATACATATCACAACAAACGCTTCACAATATGAGCTCATCAAGGTACAGGATAATAATTAATACATTATGATCGCTTCGACCGTAACCATGGAGTATCTTCAGCATTTAACGCGATGGTTGGATCAATGTTCACTCTGAAGGGTGGAATTTCAGCAAACTTATTATAATCCTCTGACATGTCTGTCTTGTCCTCGACTCCCACGATGGTTCTTTTCCCTGAAAGAACTATGTGACGCTTTGGCTCATCGGATGAGCTCGTTTCCTTATGTTTTCTTTTCTTCGGTCTGGAGGACATGTCCTTCACATAGAAAACCTGAGACACATCATTGGCTAGGACGAATGGTTCGTCTCTGTAACCAAGATTGTTGAGATCCACTGTTGTTATTCCGTACAGCTGGTCTACCTTTACCCCTTTTCCATCAAGCTTGAACCATTTGCACCGAAACAAAGGGATCTTAAAATTAGGTCCATAGTCAAGTTCCCATATCTCCTCTATGTAACCATAATATGTGTCCTTTTCCCCACTGTTAGTGTTTGTTGCATCAATGCGGACACCACTGTTTTGGTTGGTGCTCTTTTTATCTTGGGCGAACGTGTAGAAGGTATTTCCATTTATCTCGTACCCCTGGAAAGTCAGTATAGTCGAACATGGTGACCCGGCCAACAAGTACAATTGATCATCAATGGCGTTGTTATTCATGAGATGTGTTCGGAGCCAACCGCCGAATGTCTGCATATGTTTATGTGTAATCCAGTCTTCAGACTGCCCCGGATATTCGGAGCGTACAATATTCTTGTGATCAGTGATATACGGGGCCACCAAGGTGGAACTTTGTAGAACTGTGTAGTGTGCTTGAGTGAAAGAAATGCCGTCCCTACATATCATTGATTTCCTTCCTAGCGTGCCTTTTCCACTTAGTCGCCCCTCATGTCGCGATTCAGGAACACCAATCGACTTAAGGTCAGGAATAAAGTCAACACAGAACTCGATGACCTCCTCTGTTCCATAGCCCTTGGAGATGCTTCCTTCTGGCCTAGCACGGTTATGAACATATTTCTTTAAGACCCCCATGAACCTCTCGAAGGGGAACATATTGTGTAGAAAGACAGGACCGAGGATGGCAATCTCTTCGACAAGGTGAACCAGGAGATGTGTCATAATATTGAAGAAAGATGGTGGAAACACCAACTCAAAGCTAACAAGACATTGCACCACATCCTTCTGTAACCTTGGAAGACTAGCTGGATCGATTACCTTCTGAGATATTGCATTAAGGAATGCACATAGCTTCACAATGGGTATTCGAACATTTTCCGGCAGAAGCCCCCTCATGCAACCGGAAGCAACTGCGTCATAATAATGTGGCAGTCATGCGACTTCAGGTTTTGGAATTTTTTCTCCGCCATATTTATAATTCCCTTTATATTTGATGAGAATCCAGACGGCACCTTGATACTGTAAAGGACTTCAAAAAAGATTTCCTTCTCTGCTTTGGTAAGAGCGTAGCTGCCAGGACTTAAGCGACTCCCTGTATCCGTCTTGTAATCCTGTTCTTGCTTGTTCTTTGGGACTTTCATACGATACTGGTCCTCCCTTGCTTCTGGTGTATCTTTTGTCTGCCCATACACGCCTAAGAAGCCTAGCAGGTTCACGCAAAGATTCTTCGTCACATGCATCACGTCGATTGAAGAGCGGACCTCTAGGACTTTCCAATAGGGTAGATCCCAAAATATAGATTTTTTCTTCCACATGGGTGCGTGTCCGGTAACAACCTCTTTGGGAACAGATTTTTTCTTCGAAGCCTTTTTTTTGGGAACAGATTGGCCGCCAGGACCCTTTCCAAATATTACTTTTATGTCCTTGACCATATCAAGTAAAGCATCACCTGTACGGAGTTCAGGCTTCTCCCGGTGATCTGCCTCACCTCCGAAATGATTGCCTTTCTTTCTGACGGGGTGCCTCTTTGGAAGAAATCGACGATGCCCCAGGTACACAACCTTCTTACATTTCTTCAAATAAGCACCTTCGGTCTCATCTAAGCAGTGCGTGCATGCATTGTATCCCTTGTTTGTCTGTCCTGAAAGGTTACTAAGAGCAGGCCAATCATTGATGGTCACGAAAAGCAACGCTCGTAGGTTGAATGCCTCCTGTTTGTACTCATCCCATGCAAGAACACCTGGTTTGCTCCACAACTGTAAGAGTTCTTCAAATAATGGCCGTAGGTAAACATCAATGTCGTTGCCGGGTTGCTTTGGGCCTTGGATGAGCACTGGCATCATAATGAACTTCCGCTTCATGCACAACCAAGGCGGAAGGTTATAGATACATAGAGTTACAGGCCAGGTGCTATGACTGCAGCTCTGCTCCCCAAAAGGATTCATTCCATCTGTACTTAGACCAAACCTTAAGTTCCTCGCGTCATCTGCAAAGTCCGGGAACTCTCTATCGATTTTCCTCCACTGCGACCCATCAGCGGGGTGTCTCAGCTTCTCGTCTTTCTTACGGTCTTCTTTGTGCCATCGCAACAACCTGGCATGCTCTTTATTTCTGAACAGACGTTTCAACCGTGGTATTATAGGAGCATACCACATAACCTTGGCAGGAACCCTCTTCCTAGGGGGCTCGCCCTCAACATCACCAGGGTCATCTCGCCTGATCTTATACCGTAGTGCATTGCATACCGGACATTTTTCCAAATTTTCGTACTCATGGCGGTAGAGGATGCAGTCATTAATGCATGCATGTATCTTCAGCACCTCTAATCCTAGAGGGCAGAGAACCTTCTTTGCTTCGTACGTACTGTCAGGCAATTCGTTATCCTTTGGAAACCTCCTCTTCATTATTTTCAGTAACTTCTCAAATGGCTTGTCACATATACCAGCCTCTGCCTTCCATTGCAGCAACTCCAGTGTGGCACCGAGCTTTGTGTTGCCATCTTCGCAATTTGGGTATAACTTCTTTTTGTGATCATCTAACATGCCCTTTAACTTTCGCTTCTCGTTTTCAGTTTCTGCATCTCTGTGTGCATCAGCGATGGCCCGACGAAGATCATCATCAACGGGCTCATCTGATGCCTCTTCATCTTGATCACCTCCACCTGCCTCCTCATCTTCATCATGCCCTGTTGCAGTATCACCGTAGTTAGGGTACATATCATCATCCTCTTCTTCTTCGTCGTCGTTTTCCATCATAACCCCTCTTTCTCCATGCTTGGTCCAACAATTATAGCTGGGCATGAAACCTTTCCAAAGCAGGTGGGAGTGAATGACTTGCCATTCAGGGTATTGCTTTAAGTTCCGGCAATCAACACATGGACAACATATATAACCATCCGCCTGTGGGTTTTCCTCAGCCACACGGAAAAATTCTTTCAGGCCCGAAGTGAACTCGGGCAGACGTCGGTCAACGTACATCCATTGCCGCCGGTTCATCTACATCAAATAATTAAGTTTATCAAAAAACCATTACAAAACATCATAATATATATATATATATATAGTGGATATTAGCACCGTACAAATGAAAGGATAAAGTTGTTTAACCTTGATTGAGGAGGGAAAGAAAGAGGAGAAAGCTTAAGTGTCGCTCCGGCACCTCATCTCATTTTTGTTTTGTGTAAAATCAAGCGGCATCATTCTCTCAGACATTTCATCGAGCACCTTGTGTGCATGCCAAAGAAATGCAAGGTAGCACTCAACACACACACCTTTCTCCTAGAAAAAGTGAAGTTGTGAATTGGCTAGTTGGAGGTGAGCTGATATAGGGCTGGGGACCTTTTGCACCGGTTCGTGTTACAAACCGGTGCAAATGAGCTATCTTTTGCACCGGTTTGTAACACGACCGGTGCAAAAGGGTCGGCGACACGTGCCTGGCGACAAACCTTTTGCACCGGTTTGTGTTACCAACCGGTGCAAAAGATATCTCATTTGCACCGGTTGGTAACACAAACCGGTGCAAAAGGTCCCTCGGCCGGCTGCTCCCCACGAACCGGTGCTAATGACCCCTTTAGCACCGGTTCGTGCCAAATCCGGTGCAAAAGCCATCTGGGGCAAAAAACGAAAGCCCTTGTTTCTACTAGTGTCCGGTCTCCATGTTGATGTGTACGTGCTCATATGTACAGCGCCTTCCCAGGTATCTATCAATGAGATCGATCGGAACGATCGGCGATCTTCGCACAACGCATCCTTCTCTGCCCTTCCTAGATCATTGCTCGGAGGTTAGAGCACGGTGGCTGGTGGGAGACGCTAGACGGCATGAACGCTGCGCTTTTCTCGATGTCTCCTCGCCGCCGCCGCCGTCTCCTCGAACAGTCGCCGCGTCGGGTGCGATGCCCCTGAAAACCGCAGCTGGCCGTCTCACCGCATCTACTCAGCACAAGTGATGCCCCACGAGACAAGCCTCCCGGTGGCACTCCTCTTTGGAGAGAAGGTGCGCTCTCGATAAGTTACAATGCCCACATAGAATAGAGAGAGGTTTGGCGGAATATGTTGAATGTTGTATTGCGCCTCCTGGGCGAGTATATATCTCTACTATATTAAATGGCTAGAGGTGGTGGGATGGTTGGTAGGTCTCACCCCCACCGCACAGGAAAAAAATCATAAAGAAGCGACGCTCCCGCAGGCCCAGTACGTCGGCCTAACTAGATCAGCTTCCGCGAGGGAGAAAACATCCAAATAACCTACACACCTCCCACGATCACGCACGCCCACAGGCCACGACTCCATGTGGATGTGGCCGCCCTGACCCCTGTCCCCCCATCCACAGGCGCCTCCTCCAACTGCGCTCAATCCCGCCGGCGCGTTCGCTGATCCTACCGCTGCGCCGTCGAAAGAGATGGCCAGTCCCGCTATACCCACCCAGGGCACTGGCTTCGAACCTGTGCAGCGTCCTCAAGAGCGCATCGCTGTGCAGACGAACAAGAGGACCACCCGTCGTGCTTAACCCGAGATCAAAATTTCCATAGACCGATATGCTCAGATACTAGAGTCAGTTCTTGCAATCCTATGGCTATGCACAATTGCTTGTACGATATGCATCCAATCCAGACTACACGGTGAGATGCCCTGGCGATGGATACATGCACGGCAGGATTCCATCCTCGTACATGTATTGGATGAAATTGGTGGTACGTTTAGCAAGGTTCTTCTTGCAATCCTATTCCTTGGGTTGTTCTGGTTGTATCATCCATTGCATACCGAAATTGATTTGTGCTTTTAGGATTGCTGGGAAGCATGGGACTGCACATGCGTTGTTCCAGCGCGGCCGCGGCGGATGCTACGAGGTCAAGTGTGGAGGACCTAAAGTATCGCCTACCTCCCCGACATCTCCATCATCATGACGGCCCCAACTAGGGCTTCGCCAGCGACGCCGGCGACGCCCTACAATCTGCCCAACCACCATGTCCTCCTCCCCATTCAGACCTTCAAGAAGATTGCGCTCTGGAAGGTCGGCGTCATGCCCAGCCAGTATCGCTGGTATGTTCCGTTCTTGAGCGCATTCTTTGTTGCTATCACAGTCTACTTTGTACTGGATGCCAGGGTAGATGTAGCCATGTAGCCATGTAGGCGTAAAGTTTTCTCAATTTCCTAATTAGTTTTGTCTGAAACTGTATATGTGAGCTAGAGTTGCATTTGTTTCTGCATGTGGGATCCGTGAAAAAGCTGAAATACAAGTGTCCGATTGTAAGAAGAGTTTAGAGGAGACACTAGTGGAAAACGGGGCAATAGGCCCGGTCCATTTGGGCCTTTAGACCCGGTTCCCGAACCGGGACCAACTAGGCGGGACTAAAGGGGTACCCTTTAGTCCCGGTTCAAAGATAAACCGGGCCTAAAGGCCTCGACACGTGGTGCGGCCAGGGAGCTCGCGGTGGAAGGCCTTTGGTCCCGGTTCGTGGTACGAACCGGGCCTAGGTTCCTCTGCCGCGGCAGAGAATTGCTATTTCTCTGCCGCGGCACAGGTTTAGGCTGTACCAGCGTTTCTCTGCCGCGGCAGAGAAACAGGGCGTTTCTCTGCCACGGCAGAGTTTCAGCAATGCATATATATCATTCAAGAAACCACAAACAAATCGTCGTGAATATATATAGACATCGTCAACAGTACACGTAATGCATGCATATCAAGTCAGATCTCTTTACTAAATCTATTAGCTTCTACAAAGTTGCTCAACACCTAGCTATGACCTTCGCATAGTGCTCTCCACCTGGGGTTATGCACTCGGTAAGAAAGAATCCCGCGATTTCCTCTTGAATTGCTCGTATTTGATCCGCCGTTATGAGACTGTCCCGCAGGCGTATCATCTATATTTAAAAAAGGAGATCAATATATGAATGGAAATCATACAATAGATGGTACTAATTAAGATAATTGTGAGAATTTGTTATCATACACGAGTGGCATGTATTTGGGCATCCCCACCCTTGGGACAGGTCATGTCACGAATGAAGGTGCAGACGTAGTATCCACATAAGTTATTCCCACGTTCCTGCCACATACACTTTACGAAAAAATAGTTCGATCAAACTAATAATTAATCAAGCATCGTATTGAAAGTAAATATCATACATAGAGTTTCACGGACATAGCTATATATATAGTACTACTTACAGGGTAATCTTCAAATGTAAGCTCCGGTTTCCATTTACCCGGAACAGTAGTGATGAACCGTTTCCAAGCCCTGCCCCGGCAAAAAATAATGAGTAAATGAGTTAATGATTAGTTGATGATATCGTCGAATTAGAACAGATGAAGATGCCAATACGAAATTGATTGAAATTACCTCTGAAGGATGACAGCCATGTCCGCCCATTCCGCATGTTCTTTACGTTTCGAGTCCATGACCTTTACGACTCCTTTGTGAAGATCAATGATAAGGAGAATAAAGTGGAAACTGCACAAGCATAGCTCAATGATTAGGAGAATAAAGTGGAAGCTGCACAAGCATAATGTATGTTATATATAACACTCACTTGAAGTTGTAGGGAAAAAATATTTCCTCTTTGTCTGCTTGCTTCACTAAAAACATTACCATGTTGTCCTCTGTGTCCTTGGCGAAGTCTCGAACCGTAACTTCATGAACTGTGTCTGGGTCTATGAACCCCAGCGGTAGGAGCTTGCCTCTTTTGCATTCGAGCTTCTTCATTCTGCATAATTAAATATATAGCGTACACAAAGAATATAGTGAGGATAATTGTTAGTGCAAATGAATGAGCGCTGAGCTACAGACTTAATTACATAAATAAATCACTTACAGGCAGTAGCAACTGATGACAGCTTTGTCGAGGGCGTCTTGATTGAATAACTGAAACAGTTCTTCTAACTCAAGGTTTATCTCCTCGTTCCCCCGGAAGTAATGCTCATCTCTAAGATACACCGTGAGGTAGCGATCACCTCTTCGACAGGCTTTCAGGTACCAGTCATGCAACCTTCGCATCTGAGTACCTAGACGCGCGAGCTCGCCAGGTTTGACGAGATCTTTTCCGTATCTATACGTGTTTACCACTTGAGCCGTGGGATAGTAATCTTCGTAATCAACTGATGCTCCCTGAGCTCTAGCCTCCCGTTCGATCATCGATGCCGTCTCTGGATCATCATAGGGCTGCACGACGAAGTGGGCTATGGCCTGATTGTCCTGCTGTCCAAGCTGGGCGACTTTTTTTGCTTCTTTGCTCGCTCTATAGGACTGTCCAAGAGAGCGGTCATGATCAGATCTCAGCTCAGGTCTCTTCATTCTCGTCTCGGCAAAGTGCTTCATTGTTTGCGGTTTAATAAACATCTTCTTCGGCGCAAGAAACGCCTTTTGCTCTTCAGTCTGCTGATGTGGTAACAACTCTGGAGTCTGTGCCCTCATCGGAGTTGATGATCTCTTCGGAGCTGTAGGAGGTGCCGCGGTTAGCTTCCTCTTTTGCTTAGGTGGAGGCGGCGGAGTCTCCTGACGAGGAGGAGGAGGCGGCGCCGGAGTGTTTTCACGCGGAGGAGACTGCTCATGCACAGGGGAATCATCATCGCGCATAGGAGAATCATCACGCGGAGGAGACTCATCACGCGGAGGAGACCCTGCAGGTGGCGGAGGAGGCGGAGGAGGTGGCCTGCTTGGTGGCTTCTCACCTGGAAACACAATGTTCTCCTTCCGCCATTGCACGGTGGTTCTACGGGCTTCTCCCAGTTCTTTGATTTCCCCATCTTCACCTGCAGGGTGCTCAAGCACCATCCCCTCATAATCTCTCAACACTTCATCCACCATCACAACAGCAAAGTCGTCTTGGACCGGACGACAATGGTAAGACCTTGTAGGTAAGAAGATGCCGACCGCCGCCTTGAAGGATAGGTTGAAAACTTTAACATGCAGCTCACAAGGACGGCTCTCAGTGAGATCATCCACGGGGGGTAGCGAGGAGGCTCGACCACCTGGTCATCATCATCATCATCCACCTGCTTAGAGGAAGCCACGCTGCTTTTCCGGTGTGGTTGAGATTGCAGCGGGGCGATGGCATTGAGCAATGCAGGATCTACAGCCTGCCCCTGAGCCATCTGAGATGTAAGTACTTGGGTTACAATGGTGAATTGGGCTTTGATGGTGCTAAAATCCTCCTCTAAGTTAGCCAGGCGGTCTGTTTCCCTTGCCTTCCTCCTCTCATGGCTTTTATCAGGAAATCTCTTCCTTTCCGCAGGAAAGCCATACTTCCACGGAACGGAGCCTGCTGTGCCTCGTGTTCGTCCGCCGTGTTCTTTGTTCCCAAGGGCGCGTGTCAGCTCATCGTTCTCTCTTTCGGGCTGGAACAACCCCGCCTCCACGTCCCTATGTGCCTTTTCCAGGGCATCAATGGGAACCTTCAGATGAGCTTTCTTATAGATGCACTTCCCTGTTTCTGGATCCAACGTTCCCCCAATCCCGTAGAACCACTCCTTGCACCGTTCGATCCAACCGTGTGTCCCTAATCTGATCCCTTTACTGGTCAGTTCCGCCTCAGCTGCCTGCCACTTAGGACGGTTAGCCCTGTATCCACCTGGACCCAGAATTTGGTGATATAGCTTCAACGCAGCATTTGCCTTATTTATTTCCGACCTTCTCTTAAATTCTTCTGACTCCGTGCTGTACTTCACGAATTCTTCCCAGTGAGTTTTTACCTTCTCATTGTCCGGAGTCTTCTTTATCTTGATAAGGCGGCGCAATCTTTTCTTGTGGCTCTTGAATAGTTCGGCCATCTTCTTCTTGCCAAACTCGCGGAGGGCCTGCTCCATCTTGGCCTTTTCAGCGTCACCCCCCTCTTCGGGTACTATGTTGAAATGTGACATGAGCTTGTCCATAATGCTGTTTTTGGCTACATCATCGATATAAAGACCTTGACCTTCTTCCTCTGCAGACAGCACTAGTCCCTTCGGCTTGTGCCATTCTCGAACGGTGATCGGGACGTGGTCCCTAACAAGCACTCCGCATTGAGCTATAAATGCCTTTGCACCTTTCTCTGGAGCAATCGGTTTACCATCCTTTTCGATGTGGGTGATGTCGTGCCTAACACCGTCATCCAACTTTTTGGCCGGGCCTCGCTTCCTCGACTTTACAGAAGAAGTGCTCGATCCGGAGGGCTAAAAAAGAAATAATTCATAGTCAGTACAATTTAATTAGTTAATGCATCTAGTCGATCAACAGCGGCTTAATTAGTTTATATACCTCGGTGATAACTACAGTTCGGGAGCCATTATGATGATCTTGTTCCTCACCGGCGCCACTAGGATCTTCTTCCTCAATATTCTCCGCTCCCTCACCGGAGTCATTCAAATAAGTTGCGGTGACGTCGTCGCGATCATCCAGAGTACCGTTTGCTATGAGTTCCTCCATGAAATTTTCTTGAATTTCATCTCTCTCCATGCTTTCTACAACGACCTGCAAGCTATACATAGGAACCATCATATGATCAAATTAAGGATAATGCAGAAAACTGAAAATGGAGTTACATATGTGTAGTTCTTAACTAAGGATCGATAATATAGTGCTGAAAGCAGATACTGCAACGTTAACATAAATTAAAAAATAAATTCACTACTTTTATGTTAGTCGGCGCCGGCACTACCGTTTGGGGGGCGCCGGCACTACATACTCTATTTTGGGCGTGCCGGCACTACCGCGTAAGGGGGCACATCCTCTATTTGGGGGGCGCCGGCACTACCGCGTAAGGGGGCGCCGGGCGTACATCCTCTATTTGGGGGGCGCCGGCAAGAGCGCCGGCACTACCGCGTAAGGGGGCGGCGTACATCTCTATTTGGGGGGCGCCGGCACTACCGCGTAAGGGGGCACCGGCACTACCGCGTAAGGGGGCACCGGCGTACATCTCTATTTGGGGGGCGCCGGCACTACCGCGTAAGGGGGCATACCGCGTAAGGGGGCACCGGCGTACATCTCTATTTGGGGGGCGCCGGCGTACATCTCTATTTGGGGGGGCGCCGGCGTTTTTGCGCGCTAACTATTTTACACTAACACACTAACTAATTTTCTAACTATTGTTTTAACTAAAGTTCTAACTATTTTTCTAACTAATTAACAAACTAAACTAATTTTTCTATATAACATTTTTTTCGAATTAACTATACTAACAATATACTAACAACTATATACTAACAACTATACTAATTAATTAACAACTATACTAACAAATTTGATACATCTAATATATATCTAATATGTCAAATTTGATAAAAAACAAAAATATAAAAAAAGGGGGTGTGGCCGGGGGCTCACCTTTGCCGGCCGGAGGAGGCGGGCGGGCGAGGAGGAGGCGCGGTGGCGGGTGTAGGCGTGGAGGAGGGCGGCGGGCGGCGCGGGCGGCGCGGCGTGGAGGCGACGCGGTTGACGGCGGCGCGCGGCCGAACGCGGCTCGGGCGCGTGCGCGCGTGGCGCGCGCCGAATGGAGGGCGGCGCGCGGGTGGTCGAGCGGCGGCGGCGCGCGCGTGGAGGGCGGCGGCGCGGCGGCGAACAGCGGCGGCGCGCGGCAGCCTGGCGGCGTCGGTTCGTTCGTCTCCGCGGGATTGATCTCCGCGCGGAGACGAAGGAGTTATATAGTCTGCCCCCCTTTGGACCCGGTGCGTGTTACAAACCGGGTCCAAAGACCTTTTGGACCCGGTTTGTATTACAAACCGGGTCCAAAGGCCCCTTTGCTTCGCTGCGCGCGCAAAGGCCTTTAGGCCCGGTTTGTAATACAAACCGGGTCCAAAGGCCAAATTTTTTTTAAAAATTTCATTCCCGCCTTATTTCAAATGAAAAAAAGCCACCGCACTGCCACACGTGTCCACCGCCGTGTAGTGGCCACTGTCGCCACCGCCACCGCCTGGCCACCACCGTCACCGCCATGTACGGGCCACCGCCGTGTACTGCCCACCACCGCCACCGCCGTGTACTGCCCACCACCGCCACCGCCATGTACTGGCCCCACCGCCACCGCCGTGCGACGTGTAGATCCCGCTTCCACGTGCCACGCCCCGCCGCTTCCCCGCGCCACCTGTCGCCAAACTTGCCGCGTCGCTGTGCTATAAAGCGCCGCGTGCGCGCGGAACCACACGTCGTCGTCGCCTCCGTTCATTCGTCGCCGGGATGCCGCCGCGCCGTCGCGGCTCGTCCGGTTTCCGTGGCGTCCGAGCGCGACCGAACGGTAGGTTCTACGCCGAGATGCGTGCCGGTGGCTTCCGGCTCACCCTCGGCACGTACAACACCCCGGAGCTGGCGGCGCGCGCTTACGACGCGGCCGCATGGCGATTTCGGCGGCCACGGTGCGACATGAACTTCCCAGACGTCGAATCGCTAGAGGAGGCGGAGTTCCTCGCGCCGACGCCGTGCCTCGTCGACGACGAGGACCGTCGCCGCCACCGCCAGGTGCAGCGCCGGATCGCAATCGCCGAGCACGACGAGGAGTTGATGCGCCAGTGGAGGGCGCAGTTCCCCAACGACGTCGACAACACCGCCAGATTACATGTGGAATTAAAGTACAGAACTCAACTGAAAATTAATTAAGATACATGGCCAGATAGTACTCGTGCCTAGCCCTATAGTACTCGTGCCTAGCTCAACTGAAAATTAATTAAGATACATGGCCAGATTCGACTGTTCGAGTCATTCAGTCATACTCGTGCCTGGCCCTATAGTACTCGCCACTGTAGTCGTCGTAGTCGCCGTCATCATCGTCGCTGGCATCGGGGTCGCGGTAGTCAAACCTCGGCGGGAGAGCACGCGTGGGCTGGGACTGAGGGTAGCGCAGGCGGGGGCCACGGTGGGCCATGACGCCCTGGAGAGTTCGGTCGCGCCACCACAGCCGACGGCCGGCCTCGTTGAAGTTCGAAGGAGGCGGGCCGCCGTCCTCGTGCCTGGCGAGCGCCCTCTCACGCCGATTGATGAAGAAGCTCTCCCAAGTCGGGCTGTAGTCGGGATGCCACTGGGGATTCCTCCGCTGCTCTGGCGTGAGCTCGAAGTAGTAGTGGTTCATGATGGCCATCTCGCGCGCCACACCTAGAGGGACAGGAGGGACCGGTACCCCTCCGACGCTCAGCAACCAGCCGGTAGGGACGCGGTAGCCCGGCGGGCAGGGGTAGTTCGACGCGCAAAGCGCCTCCGCCTCCCGGAGGGTTAGAGATACGATGGAAGCCATGTGACCTGGTGATGAGGTTTGCAGATATGAGTCTAGATGTGATATGTAAATGGAGGCCAAGCCAACATATATATAGTGAAAAAATGGCGGGAGGACGGAGGCGGGAAGCAGTGGAAAGCGCGGGAAGAAAAATAGGCGGGAACGCAGTGGCGCCAAAAACTGTCGGTGGGATAAGGACGTGTGGGTAACCTTTAGTCCCGGCTGGTGGGTACAACCGGGAGTAAAGATCATTTTTTTGTCATATCTAACAAAAGTGTCGGTGGGATAAAGACGTGTGGGTAACCTTTAGTCCCGGCTGGTGGGTACAACCGGGACGAAAGATCCTTTTTTTGTCATCTAACAAAATTGTCGGTGGGATAAAGACGTGTGGGTAACCTTTAGTCCCGGCTGGTGGGTACAACCGGGACGAAAGATCCTTTTTTGTCATCTAACAAAACTGTCGGTGGGATAAGGACGTGTGGGTAACCTTTAGTCCCGGCTGGTGGGTACAACCGGGACTAAAGATGTCGGCAGGATAAGAACGCATGGGTGGACGCACTGCTCGATGAGATAAAGCATGTAGCGCACGATGCCCTGTCGAGTAGAAGCGGTGCTGTGCCTATAAAAGGAGCATCGATACGGCTTGCCAAGCAGATCAACAAGCCAAGCAGAGATTCATTCCCATGGATTGGAAAATCTCCCGTGGCGCAGCTTCTCGAAGATGTTGTTGGTGCACACGCCCTACGGCATCTTCGGAAGCTGCGCCTCGGAATTTTTTCCCTGCAAGCCTGTGAACGACTACATCTCCTCTAACAGTGTTGGGGAAAGGGTTGGGAAATCTCCCGTGGCGCAACTTCTCGAAGATGTCGTTGGTGCACAAGCCTTACGGCATCTTCGGAAGTTGCTCCTCGGAATTTTTTCCTGCAAGCCCCTGAACGACTACATCTCCTCTAATAGTGTTGGGGAAAGGGTTGGGAAATCTCCCGTGGCGCAGTTTCTCGAAGATGTTGTTGGTGCACATGCCCTACGGCATCTTCGGAAACTGCGCCTCGGAATTTTTCCCCTGCAAACCCGTGAACGACTACATCTCCTCTATATATATGGTACAAAAAGCCAACCACATCTCCACTTTTCATATCTTACATACAGTTAAATGATTACACAAAAATAAATGGGAAATTGATTGCCATGTTGAGATACTCATTTGTGCCATGGAGCATCTTCATCATTTAATCTTCTTCGGCCTTAACCATGGAGCATCTTCATCATTTAACTTGATGCTTGGATCAATGTTCACTCTGAAGGGTGGAATTTCATCAAACTGATTATAATCTTCTGACATGTCTGTCTTGTCCTCCACTCCCACGATGTTTCTTTTTCCAGAAAGAACTATGTGGCGCTTTGGCTCATCGTTTGATGTATTTGTTTCCTTATGTTTCCTTTTTCTTGGTTTGGTAGACATATCCTTCACATAGAAAACCTGGGCCACATCCTTGGCTAGGACGAATGGTTCGTCTCTATACCCAAGATTGTTGAGATCCACTGTTGTCATTCCATACAACTTGTCTACCTGAACCCCGCCTCCTGTTTTGTTGACCCATTTGCACCTAAACAAAGGGACCTTAAAAGAAGGTCCATACTCAAGTTCCCAGATATCCTCTATGTAACCATAATATGTGTCATTTGGGCCTTCATTCATTATTGCATCAAAGCGGACACCACTGTTTTGGTTGGTGCTCTTTTTATCTTGGGCGATCGTGTAAAATGTATTCCCATTTATCTCGTACCCTTGGAAAGTCACTACAGTCGAAGATGGTGTCTGGGCCAGCAAGTACAACTGATCTTCAATATCTTTGTTATTCAGGAGATGTTTTTGCAACCAACCGCCGAAAGTCGACATGTGTTCACGTCTAATCCAATCGTTCGACTGCCCCGGGTTCTGGGAGCGTAGAAAGTTCTTGTGGTCACCGATATACGGAGCCACCATGGTGGAACTTTGTAGAACTGTGTAGTGTGCTTGAGTCAAAGAAATCCCGTCCCTACATATCATTGATTTCCTTCCTAGCGTGCCTTTTCCACTTAGTCTCCCTTCATGCCGCGATTCAGGAACACCAATCGGCTTAAGGTCAGGAATAAAGTCAACACAGAATTCAATGACCTCCTCTGTTCCATAGCCCTTGGAGATGCTTCCTTCTGGCCTAGCACGGTTATGAACATATTTCTTCAAGACTCCCATGAACCTCTCGAAGGGGAACATATTGTGTAGAAACACAGGACCGAGAATGGAAATCTCATCGACCAGGTGAACGAGGAGATGTGTCATAATATTGAAGAAGGATGGTGGGAACACCAGCTCAAAACTAACGAGACATTGGACCACATCATTCTGCAACCTCGGTAGAATTTCCGGGTTTATTACCTTCTGAGAAATTGCATTGAGGAATGCACATAGCTTCACAATGGGCAGTCGAACATTTTTCGGTAGAAGCCCCCTCAATGCAATCGGAAGCAACTGTGTCATTATCACGTGACAGTCATGAGACTTCAGGTTCTGGAATGTTTTCTTCTCCATATTTATTATTCCCTTTATATTGGAGGAGAAGCCAGACGGGACCTTGATACTGCTAAGACATTCAAAAAATATTTCCTTCTCTACTTTTGTAAGAGCGTAGCTGGATAAATGACGTCCTTTAACTCTCTCATGCAGATTTTTGGGGTCTTTCCAACGTTGCTGGTCCTCCCGTGCTTCTGGTGTATCTTTTGTCTTCCCGTACACACCCAGAAAGCCTAGCAGGTTCACGCAAAGATTCTTCGTCACGTGCATCACATCGATTGAAGAGCGGACCTCTAAGACTTCCCAATAGGGTAGATCCCAAAATATAGATTTCTTCTTCCACATGGGCGCGTGTCCGGCATCGTCATTCGGAACAGACCGTCCGCCAGGACCCTTTCCAAATATTACATCTAGATCCTTGACCATACCAAATATATCAACACCATCACGATGGGGAGGCTTCCTCCGGTGATCAGCCTCACCGTTGTAATGCTTGCCTTTCTTTCTTACGGGATGGGTAATCCTAAGAAATCGACGATGCCCCAGGTACACGACCTTCTGACCTTTTTCCAAATAATCACCTTCGAGCTCATGTAAACAGTGTGTGCATGCATTGTATCCCTTGTTTGACTGTCCTGAAATGTTACCAAGAGCAGGCCAGTCATTGATGGTTACGAAAAGCATCGCTCTTAGGTCAAATTCCTCCTGCTTGTGCTCGTCCCACACACGTACACCTGCTAGGGACCACAGCTGTAGAAGTTCTTCGACTAATGGCTTCAGGTACACATCAATGTCATTCCCGGGTTGCTTCGGGCCTTGTATGAGCACTGGCATCATAATGAACTTCCGCTTCATGCACAACCAAGGAGGAAGGTTATATATACAAAGAGTCACAGGCCAGGTGCTATGGCTGCAGCTCTGCTCTCCAAAAGGATTCATGCCATCTGTACTGAGACCAAACCTTAAGTTCCTTGCATCCTGTGCAAAGTTTGGGAACTCTCTATCGATTTTTCTCCATTGGGATCCATCAGCAGGGTGCCTCAACATCACGTCTTTCTTACGGTCTTCTTTGTGCCATCGCAACAACCTAGCATGCTCTTTATTCCTGAACAAGCGTTTCAGCCGTGGTATTATAGGAGCATACCACATAACCTTGGCAGGAACCCTCTTCCTGGGGCGCTCGCCCTCAACATCACCAGGGTCATCTCGTCTGATCTTATACCGCAATGCAGTGCACACCGGACATGCATCCAAATTCTCGTACTCATCGCGGTAGAGGATGCAGTCATTAATGCATGCATGTATCTTTTGCACATCTAATCCTAGAGGGCAGACAATCTTCTTCGCTTCGTACGTACTGGCGGGCAATTCGTTACCCCTTGGAAGCTTCCTCTTAATTATTGTCAGCAACTTTCCAAATCCTAAGTCAGTGACACCGTTCTCTGCCTTCCATTGCAACAATTCCAGTGTGCTGCCTAGCTTTTTATGGCCATCTTCGCAAGTTGGGTATAACAATTTGTTGTGATCTTCTATCATCTTGTCGAAGGCCAACCTTTCCTTTTCAGTTTCACATTCTCTCCTTGCATCAGCAATGGCCCGGCCAAGATCATCATCAGCAGGCTCATCTGGTGCCTCTTGATCTTCTACTTCATTGTCTTCATTGCCTTCTGCAGTATCATCGTATTCAGGGAAATTGGGATAACCGTCATCATCCTCTTCCTCTTCGTCATTGTCTTCCATCATAACCCCTCTTTCTCCGTGCTTGGTCCAACAATAGTAACTGGGCATGAAACCGGATCGCAGAAGGTGGCTGTGAATGAGACTCGAGCGAGCGTAATTTACGGTATTCTTGCAGTCCACACATGGACAATACATGAAGCCACCATGTTTGTTTGCCTCCGCCACGGCCATAAAATTATCCAGGCCCGCAGTGAACTCGTCAAACCGTCGGTCAATGTACATCCATTGCCGATTCATCTGCATGATATAATTAAGCTGATCAAAACCATTACAGAACATCACGATGTATATATACACATGCATTTTATCAATTGCAGATGAAAAGGATAAAGTTGTTAACCTCGATGAAGAAGAAAAAAGCAAGTTAAGTGTGGCTTGATTTGTGTAAACTCAAGTGGCAAATCCTCTTAAGCATTTCATCAAACACCTCTTGTGCATGTGAAGAAGAGAGGAGAGCAATACACCCTCTTGTGAAGATAGTGAAAAAATGGCTAAGTGTGGCTCACACTTGGGCAGGGGCAAGGTTATATAGCCAGAGGGGGGCCTTTGGACCCGGTTTGTCATACAAACCGGGACTAAAGGGTTCCCTAGGCTGACACGGCCTGGCGCGCCCTGCGGGTGGACCCTTTGGACCCGGTTTGTATGACAAACCGGGTCCAAAGGCCGCTACAGGACAGGCGCCAGCGGGTGGGGTCGTCCTGGGCAGAAACGAACCGGGTCCAATGGGGTCATTGGACCCGGTTTGGTTCAGCAGTGGGTCATTTGCTTGGGACCAAAGGCCTCTTCTCCACTAGTGTGAGTTGTCCACCCGTTGGTTGATGATGTTAAGGTTGCGAGCTTTATCTGCTTGGCCCTTTTATATTATGTGGTAATGCACCTTAAACAAATAAGAAAGAACAACGAGCTCTGCCTCATCTATTACAAAAACTGCCCCTAATGACCGGAAGTGCATAAAACCAAGATTTACTGTAATTTAGGTTGGCAGGCATCTGGGTTAGCAGGAAAGCACTTATAAGCCCTTTTAATGCAGCATTGACTAGATCCTGAACCAACTCCCAGTAATAAAAAATGTCCTGATGTGTTGACCTATGATGCTTTGTGCTAAGTACCTTCCTTTTGTTAGACTTAGGTGGGACAACTCTTAGGAATTGAGAACCATCAAATTTTGTTTCATAAAAAATATTTAGTTTGATGGTAGGCTGGAACAATCTTTAGTTTGATGGTAGGCTGAAACACTGAAAATATGATTTGTTGAGTGGGGATACAGATCTTGATGCAATGGATGTTAAATTTTGCATCAGAAATATCTGATTTTCATGTGCATTGTGAGTGACATGGTGTGTGCATAATGCTCATGATAGTTTCTCCTGCTCATAGAGCTCCCATTGTATCAACTAATATAATCAGTTGCTGCAGGTAACTTCTGATTGTATAATGGACCACAAAGCTTACGAGGTAAGGGGTGGGGGGATGTGTTAAGAATCCTTCACTGAGTTGGATGATCAGGTTCATGTTGTTTCTTAGCTTCCTCAGTCTAATTAGTCTTGTTTCCCTATGCAAGGCACTCATTCATATATCAGAACCATGGTACTATTAGTATTATCTGATTACAGCAAAATGGAGTAACTTGGACGTTTCCACAATGAATTTAATAAACTAAGGTATGTTTTTGTGTTTGTCTTGTGATGTAATTGATGACAATCTGACCTATCTCACAGGTACTAATACCGCTCGCTATGTTGATAAATATCTTCCCTGCTACTACTGAAATTGTGCTACTGTAGATTTCATGAATAAAAAGCTATGTCATTTTCATCTTGTGATTTCTAATGGTATGTATCTTTGTGCTAGGAGTACCTTAGAGATAGTTCATGATAAAATATCTACTCACCTCTGGTGATGTTTATTTTGTGCAAATGAAGAAATATGCTTGATTAATGATTTAAGTTCTATATTAGTTCAACAATGGTCAACATTGATTTCTTGTCGTAAGGTGTTTGCTGCTACATCAATGTATTGACCAGTCAAATTGTAATATAGGTATTTATGTACTTATTTTCTCATTCCATTTTAAGATATTTATCTTGATTTCCTTTTTCTAATTGAGCAAATGCTAAAGGGTGAGGAAGAAGTGCGAGGTTGATATAATCAATAAATGCTGCCACATTTCACTTAGACTATCCTGGAGTTTCCGTAGAGTCGTCCATATACCATATCAACATTTTTTTAGTTGTGTTCTTCAAGTGAAAATCAAATGATATGTAAGGTAGCTGTGTAAAAGTAAACAAAATACCAAGATTTTGGTTTAGAGGTTGGCTACAAGCACATCACCAAAGTGGAACCTTGAGCCGCAGAGGGGAAGAGCAAAACCAGAGGGGAACTATGTTGCTAAAGCGGATTTGTGCTTGGCGCCATGACCAACCAAAGTCATTTGTTGCAGTTGCATGTTACGTGTTTTGGAAAATTTGGCCATTAATTGTGTTGCGTGTTCAAGTTATTTGTTTTTGCTTTAGACAATGGTATTCAAAAAATTTGTAGCTCTGATTTTTTTCTTTAGCCTTCACTAATGAATTATAAATGGTCGACATATAGTGCAGCCACTGTAGGGCAACGATACATGGTGGAGAACCATGGTGGGGCAAGGACAACATTGACCATTTATTGAGCACTTAGCCGAAGCCATTTTGTTGCCAGCCGGGAGGTCATTGAGCAGCTCGTTGTTGCGGGGCTGGAAGGCGATGGTGGCACAAGTCACTGATCTTTTGTGTACTTTATTGATGTAGAAATGTGTGAATCAAGTTTAATGGTAATGACATATGTTTCTCGTGCCGGATGGTTACAAGTTGAGCATTTATTTTCATTACACCCAATATACCATGCGAAATAAAGTCAAAGACAATGTTTCTAACGTTGTATGAGAATATCTTAAGTGTGCCAGAGACTAAAGTCTGCAAAGTGAATTGATATTGTTTCTAGAATACTTAGTGGATATTTATGTTATATACTTACATGCATTGATAGTTCGTGGCAACGCACGAGCATTCAACTAGTAGAGTATAAGACTTGGAAACTAAGAAACCTCCTAGGGAGAATATGGAAACAATCCTAATACAATCCCGTGTAATCTATAACTACCAAATATACTCTAACACTCCCCCGCAGTCGTAGCGGTAGCGACGTGAACAACAGTAGCGTCGCGGACGGTCAGACTGGAGAGAAGCCGAAGGTAGGAACCAACGGGCTGACACTCCCCCGCAGTCATAGCGGGAGCGTCGTGGACGGAGTTGCGTCGCGGATGCTTGGACTGTAGAGGAAGCTGGTGAGGCGCAGGCGAGGTGGTAGCCCTTTATGCCGATGTCGAGGTAGCCGAGAGCGTGGGTGCTGCAGCCTTGGTCGAGGGAGCCGCGCGAGGGATTGCCGTGGTCGATGTCGTGGCCGGGTGCCGGTGTCGATGTAGCCGCAGGCGAGGTGGTGTGCGAGGAGAGTGACGGAGACGCGCCGAGGCAGTCGTGGAGATGGTCGATGCCGAAGTCGATGCAGTCTGAGCCGTCGAGGACGAAGTGCAACCATAGTTTTGCCAGAACTAGGCGCACGTCGGGGACGAAGGCATACTCTGGTTTTGCCAGAACCGAGTACGCATAGAAGAACTCGGCGGTGACGCGGTCGAGGCAGTCGTAGAGGCGATGCCGATGAAGACGTCGTCGAAGCCGATGAAGACGAGGCGCCGGTCCGAGCTTGCCAGGCCCGGGGACGCGTCGGGGACGAAGGCACGTACCGGTGTTGCCAGTACCGGGCGTGCGGGGGTAGGGAACATTACAAAGTGCGCGCCATGTCGGAGTAGACTAGTAGAGGAGGTCTCGACGACGGGTGTCGGAGTAGAGGAGCAGGTGGTGTAGTCGGGGAAGAGGCGAGTCTCGACGACGGGTGTCGGAGTAGAGAAGCAGGTGGCGTAGTCGGGGAAGAGGCGAGGACGCTGGCGGCAAAGCTGTAGTGTACGAAGACGTAGAAGGCGGCTAACCCAGCGGTGACCTGGGGTGGTCATGCTGACGCCTAGACGGGCGTTGCGGTGGTCGGCGAGCCCAGCGCGACCTGAAGTGGTTGGCGAGCCCAGCGGCGACCTGAGGTGGAGGCGCGGCGGCGGTACACGAAGTAGGCGAGGAAGACCCGGCGGCGTGACGAAGACCATGCGCGGACGGAGGCGACCTGCGCCGAAGGGGTGGCGCTGTGGGAGTGGTACGTCTCCAACGTATCTATAATTTCTTATGTTCCATGCTACTTTTATGACAATAGTCACATGTTTTATACATACTTTACATCATTATTATGCATTTTCCAGCACTAACCTATTAACAAGATGCCGAAGCGCCGTTGTTGTTTTCTGCTGTTTGGTTTCAGAAATCCTACAAAGGAAATATTCTCGGAATTGGACGAAATCAACGCCAAGGGTCTTATTTTTCCACGGAGCTTCCAGAAGACCGAAGGGGATATGAAGTGGGGCGACGAGGCGCCCACACCATAGGGCCGCGCGGCCAGGGTGGGGCCCGCGCCGCCCTATTGTGTGGGGCCCTCGTGCCTCCACCGACGCTGCCCTTCCGCCTACTTAAACTCTCCGTCGCGAAACCCTATTACCGAGAGCCACGATACGAAAATACTTCCAGAGACGCCGCCGCCAATCCCATCTCGGGGATTCAGGAGATCGTCCGGCACCTGCCGGGAGAGGGAATCATCACCGGAGGGCTCTACATCACCATGCCCGCCTCCGGACTGATGCGTGAGTAGTTCATCCTTGGACTATGTGTCCATAGCAGTAGCTAGATGGTTGTCTTCTCCTCTTGTGCTATCATGTTTAGATCTTGTGAGCTGCCTAACATGATCAAGATCATCTGATTATTGATCTATCATATATGTGTTACATGTTGTGTTTGGTGGGATCCGATGAATATGAAATACTATGTCAAGTTGATTATTGATCTATCATATATGTGTTGTTTATGTTCTTGCATGCTCTCCGTTGCTAGTAGAGGCTCTGGCCAAGTTGATACTTGTAACTCCAAGAGGGAGTATTTATGCTCGATAGTGGGTTCATGCCTCCATTGAATCTGGGACAGTGACAGAAAGTTCTAAGGTTGTGGATGTGCTGTTGCCACTAGGGATAAAACATCAATGCTTTGTCTAAGGATATTTGTGTTGATTACATTACGCACCATACTTAATGCAATTGTCTGTTGTTTGCAACTTAATACTGGAAGGGGTGCGGATGCTAACCCGAAGGTGGACTTTTTAGGATAGATGCATGCTGGATGGCGGTCTATGTTCTTTGTCGTAATGCCCTGATTAAATCTCATAGTGATCATCATGATATGTATATGAATCTTTATTTGTCAATTGCCCACCTGTAATTTGTTCACCCAGCATGTTATTTATCTTATTGGAGAGACACCACTAGTGAACTGTGGACCCCGGTCCATTCTTTTACATCTGAAATACAATCTACTGCAATCTCTATTCTTTGTTGTTCTTCGCAAACAAACATTATTCTCCACACCATACGTTTAATCCTTTGTTTTCAGCAAGCCGGTGAGATTGACAACATCACTGTTACGTTGGGGCAAAGTATCTTGATTGTGTTGTGCAGGTTCCACGTTGGTGCCGGAATCCCTCGTGTTGCGCCGCACTACACTCCTCCACCAACAACCTTCACGTGGCCTTCATCTCCTACTGGTTTGATAAACCTTGGTTTCATACTGATGGAAACTTGCTTCTATACGCATCACACCTTTTACTTGGGGTTCCCAACGGACGTGTGCTTCACGCGTTATCAAGCTAAATTTCTGGCACCGTTGCCGAGGAGAACAAGACATGCTGCAAGGGAAGTCTCCCACATCCAATCTCTTTACTTTGTTTTTGTCTTGCTTTACTTTATTTTATTTTCTGTCTTGTTTGCTTTATATAAAAAAAACACAAAAAAATTAGTTGCTTTACTTTACTGTCTTGTTTACTTGCTTTATATGAAAACACAAAAAAAATTAGTTACTTGTCTTTACTTTATTCTATTTGCTTAGTTTACTTTTATTACTGCTACAATGGGTACTCCTGAAAATACTAAGTTGTGTGACTTCACTAGCACAAATAATAATGATTTTATATGTACTCTTATTGCTCCACCTGCTACTACAGCAGAATTCTATGAAATTAAACCTGCTTTACTGAATCTTGTTATGAGTGATTAATTTTCTGGTGTTAGTACTGATGATGCTGCTGCCCATCTTAATAATTTTGTTGAACTTTGTGAAATGCAAAAGTATAAGGATATAGATGGTGATATTATAAAACTGAAATTGTTTCCTTTCTCCTTAAGAGGAAGAGCTAAAGATTGGTTGCTTTCTTTGCCTAAAAATAGTATTGATTCATGGACTAAATGTAAAGATGCTTTTATTGGTAAATATTATCCCCTGCTAAGATTATATCTTTGAGAAGTAGCATTATGAACTTTAAGCAATTTGATAATGAACATGTTGCTCAAGCATGGGAGAGAATGAAAGCTTTGGTAAAGAATTGCCCTACCCATGGACTAACTACTTGGATGATCATCCAAACCTTTTATGCAGGATTGAATTTTTCCTCGAGGAACCTATTGGATTCAGCTGCTGGAGGTACTTTTATGTCCATCACCTTGGGCGCCGCAACAAAGCTTCTTGATGATATGATGATCAATTACTCTGAATGGCACACTGAAAGAACTCCTCAAGGTAAGAACGTAAATGCTATTATGTCTATGCTTGCAAATGGTAGATCTCATGTTGATCCTAATAATGTTCCTTTAGCTTCATTGGTTGCTCAAGAAGAGCATGTTGATGTGAATTTCATTAAGGATAATAATTTCAACAACAATGCTTATAGGAATAATTATGGTAACAACAACAATAGGCCATATCCTTCTAATAATGGTAGTGGTTATGGTAATTCTTATGGTAGATCTGTTTTGCCTAGTGAGGAAAAGATACTGGAAATTAAAAGAACTACTAAGAGCTTTATGCAATCACAATATGAGCAAAATCAATTGTTTACTAAAACTATGAATGAACAATCTGCCTTGTTGAAAAATATAGGAAATCAACTTGAAATTTTGAATGTGAAAATTTCTGGTTTGCAAACTAAACTTTCAAATGCTGAAAATCGAATCTCATATATGTCTGAATCACAATCTTCTTTAATTAATAAAATGGCTGCTAAACCTGAGGATAATGATAAAAAATTTCTTGCTACAGCAAATGCCATCCAAGTTCGAATTAATGATAATATTAGAATGTTGGCTGAATTGCATGCTAGGTGGGAAAGAGAAGAAAAAGAAAAACTTGCTAAAGAGAATAATGTAGCCAATGTTTGGACTATTACCACCACTAGTAATGTTAATTCTTCACATGTTGCTAAACCTCCTACTATCAATGGTAAAATAATTAGTGTTGGCAATGATTCAACTCCTAGTACAAAGCGTGTAAAATTGCCTGCTGCTGAAACTGTTTGTGATAATAGTGCTGAAATTTTTCAGAATGCTGTAGATCATAATGGTTTAGATTTTGATGATTGTCATATTACTGAAGTTATTAAGTTCTTACAAAAACTTGCTAGAAGTCCTAATGCTAGTGCTACAAATTTAGCCTTTACAAAACATATTACAAATGCACTCATTAAAGCTAGGGAAGAGAAATTAAAACTTGAAGCTTCTATTCCTAGGAAGTTGGAAGATGGTTGGGAGCCCATCATTAAGATGAAATTTAATGATTTTGATTGTAATGCTTTATGTGATCTTGGTGCAAGTATTTCTGTTATGCCTAAGAAAATTTATGATATGCTTGACTTGCCACCAATGAAAAATTGTTATTTGGATGTTAATCTTGCTGATAATTCTCTAAAGAAACCTTTGGGAGGATTGATAATGTTCGCATTACGGTTAACAATAACCTTGTCCCCGTTGATTTTGTTGTCTTGGATATTGAATGCAATGCATCTTGTCCTATTGTCTTGGGAAGACCCTTTCTTCGAACTGTTGGTGATGTTATTGATATGAAAGAAGGAAATATTAAGTATCAATTTCCTCTCAAAAAATGTATGGAACACTTCCCTAGAAAGAGAATGAAGTTGCCTTTTGATTCTATTATTAGAACAAATTATGATGTTGATGTTTCTTCTCTTGATGTTACTTGATTTGCACTTTCTAGCTGAAAGGCGTTAAAGAAAAGCACTTCTTGGGAGATAACCCATGGTTTTATTTTTACTACTGTATTGTTGAGTCTTGGAATCTGTTACTACTGTAGCAACCTCTCCTTATCATGTTTTTGTGCCAACTAAAGTCTCTATAGTAAGGTTGATACTAGATTTGGATTTCTGCGCAGAAACAGATTTGCTGTCTGTCACGAATTCGCGTCCTTCTCTCTGTAGAAGAATCAAAAAAATCTGCCAATTTACGTGCGTGATCCTCAGATATATACGCAAGTTTCATTAGTTTGGAGTTTTTCCATCTGAGCAAGTTAAGTGCCTCAGAAAATTCGTCTTTACGGACTGTTCTGTTTTGACAGATTCTGCCTTTTATTTCGCATTGCCTCTTTTGCTATGTTGAATGGATTTCTTTGTTCCATTAACTTTCACTAGCCTTGGGTAATGTCCAAAAGTGTTATGAATGATTATGTCACCTCTGAATATGTGAATTTTTGATTATGCACTAACCCTCTAATGAGTTTGCTTTAAGTTTGGTGTGGAGGAAGTTTTCAAGGGTCAAGAGAAGAGGATGATACAATATTATCAAGAAGAGTGAAAAGTCTAAGCTTGGGGATGCCCCCGTGGTTCATCCCTGCATATTTTAAGAAGACTCAAGCATCTAAGCTTGGGGATGCCCAAGGCATCCCCTTCTTCATCGATAACTTATCAGGTCACTTCTAGTGAAACTATATTTTTATTCCATCACATCTTATATTCTTTACTTGGAGCATCTGTTTGCTTTTATTTTTGTTTTGGTTTGAATAAAGTTGGATCCCACAATCCTTGTATTGGAGATATTACGCTCCGCTTTTTCATTTGAACACTTGTGTTCTTAGTTATGCTTTAATGTTCATGGCGAAGGCTGAAAATTGCTTCGTTGATTGCTATTTGGTTGGAATCAGAAAATGCTTCATATGGTTTTGAATAATTTGATACTTGGCAATTGTTTTGAGCTCTCATAGATCATGTTTAAGCTCTTGCATCATGTAGTTTAAATCTATTAGTGGAGAACTACCGTAGAGCTTGTTGAAATTTGGTTTGCATGATTGGTCTCTCTAAGGTCTAGATATTTTCTGGTAAAAGTGTTTGAACAACAAGGAAGATAGTGTAGAGTCTTATAATGCTTGCAATATGTTCTTGTGTAAGTTTTGATGTACCTGTTCATACTTGTGTTTGCTTCAAACAACCTTGCTAGCCAAAGCCTTGTACTGAGAGGAAATGCTTCTCGTGCATCCAAACACCTTGAGCCAAAACCCATGCCATTTGTGTCCACTATATCTACCTACTATGTGGTATTTTTCTGCCATTCCACTTGAGTGCTACCTCTAAAATTTCATTCCTTTGTCTTTGCAATATATAGCTCATGGGAAAATAGCTTAAAAACAATTGTGGTGATGAATATGTAGCTATGTGTTTTAGTTCTTATAAGTTGCTTGTTGAGCGGTAACCATGTTTCTTGGGACGCCATCAACTTTTACACCTTTGTTGAATATCATGTGAGTTGCTATGCATGTTCGTCTTGTCTGAAGTAAGGGTGATTTATCATGATCAAATGGTTTGAGTATGCATATGTTAGAGAAGAACATTGGGCCGCTAACCAAAGCCATGTATCATGGTGGAAGTTCTCAGTTTGGACATCCATCCTCAATCTCTTATGAGAATATTATCTGTTGTTGAATGCTTATGCATTAAAGAGGAGTCCATTATCTGTTTTCTATGTTGTCCCGGTATGGATGTCCTAAGTTGAGATCTATTAAAAACGAGAAATCAAATGCGATTTATCTCCTTGGACCTTTGTACATGCGGCATAGAGGTACCCCTTTGTGACACTTGGTTGAAACATATGTTATGCAATGATAATCCATGTAAATCCAAGCTAATTAGGACAAGGTGTGGGCACTATTGGTATTCTATGCATGAGGCTTGCAACTTGTAGGAAGTATTATGCATAACTCATATGGATTATTACTACCGTTGACAAAATTGTTTCTATGTTTTCAAAACAAAAGCTCTAGCACAAAAATAGTAATCAATGCTTCCCTCTGCGAAGGGCCTTTCTTTTACTTTATGTTGAGTCAGTTTACCTACTTCTTTCTATCTTAGAAGCAAACACTTGTGTTAACTGTGTGCATTGATTCTTACATGTTTACTTATTGCACTTGTTATATTACTCTATGTTGACAATTATCCATGAGATATACATGTTACAAGTTGAAAGCAATTGCTGAAACTTAATCATCCTATGTGTTGCTTCAAAACTTTCTACTTTGAATCTATTGCTTTATGAGTTAGCTCTTGTGCAAGTATTTTTGATATTTGTCTTGAAAGTACTATTAATGAAAAGTTTTGCTATATGATTCAGTTGTTTAGTCATTATCTCTTTGTTAGCAATCTATTGCTTTGAATCACTCCATTCATCTCATATGCTTTACAATAATGGTGTTCAAGATTATGTTGGTAGCATGTCACTTCAGAAATTATTGTTGTTTTCGTTTACCTAATCGAGGGCGAGTAGGAACTAAGCTTGGGGATGCTTGATACGTCTCCAACGTATCTATAATTTCTTATGTTCCATGCTACTTTTATG
The DNA here is from genome assembly GCA_030979885.1 of Lolium multiflorum. Lineage (NCBI taxonomy): Eukaryota > Viridiplantae > Streptophyta > Magnoliopsida > Poales > Poaceae > Lolium > Lolium multiflorum. The sequence goes on from CM061750.1 coordinate 420,154,520, forward strand.
ACAATACTCACATGTTTTATACATACTTTACATCATTATTATGCATTTTCCGGCACTAACCTATTAACAAGATGCCGAAGCGCTAGTTGTTGTTTCTGCTGTTTTTGGTTTCAGAAATCCTTCAAAGGAAATATTCTCGGAATTGGACGAAATCAACGCCTGTGGTCTTATTTTTCCGAGCTCCAGAGACCGAAGGGGATACGAAGTGGGGCGACAGGCGCCCACACCATAGGGCCGCGGCCAGGGTGGGGCCTGCGCCGCCCTATTGTGTGGGGCCTTCGTGCCTCCACCGACGCTGCCTTTCCGCCTACTTAAACTCTCCGTCGCGAAAACCCTATTACCGAGAGCTACGATACAGAAATACTTCCAGAGACGCTGCCGCCGCCAATCCCATCTCGGGGGATTCAGGAGATCGCCCGGCACCCTGCCGGAGAGGGGAATCATCACCGGGGGCTCTACATCACCATGCCCGCCTCCGGACCGATGCGTGAGTAGTTCATCCTTGGACTATGGGTCCATAGCAGTAGCTAGATGGTTGTCTTCTCCTCTTGTGCTATCATGTTTAGATCTTGTGAGCTGCCTAACATGATCAAGATCATCTATTTGTAATGCTACATGTTGTGTTTGGTGGGATCCGATAATAACCTGAAGGTGGAATTTTTAGGCATAGATGCATGCTGGATGGCGGTCTATGTTCTTTGTCGCAATGCCCTGATTAAATCTCATAGTGATCATCATGATATGTATATGAATCTTTATTTGTCAATTGCCCACCTGTAATTTGTTCACCCAACATGTTATTTATTTTATTGGAGAGACACCACTAGTGAACTGTGGACCCCGGTCCATTCTTTTACATCTGAAATACAATCTACTGCAACCTCTGTTCTTGTTGTTCTTCGCAAACAAACATCATTCTCCACACCATACGTTTAATCCTTTGTTTTCAGCAAGCCGGTGAGATTGACAACCTCAGTGTTACGTTGGGGCAAAGTGTCTTGATTGTGTTGTGCAGGTTCCACGTTGGCGCCGATCCCTGGTGTTGCGCCGCACTACACTCCTCCACCAACAACCTTCACGTGGCCTTCATCTCCTACTGTTCGATAAACCTTGGTTTCATACTGAGGGAAAATTGCTTCTATACGCATCACACCTTCCACTTGGGGTTCCCAACGGATATGGGCTTCACGCGTTATCAGGGGGCCTCGGACATCGATGCGTGGGGGACGACGAAGGTGACCGCGTGCAGCGACGCCACGGCCCAAGGGGGCGTAGCTGCCGGTGTCGGTGCAGCGGCGGGAGACCACCAGCGACGTACACGCCTCGGAAGGCGCGTCGGAGGCCGGTAGCATGGACCAAAGGCGGCGGCGCTGCGGCCCGAAGGGGCGACGCAGCGGCTCCCCGATGCTCGATCGGTGGTAGGCGCTTGCTCGGGGACGTGCTTGACGTAGACATGCGCGGAGTCGGTTGATCAGACCGACGCGGCACGCCATGGCGTGGACGACGCGCAGATCGGAGCCGATGGCGATGTTGTCGACGATGTCCCGGACGATAACGGTGGAGACGAGCCGGCGATGGAGACCGCGCAAGTGAGAGAGCCAGCTGCGTCGCACGTAGGGGCGCCCCGTGTGCAGCACACCCGGCTGTACCGTGTGGTTGATGGCCGGTGCAGGTCGATGCCGTTGTCGGAGTAGAGGCGCAAGTGGATGACGACGATGGGCGACTCAATCCGATCTATGATCGGTAAAACCAAAAAGAAAACACCGGACCGGTCGAGCGACCGGCGGAGCAAAAAGAAAATCAATCTACAGATTGGAAAAAAAGACTCGAGGGCAGCAGATCAACGGATCTGCGAACGAACCCTCATACGCGTTGCGCGGCCCCCCAGAGTAGATCATGGAGATCGACCTCCCCGGAGGCGGCGCAGAACTTTGCGGCAGCTAGGTCAAGGAGCGTGCCGCTCTGATACCAAGTTGAATGATAGAGAGAGGTTTGGCAGAATATGTTGGATGTTGTATTGCGCCTCATGGGCGAGTATATATAGAGTACAAGACTTGGAAGCTAAGAAACCTCCTAGGGAGAATATGGAAACAATCCTAATACAATCCCATGTAATCTACAACTACCAAATATACTCTAACACCCATGATCTCCTCGATTTCTCGCCGCCAGCATCGAGCTCCCCCGTCCATGGGAGCAATTCTCATACGTTGACTATGTAGGGATCGGCGAGCTGCCCACGGAGGTGCCGACGTCCGACTACGGCGTGGATGTCATGTATGAGATGATCAGCGACATGGTCACATGGACGACGCGCCGCGGCACAACGGAGGCACGGCCACTGCCGGGAAGATAGAGCGTTCCTAGCCACCGAGATGAAGTCCCCATCGGCATCATCCTCTTCAAGGTTACCATCAAGAAGAAAGACGTGGCCCTGATCGGGCTCGACTTGTCGCCGGTAGCCGGCCGCCGGCTGCGTCAAGTCCTGAGGGTGCTTCGTCAGGCTTGATTGCGCTTCCAGCAAAGCGTAAAGGGCGCTGTTTCTCTACCAAGAGAGCGACAGACGGAGTGTCGCTAAGGGGAACCGACGTGCAGGAGCTGTGAAGGCCGGTGTGAGATGGTGCTGGATGCGGCCGACCGCTCTTTCAGCTGCTCACCGGAACTGATGGAGACCTGTGTCGGATGCTCCCTGGCCAAACCGTGCTGGTGGCTAGATGCATCGACTTCCCTATCTTTGTTACCCAAAAGCTTCTGTGTGCAAAAGGATGGAAGGTTCTCCCAACACTGGTAGAAAAACGTTTATAGTCGCGGCCGCACTGCCATCGTCGTGGTTGCGGAACCGGTATTAAATATGAATCAAAAAACGCGGTCGAGCGACCGGCGGAGCAAAAACCAATCTACAGATTGGAAAAAAGACTCGAGGGCAGCGGATCAACGGATCGGCGAACGAACCCTCATACGGTTGCGCGGCCCCCGGAGTAGATCATGGAGATCGACCTCCCCGGCGGCGCGCGGAAACTTTGCGGCGGCTAGGTCAAGGAGCGTGTGATGACCCACAAGTATAGGGGGTGTATCGTAGTACTTTCGATAAATAAGAGTGTCGAACCCGACGAGGAGCAGAAGGTGTTGGCAAGCAGTTCGATGAAGGATTCACCGTAAATGCTCACAGACAAGTTTTCAGGGTTTTGATATAGCAGATAAATAAAGTACAAGTAAATAAAATGCGAGAGTAACAATTGCAGCGAGTGGCCCAATCCTTTTTAGCACAAAGGACAAGCGGTTTGTGTACTTATAATGACCAAATGTTCTTGAGGACACACGAGGATTTTAGTCTAGTGCTTTCGCTTCATATAGTTGATTAATCTTCATTGTTTTGATAAGTGTTGTGTGGGTGAACCTATGCTAATGCACCGCCCTTCCTAGGACTAATACATACTTGTGATTATACCCCTTGCAAGCATCCGCAAATACAAGAAAGTAATTAAGATAAATCTAACCACAGCCTTAAACTCTGAGATCCTGCTATCTCTCGCATCGATACTAACGGGGGTTTAGGTTTCTCACTCCGGCAACCCCACAATTAGCGAATACAAGATGTACTCCCCTAGGCCCATAAAGGTGAAGTATCATGTAGTCGACGTTCACATGACACCACTAGAAGAATAACACCACAACTTAAATATCAAACCATTAAATATTACTCAACATAGTTCACTACTAACATTTAGACTTCACCCATGTCCTCAAGAACTAAACAAACTACTCACGAGACATCATATTGAACATAATCAGAGGTGATATGATGATGAATAACAATCTGAACATAAACTTTGGTTCAATGGTTTCACTCAATAGCATCAATAACAAGTATTAATCGACACCGGGAAAGTTTCCCCTATCAAACAATCAAGATTTAACCCTAGATGTTACAGCGATGATGAGATGCAGCGGTGGAGATGGCGGTGTAGAGGGTGGAGATGATGATGATGATGATCCCAATGATGTCCAACTCGATGACGGTGGCGATGGTGACGATTTCCTCCGGGAGGGAATTTCCCGGCGGATTCCTGCTCGCCGGAGCTCTTTCTCTCTGGTGTCTCTCCGCCCCGCAGAGGCGGCTATGTCTATTCTCCGTATCCCCCGTGCCTTAGGTTTTCGGAGACGAAGAAGTACGCGAAGGAGAGGCGGCCGAGGGGGCTGTGGGCCCCCTCCCCACAAGGCGGCGCGACCAGGCCTGGGCCCGCGCCGGCCTATGGGGGGGCCCATGGCGGCCCTCCTCGATCCCTCCTTTTGGCTGGCTTCCTCTTCTGGAAAATAGGATGTTCTGTATAATTTTCATCAATGGTTGATCTTCAGAAATATGGTGTCCTGACGGTGTTTTTTCCAGCAGAATCCTGACTCCGGTGAATAATTCTCCAATAATCATGAAACATGCAAAATAGGTGAAATAACATAAGTATCATCTCTAAATATGAAATATTTCATTGAATAACAACAATTTATGATATAAAATAGTGATGAAAAATGGACGTATCAACTAAGCTTAGACTTCGCTTCTCCCCTAGCGAAACTGAGCTCAATGAACAAGACCACATGTTTATGGAGTGAAGAGTCGATAAATAAAATACGGGCAAGAAGCATCATATTGATTCACACAAGATATTCTAGTAAACATCCTCCTCATATAACTCAACTTGAAATAAGTAAAGAGAAATCACAAATAGAGGTGCATAGGAAATCATAAACGGTTATGGCAAACTTTGTTCTTGGTCAGAGAACTATTAACGGATTGTACTTAATTCTAAGCAAAGCTTTTATATCATAATTTATATGGCAGGGCTTTCATCCTTAATCATAACAATCTCCTCATAATCATTGATAATTTCAAAGTCATATTCATTCAGATAAAATTTGTACTAAACAAGAAAGCATAAAAGGCATGATTAACTAAATCATAACATAAATGGTTGGATCACAACAACTCAATTGCTTGCTTAAGATAGAGGGAAATAGGTTTACTGACTCAATCATAAAAGTAAAATATAGGCCCTTCGCAGAGGGAAGCAGGGATTAAATCATGTGCTAGAGCTTTTCAAGTTTTGAAATCATATAAAGAGCATAAAAGTAAGATTTTGAGTGGTGTTTGTTGTTGTCAACGAATGGTAGTGGGCACTCTAACCCCCTTGCCAAACAGACCTTCCAAGAGCGGCTCCCATGAAGGACGTCATCTCTACCAGCAAGGTAGATCATCCCCTTCTCTTTTGTTTACACATGTATTTTAGTTTTATTATGGATGACACTCCCCCAACCTTTGCTTTCACAAGCCATGGCTAACCGAATCCTCGGGTGCCTTCCAACATTTCTCATACCATGGAGGAGTGTCTATTGCAAAATTAAGTTGCTTACTGATAAATCAGGGCAAAACATGTGAAGAGAATTATTAATGAAAGTTATTAATTGGGGCTGGGAACCCCGTTGCCAGCTCTTTTTGCAAAATTATTGGATAAGCGGATGTGCCACTAGTCCATTGGTGAAAATTTGCCCAACAAGATTGAAAGATAAAACACCACATACTTCCTCATGATCTATAAAACATTGACACAAATAAGTAGTAATATAGTTTGAATTATTTAAAGGTAGCACATGAAGTATTTACTTGGAGTGGCGCAAAATACCACATAGTAGGTAGTTATGGTGGACACAAATGGCATGGGTTTGGTCTAAGGTTATGGATGTATGAGAAGCATTCCCTCTCAATACAGGTTTTGGCTAGCAAGGTTGGATAGCAAGCATAAAGGTTGAGGGAAACAAACAAATATACATGTGATAGAAACAATCATGCATCTTTCTCATAAGCACAAGCAATTTTAACTTCAGAATACTAAACTCATTAGCAGAAAGATAATAAAGTAATATATCTACATGTATTTCCCTTTTCTATTTAAACATCAAGGTGTTGTTGATATTGACCAATGCTAAGTTTGCCAAAACCAAATTGATTTACTTGATGCTCCCAAAGTGATATCAATACTAATGTCAAGAGTAATCATATAACAGAAATTTGCAACTAAAATAAGGTGTGCAAAAAGTAAATGATAAAACTTCTCATTAATATTCCATAACGATAACTCACACCAACGGATACATAGATAACCAACTAAGAGAGAGATACTTCCACACCGCAAACCATCTTATATGATAACTTCCCTACTCATGATATGACACTACTTGATAGTAAAAAGATAAAGATAGTGATGATGTGATACCGCGGCACTCCCCCAAGCTTGGAACAAACCAAGGGGATGCCAATACCGATGATGAATTACTCCTTCGATGGTAATGGCACGTTCCCGCGCTTCTTAAAGATCTCCTTCAGCTTCAGCTTCTCAGTTTGGCAGTTCTGCACCAAAACTCGAAGAGATTTGTTGTTATCCAAATGTGGCGGTGGCGGCCTTGTGATGGGAATTGAGTAATATTCCAGCATTTTGCGAAGTCGCTTGTTCTCCTCCTGAAGTATCTCCACTTCCCTTCTTAGGGCACGGATCACAAAACTCATCGGTAACCTGTATTGCTTCCTCCACACAAGGGAAAGAGTTGAGGCTAAGAGCAGGTGGAAGGAGTCCCTGCAAGTTATGAGAAAAAGAACGTCCAGTGTTAACCGATCCCACCAAGATTGGCTTACTCTCCACAGCTTCCCGCTCTCTTTTTGCTGATGCTATCTTCTTCACTGCCTTATTGACACCTTCATCCATCTCTTCCTCCCAAGGCCCCTTGTCTTTGTTGTTGGAGATCATGGTGCTTCTAGATCAAAAATAGATCCTGGCAGAAAACAGCTCGAAACAAAACACGACGAGAAAACGATATACGAACCTCTGGGGATCCAGGGGATTATATAGCAAATATTTTTACGACAAAAGGAAGGTTCCAGGCCAAAAACGAGTGGAAACGGGACGCCGAGGGGCTGTCCCTATAGGCGGCATGGCCAGGGTGGGGCCCGCACCGGCCTATGGGGGCACGCCCTCGCGCGTCTCCTCCACTCCGTTTCGATCTCGTAATTTTTCATATTTTCCATAAGCAGCAGAAATATTGTTCGGATAGTTAAACGCGGAGTTTTATTACTAAAACTGTTACCTATTCAAAGTCGAACTCTGCAGAACTGTCAATTTGGTCTTTGATGAAAGCTTCCGGAGTCATTACTTGAATAACATCAATATCTTCATTATAAGAATCTCCAGAAATATAATGCTTGAGTCTTTGTCCATTCACTACTTGTGTGGCATTACCTTGCAGAGAACTAATTTTAATTGCCCCTGAACGATACACCTCCTCAATAACATATGGTCCTTCCCATTTTGAGAGTAATTTCCCTGCAAAAAATCTGAGACGAGACCGATACAATAGGACTTTATCTCCAACATTAAATTCTCTTTTAATAATTCTTCTATCATGCCACTTCTTAACTTTCTCCTTAAAAAGTTTAGCATTTCCATAAGCTTCACTTCTCCATTCATCTAAAGAACTCAATTGCAGCAACCTCTTCTTACCGGCAAGTTTAAAATCTTTATTAAGTTCTCTTACATCCCAATAAGCTTTGTGCGCTAATCTATTATATAATTAAAACAACAAACAATGAGCGGCTAGGATAGTACAAAAGCTAACGCAAGGCTCAGATTTAATGAGTTGGGTCATAAGAAAACGGTTCGCCAAAAGAAAACGTAACCGCAGCAAATCCCTGATTTCATGGCCGGTAAGATATAACGATTTGGGTATGTATAAAGAAACAGTTCGCGAAAAGAAAACGTAGCCTACTCAAACTTCTTTCATGGGCGCTAATATATTGTGGCCTGTGCTCTGGCCGAGGAACGAGGATGCTGCGCCTGCGCATGTGCACGAGGTAAGGTTTTATACGTACGGTCAATTCTCCATGCCATCATCGCTCTTCTTTACCGTCCTCCTCGCCGTGTCAATTCTTCATGTCGTCAGCTACTTCAACGTTTGATCTGCAATCGATCTAAAAAAGGTGTGACCTATGATTAAAACATAGGTACGATCCTCTGATCCCGACTTGGCACTTGGCTTGGCCTAATCTTCTTTCTCTACAAATTCTCCTGACCTTCCAAGTTTACAGAAATCTCACGGTTAGAGTTTTATGAATCGAGCTTACACCATAGATCTGTCCGTTATTGTCCATGCAGGCTTCGGGGATACATGAGCAACGACCGCACTTCAGGATATCAGTTATCAGATCGATCAGTTCTATGTACAGTTTGTCTGTTGCTATCGTCTTTCGATTTACACCTAGCTGTTTGATATTCGTCCAGCTTGAGGTGCAGTTTTCAGTTCAGAACTGATCGGAATTATATTGTCTTTAATTTGACTGTTTGAGATTAATACATCTACGACAGAGATGCGTCCCACGCAGCAGCAGCGGTGTATTCGGCCGATCGCCGATTCTGACGTACATCGCAAACACCTGCACTAGCGGGACACATTCAATCGATCGCCATAGTTTGACGTCGACGTACATCTCACAAAGCAGCAGCAGTAAGCCATGCTTCATGTGTCCGCATGTACGTATGCACGTACGTCCATGAGATTTGTTTCCATGCAAGTGTATTCATGTAGGCATGAATATATTGATGGGATTGTATTGATGGAAGAAGACTGGCTGATGGAATATGTGTTGGTCTAAGATATACATTATCATCTCTCTAGACATATATTATGCTATTAATCCGTGCATGCCTCTCATCATGCTTTACATAAAAAAACTGAACCTAAAAATCGCTTGACTATGAAGGTGATGTTTCTAGCAGACCAGGTAGCACAACAGTTTCACACATGGTTTTCAGGTATGAATCATATTTTATATATTCTCTTTTTCTTCTGAAATTCTTTCCAACATGGTGAATTTGATTTGATTCATTATGAAAGAAATACGGCTAATATTTGGTTTGGTTGTTAATGGGAAAAGCTAGGGAACAGATAAACTTTTTAATTTTTTTTATGATATGATGGTGATATTTCAACAACACATCTCCCTGGAAAAGACTCGCATATGTCTGATGGAATATTTGTGTGTCTAAGATGTGTGCATTTATCCTCTTTTTAATCCATACGTGTATCTCATCATCCTTCAGAGAAAAAGCTAGAACTAAAAATCGTTTGATCATGAAGGTAGGAGACTGGATAGGACAACAGTTTTATAGGTTTCCAGGTAAGAAACATATATTGATTATTGAGTTTTTCTTTTGAACTTCTATTCATGCTAATTATGGTTAATTTTTCCACCATGGCTAATACTTATTTTTAGTTATAGTACAAGTCGTTGATGTTACCTGCACCACTTTTTTAAATTACATTTGGTATGGGAGTGCATTACATGTGTAAGTAAACTGCCTAGACTAATCTTGATTTCTGTCAGCAATTATTTTTACTTCAACAGAAAAAATACTGATGCACAATGTGGACTGCGCATCCACTGTATCGTGTTCGACTCTACAGCAGTGCTCCATGCCCTGCTTCATGCAGTCTGGGTGCACCACTTAGCATGCGGGGCTAGATCTTCAGTTTGAATTAACTGCTGATCGCGAGCACCAGGCGTCAATTGATTCAGATAGTCTAAATCTTATATGTAATGTTTCTTTCTTGGACATTAAAGTTCAAGATTACAGTTCTTTTTCTGAATTTTGCAGAAACACACGCCATGGAGGAAAAAATACGTACTACTAATGAAATTCAACAGGGCCAACAACTAGCAGGACTAATTGCTGACTTTCTGAGTATAACCATTGTTCCACCGTGAAGAGAAGTGAAAGTAGTTGTGTGCAAAATAATTCACCCAGCTAATGCTACGATCTATGTGTAATTGAAATTGATATGCAGTCATATTAAGGTGCCCTATTTATCGGATAATTCAGAAACAATACGCACTACTTTTCCTTTTTTTTTTGCTTGGATGAATAGGTATATTCATGCAGAGCTTCTAAATTGAGGCAACTAATAATGATTTCGTTTTCATTTTCTACGTGGTTATATGCCTGGGGTGCATAATTTGTTACTTTCCTGTTCCGCAAATTTGGTAAGGGTAAATTGTTCGGTTGTCTATTTAAAATCACAACATTAATATTGATATTGGATTTCCAAACAATAATACTTTTGCTTCGTATGCTGCACAGACTTATGACCATGTATGGCTGAAACAAGTGAAGCTTACACATCGTTTGGGATAATGTGTTGTGGAATAATAACAACATAATGTAGGTAAAATATTTTGGAAGGACATAAGATAGTTTTTGCTTCTTACTTTTCTTCTATTTGCTCAAGACGGTAGGTCAGGTGTTCCCAGATATTTAGTTACACAATTATAATATACATGTTTGTTAGTACTTAAATGTAATGTAAACATGGGATAGGATCATAGGGAGAAAATACTTGGACTTTTCATGATAAAATAAGCAGGAGGAGGGCGGGCACTGTTTTAGAAAAATAACCAATCTAAAATCCTCACATTTTTCAGAATAATTTGCCGCGCACTGGTACAATATTTCACAAAGTGTGCATGTTCATGTTTTTTTCTATTTTAACCTCTAGACATGCGTCAATTATACATGGCGAAGTGCAATTAGCTATGAAATTAGGCAATAAAAATTCTTCTTGCTATTGGCTTTGAAGTAATTTTAAATTTCTAGCCCATGGGCTCACAACATCTCACAGTTGTCGCCCAACTATTTGTATTGCACGCAACAAGATAAAAATAAAAGAGACCATAGGATAGTAATATATGAGATTAAAACTAGACGAGACATGGTAGCTTTTCCTAAATAACAAACAGGAGCTTCTCATGGACCTATTCAACGTATAATATTTGTTAAAATAAAATGATTTTTTGGTACTCAATTTTTAACTGTATAATATAAAAAATATATAAAAAGAGTTAAAGACAAATTAAAGCCATATAATACAAAGAGTTAAAAGCAAATCTAGGCCCGCGAATGTTACTAACCTTCAGAATACCCTCCAACATTTTATGAGAAAAAAATTACCATCCATGCATAATAATATCACTATATGAAGTGTGGTGCATATTTACGCATAATAAATATATATGGGAAAAATAAATAGAAAACCACATATACCAAAATAAATAATAATATTAAATATCACTATATGTATGCAATCTAGCCGCACAAATGTGCGGGCCACACCAGCTAGTTCTAAAGGTAAATGACAAGCTTTTCCATAAACCATTTTATAAGGAGACATTCCCATAGGATTTTTATAAGCAGTTCTATAAGCCCACAATGCTTCCTTTAACTTACTAGCCCAATTCTTTCTAGATTTATTAACAGTCTTTCCCAAGATAGATTTAATTTCTCTATTTGATAATTCTACTTGCCCACTAGTTTGAGGATGATAAGCTGAAGCAATTCTATGATTAATACCATATTTAGCAAGAGTTTTTCTAAAACCACCATGAATAAAGTGAGAACCTCCATCAGTCATAATATATCTAGGTACTCCAAATCTAGGAAAAATAACATCTAAAAGCATTTTTAAAGAGGTTTCACCATCAGCACTTTTTGTAGGTATAGCTTCTACCCATTTAGTAACATAATCAACAGCGAAAAGTATATGAGTGTTACCTTCTGAAGAAGGGAAAGGACCCATGAAGTCAAATCCCCAACAATCAAATGGTTCAATAACAAGAGTATAATTCATAGGCATTTCATTGCGTCTAGAGATATTACCAACTCTTTGACATTCATCACAAGATAAGATAAACTTCCTTGCATCTATAAAAAGTGTTGGCCAATAAAAACCTGATTGTAGAACCTTTTGCGCGGTTCTATCTCCGGCGTGATGTCTTCCATAAACACTACCATGACACTTACTCAATATCTCTTGTTGTTCATATTCTGGGAAACATCTTCGCATAATACCATCCACTCCTTCTTTATATAAGTGTGGGTCATCCCAAAAATAATGCCTCAAATCATAAAAGAATTTCCTCCTTTGCTGAGATGAAAAAGTTGGAGGCAAGTACTTCGAAATAATAAAGTTAGCATAATCAGCATACCAAGGACTATCTCGCGAGCTCACCTTTATTACAGCCAATTGTTCATTTGGAAAACTATCATTAACAGGAACAGGATCATAAGCAATATTTTCCAATCTAGATAAATTATCAGCAACATGATTATCAGCACCTTTCCTATCTACAATATGTAAATCAAATTCTTGCAAAAGAAGCACCCATCTAATAAGCCTTGGCTTAGCATCTTTCTTTTCCATAAGGTACCTAATCGCGGCATGATCAGTATGAACTGTAACTTTTGAATCAACAATATAGGATCTAAACTTGTCACATGCAAAAACTACGGCTAATAACTCTTTCTCAGTTGTAGCATAATTTCTTTGAGCAGCATCTAGAGTTTTACTAGCATAATGAATAACATTCAATTTTTTATCTACTCGCTGTCCAAGGACAACACCTACAGCAAAATCACTAGCATCACACATAATTTCAAAAGGCAAATTCCAATCAGGAGGTTCAACTCCACTCGCTTTCTTTAGAGTTTCAAAGGCTTCCTTACAATCATCATCAAAAACGAAAGGTACATCTTTTTGAAGAAGATTAGTAAGAGGCTTTGAAATTTTAGAGAAATCTTTAATAAATCTCCTATAAAAACCAGCATGACCAAGAATACTACGAATACCTTTAACATCCCTAGGATAGGGCATCTTCTCAATTGCTTCAACTTTAGCTCTATCAACTTAAATACCTCTCTCAGAAATTTTATGTCCCAATACAATTCCTTAATTAACCATAAAGTGGCATTTCTCCCAATTAAGAACAAGGTTAGTTTCTTCACATCTCTCTGCAAAACTTTATCAAGGTTTCGCAAGCAATTATCAAAAGAATTCCCATAGACAAAAAAACATCCATGAATACCTCAACAATCTTTTCACAAAAGCCATGAAAAATAGCAGACATGCATCTTTGCAAAGTAGCAGAGCATTACATAAACCAAAAGGCATACGCCTATAAGCATAAGTTCCATAGGGACAAGTGAAAGTTGTTTTCTCTTGATCTTTAGCTCTAACAGCAATTTGTGAAAACCCAGAATAACCATCAAGAAAGCAGAAATGAGTATTTTTAGACAACCTTTCTAACATTTGATCAATAAAAGGTAAAGGGTAATGATCTTTCTTAGTAACTTTATTAACTTTTCAAAATCAATGCACATTCTATACCCTACAACTACTCTTTGAGGAATGAGCTCATCATTATCATTAGGTACAACAGTTATTCCTCCTTTCTTAGGAACACAATGTACAGGACTAACCCATCTACTATCAGCAATAGGATATATAATACCTGCTTCAAGAAGTTTTAATACCTCATTTCTTACCACATCCTTCATCTTGGGAATTAGACGACGCTGATGTTCAACAACAGGTTTTGCATCATCTTCTATATTGATGGCATGTTGGCAAATAGCGAGAGAAATCCCCTTCAAGTCATCAAGAGTGTAGCCAATAGCTCCTCGGTGTTTCTTCAATATTTCCAATAGCCTTTCTTCCTCAATATATGAAAGCTTAGCACTAATAATAACAGGATATGTTTTCTTATCATCAATATAAGCATACTTAAGATTATCAGGTAATGGTTTCAAATCAAATACATGATCTTCCTTTGGTGGTGGTGTTACACCTAAATCTTCAACCGGTAAGTCATGTTTAAGAATAGGTTGACGAAGGAAAATTTCATCAAGCTCATCCCTTTCTTCCCTAAAAACTTCACTCTCACTATCCTCCAAATGTTGCTGCAAAGGATTATTAGGAGCAAGAGCAATAGATGCACACTGTTCAACTCTAAAATCATCATTAGGCAAATCAGCTTTATAAGGAGTTTTGGCAAATTTAGAGAAGTTAAACTCATAAGATTCACCAGCAAATTTAGTAACAATTTTCTCTTTCTTGCAATCTATAATAGCTCCACAAGTATTCAGAAAAGGTCTACCAAAAATAATAGGACAAGACTTACTAGCAGCAGAACCAAGTACCAAAAAGTTAGCAGGATATTTAATCTTACCACATAGAACTTCAACATCTCGAACAATACCAATGGGAGAGATAGTTTCTATATTAGCTAGCCGAATAACCACATCAATATCTTCAAGTTCACAAGAACCAATTTCATGCATGATTTCCGTGTAGAGCTCATAAGGAATGGCACTAATACTTGCACCAATGTCGCATAAACCATAATAGCAATGATCACCAATTCGAACAGAGAGCACAGGAACACTGGCTTTCCTAGACTTATTAGGATGCGAAACAATATTAGAAGCATCTTCATAGAAAATAATATGACCATCTTCCACATTTTCAGTAACAAGATCTTTAACTATTGCAACAACAGCAGGTTCAACCTTTATTTGCTCCTCAGGTTCTATAGGTTTCTTTGCACTTTTATTAACTACACTAGTTATAACAGAATACTCCTTCATTTTAGCAGGGAAAGGAGTTTTTTCAATATAAGCTTCATGAAGAACATGATCAACAGTTTTAATTTCAATACATTTACCTTTAGGTGAATCAGTTTTATCTTTATAAGGTTCATGATACTTATCAAAATTCTTCCTAGGTAATTCAAAATGAGAGGCAAAGGCTTTATAAATATTTGCAACAACTTGAGAGTCCAGACCATATGTAACACTTATATTACGATATTCATCAGTATCCATAAAAGTTTCAATGCATTCATAATCATAATTTATACCTGACACTCTACCTTTGTCATTCTCCCATCCTTCAATATTTTCTTGGATTCGATCAAGAAGGTCCATTTAAACTCTTCTTTATTGCGTGTGAATGATCCAGAACAAGCAGTATCCAGCAAGGTTTTATCTTGAAAAGAAAGTCTTGCATAGAAATTATCAATGATAATATTACCAGGAAGCTCATGAATGGGGCATTTGAGCATTAAAGACTTCAATCTCCCCACGCTTGGGCAATACTCTCTCCATCATGAGGCCAGAAATTATATATACGGTTTCGGTCTTTGTGAATTTCACTTGGAGGATAGAATTTAGAATAAAATAGAGGCACAATATCCTTCCAATCAAGAGAACGCCCATCCTTCAGCAGTTTATACCAATGCGCCGCTTTACCAGATAGCGACATAACAAATAATTTCTTCCTAACTTCATCCATTGAAATACCTGCACACTTGAATAACCCGCATAATTCATGTAAAAACAGTAAATGATCTCCAGGATGAACAGTTCCATCCCCTTCATAGCGGTTATCCACAACACGTTCAATAATTTTCATAGGTATTTTATATGGTATTACTTCCTCACTGGCGCCTCATCCACTACCGTTGCAGTAGTAGTAGATTTCCCAAATAGAAATTAAAGAGAGGATCTCTCCATAATGACTTATAGCAGTAAGCAGAAACAAAATCAGCACGTACAGTAAAAGTTTCCTTACCAATTCCACTTACCAATAGCGCTTCACTCCCCGGCAACGGCGCCAGAAAATGGTCTTGATGACCCACAAGTATAGGGGGTGTATCGTAGTACTTTCGATAAATAAGAGTGTCGAACCCAACGAGGAGCAGAAGGTGTTGACAAGCA
This sequence comes from Lolium multiflorum, assembly GCA_030979885.1. Taxonomy (NCBI): domain Eukaryota; kingdom Viridiplantae; phylum Streptophyta; class Magnoliopsida; order Poales; family Poaceae; genus Lolium; species Lolium multiflorum. The sequence continues at coordinate 420,170,167 of CM061750.1, forward strand.
GTTTCGATGAAGGATTCACCGTAAATGCTCACAGACAAGTTTTCAGGGGGTTTTGATATAGCAGATAAATAAAGTACAAGTAAATAAATGCGAGAGTAACAATTGCAGCGAGTGGCCCAATCCTTTTTAGCACAAAGGACAAGCCGGTTTGTGTACTTATAATGACCAAATGTTCTTGAGGACACACGAGGATTTTAGTCTAGTGCTTTCGCTTCATATAGTTGATTAATCTTCATTGTTTTGATAAGTGTTGTGTGGGTGAACCTATGCTAATGCACCGCCCTTCCTAGGACTAATACATACTTGTGATTATACCCCTTGCAAGCATCCGCAAATACAAGAAAGTAATTAAGATAAATCTAACCACAGCCTTAAACTCTGAGATCCTGCTATCCCTCCCGCATCGATATACCAACGGGGGTTTAGGTTGCTGTCACTCCGGCAACCCCACAATTAGCAAACGAATACAAGATGTACTCCCCTAGGCCCATAAAGGTGAAGTATCATGTAGTCGACGTTCACATGACACCACTAGAAGAATAACACCACAACTTAAATATCAAACCATTAAATATTACTCAACATAGTTCACTACTAACATTTAGACTTCACCCATGTCCTCAAGAACTAAACAAACTACTCACGAGACATCATATGGAACATAATCAGAGGTGATATGATGATGAATAACAATCTGAACATAAACTTTGGTTCAATGGTTTCACTCAATAGCATCAATAACAAGTATTAATCGACACCGGGAAAGTTTCCCCTATCAAACAATCAAGATTTAACCCTAGATGTTACAGCGATGATGAGATGCAGCGGTGGAGATGGCGGTGTAGAGGGTGGAGATGATGATGATGATGATCCCAATGATGTCCAGCTCGATGACGGTGGCGATGGTGACGATTTCCCCCTCCGGGAGGGAATTTCCCCGGCGGATTCCTGCTCGCCGGAGAGCTCTTTTCTCTCTGGTGTCTCCGCCCCGCAGAGGCGGCTATGTCTATTCTCCGTATCCCCGTGCCTTAGGTTTTCGGGACGAAGAAGTACGCGAAGGAGAGGCGGCCGAAGGGGGCTGTGGGCCCCCTCCCCACAAGGCGGCGCGACCAGGCCTGGGCCCGCGCCGGCCTATGGGGGGCCCATGGCGGCCCTCCTCGATCCCTCCTTTTGGCTGGCTTCGTCTTCTGGAAAAATAGGATGTTCTGTATAATTTTCGTCAATGGTTGATCTTCAGAAATATGGTGTCCTGACGGTGTTTTTTCCTGACTCCGGTGAATAATTCTCCAATAATCATGAAACATGCAAAATAGGTGAAATAACATAAGTATCATCTCTAAATATGAAATATTTCATTGAATAACAACAATTTATGATATAAAATAGTGATGAAAAATGGACGTATCAACTCCCCCCAAGCTTAGACTTCGCTTGTCCCCAAGCGAAACTGAGCTCAATGAACAAGACCACATGTTTATGGAGTGAAGAGTCGATAAATAAAATACAGACAAGAAGCATCATATTGATTCACACAAGATATTCTAGTAAACATCCTCCTCATATAACTCAACTTGAAATAAGTAAAGAGAAATCACAAATAGAGGTGCATAGGAAATCATAAACGGTTATGGCAAACTTTGTTCTTGGTCAGAGAACTATTAACGGATTGTACTTATCTTCTAAGCAAAGCTTTTATATCAGAATTTATATGGCAGGGCTTTCATCCTTAATCATAACAATCTCCTCATAATCATTGATAATTTCAAAGTCATATTCATTCAGATAAAATTTGTACTAAACAAGAAAGCATAAAAGGCATGATTAACTAAATCATAACATAAATGGTTGGATCACAACAACTCAATTGCTTGCTTAAGATAGAGGGAAATAGGTTTACTGACTCAATCATAAAAGTAAAATATAGGCCCTTCGCAGAGGGAAGCAGGGATTAAATCATGTGCTAGAGCTTTTCAAGTTTTGAAATCATATAAAGAGCATAAAAGTAAGATTTTGAGTGGTGTTTGTTGTTGTCAACGAATGGTAGTGGGCACTCTAACCCCCTTGCCAAACAGACCTTCCAAGAGCGGCTCCCATGAAGGACGTCATCTCTACCAGCAAGGTAGATCATCCCCCTTCTCTTTGTTTACACATGTATTTTAGTTTTATTATGGATGACACTCCCCCAACCTTTGCTTTCACAAGCCATGGCTAACCGAATCCTCGGGTGCCTTCCAACATTTCTCATACCATGGAGGAGTGTCTATTGCAAAATTAAGTTGCTTACTGATAAATCAGGGCAAAACATGTGAAGAGAATTATTAATGAAAGTTATTAATTGGGGCTGGGAACCCCGTTGCCAGCTCTTTTGCAAAATTATTGGATAAGCGGATGTGCCACTAGTCCATTGGTGAAAATTTGCCCAACAAGATTGAAAGATAAAACACCACATACTTCCTCATGATCTATAAAACATTGACACAAATAAGTAGTAATATAGTTTGAATTATTTAAAGGTAGCACATGAAGTATTTACTTGGAGTGGCGCAAAATACCACATAGTAGGTAGTTATGGTGGACACAAATGGCATGGGTTTGGTCTAAGGTTATGGATGTATGAGAAGCATTCCCTCTCAATACAGGTTTTTGGCTAGCAAGGTTGGGTAGCAAGCATAAAGGTTGAGGGAAACAAACAAATATACATGTGATAGAAACAATCATGCATCTTTCTCATAAGCACAAGCAATTTTAACTTCAGAATACTAAACTCATTAGCAGAAAGATAATAAAGTAATATATCTACATGTATTTCCCTTTTCTATTTAAACATCAAGGTGTTGTTGATATTGACCAATGCTAAGTTTGCCAAAACCAAATTGATTTACTTGATGCTCCCAAAGTGATATCAATACTAATGTCAAGAGTAATCATATAACAGAAATTACTCAACATAGTTCACTACTAACATTTAGACTTCACCCATGTCCTCAAGAACTAAACGAACTACTCACGAGACATCATATGGAACATAATCAGAGGTGATATGATGATGAATAACAATCTGAACATAAACCTTGGTTCAATGGTTTCACTCAATAGTATCAATAACAAGTATTAATCGACACCGGGAAAGTTTCCCCTATCAAACAATCAAGTTTTAACCCTAGATGTGTTACCACCCGATTTTGGCCAAATCAGGAGATGGGCCGTAAGTGAAGATGGGCTTGAAGGACGTACACGTGGAGCATCTTCGAAGCGGCCTTGCGCAAGGAGTTTGGGCTTAACCGCCCGTGTATCTGTAACATATTAGATCGCATTGTAATTTAGAATTAAGAGATAGAGTCCGGCCCGTGCACGGTTAGGTGCACGCCTCAATTAGAAAGTCCCTTGGACTATAAATATGTATCTAGGGTTATCGAAAAGGAGGACAATCATCGTTCAACCAACACAAATCAGCGCATCGCCACCCCTTTCTTCGAGGGTTTCTCCCGGGTAGGCCATGCTGCCTAGATCGCATCTAGCGATCTAGGCAGATACGTTTATTCGTCAACCTTGTACTGCTCGTGCTGAAGCCTTGTTGATGGCGAGCAATATTATTTATCCTTAGGTGTTTAGGGGCTAGCATTGATGCTTTCACGTGCATATCTGCGTGGCAATGCCGTCCCTCGACACCTAGCTGCCCTTACGTCTATCCAGACGTAAGGGCATCTTGCTTGTTCGTTACTTAGTAGATCCGATCCGTTATAGTTGCTCCTGCTCCGCAGGATTAGTTTAATATCTGCATAGTTAGGCCTTATGCCGGGGTCGGACGATCCGGCAGTGCGTTAGGCGTTGTTTACCGTCCCTGCGAGGGATGTTCCGGGAATCAACGTTATGTTGGTTTTTAGGCCTCTCGTAGGGGTAGTTTGCATCATCTCTCGTAGCTGCTAGGCCCGATCGCACGTAGGACGTTCCGATTATGCGGTGAAAACCCTAAACCGTCGTGGATCGTTTTAGCTTTGTCCTGATCAAGCAGGATCCCCATGCCATTGTAAATCCAACGTGAAACATGGGGCGATCGGCTCCTTGAGCCGATCCACATGGAAACCTGAGAGCCGATAGGGCTCGTATTTAACGTTTACGTGTCTGCCATGCAGGAACAATCGAAGCACTAACACCCTCCTGATCGGGTCTAGGTCAGGTGGCACGCCCTAGCAACCGCCAGGACGTTGGCCAGAAGATTTGCGGGACGACGCGAGGTGCCAGGGATCCACTAAGCGGCCCTGGGAGCTTCCCGGCTCTTCGTGTTGCTTAACCAACGCCCGTCGGTGGGTTTTGGAGGGTAACACATTCTGGCACGCCCGGTGGGACCATCTTCTGCAACATCCACGTCAACATCGGCATCCGAGATGGCGGAGGAACAGATCACATACGAGGATCTTCCTCCTGATCATAAGAAGAAATACGATGAGCTGAAGGCCATCGTTGAAGCCGAACTCATCGGCTCCTTTGAGAAGACCCGTTCGCACGGTATCAGGTTCAAAGGATTCACGCCACAAGGCGTCCTCGAAGGGGTAGATCTGTCTCTCCCTTCAGATGAACGTACCAGAGCCCTGCGACAGGAAATCAACTACGTGGTGGCCCATTCACTGCATCGGCACTCTGAGAGCCTGGTGAACACTTTGGAGCGCGTTGCGCTCCGTGTGGTGCAAGAGATCATGGAGCGTCGGTACTCCCCTTCAGGACCTGTTCTAGGGACTCACCAGGGAGAGATGCAACTCCACACCAGGCCACCTCTGCCGTACGCAATGGCGGCTCCACAGCAACAAGGCTCACCGGCATACGTCGTCTACAAAGTTGGGGGTGACCCGGGCGACTATCAGTTCTTGCATGACCCGCCCAAGGAAATCCCACACGGATACGTGTGCACGTATGTGCCGGATTGCAACAACTGGACGCATGCGATCCAGGCTCCACCAGGAGGGGTTGCCGGAGCAGGAGCAATTGTTCCGGCAGGAAGAGCGACTGCAGCAGCGGGGAGTTTAGGAGCAGAAGCTGAGAAACAAGCGTGGCTAGCCAAGTATACCACCGCACCAGTCCAGGAAAGCTCAGCTGCCACTACCTCCACCGCAGATCAGATCAGCGCAGTCCTGAGAGATCAGTTCGGCATCTTGCCGAAGAAGAAGATAATCGGCTATTCCAAGCCGTACCCCAATGAGTTCGACCTGATCCCACTACCACCCAAGTACCGGCTCCGGACTTCAACAAATTCAGTGGGTCAGAAGGATCTAGCTCCATCGAGCACGTGAGCCGATACTTGGCCCACTGGGCATGGCTTCGGCATCGGATCAGCTACGGGTGAGGTGCTTCTCGCAATCCCTCACCGGTCCAGCTTTTGGATGGTACACCTCGTTGCAGCCAAATTCAGTGCAATCATGGAAGCAGATGGAGGAACTATTCCACACCCAATACCATTCAGAAGCTACTGAAGCTGGTATTGCCGAACTAGCACAGGTTCGGCAAAAGCGAGGAGAGACAGTGGCTGAGTACATTCAGCGTTTCAGAACTGTCAAGAACCGATGCTATTCGGTTCATATAACTGAAAAGAAGCAGTCGAGCTGGCCGTGGCAGGCCTTGCAGCGTCATTCAAAGATCCGACGTTCCAAGTGGAGTACAACACGTTGACGCACCTGGTCATAGACCGACCTTATATGAACAGCGCCATCCGTAACTGTACCAGACAAGTTCAAACGCGCGATAACCCCGGTCGATGCCGATGAGGATGAAGATTCTGCGGAAGATCGGAAGTTGCGGTAGCCGAGTGGACTCGGACGCCAGTACCTGTGTCCCGCAAATGGGTGAACCCGCCAGGGCCTCCAAGAGGGTTGGACTTCGACGTGACCAAGACTGAACAGATCTTCGATCTGCTACTGAAAGAGAAACAGTTGAAGCTACCCGAAGGCCACAAGATCCCTACGGCACAGAGATGAACAAAAGGCCATACTGCAAATGGCATCATACGTTCACGCACGCCACCAACGACTGCAAAGTATTGCGCGCACAAATTCAGATGGCGATAGAATCAGGCCGATTAACTTTCGGACAGTTTGCCATGAAGGTAGACATGCGTCCGTTTCCGGACGTCAACATGGTGGACCTAAGCCACTCCATAAGAGAGCCAGGGTTCTCTTTCGATGTCAATATGGCAGGGTTTGTGATCCGCCATGGCGTGGACAAAGCAGAGAGCAGCCACTCGTGGCAAAGATAAAGAGGAGGCCGTTCCACGCGACCGGCCCCAAGACGACGATAGACGGTACCTAACCGAGGAAGAGGTGAGAAGCATACGGTATCAACGCCCATTATCCGTGCATCTCCTCAACAAATATGAGCAGCAGTACGACCGACGTCGCCGCTACGACGACGACGATGATGTCTGATGCAAACAGGAGGTATCGTCAGAACGACAAGGACAAACGAAGTTTCAGTGTTCGAGCGTCTAGGACCTCTCCCACCTCAGAGTAAACGAGCTGAGTCATCTCAAGAAGAAGACTTCGAGGAGTCAGATGGAGAAGAAGATAGGTATCACCGACCAAGGTGGTGCCCTGATGGACTCAGCCATTCTCAGAGGCGTAGGGTGCAACGGCTGCGAAACTTGGAAGAAGCCGAGGCACAGCACCTGTACACGTTGAGAAGAGCACGGCCCGATCTGGCCGTGAAAATTCAGCAAACAAGGAGACGAAGGCGCGCCCGCCAAAGAAAGTATGGCGCCCAAAACAGGCGAAAGCCGATGCACAGCATCGGCTGATGCCGATGCAGAGGCATCGGCTGATACAAACATGATATCCGTGACCCGGACGGAGTAGCAAGTCCAAGACATTGGACATACGTGGCAAGGCCGATCCCTGAGATCGGCCCTCAAAAAATGAAAAGCAAAGGATCTCATCTCCAACATGTCACGTAGCTACAGTGGGAAACCAAGAAGTGCTAAACCTTCACGAAGCATTGCAACGGAAAGGGAGGCCGATTCCCGCAATCGGCCAAAATTATCCTCAACATACCTTGTCTGTGTTCAGCATTGATCCAACAGATGCCTGAAGAGCCGATGCCATCAATTACTTGACAGAATCGGCTCGGGGGGCACATAGATGGATGAGATACGAGGATACGGAGCTGGGAATGGATGTCAAATGTCCAGCAGAGCAGCTCAAGTATGGGGGCCGATACGTAAACAAATCGGCCGTAAAAATACGAAAATTTTTAAGCACAGCCGATGCGCAGACATCGACTTAAGAATAAGAAAAAGCCGATGCATGGCCATCGACTCAAGGGATACCACTGTTACAAACAGGAGCCTAATGGAGCAGTTATCGAGTTACGCAGCGAGGCTCTACTGAAGGAGTCCCTCAGTGGAATGGTTGGTGGCTCCATTAGCAAATCTTCAAGATCAGCAGCACCTGCGTAAACATGCAGATCAGAAGCTCATCAGTCTGCCCGAGGTGATTGACCAATCTGAGCAGTGAGGCGTAAGAATGAGGCTGCTTAGTTCAAAGGGACGCTTCCTCCAAAACCGTCCTAGTGCGCTGTCTCCTTGGGCGCAAGCTTCCTTGCCCTGATTTGATGAAGAGATGAAGCGGCTCGGAGGGCAGCTCTCCTGGAAGGTTCTCTGCTTTTGAAAGCCGATTTGGTTAGAATCGGCTGATGCTGCACCACAGCTGAGAAGCTGATAGTGGCCCAATGCGGCTGGTGCACTTTCATTCTCGCCTTGACCGAGGCTCGGGGGGCAGCTAGCCCTGAAGATTCTTCGCTCTGAAAAGCCGATGGTGTTGAAATCGGCTGTCTCTGCATCGTAACCGCGTTGAAGGGTGGAGGACTCTTGCAGAGGAGAATTACCAGGCGGGAGGAGTTTGAAGAAGGAGCCATCAGAATTGATAGGCTTTGGGCCAGTTTGTTGCCGCAAAGAGACAAAGCATCGCTGCGAAAGTTGTAGGCGATCGAGATTTTCAGCAATGGTCCTAGAGTTCTCCTGAAGGCATCAATTCTGGAGTCTTGCCGATTAAGGCTGACATTAAGCTCAGGGGACTCGGATTTCCAAGATTCAAGGTGTGCACGATTCCGGCTTGGTCCTGTTCGACTGAAATTTGAGGATCTGAACTGATCTATCTCGAAATTTATCATAAGAGACCGATGCGTTGCCATCGGTTCATTGAGCGTTGATCAGGCCAACAATCGGCAAAATCCATATAAGGGAGAATCGGCTAAATCACTGGGCAAGAAATCGGCAAAATCAAGTTGGGGAAACTCTTCATTGACAAATAAGATTTCTTACATAAAGAGCTGATTGCTCTCAAAAGGAAGAGTTGGGGGTGCAGGGCCCTATCTACTACTGCTGGCCCTAAGCTAAGCTCCTATTTAAGGGCCGTTGCTGCCCTCATCGTCGTCGTCGTCACCATCACCGTCGTCGGCGCTGCTCACGACCGGCTCGTCGTCGCTGTTGTAGCGGCCATCGGCAGGACCCTCGTTGTCCTCATCCTCCTCGTCAGCATCGTCGCCTCGCTGTCGAAGTCGCTGAGGTGCCCGGGCCAGGGGCAATGGCGTTTAGCCGGCGGCTCGTCGGAGGAGCTGTCGTCCTCCTCCTCCTCCTTCACCTCCTCGGAAGAAGTGACCCCGTCCCAGGAAAAACGGTCGTCGTCGCTTGCCTCCACCGCTTCCTCATTGGCGAGGAAGCGGAGGTCACTCTCCCCGTCAGTCGAGGACCTGTCATCCTCGGACCAGACGGAGAAGTCATGGTCCTCCTTGTCCCACGCTGTTGGGGCAAGGATATCGTACGCCGCCTGCGTACCCCACTCTGGTGTTGACTCCCGGATGGGAGAGGACACGTAGGAAAGACCCGATGAAGTGGAAAAGAAGAAGTGGAAGACATGGCGGCGGAAGAGGGTTTTTGGAAGTGCTGATGCAGAGGGAGGAAGAGGAGAACTGTTCGATGTGGCCAAATAAAAGGGGGAATATATGGTTTAATGCCTAAGCAGTTCCCGAGGACGTGGTGCCAGAACCGTCAAGTCGTGCAGAGAAGTTGAAAAGGCGAGACGTCATCATGAAGAAAACTGCGACGGTTCTGCCATGACATGACCCTTCGAAGGAGACAGATGGTTTTGCAATTATCATTATCAAAACCAGGGGGCATGTGTTACCACCCGATTTTGGCCAAATCAGGAGATGGGCCGTAAGTGAAGATGGGCTTGAAAAACGTACACGTGGAGCATCTTCGAAGCGGCCTTGCGCAAGGAGTTTGGGCTTAACCGCCCATGTATCTGTAACATATTAGATCGCATTGTAATTTAGAATTAAGAGATAGAGTCCGGCCCGTGCACGGTTAGGTGCACGCTCAATTAGAAAGTCCCTTGGACTATAAATATGTATCTAGGGTTATCGGAAAAAGAGGACAATCATCGTTCAACCAACACAAATCAGGCGCATCGCCACCCCTTTCTTCGAGGGTTTCTCCCGGTAAGCATGCTGCCTAGATCGCATCTAGCGATCTAGGCAAGATACGTTTATTCGTCAACCTTGTACTGCTCGTGCTGAAGCCTTGTTGATGGCGAGCAGTACTATTTATCTTTAGGTGTTTAGGGGCTTGCATTGATGCTTTCACGTGCATATCTGCGTGGCAATGCCGTCCCTCGACATAGCTGCCCTTACGTCTATCCGACGTAAGGGCAGCATCTTGCTTGTTCGTTACTTAGTAGATCCGATCCGTTATAGTTGCTCCTTTCAAGGATTAGTTTAATATCTGCATAGTTAGGCCTTATGCTCGGACGATTCGGCAGTGCGTTAGGCGTTGTTTACCGTCCCTGCGAGGGATGTTCCGGGAATCAACGTTATGTTGGTTCTTAGGCCTCTCGTAGGGGTAGTTTGCATCATCTCTCGTAGCTGCTAGGCCCGATCGCACGTAGGACGTTCCGATTATGCGGTGAAAACCCTAAACTGTCGTGGATCGTTTTAGCTTTGTCCTGATCAAGCAGGATCCCCATGCCATTGTAAATCCAACGTGAAACATGGGGCGATCGGCTCCTTGAGCCGATCCACAGGGAAACCTGAGAGCCGATAGGGCTCGTATTTAACGTTTACGTGTCTGCCATGCAGGAACAATCGAAGCATTAACACCATCCTGATCGGGTCTAGGTCAGGTGGCACGCCCTAGCAACCGTCAGGACGTTGGCCAGAAGATTTGCGGGACGACGCGAGGTGCCAGGGATCCACTAAGCGGCCCTGGGAGCTTCCCGGCTCTTCGTGTTGCTTAACCAACGCCCGTCGGTGGGTTTTGGAGGGTAACAAGATGTTACAGCGATGACGAGATGCAGCGGTGGAGATGGCGGTGTAGATGGTGGAGATGATGATGATCCCAATGATGTCCAGCTCGATGACGGTGGCGATGGCGACGATTTCCCCCTCCGGGAGGGAATTTACCCGGCGGATTCCTGCCCGCCGGAGAGCTCTTTTCTCTCTGGTGTCTCTCCGCCCCGCAGAGGCGGCTATGTCTATTCTCCGTATCCCCGTGCCTTAGGTTTTCGGGACGAAGAAGTACGCGAAGGAGAGGCGGCCGAAGGGGCTGTGGCCCCTCCCCACAAGGCGGCGCGGCCAGGCCTGGGCCCGCGCCGGCCTATGGGGGGCCCATGGCGGCCCTCCTCGGTCCCTCCTTTTGGCTGGCTTCGTCTTCTGGAAAAATAGGATGTTCTGTATAATTTTCGTCAATGGTTGATCTTCAGAAATATGGTGTCCCGACGGTGCTTTTTCCAGCAGAATCCCGACTCCGGTGAATAATTCTCCAATAATCATGAAACATGCAAAATAGGTGAAATAACATAAGTATCATCTCTAAATATGAAATATATCAATGAATAACAGCAATTTATGATATAAAATAGTGATGCAAAATGGACGTATCAGCTCCCCCCAAGAAAGGATAGAGAGGGAGAGAGATTGGCGGAATATGTTGGATGTTGTATTGCGCCTCATGGGCGAGTATATATAGAGTACAAGACTTGGAAGCTAAGAAACCTCCTAGGGAGAATATGGAAACAATCCTAATACAATCCCGTGTAATCTATAACTACCAAATATACTCTAACACCCATGATCTCCTCGATTTCGCCGCCAGCATCGAGCTCCCCTCCAGAGAGCAATTCTCATACGTTGACTATGTAGGGATCGGCGAGCTGCCCACGGAGGTGCCGACGTCCGACTACGGCGTGGATGTCATGTATGAGATGATCAACGACATGGTCACATGGACGACGCGCCGCGGCACAACGGAGGCACGACCACTGCCGGGAAGATAGAGCGTTCCTAGCCGCCGAGATGAAGTCCCCATCGGCATCATCCTCTTCAAGTTTACCATCAAGAAGAAAGACGTGGCCCTGATCGGGCTCGACTTGTCGCTGGTAGTCGGCCGCCGGCTGCATCAAGTCCTGAGGGTGCTTCGTCAGGCTTGATTGTGTGGGGACCCCGGACTAGCTGTCCGAAATACCCTGTTATGTATAGAGTTCACGTTCCCATGATCAGCACCGTGAACACATAACCGAACTGATATCAAATTACATCATCCTTTACAAAACGGAATAAGAAAATTACAATGAGGTCACATGACCATCTTTACATAATAGCCTCGAAGGGCCTAATCTAATCATCAGAGTAGCGGAATCACTTCAGCAGCGCAGAGCCCAAGTCATCTGCCTTAACCCTACAGGCAACTGACTGGGAAGACGTTCCTAGCTCGCATAGACGTCGTCAACTCCTTCTTCATCCGTCGAACTCCTTCAAGTCTGGCCAAGTAAATAGCCAGGGACAAAGCCGTGAGTACATTGGAATTGTACTCGCAAACCATCAAGAAAGGTGCTAACAATGCTAACTAAAAGAGACAAGAGAGGAAGAATAGTTTCTCTTGTGGATATAGCATGAAGAAGAGAAGTAGTTTCTCTTGTGGATATAGCATCCCGACATCTCAGTTGATGGGGACACTAAGAGGGTGATAAGACATTTCTATGACATCTCTATATCTTTATTGAAGAAGATACTTCAAAAGATAACCTATGACATCTCTATGTTAAAGAAGATACTTCAAAGAGTTCTTCAACATAAAACACTAGGATGGGAGTAGCCCTTTTTATTTCCTTTCCGACCATCTTCACATGGTCAACCACTTTCCCGTACCCTTCCGGTACTCCGAAAACAACTTTCTCTTTTTCTTTGTAAAGCCTTTCTAAAACAAAACTAGCCCAGGTTAAGGTAGGCCTTTGCAACCCGTCCATGACCGCGGACGCGGCTATTCGAATAGATTTGACTCTGCAGAGTTTGCACACTTTCCCCACAACTATCCGGATACCTATCGTGTGGGCATCATCCCCGCATAACAATGTATGCCACGACGGATACCCGAACATAACCTTTCGCTTATCTCCACTAGCATGAGTCCTTCCCTGCGGGCTTACCCCTTCCCGGCACCCCGGCAGCATACCTCCTTTTGAGCGTATCTCCGGCGCCACGACAGAAGACCCTCAGTAATCGTCCGGCTATAGACAACTACAGTGTATTGCCTCCTTCAGAGCGCAACCCGGCGTCAGAGGTCATCGTGACCCTCCTAGAGAGTTATGAAGGTGTCTCATGCCAGCTTCAACAAACTAGGGCTAAGCCCCGTTCCCACGTTGGGGTAGAGTGGTTGCGCAATAAAAGTTGGGCTGGCGTACACTTATACGCAGTGCTCCTTTAAAAACATTTTACCCACACTTCCTTTGTTTGTCCACAACCAACCATACCACTTTCCGAAACATCAAGACCTTTCTCTTGAACAACACTTGGGCAAGACAACATCTTCCCAAAGTTTTCAAAGTTTTTCCAAAACATAAAACATCAGGGTTTTCCCAACCTAAAGTTGTATGTAAGAGCTAAGATATATCGATGGCACGATGCTAGCCACCATACCACTAAGGAGATGATAATTGAGGTGTCAAGGGGATCATACATGCTTAGGATAAGCATGCATGGGAACAACATAGGTAGGATTGTTCGACAAGGGTCATGATGTTGATCATCATACCACGAAGAAGATGATAAAATAGGTGGTCAAGGGGGCATACATGCTCAAGGTAAGCATGCATGTTGTCAACATAAGAGGGAAAATACTTTCAGATTTGTGGTGTTAACCAACCAACACTAAAGTAAATGAGGGTGATCAACGATATTTGACATACCTAAGGTAGGTAGGCATACTCATCTCAAAATGAGAGTACACCAAGATTATGATGTTATTACTACTACACTAACAAGGGTGTAGGAGTGAACTGGCAAGAAGTGTCACATGCTTAAGGTAAGCATGTAACTCAAGAAGGTAGGATGGCATAGCCATGATCAACAAGGGGTTCAACATACTCGAGAGTAAGTATGCATAATATCAACAAGGGGTTCAAGAAGGGTGTCAATAGGTCGACACACACAAGATAAGTGGGCATACCCATCACACTTAGAGGGTACACCAAGATCATGATGATGACCACCATTAAACTACAAAAGTGGTGGGTGTGGTGTAAGTTACTATCTTGAGATGGAACATGCTCAAGTTGAGCATACAAGATAACCAAGTGGAATGGCACGGCAATGATACCATGCATCCTATTATCACAACGACAATAGTGGAGTATCACCACTAGGGAGTACCCCACTTGCAATCACACATAGATGACATAAATAGAGAGAATCACACACATAGAATTAAGGTGCTTTGGACATCAACAAATGACATCCAACTAGACACCAAGTCAGAGATCAAAAGATGGCTTGCCTTGGCTTATTTGTCCCTGGACTTCTTCAACTCCATCAAATAAGAATTCCAATAATACAAATAAAATCCTTGTCCGATTCCACTTCTTCTTCTCCGGAATCGTTCGCATCTATCGCCGGAAAATATAAAAGGAACACAATCAATCACATTGTACCAACAAAACAACATTCAACAAACAACAATCAATAGCTAACCACTTTACTAAGGGCTAACATATTAAGGACTTATACATACTACAAAGCAACTAAAAGAAAATCCCATTTTATTTACCTAGTAAAGGTATGAGAGTATCAAAACTTAGCAAATGTCTCTCTCGGGTATCACCATGGCACAAACTAAGTATCCCCTGGTAGATAACATTAGAAAGAGGACAAGTGCATTAGTTTGGCATCACAAACATTTATATTTTATTTTCAAGCATTTTTGGAAAAGCACAAATCATTCTTCCTATTTTATTTGGCTTACATAGCACTACACATGAATAGGAAACAAGCAAGATACCACACCATTTGAAAACTCAAGTGAAACAATAGAACTTGGTGTTAGAAGCAAAGGTTTTGTTTTGCAATCATAAAACATTGGTTGAGAAATTTTAATACAAAGAGGTGGTTATAGTTTTCAAATAAATCAAAAAGTTTTGCTTCAACAATCCATGTCACACATACACATTATTAACAGTAACAAATATGCATGAACAGAGACTAACAATATTTTTCCTAGATGGCCAGTACTAATACAAGACTAACCCAATTGGATTCACTCAAAAATATTAATCCTACAAATTTAGGAATTTGTTTGAATCTGGCTGTACAGAAAACAAGATCTGTAAGCCATAAATCGTAGAAAAATCCTAAAAATATGAGACCACTGGCATTTGAAAGATATTTAATCAGAGATGCATACACAATTGGATTTGGGTTCAAATTATTTTTGAAACTCTCACAAATTGATTAACAAGGTTACTGCATGTCTTTACCATTTTCTTTATATCTGGAGTTACAGAACATATAAATGTTTGAAACTTGTTTGAGATGATTAAGAAAACATCCAGCAGTCCTACAAAGTTGGAATCACTCAATTAGGTTCAAAGATGGATTTTTGGTGATTTAAAAGCTAACAGCCATGTCTGCAGAACACATATGTAATTGCTACCTCACTCATTGGCGCCTCCTCAAGGCCTAACACTGCACGAAGAGTCATACCTAACTCGGCCGCTTTTTCTCTGGCACCCGTTACAGTCATTCCCTGTGCTGCCGCAGCTTCTATGATAGCGGGGTCCATTAGTTCAGCATCCGGACCGGCGGCTTTCACTATGAGCGGGGGGATCGATTGTTTACTTTGTTCCCCGAGCTGGGCAACTTGTTTCCCGCTTTTTTACTTTCTTCTTTCTCGGCCTCCTCCAAGGCTTTATTCTCCTGCTTCTCCGCCAAGTCTTTCTTCTTCTTCAATATGAGTGCTTGCCTACGAAGTTCACGTCCATAGTCGTCAGGCATATTCTTCTCGGCTTGGGACGGTGTGCTCAAAAATGACTTAGCCCACTTCTTTTCCTTCTCAGAAAATACTGGCTTGGGCTCGGGCTCTCTTTTCTTCTTGCAGTCCGCCTTCCATTTCTCATGGTGAGCAGCCGCGGCCGCGTCGACTTCCTCGGCACTACGTTCCCAAGGCCTTGTGGGGAGAGGCTTCAGTGATGGCTCCGGTACCTTTGTGGTCTTAGGTACATAAGGGTCCGGGTTAATAGTCCAGGACTGCTTCTGCTTCTTCGCCGGAGGTGGATTGGGGGGCGATCGCCGGAGGCGGATGGGGGGCGCGGCTTACCCGCCGGAGGTGGATTGGGGGGCGGCATCGGCTGACGTGAAGGAGGTGTAGGTGAAGCACCACCACCACCACCGGAGGGGGTGGACTTGTTGGCCTTGGCGCCTCGCCTGGAAACTTGATAAACTTCTTTTTCCATAGAATGAACTGGCGCTTGACATCTCCAAGTCTTCTCTCCCCTTCGGGTGTAGCATAGTCAATCTCCAGGTCCTCAAACCCTTGGACTATGTCCTCCACCGTGACACGAGCATAGCCATCTTGAATGGGGTTGTTGTGGTGGAGTGCTCCAGGTATACAAGGTAAAGCAGTGCCGATGGCTACCTTCATGGAAATGTTCCCCATTGGATAATGCAGATCACATTCTTTCATCTCCTTTACATCATCCACGGGGTAGCGAGGAGGCTCCGGTGCAGTAATATCGATCGTCGGTGCATTAGCACCAGCCGGGGCCAGCAAGGGTGCATTAGCACCAGCCGGCGGGGCCTCCGTGGAAGCCACGCTGCTTCTCCGCTGCTGGCTTCCGACATCCGCTGGATGATCTTCATGCGTCCCAGCTGCCGATCTTTCTTGTACTAGTACATGCACCATTTTCTTCATCTCATAGAATTCCGATGCCAAGTGCGCCACAAAATCTGCATCCCGATCCGTCTTTCTCTTACGGCTTCTGTAACTGTAGGGGTCATTTTCCTGGGAAAACCCTACTTTCCACGGAATGGCGCCTTTGCCTCGTACACGTCCTCCGTGTTCAGGATTCCCGAGGGCTTTTGTCAGCGCGTCATTCTCTCTATTGAACTTGATCTTCCCCTCTTGAGCATCCCTCATTGCGTCAATAAGGGCTTGGGTGGGTTTAAACGTTGTCTGTCGGTGAACACACTCCCCTGTCACCGGGTCTAGCGATCCCCCATGCCCGTACCACCAGCTTTTGGCCCTTGGGTCCCATCCCTCTGTACCTAGAGGGATTCCTCGCTGCCTCAGGTCATCCTCCATCTTCTGCCACTTAGGCTCCGAAAGGCGGTATCCTCCTGGCCCCATAATATGATTGTACATTTTCTTAGCCGCATTTGCCTTATTCTTTTCTGATATGGCCTTGAAATGCTCCGATTGCTTTTGCCTCACAAATTCGGGCCAATCATTTTTCAGCTTCTCATACTGTCCATTGAAATCCGGAGTCTTCCCCTTCTCGACATATTGAGCCGCTAAAATTTTCTTGTAGGTCCGGAATGCTGTGGCCATCTTCTGAAGAGCAAACTCTTTGACTAGCCTCCTCCTCTGTTTTCCACCCTCCACCTCGTTACCCTCTTCATCGTATTTGTTGTATTCCGGAGGTAGAACGAAATGCTCCATAAGCTTTCTCCAGCATTCCTTTTTCGTTCTCTTGCTGACGAAACTGAAACCAACACGTGCCTTCACTGGCTCATGCCATTCCTGGACGGTGATCGGGACGCTGTCTCTAACAACGACTCCGCATTGGTTGATGAACTTGGTGTAATGCGCTTCGGGCTCCAGCGGCCTGCCGGTTGCACTGATAACATCGATGTTATATGTTACTCCTTGTTTCAGCGTCTTGGTTTTGCCACGCTTTGTCTTCACCGATTTTTTCGACGATCCGGCCGAGGGCTAAAATAAGAAAGAGAGTCGAGTTAATACACATATTTATTCAAATCGGTAAATTTGTATCACCAGAGGCTCAATGTATATATATACCTCGCCGGAGGTGGTTGCTAATTGCTTATCTCCATCGTCGTTTGTCGTCGACGGTTCACCTCCATCGACAGTGCCTGTTCCTTCGTCATCACCTTGTTGACGACCTTCACCGTCGCCGTCAAGGTTCAGATAAGAAGACACATCCTCTTCTTCATCTTCTTCGGCCGCCACATAAGGAATGTCGCCGTTTATGATGCCGAAAAGATGTGCCTCAGCTTCCGCATTATAGTTTTCCCTAATCGGGTCGGCTCTATCGTCCGCCATATGTGTCACTCCTGAAAACATGTAGTAATTAAAAACTAATTATATTAAGTAAAGAAGGAGGCGGTGGCGGTGGCGAAAGGGGGCGGTGGTGAAAGGGCGGGCGGTGGCGGTGGTGAAAGGGCGGTGGCGGTGGCGAAAGGGTCGTAGTGCATGGCCGCCCCCTCCGATCCCAAAAAAACACCGCGCGTATACGAGGGGCTCGCTAACGGAGGGAGGTGGCGGTGCCGAGGGGGAAGCCTAACGGCGTCGCTGCGGAGCTCTGTTCGATCGGCGGAGAAGAAGAATGGGGCGCGGCGGTTCGCGCGAGGGTACGGTGTATTTAATTAAGTCAAAATTGTTATGTCAAAATTATTAAGTAAAAATTGTGAAGTCAAAATTTTTAAGTCAAAATTTTTAAGTAAAAATTGTGAAGTCAAATTTTAAGTCAAATTTGTTAAGTCAAAATTTTGAAGTCAAAATTGTTAAGTTTTTTTATTAAGTCAAAATTTTAGTTAAGTTAATTTTTTGTTAAGTAAAAAGAAAAGAGGGAGATTTTTTATTAAGTCAAAATTTTAGTTAAGTTAATTTTCTGTTAAGTAAAAAAGAAAAGAGGGAGATTTTTTATTAAGTCAATTTTTTGTTAAGTCAATTTTTTATTAAGTCAAAATTTTAGTTAAGTTAATTTTTTGTTAAGTCAAAATTGTTAATTTTTTGGCAAATCTCCTCTCCCTCTCTTGCCTCCGCGCGCGTTCGTAGACGGCGGCGCACGCGAGGCCGGGACGCCGGGCAGGCACGCGTGGGCCGGGGGTCGGCGGTGAAAAACAGGGGCACGCGGCGGCGCGATGAGGCAGGGACGACATGGAGATGATGAGGATGGCAGCGCAGCATGGACGGCGCGCGATGCGCGACATGCGGCGGCCGGCCGGGGAGATCGCGAGAAGCGCGCGCGGCCGAGGAGAGACCCGCACCGCGACGGCGCCGCGTTGATGCGAGGGCGGCGAGGACGGCGGCGGGCGGCAAGGGCAGCCCGACGGCGCTCGTCGTTGTCGATGGAGAAGAGAATGCGCGGCGGTTCAGCGCGCGAGCTTTATAGGTGGCGACCTTTAGTCGCGGTTGGCCACACCAACATGACTAAAGGTATTTTCGCGAATTCCGCTTTTCCGCAAACACCCTAAGTCGCGGCCGGCCAACCGCGACTAAAGGTATTTTTTCAAAATTATTTTAATTTATGAATGTTAAAAATACAAATAATATATCAAAAATTCAGAAAAATAGAACTAATTCATTTCAAAATGTTAAAAATACAAATAATATATCAAAAAATTCAGAAAAATAAAACTAACTCATTTCTAAATGTTAAAAATACAAATAATATATCAAAAAAATCAGAAAAATTAAACTAATTCATTTCAAAATGTTAAAAATACAAATAATATATCAAAAAATTCAGAAAAATGAAACTAAATTATTTCTAAATGTGAAAAATACAAATAATATATTAAAATATTCAGAAAAATAAAAATAATTCATTTCAAAATGTTAAAAATACAAATAATATATCAAAAAATTCAGAAAAATAAAACTAATTCATTTCTAAATGTTAAAAAATACAAATAATATATAAAAAAATTCAGAAAAACAAAACTAATTCATTTAAAAATGTTTAAAATACAAATAATATATCAAAAAATTTCCGGCCCTCTCTTCCCACCAGCCTCGTCGCCTTTCCACCCCCTCTTCCCACTAGTTATTCCCGCCGCCCGTCTTCCCGCCGCTCTTGCCGCCTCGTCTTCCCGCCCTCTTCCCGCCAGTTCTTCCCGCCTCTGTTTTCCCGCCCCCTCTTTCACGGGCTTGCAGGAAAAAATTCCGAGGAGCAACTTCCAAAGATGTCGTAGGGCGTGTGCACCGACGACATCTTCGAGAAGCTGCGCCACGGGAGATTTTCCAACCCTTTACCCAACATTGTTAGAGGAGATGGAGTCTTTCACGGGCTTGCAGAAAATTTTTCCCGAGGAGCAGCTTCCGAAGATATCGTAGGGCGTGTGCACCGACGACATCTTCGAGAAGCTGCGCCACGGGAGATTTTCCAACCCTTTACTCCATCCATGGGGATGAAACTCTCCCTACCTGCTAGGTTGGCTTGTTGGTCTGCTTGCCAAGGCGTATCGATGCTCCTTTTATAGGCACGGCGCCGCTTCGGCTTTGGCTTGTTCCTCCGACAGGGCGTCGTGCGCTACATGCTTTATCTCATCGAGCAGTGCGTCCACCCACGCGTCCTTATCCTGCCGACAGCTTTAGTCACGGTTGCACCCTCCAGCCGGGACTAAAGCTTACCCAAACATCCTTATCCCACCGACGGTTTTCTTAGATGACACAAAAACCACCTTTAGTCCCGGTTGCACCCACCAGCCGGGACTAAAGCTTACCCAGACGTCCTTATCCCACCGACAGTTTTATTAGATGATACAAAACCACCTTTAGTCCCGGTTGCACCCACCAGCCGGGACTAAAGATTAGATGACCAACTCTGGATTCCTCTTCTTCCCGCCATTTCTTCCCTGTCTTCCCGCCTCTTTCTTCCCGCCACTTTCTTCCCGCCTCTTTCTTCCCGCCACTTTCTTCCCGCCTCCTGTCTTCCCGCTCCCATTTTTCCCGCCATTTCTCACTACATATATGTAGCCCGGCTTGGCCAGCATTATCACATCTCTACAATCTCTCATCAGTCTCTCATGGCTTCCACCGTACCCACTCTAACCTACCAGCAGGTGGAGGAGCTTTGCGCCTCGAACTACCCTTGCCCACCGGGCTACCGCGTCCCCGCCGGCTGGAGCCTAAGCGCCGGAGGCATGCCGGTCCCTCCCGTCCCTCAGGGTACTGCGCGTCGGGCGGCCATCACGAACCACTACTACCTCGACCTCACGCCGGAGCAGCGGATGAATCCCCGCGGCATCCCGATAACCAGCATACTTGGGACGCCTTCTTCATCAATCGGCGTGAGAGGGCGCTCGCCAGGTATGAGGAGGACGGTCTGCCTCCTGGGAACTTCCACGAGGCCGGCCGTCGGCTATGGTGGTGTCGTCGTGGTGAACAGACAGATGCCATAGGATGGCTTATGTTGGGGCCGAATGGACGCTAGAGGATTCGGGGGAGGGTTTGTGATTAGATGGGATGAACTTCCGGATGGTTTCCTCAAGAACTTGGCCAAGGCCAGAGGTTGAAGAAGAAAGACACAAGGAAGAACTCGCTCTAGATCATCTTCTCTATTGATCTTCACAGGTTACAAGTTTGTGCTTACAGGTTCTATCTCTCTTCTCTCTCTCTCTCTCTCTATGCTCCGCGCGTGTGAAAGAGGCTGCCCCCTCTCCTTATATAGGGGAGAGGGTGGCTTACAGGGCAAGAAACCCTAATGGCATCTTTGACTAGACAAACTACTTTACAAAGATACTTTATAAAGCTATTTTAATCATAGATGACGCCGGGGTCTTCTTTAAACAGGGAGGCTGACGTCTTCCGGCTTCTTTGATCGTCATCCTCCTCTTTATCGTCAGGCCTTCGTTTAAAGCCACTTTGCTTAGCTCATCGTTGTCCTCTAGCTCTGGAGAGAATCTTTGACCAGTCCTGCCGACATGCTCTTCCTTCCGGTGTTCCGGTATCTTTTCTATCCGGTCCCGGTATACCCCTCTTGGGGATACCGGCTTAGCTTAACTTAGCCAAACTCTTATCTTTGAGCTCCGGTATAAATATTAAACCGGTATCTCGATGGGTAAGACCATCCGGTTTGGCATGCCTTTGGCATACCGGGGGTCATCCCCCCAACATTAGTCCCCGAAGCTGGTATAGTCTGGCGGATTCTATCCAACAGACCATGCCAGGTTCTCATGTCCTTGGATACCGGTTTAACTTATCCGGCGCTTAGCTTAGCTCCGGCATCTTTGCCCGGACTCATGCCTTCTCTCTTTGCAAGGCATTTTCCGGTAGTTTATCCTCCGGCATCTTAGTCATTAAATACTTCCTCGGTGAAGTCGAGAATATATCGGGTCCCGCACCTGTCGTGACATGCGCACCGTGACTGACGCGCCAGTGTCAGGGGTCACTTCCCTTCGGCTTCCGCGCGCGTATTAATTGCTCCACAGCGGATCCCAACCACTTCTCTGGATCCGTGTGTCCCTCCCTGTGGCTTCTCGCTGTTACGCGTGTATCGCCGCACCACGTGGCGGCCCGTGGAGCGAACCGTCGCGGCCCATGGCCCGAACCGCTGCGGTCAGCGGTTTTTGGCCCACTTCTCTCTCTTCCTTTATAAGGCAAAACCGCCCCTTTGATACGCGTAGATGCACATGTCCGTTGGGAACCCCAAGTGGAAGGTATGATGCGTATCGAAGCAAGTTTCCCTCAGTATGAAACCAAGGTTTAATCGAACCAGTAGGAGCCAAGAAGCACGTTGAAGGTTGATGGTCGCGAAATGTGATGCGGCGCAACACCAGGGATTCCGGCGCCAACGCGGAACCTGCACAACAAAACTAAAGTACTTTGCCCCAACGAAACAGTGAGGTTGTCAATCTCACCGGCTTGTCGTAACAAAGGATTAAACGTATCGAGTGGAAGATGTTTGCAAAGAAAACAATAAACACAATTGCAGTAGATTGTATGCTATGTAAAGAATAGGACCGGGTCCACAGTCACTAGAGGTGTCTCTCCCATAAGATAAAAGCATGTTGGGTGAACAAATTATAGTCGGGCAATTGACAAATAGAGAAAGGCATAACAATGCATATACATGATATGATAAATATAGTGAGATTTAATTGGGCATTACGGCAAAGTACATAGACCGCCATCCAACTGCATCTATGCCTAAAAAGTCCACCTTCAGGTTATCATCCGAACCCCATTCAGTATTAAGTTGCTAAGCAACAGACAATTGCATTAAGTATGGTGCGTAATGTAATCGACAACTACATCCTTAGACATAGAATCAATGTTTTATCCCTAGTGGCAACAGCACATCACAACCTTAGAACTTTCTGTCACTGTCCCAGGTGTCAATGAAGGCATGAACCCACTATCGAGCATAAATACTCCCTCTTGGAGTTAAGAGTAAAAACTTGGCCAGAGCCTCTACTAATAACGGAGAGCATGCAAGATCATAAACAACACATAAACAATAGATTGATAATCACCATAATCATAGTACTCTCTATCGGATCCCGACAAACACAACATATAGAATTACATATAGATGATCTTGATCATGTTAGGCAGCTCACAAGATCCAACAATGAAGCACAACAAGGAGAAGACGACCATCTAGCTACGCTATGGACCCATGGTCCAGGGGTGAACTACTCACTCATCACTCCGGAGGCGATCATGGCGATGAAGAGTCCTCCGGGAGATGAATCCCCTCCGGCAGGGTGCCGGAGGCGATCTCCGAATCCCCCGAGATGGGACTCGCGGCGGCGGCGTCTCTGGAAGGTTTTCCGTATCGTGGCTCTCGGGGGGGTTTCGCGACGGAGGCTTTAAGTAGGCGGAAGGGCAACGTGGGGCCACACGAGGGCCCCACACCCTAGGTCGGCGTGGCCAGGCCCTGGCTGCGCCGCCCTATGGTGTCGGCGCCTCGTGGCCCCACTTCCTTCCCTCCTCGGTCTTCTCTGGTGCAAAAATAGGACCCCGGGCGAAGATTTCGTCCAATTCCGAGAATATTTCTTACTAGGATTTCTGAAACCAAAAACAGCAGAAAAACAACAATGGCTCTTCGGCATCTTGTTAATAGGTTAGTTCCGTAAAATGCATAAATATGACATATAATGTGCATAAAACATGTAGGTATCATCAATAAAGTAGCATGGAACATAAGAAATTATCGATACGTTGGAGACGTATCAGCATCCCCAAGCTTAGTTTTGCTCGTCCCGAGCAGGTAAAACGATAACAAAGATAATTTCTGAAGTGACATGCCATCATAATCTTGATCATACTATTTGTAAACATATGTAATGAATGCAGCGATCAAAACAAAGGTAATGACATGAGTAAACAAGTGAATCATATGACAAAGACTTTTCATGAATAGTACTTCAAGACAAGCATCAATAAGTCTTGCATAAGAGTTAACTCATAAAGCAATAAATCAAAGTAAAGGTGTTGAAGCAACACAAAGGAAGATTAAGTTTCCGCGGTTGCTTTCAACTTATAACATGTATATCTCATGGATATTGTCAACATAAAGTAATATAACAAGTGCAATATGCAAGTATGTAGGAATCAATACACAGTTCACACAAGTGTTTGCTTCTTAAGGTGGAGGGAGATAGGTAAACTGACTCAACAATAAAAGTAAAAGAAAGGTCCTTCAAAGAGGAAAGCATCGATTGCTGTATTTGTGCTAGAGCTTTTATTTTGAAAACATGAAACAATTTTGTCAACGGTAGTAATAAAGCATATGAGTTATGTAAATTATATCTTACAAGTTGCAAGCCTCATGCATAGTGTACTAATAGTGCCCGCACCTCGTCCTACTTAGCTTGGACTACCGGATCTTTGCATGCCATGTTTCAACCAAGTGTCACAAAGGGGTACCTCCATGCCGCCTGTACAAAGGTCTAAGGAGAATGCTCGCATTTTGGATTTCTCGCTTTTGATTATTCTCAACTTAGACATCCATACCGGGACAACATGGACAACAGATAATGGACTCCTCTTAAATGCATAAGCATGTAGCAATGATTATTATTCTCATATGAGATTGAGGATATATGTCCAAAACTGAAACTTCAACCATGATTCATGGCTTTAGTTAGCGGCCCAATGTTCTTCTCTAACAATTTTGCATGCTCCAACCACTAAAATGATAGATCCTTCAGACAAGACGGACATGCATAGCAACTCACATGATATTCAACAATAGTTGATGGCGTTCCCCAGAAGCATGGTTATCGCACAACAAGCAACTTAATAAAATATAAAGTGCATAAATACATATTCAATACTACGATAGTTTTTAAGGCTATTTTGTCCCATGAGCTATATATTGCAAAGGTGAATGATGGAATTTTAAAGGTAGCACTCAAGCAATTTACTTTGGAATGGCGGAGAAATACCATGTAGTAGGTAGGTATGGTGGACACAAATGGCATAGTGGTTGGCTCAAGGATTTTGGATGCATGAGAAGTATTCCCTCTCGATACAAGGTTTAGGCTAGCAAGGTTATTTGAAGCAAACTCAAGGATGAACCGGTGCAGCAAAACTCACATAAAAGACATATTGTAAACATTATAAGACTCTACACCGTCTTCCTTGTTGTTCAAAACTCAATACTAGATATTATCTAGACCTAGAGAGACCAAATATGCAAATCAAATTTTAGCAAGCTCTATGTATTTCTTCATTAATGGGTGCAAAGCATATGATGCAAGAGCTTAAACATGAGCACAACAATTGCCAAGTATCACATTATCCAAGACATTTTAGAATTACTACATGTAGCATTTTCCAATTCCAACCATATAACAATTTAACGAAGAAGAAACTTCGCCTTGAACATTATGAGTAAAGCCTAAGGACATATTTGTCCATATGCAACAGCGGAGCGTGTCTCTCTCCCACAAAGTGAATGCTAGGATCCATCTTATTCAAACAAAAACAAAAACAAAAACAAACCGACGCTCCAAGTAAAGAACACAAGATGTGATTGAATAAAAATATAGTTTCAGGGGAGGAACCTGATGATGTTGTCGATGAAGAAGGGGATGCCTTGGGCATCCCCAAGCTTAGACGCTTGAGTCTTCTTAAAATATGCAGGGGTGAACCACGGGGCATCCCCAAGCTTAGAGCTTTCACTCCTCTTGATCATAGTATATCATTCTCCTCTCTTGACCCTTGAAAACTTCCTTCACACTAAACTTCAAGCAAACTCATTAGAGGGTTAGTGCACAATTAATAATTCACACATTCAGAGGTGACACAAACATTCTTTACACTTCTGGACATTGCATAAAGCTACTGGACATTAATGGATCAAAGAAATGAATCCAACATAGCAAAAGAGGCAATGCGAAATAAAAGGCAGAATCTATCAAAAACAGAACAGTCCGTAAAGACGAATTTAAAGATGGTACCAGACTTGCTCAAATGGAAAACCTCAAAACTAATGAAAGTTGCGTACATATCTGAGGATCACGCTCGTAAATTGGCAGATTTTTTCGAATTTTCTACAGAGAACTGTGCCCAGATTCGTGACAGACAGCAATGCTGTTTCTGCGCAGCGATCCCAAATATAACATCAACTTTGACATAGAAACTTTACTTGGCACAAAAACATGATAAGGAGAGGTTGCTACAGTAGTAAACAACTTCCAAGACTCAACAAAACAAAAATTGCTGTAGTAAAATAAACACATGGGTTATCTCCCAAGAAGTTCTTTCTTTATAGCCATTAAGATGGGCTCAGTAATTTTAATGATGCTCTCGCAAGAAATAAGAGTTGAAGCAAAAGAGAGCATCAAGAAGCAAATTCAAAACACATTTAAACCTAACCCACTTCCTATGAAAAGGAGTCTTGTACACAAATAAATTCATGAAGAACAAAGTGACAAGCATAGAAAAGCAACACAAGTGCAATTTCAAGATTCTCAACATAAAGAGGGAAAACTTAATATTATTAAGATGCATATAACCATGTTTCCCTCTCTCATAATAATTTTCAGTAGCATCATGAACAAACTCAACAATATAACTATTACATAAAACATTCTTGTCATGAGCCACATGCATAAAATTATTACTCTCCACATAAGCATAATCAATTTTATTAGTTGTAGTGGGAGCAAATTCAACAAAATAGCTATCACTATTATTCTCATCACCATAATCATCATATATAGGAGGCATATTGTAATCATAATTAATTTTCTCCTCAATAGTAGGTGGACTGAAAATATCATATTCATCATTGCAAGCATCATATATAGGAGGTAAAGTATCATTAAAGTAAATTTTCTCCTCCATGCTTGGGGGACTAAAAATATCACAACCAGCTTCCCCAAGCTTAAATTCTTCCATAGCTTTAGCAATAATAGTGTTCAAAGAGTTCATGCTAATAATATTGCTACAACTATTTTGCAAACAAAGTTCCATGGGTTTTTTAATTTTCTCTTCAAACACATCATGTCCTAATTCAAGATAAAGTTCATAAAGATCTCTAATTTTTTTGTTGTTTTCCATTATGCCTAACTAGTAAAAATAAAAACAAGTACAGGACTAGACATGATAACAAAATAAATTAAATGCAAGTAACTAATTTTTGTGTGTTTTTGATATAGAGAGCAAGACAGTAAATAAAGTAAAACTAGCAACTAATTTTTTTGTGTTTTGTTTAAGTGCAGCAAACAAAGTAGTAAATAAAATAAAGCAAGACAAAAACAAAGTAAAGAGATTGAGAAGTGGAGACTCCCCTTGCAGCGTGTCTTGATCTCCCCGGCAACGGCGCCAGAAATTTAGCTTGATACGCGTAGATGCACACGTCCGTTGGGAACCCCAAGTGGAAGGTATGATGCGTATAGAAGCAAGTTTCCCTCAGTATGAAACCAAGGTTTAATCGAACCAGTAGGAGCCAAGAAGCACGTTGAAGGTTGATGGTCGCAAAATGTGATGCGGCGCAACACCAGGGATTCCGGCGCCAACGTGGAACCTGCACAACAAAACCAAAGTACTTTGCCCCAACGAAACAGTGAGGTTGTCAATCTCACCGGCTTGCTGTAACAAAGGATTAAACGTATCGAGTGGAAGATGTTTGCAAAGAAAACAGTAAACACAATTGCAGTAGATTGTATGCTATGTAAAGAATAGGACCGGGGTCCACAGTTCACTAGAGGTGTCTCTCCCATAAGATAAAAGCATGTTGGGTGAACAAATTACAGTCGGGCAATTGACAAATAGAGAAAGGCATAACAATGCATATACATGATATGATAAATATAGTGAGATTTAATTGGGCATTACGACAAAGTACATAGACCGCCATCCAACTGCATCTATGCCTAAAAAGTCCACCTTCAGGTTATCATCCGAACCCCATTCAGTATTAAGTTGCTAAGCAACAGACAATTGCATTAAGTATGGTGCGTAATGTAATCGACAACTACATCCTTAGACATAGAATCAATGTTTTATCCCTAGTGGCAACAGCACATCACAACCTTAGAACTTTCTGTCACTGTCCCAGTGTCAATGAAGGCATGAACCCACTATCGAGCATAAATACTCCCTCTTGGAGTTAAGAGTAAAAACTTGGCCAGAGCCTCTACTAATAACGGAGAGCATGCAAGATCATAAACAACACATAAACAATAGATTGATAATCACCATAATCATAGTACTCTCTATCCATCGGATCCCGACAAACACAACATATAGAATTACATATAGATGATCTTGATCATGTTAGGCAGCTCACAAGATCCAACAATGAAGCACAACAAGGAGAAGACGACCATCTAGCTACCGCTATGGACCCATGGTCCAGGGGTGAACTACTCACTCATCACTCCGGAGGCGATCATGGCGATGAAGAGTCCTCCGGAGATGAACCCCTCTCCGGCAGGGTGCCGGAGGCGATCTCCTGAATCCCACGAGATGGGATTCGGCGGCGGCGTCTCTGGAAGGTTTTCCGTATCGTGGCTCTCGGTATCGGGGTTTCGCGACGGAGGCTTTAAGTAGGCGGAAGGACAACGTGGGGGGCCACACGAGGGCCCCACACCCTAGGTCGGCGCGGCCAGGGCCTCGGGCCGCGCCGGCCTATGGTGTCGGCGCCTCGTGGCCCCACTTCCTTCCCTCTTCGGTCTTCTGGAAGCTCCGTGCAAAAATAGGACCCCGGCGAAGATTTCGTCCAATTCCGAGAATATTTCCTTACTAGGATTTCTGAAACCAAAAACAGCAGAAAACAGCAACTGGCTCTTCGACATCTTGTTAATAGGTTAGTTCCAGAAAATGCATAAATATGACATATAATGTGCATAAAACATGTAGGTATCATCAATAAAGTAGCATGGAACATAAGAAATTATCGATACGTTGGAGACGTATCACCCTTCTCCTTCCTCTTCTCGCATTCTCCAGTTCCTCGCGCACTAGTGCTCCTTGTTCTTGCGTCTCCGCCACTCCGTTCGCTGCTCGAGCCCCGCCGTCCAAGAATCTTCGCTAGTGCCCGCCGGACGTCGCCGGACTTCACCGCACGAAGGACCTCTGCGGTGCTGCTTCTCGGCCGCGACATTGACGCTTCCTCAAGCTCTTTCCGCCTCGCCGTCGACGGACTTCCTCGCCCACGGCAAGCTCTTCAAACCACCGGCGAACTTCCTCCTCTGCGACTCCGCCGCCCCAGGTTAGGCCCAATCTAGGTTTACCCCCTTTTGCTTGTTCTTCAGATCTCAACTTGGTAGCGTATTTACTTCTTCTTTTTCTTTGCTTTTTCTCTCCTTCGTAGATCTTCACGCGGGGGTATATCGTGGGATTCTTGTTTCTCTGCATCGGATTTTATGTCTAGCGAGGAATCTTCCTCTACCTCTTCTTCTGCCTCTTCTTCCGCTAGCCGGCCTAGCCAATCCTCCGACGGATTAACCGCCGACCTTGTTCAGATGGATATCGAATCCGATAGCAACCAAGAAGCCGGTAGCTCTAGCCAAGCTTCCGGCGCTGATCCTACCGGTATCACTCGCGGGGCCTGGATGGGCTCCAACGTTAGTGAGTACGAGATTGACTGGCTTTACCGGTCCAGGAGGATTCCGGAAGGAGTAACCTGCCGGCTTCCTGGCGACGAGATTGAACCGGTGCTTGAACCCGGTGAACGCGTTGTCTTTCTCGCTCACTTCGAGCGCGGCTTCGGCCTCCCCGTCTCTTCTTTTTTCCGGAGTTTTCTTGATTTTTACAAACTCCAACCTCACCATCTTCCCGGCAACGCCGTTTTCTACCTCTCTTGCTATGCCACCTTCATGGAGGCTTACATCGGCATTCGTCCCACTCGCGAGACGTTTGCTCGTTTCTTCGCTCTTCGGATTAATTCCGTTCAGGGCTTAGAAATTCCTAAACCCAAACCCCCCGTACAATGCGGGTCTTGCATCATTGGCTCTCGTCAACAGAGCCCTTTCTTCAAGTTTTCCGGTCTCGAGTCATGCCGGTTATGGCAAGGGACCTTCTTCTATGTGAAGAACAACGGCGCCGCAGATCTTATTGATCTGCCTCCTTTTGATCCGGCGCCGCCCACAAGGACCAACTGGGGCTACAATCCGAAGGAGTCTCATAATGAGACTAACCGGATTATACGCTTCATGAAACAGCAGATGAAGGACACCAACATCTGCTCCGACGATATTATCCGCACCTTTATCTCGCGCCGGGTGCTTCCTCTTCAGCGCCGCGCCCACAAGATGTGCGAGATGTATGGCCCCGGTGATCCTACCAAGATCACCGGACTTCCTCTCAGCAAGAAGGACGTTGTCCGCAAGGCTAGGCAGATCTGCCAGACTGCCATGCCGGAAGACTGGGAATGGGGCCTCCGGCCCTTTAGTTCTACTAACCCTCCGACCCAAGAAGTAAGAAATTACGCAACTCGGGTCGGTTTACCGGTAACTTTTATACCGTGACTAACTCTTTTTTCTCTTTCGCTTTTCAGGCCAAGGACCGCCTTCCCGGCATTCTCTCTGACCGGCGAGGCCCTTGCCGGAAGCGTGGTTTGGACAAGTTCGACCCAGACCCCGTCATCCGCTGGCAAGATCTGAAGATGGGCCGGACTGCAGCCTCTCGCCTCGGCAGATCTCCACCGGAACCATCCGGTTCGTCTGATGAACTGACCCTGCTAGAGGTAGCTCTTCTTTTATACCTCTCATATTCTTCTGTTATTGTTCCTCTGTAGATGTTCCCTCAGCCAACATCAACCCACAGGTCCACGAGCACGTTGCCCCCCTGCAGGCCGAGGCAGGCCAAGAGTTTGTGGATAAACTCATGGCCCAGGGCAAGAAGAACAAGGCCCCGGCTTCTGACGCCGGCTCGAGCCAAGCTCCTCCAGCCAAGCGCTTCCGGACCGAACCTTTCGCGGGTAAGGTCGCAGCTGTGAGGCGCTACAAGGGCAAGCAGATGCCGACCTCTTCCGGGTAAGGCCCCATTTTTCTGCTTGTTTCGTTTTCACCAAGTTCCTTTCCGGTTGCTTTTTTCCCAACCTTTTCCTTTTCTCTTTTTCAGCCCCGCGCTCAAGCTCGGCCCCAGGCCTGAGGGCTCTGCCGGATCCGCCAGGACCTCAACTCCTCCTCCTCACTCAAGCCCGGCACCATCCGGTGCCGGCACTACCTCTGCCTCCCCTCTGGGAGGCACCACAAGTTCGGGGTGCGCGGCCCCTACACCGCCAGATCACCGCGCGGAGGAGGACCTTGCCTCCCCTCCCGAGACCCAAGATGCCGGCGCCAGCAACATCGGCGCCGGAAAAGAACCTGCCGGGCGGGCGGAACCTCTGGTTCCTCCCGTCCTTGAAAAGAAGAAGAAGAAGACCAAGACGTCTTCCCCCTACAAAGCCGCGCCGGAAGCTTCCGTCCCGGCAAGCTCCAACCCGGGTGACGCGCCTGACGCTCCCCCTTCTCCGAGGACCGCCGCCAACCGCTCCTCACGCCCAACCAGCCGGGGCCACTCTACGGCGTCGCCGCCCAAGACCTTGACGCTTGTCAAGGGGAAGGAAACGGCCCCTAGCGCCTCCTCCGACGGCCAGCAGCCCTTGTCGCTGCACGTCTCCCGCGCCGCCAGCGCAGCTGGCGAAAAGGCCACCGGCCTGCTTGGCCGGATCACCAAGTTCGAGCGCGACGGCCGAGAGCTGGGGCATCTTCTGCCCTACGCGGAGAAGTGGAACGCCGCGGACCTGTCCAAGGCGACCCGCGGCCTGGGCAAGGACCGGCTGCCGGCGCCTGACCCCGCCGGCGTGCGAAGCTCCGAGGAGCACTTCATGCGGCTGCGCCAGGCCGTCAAAGAGCTGGATAGCGCGTGGTTCGACGCCACGAACAACTTGATGGTAAGCCTCACAAAGCCTGTCCTATCTTTCAATTTATCTCGGTTTTTCTTTTCCGGCTCTTTTCTATCTTTCCTTGAACTTTCAATTTTATGCCGGTTTCTCTTTTTTCTTTTGCTGAATCTTGTCTATCCTCCCAGTCCCCGAGTTTCGTGTTGAGAGCGTAGCTCTTAGCGCGAAACTTAACTATAAACGCGCGAAACCGGCACAGCCAGTCCCCGAGTTTCGGGTTAAGACCTTTGATCTTAGCGCGAAACTTAACTAGAAACACGCGAAACCGGCATAGCCAGTCCCCGAGTTTCGGGTTAAGACCTTTGCTCTTAGCGCGAAACTTAACTAGAAACACGCGAAACCGGCATAGCCAGTCCCCGAGTTTCGGGTTAAAATCTTTGCTCTTAGCGCGAAACTTAACTAGAAACGCGCGAAACCGGCATAGCCAGTCCCCGAGTTTCGGGTTAAGATCTTTGCTCTTAGCGCGAAACTTAACTAGAAACGCGCGAAACCGGCATAGCCAGTCCCCGAGTTTCGGGTTAAGATCTTTGCTCTTAGCGCGAAACTTAACTAGAAACGCGCGAAACCGGCATAGCCAGTCCCCGAGTTTCGGGTTAAGATCTTTGCTCTTAACTAACATCATTTCTTTTAACAGAGCACGGCTGACGCTCGGAAGGTCCTCTTTGAGGAGCTTCTCTGGGAGCACCGGGAACTTGCTGAGGCACATAGCAAGTGCCAAGGTAAATTTTACGCCTCCGGCATCTTTTACCGGAAATTGTCTTTCTCTTAATTCTTAGCACTTATGATCTTCTGCTTCATCAGTGATCCCGGAAGCTTCTATCGAGGCCCTCAAGACGCAGCTCGCCGCCGCCCAAGGTACAGCTTCTTATTTTCTGGTTATCTTGCTATCTCTGCATTGTATTAGTACAACTTTGCTAACATTTCCTTTCCGGTTCTCAGAGGAGAAGGACAAGCTTATCCGGCAGCATCAGGAGGAGTTGGACGCCCAGGAGGCCAGCTACAAGAAGCTCAAGGACCAGCTTATCCAGCTTGGCCTTGACCACGCCCAGGCGCTGAAGACCGCTGAATCCGCTGCGGAGGCCAGGCTGAATGAGGCGCTGGAGGATGCCGGCAACGCCAACGTGGTGTTGCAGGCTGAGCTTGAAGAAGCCGCCCAGGCGCTGAAAACAGCCGAGGGCAAGGCCGCCAAGGCGCATAAAGCAGCCGCTGAGGAGGCCGCCAAGGCGCAGAAAGCAGCCGAGGATAAGGTTGCGCGGCTGGAGGCGGAGCAGAAGGAGTACGACCTTCTGGTTACGCGAACTGACGCGCTTGCCCTCCGTACGTTTCTCTTTTTTCTTTTCCGGTTCTTGCTTAGAAGCTTATCTGTTCCGGTATCATGTGCTTAGCTTTTTTCTTTCCTTTGTCTTGCAGGGCTCTTCCCGGATTCCCAGACACATGCTATAAAGAAGGTTGCAGAGCGCCGGGCGCTGCAGGCATGCGAGAATCTGGGTGCGCCCTGGGATCCCTATGACCACCTGGTTGCGCTGAATGCGCGGGTCTCCCACATGCGCTCGGTGGACCGGAACCTTTCCGACATCCCTGAGGTGGCCTCCCAGCTCTACAAGACTCTCTGGCCTGGAGAAGTGGTGCCCGACACCTTCTCCCTCATCAGCGAGCGCCTGAAGGGTGCCGGCCGAAGGATCCGGGAGTGGCAGTGCTCTGCTGCCCGTGCCGGAGCAGATTCAGCGCTGCGCGTTGCCTGCTCCTGGTACCCGGAGCTGGACCTGGACGCCCTCATCGGCGTGCGCGAAGGAGCTCCCACCGATTTGGACCCGGTTGACATAGGCATCCCAAATGGGCCTGCCGAAGATAGTACCCGGAGTTTACTGAAGGCCCACTATCCGAAGAATAAGAAGATTCGAGAGTCCAAGATATATTAAGGAAAGCTAGAGTTGTAATAGGAAGAGTTATTTGTAATCTGGCGGGATGAGTTAGAAACCGTCCCGGACTCTGTAACTTGTACAAAACGAAACCCTCGGCTCCGCCTCCTATATAAGGGGGAGTCGAGGGACAAAGAAAGGATCGAATCTACTGTCAACATAACCCTAGTTTTCTTAATCGCCGAGTACTTTTCGCCTAAACCTTCGAGATCTACTTGCCCTCTACTTCTAGCAAAACCCTAGTCTACAATCTGTAGGCATTGACAAGTTAATCCTTTGTCAATTGGCGCCGTCTGTGGGAATTAGAGGCTGCAAGGATCTGATCTCGATGGCACGTTCAAGATCTTCGACATCGTCAACAGCAAGCAACGCGATGGATCGAGGTAACAAGGGAAAAACTGATCTATTCAATTTTATTCCTCACCCGCCCTCCCGTATGGATGCATGTGCCTATCTGGAGGAGCCCATCGTCATGACGTTCGGAGAATTCCGATTTGGCGTCAACAAGGAAGGATCCTACCGTTTGGAAGTTCCGATCTCGCCGGAATTTTCAGCGGTCGACTCCAACTTTTCGTCGAGTGACGAGGAGTTTTCGTCGACATACTTCGTCGACAACAAGGCAAGCGGAAAGCTCGCCAAGATCTTCAGCAACACATCCTTCGAGTCGTCTGCGGACTCCTTTATAAGCAGCGACTCCGACAGCGTCGACAGCTTCAACTTCATCGACAAGTCTGCTGCCATCGGAAAGGTCTTCACCACTCTATATGATGGTGTCACCAATCCCGACAAAAATCAATGCGCAAAATATCATCAGATCTATGTGGTAGAAGGGGCAGGCACATCAGACCCGCAAACATCAGAGGCTTTCGACGAATTGGGAAATCCATACGTCGATCCCGCTGATCTCAGACATGGTCTAGGCACCAAATATCCTGGATCTACAACTCGCGCAAGAGTACAGCTCCCGCAAGAAGCGTGGGATAGGGCTGCGAGAGCCATGGACGGTTCAGAACCTATGACCACCACCGCTACTGCACAAGAACTTCAAGCATATCAATATAGACTTGCTCGAGTTAGCAGAGAATTGGAAAAACAAACAGCATCCCTGAATAGAAGGAAGGAAGCAGCTTCTGCATCAAGCAGACGCCGAGCAGATTTAAGTCGCCTTTCAGGAAATACAGGAGATAGTCACAGAGAAGCTCGGAGGAGAGCAATGTCTCGACTGCAAAACATACCTGAAGCAGAAAGAGGAAACATAATCCAAAATCTCGACATGTCCTTTATGTCGATCGACGAAAGAGGAAATATCATCCCAAAAACGCCAGAAGCAGGATACATGGCAACACAAGCATACATCTTGGCGTCCAGACCACCTCCTGGGGACCCGAGAGAACCATTGTTCAATATGGCAATGGCTGGAGTAGGGGTTATGGGAACAGCGTTTGCAACAACGCCTCCCGAAGAAAATCCCAGACAAAATAGTCCACGACCCACCGCAGCAGTTCAAGACCCACCAAGAGCAAGTGGAGCAAGAGATACAGCAGTCCAAGTAAGAGTGGACAGAGCGCGACAAGAAAGAAGAGAGCGTCAGCACTCGCCAGAGCTTGCCGACGAAGATATGTGTGGGCTCCCATGCTTTACGAGAAGAGTGCGAAAAACTCGAGTCCCAAAAGGGTTCAAGTTACCCGAGAATTTCAAGAAGTTCGACGGCCTGCAAGATCCCGAGGATTGGCTCGTGGATTATCTCGAGATGGTAAAACTGGTAGGAGGAACCAGAGCAACAGCTATGCAAAGTATCCAAGTTCACCTGAGTGGTGCCGCAAGATCTTGGATAAAGAAACTCCCCTTGAACTCCATCGACAGCTGGGAAACCTTTGAGGACATCTTCGTGAAAAACTTCCGATCCACCTGCAAGAAACCTGCGTCGTTGGAAGAATTACGGGCGTGTCGACAAAAACATGACGAGTCGATGAGAAAATATATACAGCGGTGGAACATTATCAAGAACTCGGCAGAAGACATATCTGACGAGCGGGCAATAGATGCGTTCGTGGCAGGAATCCGACGAGCAGATTTCGTCGAGGACTTGGGAAGAACTAATCCCAAGACAATCTCAGCGTTGATGGAAATCGCTAATAAGTGGGCAGATGGAGAAGACGCAATATACAACAAGCGACACAGGTCGCCAGAGGAAGATCGCGGTCGAAATTATCAAAATAGAAGACGATTTTCTCGCCAGTTCTACAACAACGATGCTCCCGGCCACATATCGGCTGGTTTTCGAGGAAATCCTGGAGGAAATAGTCGAGATGATTATCAAAGGAGCAACGAGCAACAAGGCGACAATAGAGGTGATTTTCGCGGCAACAGACAAAATAGCGGACCAAGGATTCAAAGACCTTATGTGTCTCCCGAGGAAATGATGAACGGTCCGTGTCAAATGCACTTTTACCTCGACAACAATGGAAAGAGGCAGTCAGGACATCTACAGAAAGACTGCCGCAATTTTCAGGCAATGCTGCGAGCCGCAGGAATCGCAAACGCTCAAGCAAATAACAGAAATCCTCGGGAGCCAAGGAGTGAGATTCACCTCCCACCTCCTCCCGCAATTACCGAAGAAAATCGACACCAGCTTAGAATTGCGGCAGCACCACATCCACCTCCATATGTTGACCCCAACTCTAATGGTGTGGTCTCGATGATTCAGAAAGCTAGGCCATCCAACAGGGCGCAGAAGGTAATATCTCGACAAGTGTTCATGGCAGAGAAGATGCCTCCACCAACAGTCGAGTACTTAAATTGGTCGGGGCAAGATATCGGCTTCACAATCGCAGACCATCCGCAGCAAGTCCCTCGACCAGGACAATCGGCGCTCATCTTACCCGCTGTAATCGCTGGTTTCGACGTGTCGAGAGTTTTCATAGATGGCGGCAGCAGCTTAAACCTCATGTATGCAGATACATTGAGGAAGATGAACATATCCCTAGCAAATCTGAAGCCAACTGACACACGTTTCCACGGGATTACACCAGAGAAGCCAAGTTACCCATTGGGCAAGATCAACCTCGACGTTCAGTTTGGAACCCGAGAAAATTACAGAATCGAGAACCTGGAGTTCGAAGTGGTGGATTTCCCGTCGCAATATCACGCTTTGTTGGGACGACCAGCGTACGCCAGGTTCATGGCAGTGCCGCATTATACATATCTGTTGTGGAGGTTGCCTGGGCCTAAGGGACCTATCACAATCAAAGGAAGCTTTGCACTGTCCGATAAATGCGACAAAGATTTTCATCGGCTGTCAGAAACTTTCGGGATGCAAGCAGAATATGCGGCACCTAGGTTCACCGATTATGATGTGCTGCCAGAGGTAGGAAGACCTTCTAAGGAGCCAACTTTCAATATAAATAAGGATTCAAAAGAGGTACAGATCCACCCGACAGATCCAAAGAAAACGACGTCCATTGCCGCAAACATGGATGTCGCATAGGAAAGCGCGCTCGTCGAGTTCCTCCGTGAGCACTGGAGAATCTTCGCATGGTGTCCAGCTGACATGCCAGGAGTACCCAGGGAACTTGCCGAGCACCACCTCAATTTGGATCCTCTCGCACGACCAGTAAAGCAACCTTTGCGGCGTTTTTCAGCCCAGCCGCAAAGCCATGTTATCAGAAATAGATCGACTCAAAGATGCTGGGTTTATCAGAGAAATATCTACAGAAGCCACATGGGTAGCTAACCCGTGATGGTGCCGAAGAAACACACAATAGTCCTTCGCATGTGCGTCGACTTCACGTGTCTCAATAAACATTGTCCCAAGGATCACTTTCCCCTCCCAAGGATCGATCAAATCATCGACTCCACGGCAGGATGCGAACGTCTTTCCTTCCTGGACGCATATTCTGGTTATAACCAGATTAGACTAAAAGAAGAAGATGAAGCCAAGACAGCGTTCATCACACCTTATGGCGTGTTTTGTTACAAAACAATGCCCTTTGGTTTGAAAACGCGGGAGCAACATATCAGCGGATGATGCAAAAGTGCCTAGCAACACAGATCGGAAAAAATGTACAAGTTTACATCGACGATGTCGTAATAACATCAAAGAAAGGGTCGACTTTGATCGAAGATTTGAAGGAAACCTTTGACAACCTCGACAAGTTCTGCCTCAAGCTGAACCCGACAAAGTGCTCTTTTGGAGTTCCCGCTGGAGAACTTCTCGGTTCTTAGCAAGGGGGATTGAAGCTAATCCCGAAAAAATACAGGCCATCGTTACTATGAGAAAGCCAACAAAGTTGAAAGAAATACAACAAATAACGGGCGAGTCGCAGCTTTAAGATTCGTCGCCAAAGTTAGGAGAAAAGGCGCCGTTTTATGCGTTGATCAAGCAAGGGGAAAAATTTCAATGGAACGAGGAAGCATAGAGCTTTCGAGAATCTCAAGCGAGCAATTTCGACACCACCGATATTGGTGGCGCCAAAAGAGAAAGAACCTCTCCTCTTGTATATTGCAGCCACACCTCAGGTGGTCAGCACGGCCCTAGTAGTCGAAAGGGAAGAAGAAGGCAAGCTTCATGGAGTTCAAAGGCCAGTATATTTCATCAGCGAAGTACGCCATCAAAACAGCGGTACCCGCAATATCAAAAGCTAGCATATGGAGTATTCACGACAGCAAGAAAATTGCGACACTATTTTTCGGCGCACCCGATAATAGTGGTCAATGAAGCTCCTTATCAAACATACTGAATAACCTGAAGCTACGGGTCGTGTCTCCCTTTGGGGAATAGAACTTTCCCTCGGGACATCACGTATGAAAAAGAAAAGCAATAAAATCGCAGGTCTTACCAGATTTCATTGCAGAATGGATGGAGCTACAAAACACGGGACCCCCAGATTTATCGAGAACTTGGACCATGAACTTCGACGGGTCCAAGAGATTGAAGGTGCTGAGCAGGCGTGATATTAGTCTCACCGAAGGCAACAAGTTGAAGTATGTTCTGCGGATGACGTTCCCAAACGCATCTAACAATGAAGCAGAATATGAAGCTCTCATACACGGGATGAAGATGGCGAAAGCTTGCGGTGCAACCCGACTGAAAATTTTCGGCGACTCACAGTTGGTAGCACAGCAAGTAATGAACCAATGCGACGCAGTCAACGAGAGTATGATAGCATACAAGGAGGTGTACAATGAGCTGGAGAAGCTATTCGATGGTTGTGAGGTAAACCACATCAGCAGGATGAGCAACGATGAAGCCGACGTTCTCGCAAACATCGGGTCACAATGCCTCGCAATCCCTCCAGGTGTGTTCTGGGAAGAGATTAGCGAGAGATCAACAAAACCAGCAAAAATAAAGGAGAAAAAAGAGAAACCTTCGAGTATCGCCAAAGACACAGCAGAAGAAGAAGAAGAGCAAGATCTAGTCATGATGGTGCAAATTCCATGGATGCAGGCTTACATATCATATATCCTAAGGAAAACCATACCCGACGATCCAGTCGAAGCAAGGCGAATAATTAGGAGATCCAAAGCCTTTACGGTGGTAAAAGGGGAGCTGTACAAACGCAGTATCTCGGGTGTGCTACAACGGTGTGTTACACCCGAAGAAGGAAGAATCATCCTAAAGGACGTGCATGAAGGAATATGTGGGCATCACGCAAGTAGCCGAGCTATTGCGGCCAAAGTCTTCAGGGCAGGATTTTATTGGCTCACAGCAATCGAGGATGCGAAGGAAATAGTGCGAACCTGCGATGCGTGCCAAAGATTTGCGGCAAGACCTCACTCGCCAGCAGCAGAACTTATGCCAATCCCACTATCTTGGCCCTTTGCTCAATGGGGTCTCGACATGGTGGGTAACTGCAGAAAGCTTCGCCAGGAGGATACAAGTACTTGCTAGTGGTCACACACAATTTACCAAGTGGATAGAGGCGAAGCCAATAAATTCACCAGATGCAGCATCCGCAATAAAATTTGTGAAGAGCATTGTCTTTCGCTTCGGAGTACCTCACAGCATCGTCACAGATAACGGCAGCAACTTTACTTCCAAGGAGTTCAAAGCATATTGCGCAGAAGTGGGTATAAAACTAAGTTTTGCGTCTGTCGCACATCCACAAACCAATGGTCAAGTCGAAAAGGCCAATGGCATCATCTGCAATGGCATCAAGAAGCGCCTGCTAGGACCTTTGGAAAAAGCTAGGCATACTTGGCCAGAGGAGCTACCAAGTGTTTTGTGGAGTATCCGAACAACGCCAAATACAGCGACGCAGGAAACGCCGTTCTTTTTGGTCCACGGAGCTGAAGCAGTCTTGCCGATAGAAATAGAACACGATTCTCCACGAGTCGCAGAATATGACGAAGAAACTTCGAGAAAAGCTTTGGAAGATGATGTCGACGCACTCGATGAAGCTCGAGACGAGGTCCTGTCACGAGTCGCTAAATATCAGCAGGACCTGAAAAACTATCACAGTCGACGATTGCGGCCAAGATCTTTCCAAGTGGGTGACCTAGTTTTACGACTCAATCAAAAAAGCCATGAAAAACTCGAGTCACCCTGGCTAGGACCATACATCGTCACAGAAGTAATAGAAGGAGGAGCATACAGAATTAAAGACAAGAAGACAGGGATCGACGAGCCAAATCCCTGGAATGTGGCACAGCTCAGGCGTTTCTACGCCTAGATGCCGAAAATATAGTCTCCCTTTGTAAAGCTACAATGTACTGAAACGCCCGCGAGTTTTCAGACGCACTCTTTTCCTTTTTCGGGGCACCGAGTGGGGCCGGAGAAGGTTTTTAATGAGGCGGACTCGCGGTGCTGCAATATAATAAAGATAGTGGAATTATATATCTTCTTCCCGACAAGATCAGGGGTTTCTCCCCTACATGATACAATATATATATAAACACAGTATCGACAAAAGAAGCACCTTGCCTTGGTAAAAATACCTCGCCAAAATAAAAAGAGATATCGACAAAATAGTGATCAACAAAAAGCCCGGGGGCTTACACCCGTACAAAATAGTACACAATGTATATTATCTTGCCTTGGGACAACCTCGCATTATAATACACAAAAGATATTGCAATCAAAACGCCCGGGGGCTTGGCGATAAAAATAAAATACAATGACTTTACAATATAGCTCGTCTATACAGGATACAAATCTCGGAATAAGTTTCGTCTTCAAGAATTTCCCAATATATTATCTATGGTTAAGCGCTCGTTATTTACAGCGCGAGTACTATGCTCAGCATAGCTACCCTTCACGAAGAATTCGGAATCCATCCGGAGAAGTTCATCCATCATATCTTCGGCAACAGGAGTAACAATGTCATCATATTTGCCGAAGTTTCTTTTCCTTTTCGACATCTTCTCCAAGCACTTTGGGACAACTTGCCCCACGTCTAATTTTGGGTAGCAAATTTTTATCATGATCATCGCAAACCTTGCACCAGCAGCTAGTTGAGCTCGTACAAAGCCGTGGATGCGAGGAGCATCTCGAAATTTGTCCATCAATGCAGGAAGGGTCTCTGGCATCTTATTGCGAGGAAACATGGTACCATAAACCAGAGACAAAGTCCTTGTACAGAAGTCAAGATATTCGCGAACCTGAAGTGCACGATCTTGAAATCTCACGATTTGGCGGGTCC
This sequence comes from Lolium multiflorum, assembly GCA_030979885.1. NCBI lineage: Eukaryota > Viridiplantae > Streptophyta > Magnoliopsida > Poales > Poaceae > Lolium > Lolium multiflorum. The sequence goes on from CM061750.1 coordinate 420,211,342, forward strand.
GCTCAGGTGTACCCCAAAAAGTCGACCCATGTTCACGTGCAAGCCGAAGAAGAACATTGGAACGAGCCTCGACACGTTCATCTTCAGTTATAGGATCCAAAAAAGCACCTATTGTTTCATAAAACAATTCAGTGGGCAATAAGGAGACAAGCAGCAAAGGAAACGAAGAAGTGAGATAAAGACAATGAAACTTACCCGCCATATCCAAGCTAGCATCTGTTAGCAGCTGAAGCATAGAATTCTCTCGAGATGCAGCTGCGTCAGCTTCAGCAACAGCGGCGTCCTTGTCAGTTATGGCATCTTGAGCTTGTTGAAGCGCAACTTTTTCCCTTTGAGAAGATTCTCGAGATTGCTCCATAAGCATAAGCGACTGTTTCTTCACGGACTGAAGTTGTTGTCGAAGTTCTTGTAAATCTTCCGACAAAGGTGTGCTGGAAGACCCTTCAAGGTAATTGTCGTCGTTTCTTACTTTCTTCGACAAGGAAGACGCAGGAGCAGCATCGGGAGGAGAAGGATTCGTTGAGTAATTGTCAAATATCAACTGGAAAAGAAAATTCTCGAATCAAAGATAGCATCAAAAGGAATTTCATTGATTGTAGAAAATTTACATGGCCATTACAAAAGGAGTTCTCCTAAGGGACTGGCTGGAAACTTGTCGCCAAGACTAGAATGGCGACAAAAGCAAAGGAAAGAAAGAAAGCAAAAACTAGACCTCCGGCCTTGAAGAGCTAGGAGTCGAAGATGGCTTGATCCCAAGATAGGCCAGGATCTTCTTCGTGTTAAGCTTTGCCGCCTTAATCAAGGATCGCCATTTTGCTTGCTCTATTTGCTCCGTGTCGCCAACTTTTGCCCAGTCAATAGTTTGTTGACTATCAGCAACTAAGGCAACAGTGCTTTCCACGGCAATCTTCATGTTCTCATGGCGCAACTTCAGACCAAGATCTTCGGGAGGATTGAAGCACTTGGCAAGGCCAAGGAAAGTTGCAGGCTCCTCTTTCTTCGGGAAGAAATAGGGGAAAAGCTTCGACAACCCCGCCCTGGCTTCATCCATGCCTTCACGCGCTTCCGACCCATGAAACTCAAGGAATGAGACGGCGTCCAGAAGAGCATCGTTGTCAGGATCTTCAAGTTCAAATTCTTGCGAGGTCCTATCTGACAAAACAAAAATAGAAATTTGTGTCAACAAACAAGTGCAAAAAAGGAAAACCCAAAGGGTATGCAATGGTGCAAAGGCTTACCGACAAATCGACGACTTTGCGTCTTTATGCGTTTGGTGATCGCCGCTTCGCGAGCAGATTGCGCAGTTATGTGATCACTGAGTGAAGTCTCGGCGTCATGCAGACGTTTCCGAAGATCTTCGACACCAGCAGCATCAGCCTTCGCCTTGTCGGCTTCTTGCCTAGCTTCAACTGCATCTGATTCGGCCTTCTTACGAGCCTCTTCACATTGCTCTAACTTTAGAGCAAGCGTGTCAGCACGTTCGTTGGCTTCTATCAATTTCTCTGGAAAAAGGAAGACAAGATTAGCTATAAACGTCGACAAGTCATGCAGAAAGGAAGCAAAAAAATAGTCGAGCATTGCCTTCAGTCTTGCTGGCGTAATCACGGTACCCAACGAATTGGGCACCGATGCGAAGAAGCTCTTTGATCATCGGCTGTTAAAGAGAAACAAAGAAAGAAAATGTTGGCATGAGGAAAATGGCGACATATAGAGCAACCAGAGAAAATATAAACAACGACAAGAGTGTTAGCAACTTACATCATCCAAGAGAGGGTTAGAAGAGCTACTCGATTGAAGAGTGAGCTCGGGATTTATTTCAACCCTTGCCCTTTTTGGTGAAGGGACAAGGGGGCTTGCCGGAGGAGTAGCAACGCCGATATTCTGCCGAGAAGGCGACGTTTCTTCTCTCTCGACTGGCGTATCCGAGGCAACTAATGTATGTGACGTGCTCGTGCGAGCAGCCACAACAGCAGTTGGTACTTCTTCTTCATCATCACTACGAGCAAGTGTCGACAATATAAAAAGCAAGATAAACAAGAAACTTCGAGTACAAGTAAACAAGAAAAAGGGTACTTACGAACTGATGAGAGATTCGAGGTATGGATCATAGCCTGCCTTCTGGTGCGAAGGAACAGCTTCGTCGACTTTGGAGGTGCCGGAATCTTCGACATCATCCCTTTTCCTCTTGTTCCTTGGAGAAACAGCGGGAGGAAGAGATTGTGCCGACGCAGTGGCTTCAGAGACATCCTCTTTTTCGTCGGATCCCGCAGATCTTCGAGATTCTGCGGGTTCATTTGTAAAGGAGGGGGCATCTGGGTTATCATCGGAGATAACAGCCCTTTCTTCGACCTCTCCACCTTCAGGAAGGGGAGGAAGTGAAACAAGATTTGGATGATCCTGTATAAAAAGAGGGAAAGTTTGTCAGAAGTGAATAACAACACAAAAAAGCAAGGCAATAGACAAATTACACGACAATGTTTACCTTGGGAAGCGCATGGGCGGCGCTGTATGGTTTTACGCGACAAGTGGAAGGGATGGAGTCTTTCTTCTTAAGAGATGAAATTCTACGGATAAGTCTATCCAAATCCTTGACTTCCAAATTCGTCGACAGGCGATCTGCGTCTTCATCGCCAGCGTAATTCCAGAAAGGGTTTTTGCGAGCCTGAAGAGGCTGCACCCTAGTCCTAAGGAAGTACGCCGTAATCTGGATGCCTGATAATTCTTTTCCACGAGTATTTTGCAACTCATGGATACGAGTCATCAGGGCCTCTGTCGAAGTCCTTTCTTCCTCGGTAGCTTCTGCGTCCCAAGAACGGCGGCGAAGGATTTTTTCGGCACCGTCAAAAGGAGGAATATTGTCTTCGGCGCAGCCATCGTTTTCTTCGCGAATATACAACCACTTCTTGCGCCATCCTTGAACGGAGTCAGGGAGTTTGACGTCGAAATAGTTGACAGAGGAGCGAACGGAAATAACAACGCCGCCTATATTATAGGCGACATTGGCAGAGCCATTACGGCGACAAAAGAAAATGCGCTTCCATAATGCCCAGTTAGGCTGGACACCAAGGAAGGCTTCGCAGAGGGTGATAAAGATAGAAATGTGAAGGATAGAGTTGGGTGTGAGGTGATGAAGTTGGAGACCATAAACATAAAGTAATCCACGAAGAAAAGGGTGAATGGGGGCGGAAAGACCGCGGATGAGATGATCAACAAAACTTACCCGATACCCCATTGGAGGGGTTGGGTAGCTTTCTTCACTGGGGAAGCAAACCGCTTTGGGCTTCTTGGTAATCCCCAGCTTCTTCAAGAGATTGAGGTCCTGGTTCGTGATCTTGGACCTCTCCCACTCCGCGGCTCCTAGATCCGCGGCAGCCATTGATGAATCAGGCGTGCTATGCCTCGTCAAGCGACGCGGTGGCATCAACAATGGTGATGAAGGGCAGCTGCGAAGAGAAGAGCTTTGCGAGCAATTGAGCGCAGGAGAGGGTCTTGCAGAGGAGAGCAGGGGAACGGCGCGAGCGGAAGTGTTCGAGGAAGAAGAAGGGGATCTTATATAGAGGTGCGGTGAATCGACGGAACCGTTGGATGAAAAAAGAATGCAGAAGATGATCACTACGTGGTAACAAGGGTAAAACAGTATTTCAATATTGACGAGGTTACGGAACGTGTGCCAGAAAAAGGGGAGAACATGTGTCCCCCACTTGCACGACGTGTCCGTCAGATAAGGAATTGGGACCCACAAGGCAGCGAAACAAGCGGTAATGGTCAGTTTCCAAAATAGAAATCGTGGCTATCATCAGCAATGACGTCGTCGAGATAAAGAAAAATTCGGCTATGAGGTTTCAGAAGTTTATCGACAACACAAGGTTATCTCGGGAGCCTTTGATCAAATACAAGTTTTTGCCCAAACGCTCGGGGGCTACTTTGAAAAGATAAAAATTTCGAGTATGACAAGATAGAAATGGCGAGAGCCTATGACCAAATGCAAGCATTTGTTCATAGCCTCGGGGGCTACTCCCATCGGGAGCGCTGGTCGCGCACCCGATAAATGTAAAAATTGGGAAGGATTATAAATATAGCGGCAAGGATACTAATCTGTGGAGCCTACACCCAAGCACAAGTTCTTGGCTGTAGCCTCGGGGGCTACTCGGGAACGCTGTTCGCGTGCCCGATGAATTTTTATCAAAATAAAGAAACAGAAGTGAGTATATTTCGATTTACAGAAAACTCTACATATACTCCCATCGGGAAGACAAAATAAGTCATCAAATATGACTCAATAAAATGTGCTATTCCAAAGGCGAAAAGCACTCGATAATATATTCTCAGAACGCCAAAGTTGCGATCAATTTCTGAATGCCGCAAATTTGCGAAGGTAAGACCCCAGATCCGTTCTGCTGGGCGTGGCATCGCCAAAGACTGCGCTCTGCTACTTTTATCCGTATCAACAGATGCGAAGAAAATCCTAACGGACGCGTTAGGTACCCGATAAATTTGACTGGGACTCGACAGAATGGTAAGACCTTAAGCGGCACCTGTCGAAGTTTACACCAGTATCCCGAGATCATGTCCGGGGACGTGATCTTGAAGTAGGTTTTTGCGGATTGCCACTAGAGCAGTTAACTAGTACCTGATCCGTCGATGAACTAGCCCCAACTACCATTATCCCTGTACAATATAGAATTTTATGTGAAGAAGCATAAATAAAAGCTCTCGAATAAATATAAACAGATGAGATTTCCCTTGACTCTACGATTCAAGCAAAATCTCGGGGGCTACTGACATAGGCATCCCAAATGGGCCTGCCGAAGATAGTACCCGGAGTTTACTGAAGGCCCACTATCCGAAGAATAAGAAGATTCGAGAGTCCAAGATATATTAAGGAAAGCTAGAGTTGTAATAGGAAGAGTTATTTGTAATCTGGCGGGATGAGTTAGAAACCGTCCCGGACTTTGTAACTTGTACAAAACGAAACCCTCGGCTCCGCCTCCTATATAAGGGGAGTCGAGGGACAAAGAAAGGATCGAATCTACTGTCAACATAACCCTAGTTTTCTTAATCGCCGAGTACTTTTCGCCTAAACCTTCGAGATCTACTTGCCCTCTACTTCTAGCAAAACCCTAGTCTACAATCTGTAGGCATTGACAAGTTAATCCTTTGTCACCGGTCCTTACCGCTAAGCGGCAGGATCGCGCGTACCATATCGCGGAGTACGCTGAAATGCGCACTTTCATCCCTCCCCCTCCTGATGTCAAGGACTACCTCAGCGATGAGGAAGAAGAAGATGGAGGTGAAGATGATGGTGCCGAGGATGTGCCACCGGAAGCTCCTGAGGCCGGCGCTGCTCCCCCTGAAGCCCCTGCTGCTTGACTGTTTGGTGTGATAAGAAGTTACCTGTTCCTGCTCGCTTCATATCAGAACTTTGTTAAATTCTACCCCGGTATGCCGGGGTTTATGATGTAAGCTAAAACTCGTCCTTTTGGTTTGTGGTGCAACAGTTTATGCCGGTAGGCTATACCGGTAGTTAATTAACTTATGTTGCCTTAGCATATTTGCTTGTCGATTTGCTTTTTCTTGCACTGCAATGATTCCGAAATTGTTTCCGCATCCAATTGATGCACACTTGGTTCTTTTGCCTTGGCTCTGCCTACCTTCTCTGGGCATTTTGGCGTATGAGCACAAAGTTCTTTTACCAAGTAAGCACTTTCTTGAACTTAGAAATAACTCGAAATTTTTGCAAAAAACCGGTATGACCGGGGTTAGTTAGATTTTTCCGGATTGTTCTTTCCCGCTCTCCCTCTTCGCAGTTCATGTGCTTATCCCCTACCGGTTTATCTTGCTTGCCATGAAGCCAAGTTATGGACAGCAGCAAAGTCGAAGACTCCGGTAGGGTCTAGCACACTACTAAACCGGAAAGAAAAAACGTTCAATAAGCAACCGGTAAACTGAAAAAATAAACATGTTACATGCAACTTTAGTAATGATAGTCCCCGAGAGTCATTCGAGGTTCCGACATCTTTTATTCATAGCAAATAAGGTACAAAAAGGAACTTCTTACAGCACCACTTCAAGAGTAGAAAGGACGCAACAAAGCTACATTCCATGGGCGTTTGGTCTCCTCTCCTGACTTGTCCGCCTTTCCTTTCTTCCATTCCTGTGCATCAATCAGGTAATAGGCATCATTGTGGAGAGCCTTGCTCACAATGAAAGGCCCTTCCCACGGGGGGAAAGCTTGTGCCGGCCTTCAGTGCGCTGCACTAGGCGTAGCACTAGGTCTCCTTCTCGGAATACCCTCGGGTTAACCTTCCGGCTGTGATAGCGTCTGAGGTTTTGCTGGTAAATGGCTGTTCTTGCCAGAGCTAATTCTCTTGCTTCTTCTAGCAAGTCCACATCGTTTTCTCGGGCCTCTTTTACCTCTTCTTCGGTATAGAGCTGCACCCTTGGTGAATCATGGAGAATGTCGGTTGGTATGACCGCTTCTGCCCCATAAACCATAAAGAATGGCGTGTATCCGGTAGACCGGTTCGGAGTTGTTCTTAGACTCCACAGTACCGATGGTAGCTCATCGATCCAACATCCCGGCGATTTTTCCATTGCATCAATGAGTCTTGGTTTGATACCGGAAAGTACCAAAGCGTTTGTTCTTTCAACTTGGCCATTGCCTTGTGGGTGTGCCACTGAGCACAAATCCAACCGGATGTTTTGTCTTCACAGAATCGCTTGAATTCTCCTTGAGCAAAGTTCGAGCCATTGTCAGTTATGATACTGTGTGGGTATCCATACCGCAGGATTACATCTTTTAGGAACTTTACTGCTGTGTGGCCATCACACTTTGCGATAGGCTTCACTTCCAGCCACTTGGTGAATTTATCCACCATTACCAAAATGTGGGTCATGTTTCCCCTTGCGGTTTTGAACGGTCCAACCATGTCCAGGCACCAGACAGCGAATGGCCAAGTTAGCGGTATGGTCTTTAAACCGGATGCTGGGGTATGGTTTTGCTTGGCGTACCTCTGGCACCCATTGCATTTTCTTACCAGATCCTCCGCGTTCTCCAAAGCCATTGGCCAATAGAACCCATGCCGGAATACTTTTGCCACCAGCGCCCTTGATGAAGCGTGATGCCCGCATTCTCCTCGGTGAATTTCCTCAAGCATTTCTTTTCCCTCTTCCGGTTCCACACATCTTTGGAGGACACCGGTAACACTTCTCTTGTATACCTCGCCATTGATGATGGTGTAAGCTTTGGACCTCCTCTGTATCCTTCTGGATTCATTTTCGTCAACCGGCAAGGTGCCGTTGATCAGGAATTCCTTAATAGGTTTAACCCAAGATGGCGCTTCTCTAACCACAAACACCGGCATGTCTATATCCATGTTGTCCACGAGCGTTACCTCTGCCGGTATGGGTGTCGCAGTCCCCGAGCTTACCGGTGGAGTCCCCGGGCTTGCTGGAGCAGTCCCCGAGTGTGCCGGAACAGTCCCCGGGTTTCCTTCATCAATGTCCATTGGCACTACATGTGATTCCGGTACGAAAATTGATTCCGATTCCGGACTTGGTTTGATTGATGGAACTCTTAAGTGTGCCAAGGCTATTCCGGGGGGAATTTCCTGCCTCGATGAGCCTAGCTTGGATAGAGCATCCGCGGCTTCATTTTCAGCACGCGGCACATGGTGAAACTCACACCCTTCGAAGAAGCCGGCAATCTTTTGTACATGAAACCGGTATGAGGCCATGTTGGCATCTTTTGCATCCCAATCTCCGGAACACTGCTGTACCACCAGATCTGAATCGCCGTAGCAAATGATCCGAGCGCTCCGATTTCCTTTGCTACCTTAAGCCCATGTATCAGAGCTTCGTACTCAGCGACATTGTTTGATGCCCTGAAGTGCACTTGTAGAACATACCGGAGGTGATCTCCCTTAGGTGAGGTGAGTACCACACCGGCACCAGACCCTCCTTGAGTTTGAATCCGTCAAAGTGCATCTTCCAGTATTTTATCTTGTGCTCTGGCGGCTTGTATTGTATCTCCGCCCAATCGACCAAGAAATCAGCTAAGGCTTGCGATTTTATGGCATCTCTTCTTTCATACACCGGTACATATGGTGATAGCTGAATTGCCCATTTTGCAATCCGGCCACTGGCGTCCTTGTTGCCCATGATATCGGAGATGGGTGCCTCACTCACCACCTTCATGGGGTGCTCCTCAAAGTAATGCTTGAGCTTCGTGGCGGCCATGAACACGCCATAAGTCATCTTTTGGAAGTGCGGGTAATTCTGCTTTGAGGAGGAGAGCACCTCGCTCAGGTAGTATACCGGCCTTTGCACGGTTTTTCCTTCCTCCTCTCGTTCCACCACGACCACAACACTAACCACCCGGTTTGTTGCCGCTATATAGAGCAGCATAGGTTCCCTTTCCAAAGGTGAGGCCAGTATTGGTGCGGTAACTAGCATTGTTTTTAGCTCTTTAAACGCTGCGTCTGCCTGAGGGGTCCAGACGAAAGTATCGGATTTTTTCATTAGGGCATAAAGCGGCAAGGCCTTTTCTCCTAGCCTGCTTATGAACCGGCTTAGCGATGCCAAGCTTCCGGTAAACTTTTGCACATCTTTGAGTTCTCGCGGTATTGTCATTCTTTCTATTGCCCGGATTTTTACCGGATTCACCTCAATGCCCCGGCTTGATACAAGGAAACCGAGTAGCTTACCGGCAGGGACACCGAAGGTGCATTTTGCCGGGTTGAGTTTCATCCGGAACCGTCTTAGGTTGTCAAATGTTTGCCGGATATCATCGATTAAGGTGTCTTTTACCTTAGTTTTTATCACGATATCGTCCACGTAGACTTGCACATTCTTTCCGATTTGATCAAACAAGCATTTTTGCATACAGCGCTGGTACGTTGCACCAGCGTTGCGCAAACCAAAAGGCATTGTAACATAGCAATAAGCCCCATGCGGGGTAATGAACGCAGTTTTTATTTGATCTTCCTTTTTCAACGGGATTTGGTGGAAACCGGAATATGCATCCAGAAAAGACAACAACTCACACCCAGCAGTAGAATCAATCACTTGATCGATTCGAGGCAAAGGGAAAGGATCTCTTGGGCAAGCCTTGTTGAGGTTGGTGTAGTCGATGCACATGCGCCACACCTTCGGAGCTTGTGCCTCCAGGTTCTCATCTTTTTTCTTCTCGACCATCACCGGATTAGCCAGCCACTCTGTGTGTGTGACCTCCACGATGAAACCGGCAACCAACAGCTTTGTCACTTCTTCTCCAATGATTTTCCTCCTATCTTCTGCGAACCGGCGCAAAGGTTGTCTCACCGGCTTGGCATCCTTCCGGACGTTTAGAGAGTGCTCAGCCAGCTCCCTCGGAACTCCTACCAAGTCATCAGTAGACCAGGCAAAAATGTTCCGATTCTCACGGAGGAAGCTGACGAGCGCGCTTTCCTATGCTTGATCGAGGCCGGCACCGATACGAACGGTGCGCTCTGGGTAAGCCGGATCCAGCACAATATCCTTTGTCTCGTTTGTCGGCTTGAATGCCGGTGAGGCCAAGTTTCCACTCATTGCCGCTAAGCTCAACTTTGAGGACTGAGCCAGCGCAACAGCAGTTTGCATTCTTTTCTTTTCCTCCGCTATCACCAGCGATTCTGCCAGGTTTGATCCGGCGGAAGCGGTTTCCATCGAGACTTTATAGTTTCCCACCACGGTTAAGGGTCCACGAGGTGCCGGCATCTTCATTTTGAGGTAAGCTGTATGGGTTGATGCCATGAAAGCTGCCAGTGCCGGCCTTCCCAGCAACGCATGGTAAGGACTGTCTAGGTCCACCACCTCGAACTCAATGTTTTCAACACGACAATTGTCACGTCCTCCAAACGACACATCCACCCGAACTTTTCCTATCGGGGCGCAAGACAAGCCCGGAACGATCCCGTGGAAAGTTGTACGAGTTGGCTGCAGCATATTCTCTGTTATGCCCAGTGTACGCATGGTATGCTTGTACATGATGTTTATGCTGCTGCCGTTGTCTATCAGCACCTTGCTGAATTTTACCCGAGTTTCCGGCCCCTTCATGATTGGGTCCACAACAAGAGCGTATCCGCCCGGATTCGGCATGATTTTGGGGTGATCTTTGAACGACCAGGTGATTTCCTGATCTGACCATAACATGTATTTGGGTACTGCCGGCATCACCGCGTTCACTTCCATGGAACGGCGATGCACGCTTTGCCTGTCGGTTGGTTCGGTGACAAAGACAACCATGCACAAATGTGGGTCTTCGTAAACATTCCGGCCCAAAGGTGCCGGTGGAGGTGGTTGATCACGATTCTCCTCCACCCGGTTAACTTGCTGGTATTGTTGCCTGTTTGGCTGAGGCTGTACCGGTAAAGCATTTGCTCCAGTAAGCGGTGGCGGTGGTGGTAGTTGCTGTTGGCGCAGCATATCTTGCGGCGGTGGCAACATTGTGGAGCACCCTTGTGCTTGTGCATCCTTCACTGCCCCCTTTTGCATCAAGTACTTAGTCCAAGAACAATCCTTCGTCAGATGGTTCGATGGGTGATCCGGGTTCGGCGTGTGCCACCGGCAAGGTTGATCCATGGCGGCTTCCATGGTGTATTTCACAGGTTCTTGCCAATTCTTTTTCTGGCCCCAGGGTTTCTTCTCGACCCACTGCTTCTTAGGACCCGCCCATGGCTGCGATCCGGTTTTCTGTCTCTGGCTGCCGCTGGCATCATAATTTTCTTGCACAGCAGCAACTTGCTGCGGAGCATACCTTCGATCCGGGAAATCTTCCCTTCTTTTGTTGTTCCGGTTGTCCCGGTATTGCTCTTGTCGCTGCTGAGGCGGGTTCGACTGCTCCGGCTCAGCTTGTACCGCCGGTTGCATTGGGTCTCCCAACGCATAGTTTTCCGCCACTCGCATCATTTCTGCCAATGTGCTTGGCATATTCCTCTGCAGCCTTTGCCACAGTGGTGATCCTCTCCGGCATCCTTGACTGAACCAAGCAATCGCTTGTGCTTCAATCACTCCTTCACATGTGTTTCTCATCGAGTTCCACCGGGTGAGATAATCCCGGTCTGTTTCTCCTGTACGCTGTTGGCACAGCGCGAGCCGGTTTGGCCTCTTGTAAGTGCTACTGAAGTTGCTCACGAAGGCTTCCTCAAAGTCCAACCATCCATTAATGCTTCCCGCCGGCAAGTTGTTAAGCCAGATCCGCGCAGGTCCTACCAGGTAGGACGGTATGATTCTCACCGCCCAACGCCCGCCACCCGCTACGTAAACAGCAGTGACATAGTCCGCCAACCAATCTTCCGGCTTAGTTGTGCCGTCATATGTTTTTGTATCCCGGGGCAACTGGAAATTGCGTACCGGTGGCTCTTCTCTCATGATTCGTGGGCCAAAGCACTTTGGGCCAGGAGGACCCTCAGATTCAATCATCTCAGAGAGATACACTCTGTCCAGCCTGTGCCTCGCATCCTGGCTTGGCAAGTATCTTTCCCCCAGCCGTTCCCCCAAAGGGTTCCGGCGGGCTTTGGTTCGTTCCACCTCGGAATCTGACTCATCATATCTTTCCGGTTCCGCGGCTCTTGCCTGCCGGTACCCTGGTGGTGGCATTTCTTCCTCCACATACGCTGCCCTTGCAGCTCGATAGTTTTGCCCGGTTTCATATCTACCGGCATGATTGTTTCCGGCATAGCCTCCCTTGGCGTAGCCCCGATCTGCCCCTTGGCTTTTTCTACCGGCATCTTGTTGCCCGGCTTTTTGTTTTCCGGCGAGAACCGGATCATACACAGTCATCTGCCGTGCATTCTTTTCTCTTTCTTTTCTTCTGTCCGGATGGGGGGACGATGCCTGCCCATGGGACTTGCTTCCGGCATTCTTTGTTGAACGCGCGGATTTTGAGGCCGCTGCCTCGTTCAGCTTAGCTAGCTGCTCAGCATTTTGCTGCTCGATAGTTTCCAGCAGCTCTCTAACACGCTCTTGTTGTTTTGCTAAAGCGTCTCCGGAAAGCGATTCACATAGTTCTACTGCAGCTTTAGCAGCTTTTATAGTTTTATCCGGGCTACTGTACTTAGGCTTTTCTACAATGCTCACAGATACAGATGCACTTTTGCCGGCAAGAACTTCCTTGCGCAAATCCTGATCTAGATTGCGAGCCTTAAGCCGGTTTTCCGGTATCCTAGCAGCATGAGCACTAACTGAAGCAAAGCCATGGGTTGCGTTGTACTCACGTAGGGTCAGGTTCAGCTCGCGCTGAGCCCGGATGATGTCGGCGCCACCGGTAAGCAGCGCCTTGCGCGTGGCCTCCAGCTCCTCCTGAGCCTTTGCCGGGTCGATGTTCTGCGCGATGGGCGTGGCCAGCGTGTGCATCGCCGCTTGAAGAGGGGTTGCCGGTGGCGCTGAAGATGCTCCCGCGACGCCTGCGTCACGCTCCAGCGGCGGTTTTGCCGGGCGGGTCGATGCCGCACGTTCAGCTCCTTCCTCCACAGCTCCTTTGCCGGTGTTGACCGCGCCAGCCATCATGACCTCCACGCTGCCGGCGGCGCGGCCAGCACATAGCCACCTTGGCGGATCCGGCGCCACCAGCACCGGCGAGAGGCGCTGGCGCACAGGAACGGTGCCGAAGTAGACGCGGAGGCTGCCGAACTCGATGGTGCGGCCGTTCTGCGGGAACTTGCCGCCGTTGGCGAAGCAGCCTGCGTTGTCGTTGATGAAGTCCATGTTGTAGATGCGTTGCACGAGCGCGGACACCGTGCGCTCGCCGTTGATGTCGAGGATGCCCGCCCGAATATGAACTCCAGCAAGCGCCACTTCATGCCCCATGGTGGGCGCCAACGTCGTCGTGGTGAACGGACAGATGCCATAGGATGGCTTATGTTGGGGCCGAATGGACGCTAGAGGATTCGGGGGAGGGTTTGTGATTAGATGGGATGAACTTCCGGATGGTTTCCTCAAGAACTTGGCCAAGGCCAGAGGTTGAAGAAGAAAGACACAAGGAAGAACTCGCTCTAGATCATCTTCTCTATTGATCTCCACAGGTTACAAGTTTGTGCTTACAGGTTCTATCTCTCTCTAAGTTCCGCTCTCTCTCTCTCTCGATCGCGCCCGCGAGAGGTTGCCCCCTCTCCTTATATAGGGGAGAGGGTGGCTTACAGGCAAGAAACCCTAATGGCATCTTTGACTAGACAAACTACTTTACAAAGATACTTTATAAAGCTATTTTAATCATAGATGACGCCGGGGTCTTCTTTAAACAGGGAGGCTGACGTCTTCCGGCTTCTTTGATCGTCATCCTCCTCTTTATCGTCAGGCCTTCGTTTAAAGCCACTTTGCTTAGCTCATCCTTGTCCTCTAGCTCTGAGAGAATCTTTGACCAGTCCTGCCGACATGCTCTTCCTTCCGGTGTTTCGGTATCTTTTCTATCCGGTCCCGGTATACCCCTCTTGGGGATACCGGCTGTCGGGGGGAAGACCCCGGGTAGGGCAATGGACGCGGAGCGGCCGGCTTGAGGTTGGCCGGCTCGCGGCAAAGGCCGGCTGAGGAGCAGCCGGCTGGAGCCGTGGCCGGCTGCCTCGGGAGCCGGCTGGCTCTAAGTCCTAGTCGGCCTGGCTGCGGCCTTCAACGCTGTAGCTGGGCCGGCTTCTACAAGCCATATCCGACTGGGGTTTGTACCTCGGACCGACTCGAGGCTGGCGAGTCTTGCACCGGAAGGAACTGGGTAGGTGAGCCGGGTTCAAAGGTCCATGCTGACCTCATCTCCCGTAAAGTACGGGGCACTGTAGAGCAGCAGTGCCACGCGCCAGACAGGCCATCATGGCGTACGTCGGACCGTACGCGCTACAGAGCATGATGACGACAACGACAGCACCTCCCACGCCGCTGACCTGAGCAGGCGGATGGGACGTGCCACTACGCTCAACGGCTCCCTGATGTCAGCGCCTCGGGAAGGGACGGGAGCCGAAGCCGGCCATGCCGGCCACTAGACTATAGGGACTTATATGTAAAGTACCGGTGCCTATATAAGCCGGGCTACCCCCTCGTGCGGGGGACGATCGATCAGTTCTCATTCACTAGTCTTAGAGCTGCCCTGTGAGAGAGACCTTCGTCTACCTTAGCCTCCCAGGAGCAGCCGGATATACAGCTCAAGGAGCACCATTGTATTGTGTGATCATCTTATACACTCATAGCAGGAGTAGAGGTGTTACCTCCATCGGAGGGCCTCGAACCTGGGTACGTCGCTGTGTCACTCGTGCCCATACCCGCATCCGGATACCGCCGTGAGACCACAAGGAACCACATCGATTAGCCACCCTATGGCATATGTCATGACGATACCACGACACCGGCTTAGCTTAACTTAGCCAAACTCTTATCTTTGAGCTCCGGTATAAATATTAAACCGGTATCTTGATGGGTAAGACCATCCGGTTTGGCATGCCTTTGGCATACCGGGGGTCATCCCCCCAACAGTACGGCCGGACTCTGCAGAGCGTCATGGACTACATCACGGCCGGCGATATCCCCCGCGCTACCCCCAGTTCGAGCCACGAGCGCCGCCCGACCAGCGACGACAGCAGCGACGACGACGGCGGCAACTTAGAAGGCGACGACTACCAGTACAACGGCGGCGACTATGAAGACTACGAGTATGCATATTATACGCCTAGGCAGGAGTATGACTAAATCACTCCAAATTTCATGTATCATCAATTGAATCATTCGAAAATGGACACCAAACACATCACGGATAATATAATTCACATGATCCATTCAACAAAGTTTGGTACAATAAATTATTACACATCATTTCTTCCCTTGTGTCCCTGCTTGCTTACGATTGTGCCGTATCCATGGAGCATCCTCATCATTTAACTTAATGCTTGGGTCGGTGTTCACTTTGAAGGGCGGAATTTCACCAAACATATTATAATCTTCTGACATGTCTGTCTTGTCCTCCACTCCCACGATGTTTCTTTTCTCTGAAAGAACAATGTGGCGCTTTGGATCATCGCATGATGTACTGATCGTTTTCTTTTCTTTCCATTTCCTCGGTTTGCTACTCATGTCCTTCACATAGAAAACCTGAGCGACATCTTCGGCTAGGACGAATGGTTCATCAAGGTAACCAAGATTGTTGAAATCCACCATTGTCATTCCGTATTGCTGGTCCACCTTTACCCCACCTCCTGTTAGCTTGAACCATTTGCACCGAAACAAAGGGACCTTAAAGGAGGGTCCATAGTCAAGTTCCCATATCTCCTCTATGTAACTATAATATGTGACCTTTTGCCCATTCTCGTTTGCTGCATCAAAGCGGACACCACTGTTTTGGTTGGTTCTCTTTTTATCTTGGGCGATCGTGTAAAATGTATTCCCATTTATCTCGTACCCTTGGAAAGTCGTTATAGTCGAAGATGGTGTCTTGGCCAACATGTACAGCTGATCTACAACATCATTGTCATTCATTAAATGTTTTCTCAACCAACTGCCGAAAGTCTCCATGTGGGCCTTTCTAATCCAGGATTCAGGCATCCCCGGGTTGTCCGAGCGTAAAATATTCTTGTGTTTCTCGAAGTACGGAGCCACCAAGCTGGAATTGGTCAGAACTGTGTGGTGTGCTTCAGTCATAGAATGGCCGTCCATACATATCGTTGATTTCCTTCCGATCGTGCCTTTTCCACTTAGTCTCCCCTCGTGCCGCGATCGAGGAAGACCAATCGACTTAAGGTCAGGAACAAAGTCAACACAAAACTCAATTACCTCCTCATTTCCATAGCCCTTGGTGATGCTTCCTTCTGGCCTAGCACGGTTACGAACATATTTCTTTAATACTCCCATGAACCTCTCGAAGGGGAACATATTGTGTAGAAATACAGGACCGAGAATGGAAATCTCTTTGACTAGGTGAACCAGGAGGTGCGTCATAATATTGAAGAAGGATGGCGGGAACACCAACTCGAAACTGACAAGACATTGGACCACATCGTTCTGTAACCGTGGTAGATCTTCTGATGTGATTGCCTTCTTGTAGACAGTGTTGGGCCTCCAAGAGCAGAGGTTTGTAGAACAGCAACAAGTTTCCCTTAAGTGAATCACCCAAGGTTTATGGAACTCAGGGGGTAGAGGTCAAAGATAGTTCTCTCAAGCAACCCTGCAATTAAGATACAAGAAGTCTCTTGTGTCCCAACACACCTAATACACTTGTCAGATGTATAGGCGCACTAGTTCGGCGAAGAGATAGTAAAACACATGTGGTATAGATGGTAGTAAACAGTAATTGCGGTATGAAGTAAATATTGCAGCAAGCGAACATGTAGCAGAACTTGTTGGAAACGGTGTTTCAATGCTTAGAAACAAGGCCTAGGGATCATACTTTCACTAGTGGACACTCTCAACATTGCAATCATAATTGAATATAAATAAGCACTTCATTATGCTATTCCGAATTACTCTCTGGCTGGATAACGAACACTAATTCACCATGTAGGGATGCAAAAGCAAACCTTAAAGATGTATTCCCAAGTACTAATAAACACCCCACGCTGTCACTTTGAGCATTCATAGGAGGTACTAACACACCACTATTTCATAGAGACATCCAACTCAAATCATAACCCAGTGAACAAGTATTCTGTGAAATATAGCCTAAGAGACCCACACGGTGCACACACTGTCACCTTTACACACGTGGGACAAGGAGTCTCCGGAGATCACATAAGTAAAATCCACTTGAATAACATAACTACATCTAGATTACAAAGCTCATCATATGGATCTCAACCATGCAAGGCAATTCATGAGATCATTGTTGTTACCACCCGATTTTGGCCAAATCAGGAGATGGGCCGTAAGTGAAGATGGGCTTGAAGGACGTACACGTGGAGCATCTTCGAAGCGGCCTTGCGCTGAGAGTTTGGGCTAAGTTGCCCATGTATCTGTAATTTAGTAGATCGTATTGTAATTTAGATTAAAGAGATAGAGTTTGGCCGTGCACGGTTAGGCACGCCCAATTAGAAAGTCCCTTGGACTATAAATATGTATCTAGGGTTATCGGAAAAGGAGGACAATCATCGTTCAACCAACACAAATCAGGCGCATCGCCACCCCTTTCTTCGAGGGTTTCTCCCGGTAAGCACCATGCTGCCTAGATCGTATCTAGCGATCTAGGCAGTATACGTTTATTCGTCAACCTTGTACTGCTCGTGTTGAAGCCTTGTTGATGGCGAGCAGTACTATTTATCCTTAGGTGTTTAGGGGCTTGCATTGATGCTTTCACGTGCATATCTCTGCGTGGCAATGCCGTCCCTCGACACCGCTGCCCTTACGTCTATCCGACGTAAGGGCAGCATCTTGCTTGTTCGTTACTTAGTAGATCCGATCCGTTATAGTTGCTCTGCTCAGATTAGTTTAATATCCGCATAGTTAGGCCTTATGCTGGGGTCGACGATCCGACAGTGCGTTAGGCGTTGTTTACCGTCCTCGCGAGGGATGTTCCGGGAATCAACGTTATGTTGGTTTTTAGGCCTCTCATAGGGGTAGTTTGCATCATCTCTCGTAGCTGCTAGGCCCGATCGCACGTAGGACGTTCCGATTATGCGGTGAAAACCCTAAACTGTCGTGGATCGTTTTAGCTTTGTCCTGATCAAGCAGGATCCCCATGCCATTGTAAATCCAACGTGAAACATGGGGCGATCGGCTCCTTGAGCCGATCCACAGGGAAACCTGAGAGCCGATAGGGCTCGTATTTAACGTTTACGTGCCATGCAGGAACAATCGAAGCACTAACACCCTCCTGATCGGGTCTAGGTCGTGGCACGCCCTAGCAACCGCCAGACGTTGGCTGAAGATTTGCGGACGACGCGAGGTGCCAGGGATCCACTAAGCGGCCCGGGAGCTTCCCGGCTTTCGTGTTGCTTAACCAACGCCCGTCGGTGGGTTTTGGAGGGTAACACATTCGGCACGCCCGGTGGGACCATCTTCTGCATACATCCACGTCAACATCGGCATCCGAGATGGCGGAGGAACAGATCACATACGAGGATCTTCCTCCTGATCATAAGAAGAAATACGATGAGCTGAAGGCCATCGTTGAAGCCGAACTCATCGGCTCCTTTGAGAAGACCCGTTCGCACGGTATCAGGTTCAAAGGATTCACGCCACAAGGCGTCCTCGAAGGGGTAGATCTGTCTCTCCCTTCAGATGAACGTACCAGAGCCCTGCGACAGGAAATCAACTACGTGGTGGCCCATTCACTGCATCGGCACTCTGAGAGCCTGGTGAACACTTTGGAGCGCGTTGCGCTCCGTGTGGTGCAAGAGATCATGGAGCGTCGGTACTCCCCTTCAGGACCTGTTCTAGGGACTCACCAGGGAGAGATGCAACTCCACACCAGGCCACCTCTGCCGTACGCAATGGCGGCTCCACAGCAACAAGGCTCACCGGCATACGTCGTCTACAAAGTTGGGGGTGACCCGGGCGACTATCAGTTCTTGCATGACCCGCCCAAGGAAATCCCACACGGATACGTGTGCACGTATGTGCCGGACTGCAACAACTGGACGCAGGCGATCCAGGCTCCACCAGGAGGGGTTGCCGGAGCAGGAGCAATTGTTCCGGCAGGAAGAGCGACTGCAGCAGCGGGGAGTTTAGGAGCAGAAGCTGAGAAACAAGCGTGGCTAGCCAAGTATACCACTGCACCAGTCCAGGAAAGCTCAGCTGCCACTACCTCCACCGCAGATCAGATCAGCGCAGTCCTGAGAGATCAGTTCGGCATCTTGCCGAAGAAGAAGATAATCGGCTATTCCAAGCCGTACCCCAATGAGTTCGACCTGATCCCACTACCACCCAAGTACCGGCTTCCGGACTTCAACAAATTCAGTGGGTCAGAAGGATCTAGCTCCATCGAGCACGTGAGCCGATACTTGGCCCAGCTGGGCATGGCTTCGGCATCGGATCAGCTACGGGTGAGGTGCTTCTCGCAATCCCTCACCGGTCCAGCTTTTGGATGGTACACCTCGTTGCAGCCAAATTCAGTGCAATCATGGAAGCAGATGGAGGAACTATTCCACACCCAATACCATTCAGAAGCTACTGAAGCTGGTATTGCCGAACTAGCACAGGTTCGGCAAAAGCGAGGAGAGACAGTGGCTGAGTACATTCAGCGTTTCAGAACGTCAAGAACCGATGCTATTCGGTTCATATAACTGAAAAAGAAGCAGTCGAGATGGCCGTGGCAGGCCTTGCAGCGTCATTCAAAGATCTGACGTTCCAAGTGGAGTACAACTCGTTGACGCACCTGGTCAGTAGGCTGACCTTATATGAACAGCGCCATCCAGAACTGTACCAGGACAAGTTCAAACGCGCGATAACCCTGGTCGATGCTGATGAGGATGAAGATTCTGCGGAAGATCAGGAAGTTGCGTAGGAGTGGACTCGGACGCCGTACCTGTGTCCTGCAAATGGGTGAACCCGCCAGGGCCTCCAAGAGGGTTGGACTTCGACGTGACCAAGACTGAACAGATCTTCGATCTGCTACTGAAAGAGAAACAGTTGAAGCTACCCGAAGGCCACAAGATCCCTACGGCGCAGAGATGAACAAAAGGCCATACTGCAAATGGCATCATACGTTCACGCACGCCACCAACGACTGCAAAGTATTGCGCGCACAAATTCAGATGGCGATAGAATCAGGCCGATTAACTTTCGGACAGTTTGCCATGAAGGTAGACATGCGTCCGTTTCCGGACGTCAACATGGTGGACCTAAGCCACTCCATAAGAGAGCCAGGGTTCTCTTTCGATGTCAATATGGCAGGGTTTGTGATCCGCCATGGCGTGGACAAAGCAGAGAGCAGCCACTCTCGTGGCAAAGATAAAGAGGAGGCCGTTCCACGCGACCGGCCCCAAGACGACGATAGACGGTACCTAACCGAGGAGGAGGTGAGAAGCGTGCGGTATCAACGCCCATTATCCGTGCATCTCCTCAACAAATATGAACAGCAGTACGACCGACGTCGCCGCTACGACGACGACGATGGAGGATATCGTCGGTCTGATACAAACAGGAGGTATCGTCAGAATGACAGGAACAACGACGGGTACGAACGTCACGCTGGAGGGAGGTCAAGGGAGCAAGACAACGTGGATAAGCACTGGAACTGTCCCTTCTTAAACATTGCTGGGACTCAGGAATGAGCCGATTGCCAACAATCGAGAACTGCCCAGAGTGCAAACAGCGAAGGAGAAGGACAAACGAAGTTTCAGTGTTCGAGCGTCTAGGACCTCTCCCACCTCAGAATAAACGAGCTGAGTCATCTCAAGAAGAAGACTTTGAGGAGTCAGATGGAGAAGAAGATAGGTATCACCGACCAAGGTGGTGCCCGATGGACTCAACCATTCTCGAAGCGTCGGGTGCAACGGCTGCGAAACCTGGAAGAAGCCGAGGCACACCTGTACACGTTGAGAAGAGCACGGCCCGATCTGGCCGTGAAAATTCAGCAAACATTGGAGACGAAGGCGCGCCCGCCAAAGAAAGTATGGCGCCCAAAACAGGCGAAAGCCGATGCACAGGCATCGGCCGATGCCGATACAGAGGCATCGGCTGACACAAACATGGTGTCCGTGGTCCTGACAGAGTAGCACGTCCAAGACATTGGACATACGTGGCAAGGCCGATCCCAGTGATCGGCCCTCAAAAAATGAAAAGCAAAGGATCTCATCTCCAACATGCCACGTAGCTACATTAGAAATCCGAGAAGTTGCAAATCATCGCCAAAGCATTGCAACGGAAAGGGAGGCCGATTCCCGCAATCGGCCAAAATTATCCTCAACATACCTTGTCTGTGTTCAGCATTGATCCAACAGATGCCTGAAGAGCCGATGCCATCAATTACTTGACAGAATCGGCTCGGGGGGCACATAGATGGATGAGATACGAGGATACGGAGCTGGGAATGGATGTCAAATGTCCAGCAGAGCAGCTCAAGTATGGGGGCCGATACGTAAACAAATCGGCCGCAAAAAATCGAAAATACAGAAATTTTTGAGCACAGCCGATGCGTAGACATCGACTTAAGCCTAATAGAGCAGTCATCAAGTCACGCGGCGAGGCTCTACTGAAGGAGCCCCTCAGTGGAATTGTTGTTGGCTCCGTTAGCAAACCTCCAAGTCCAGCAGTGCTAGCAGGAGCGGCAGACGTGTGTTAGCGATATCGGTTGGGGCAAGTTTAAGGGATCACGACCCTGATCAACCGTGGGAGCAGCACAAACATGCAGTTCAGGGTAAGGGTGAGCCCGACGAAGGAGCATGTCTCTGCTAACACCAGGAGGGCAGTCGATGATGAAGCAATCGGCTATGGCATTTTTTCGCTTAAGGTTTGGCTATGACTTGGTCGGCGTTACTGTCAAAGGTTGTTGGGACCAAAGTGGGGAGAGCATCAGGAAACGTCCTCACCAGGAGCTGCATTAACCTGCCAAAGATGATGAGCCAATCTGATCAGCAAGGCGCAGGACTTGAGCGGAAGAAGCTCGGGGGCAGTTTGCCTGAAGGATCCTTTGCTAAAGGAAGCCGATTTTTTCGGAGTCAGCTGGCTCTGCATCACAACTTGTCTGAGGAATGGTGTTGATGTCGCAAAAAATATCAGTTTCCGCATACAAGTCAATTGAGCAACAAGCCTAGAGCTCTATTGAAGACACCTGCCCAAAACCAGATTACCAGCCTGCTGGGTTGGTGGGTAAGAGTCATGACCCTGTTTGAGGTGTCTCATGGTGCAAAGCCGATGCACAGCCATCGACTCTAGTACAAGTGCTCAAAATTGCCTCGTTGCTAGTTTGGCAGTGCTGCCAGGAGAGAGTTGGTATCCGAGACAGCCTGTTGCTCATTGAGCTATGGGTGATCATCTAAAGTATCGGCCAACAATGGAAGAAAGGTGATCGGCTGGTTGGCCCTGTGTGATGTCTCTTTCAGACGTGATCAAGCCCGGGACTGTTTGTCTAAATTACGGGTTCTTGTCACTGTTTTCACCTCGGCTGAGGCTCGGGGGGCAACTGGCCTCGTGGATGCTCTGTTTTTAGAAGCCGATTGGAGATTCATCGGCTGGTCCCGCAGACATTGACTTATTGAGCATTGACCAAGTTCACGATCACTCCGATGTCAAAAAGATGAAGAGTGGGTCATGGGGGATCGATTCGTGGAGATCGGCTCATTAAACGTCGATTGAGTTGACAATCGGCTAAATTAGCATAAAAAAGAATCGGTAAAATCAAATTGGAGAAATTCTTCACTGATAAACCAGATTTCTTACAAAGGAAGAGCCGATTGCTTAAAGGGAGAACAAAAGGGTCTGTTGACCAATCTACTACTGCTAGGCCTACACTAGTGGATCCTAGCCTACGGGCCGTCACTACCCTCGTCATCATCTTCGGAGCCCCCATTGACGCTGCTGCCGACGGGCTCCTCGTCGCTGCTCCCATAGCCCTCTGCGGGAGCTTCATCCTCTTCTTCATCATCGCTGTCGTCGTCGTCCCACCACATGCGGAGGTTTCGCTGGTGGGTAACCCTCGAGGGAGTCGTCATCTTCTTCCTCCTCTTCTTCTTCCTCGTCGGAGGAAAAGCTCCCCTCCCAGGGGAAGAGGTCGTCCTCGCTTGTTGCCTCCAGCTCCCCGTCAATGAGGAACTGAAGGTCGTCTTCTCCGTCGGTGAGGGGTTCGTCGTCTTCCGACTCGGTGGAGGAATCCCAGTCCCGCGCGTCCCAATGCTCTGGGGCGCGGGCCTCGTAGATGGCCATCAGATCGACCTCCTGCTCGAGTTCGCTGGAGGAGGAGGAGAGAGAGACAGGGAGGCGGAGGAGGAGGATGAATCCATGGGGGCTAAGGAGGGTTTTTGGGTTGCCGATGGCTACTGTGGAGCAGGGAGATGAAGAAGAGAACTACAAGGAGTGGCCAAATAAAAAGGGGAATATAGCAATTTAATGCCTAAGCAGTTCCCGAGGACGTGGTGCCAGAACCGTCAAATCGTGCAGAGAAGGCGAGGAGGCAAGACGTCATCATGAAGAAAACTGCGACGGTTCTGCCACGACATGACCCTTCGAAGGAGACAATGGTTTTGCAATTATCATTATCAAAACCAGGGGGCATGTGTTACCACCCGATTTTGGCAAAATCAGGAGATGGGCCGTAAGTGAAGATGGGCTTGAAGGACGTACACGTGGAGCATCTTCGAGCGGCCTTGCGCTGAGAGTTTGGGCTAAGTTGCCCATGTATCTGTAATTTAGTAGATCGTATTGTTATTTAGATTAAAGAGATAGAGTCTGGCCCGTGCACGGTTAGGTGCACGCCCAAATTAGAAAGTCCCTTGGACTATAAATATGTATCTAGGGTTATCGGAAAAGGAGGACAATCATCGTTCAACCAACACAAATCAGGCGCATCGCCACCCCTTTCTTCGAGGGTTTCTCCCGGGTAAGCACCAGATCGATCTAGCGATCTAGGCATACGTTTATTCGTCACCTTGTACTGCTCGTGCTGAAGCCTTGTTGATGGCGAGCAGTACTATTTATCCTTAGGTGTTTAGGGGCTTGCATTGATGCTTTCACGTGCATATCTGCGTGGCGATGCCGTCCTCGACACCTAGCTGCCCTTACGTCTATCCAGACGTAAGGGCAGCATCTTGCTTGTTCGTTACTTAGTAGATCCGATCCGTTATAGTTGCTCCTTGCTCCGCAGGGATTAGTTTAATATCCGCATAGTTAGGCCTTATGTTGGGGTCGGACGATCCGGTAGGCGTTAGGCGTTGTTTACCGTCCCTGCGAGGGATGTTCCGGAATCAACGTTATGTTGGTTTTTAGGCCTCTCGTAGGGGTAGTTTGCATCATCTCTCGTAGCTGCTAGGCCCGATCGCACGTAGGACGTTCCGATTATGCGGTGAAAACCCTAAACCGTCGTGGATCGTTTTAGCTTTGTCCTGATCAAGCAGGATCCCCATGCCATTGTAAATCCAACGTGAAACATGGGGCGATCGGCTCCTTGAGCCGATCCACAGGGAAACCTGAGAGCCGATAGGGCTCGTATTTAACGTTTACGTGTCTGCCATGCAGGAACAATCGAAGCACTAACACCCTCCGATCGAGTCTAGGTCTGGTGGCACGCCTAGCAACCGCCGGACGTGGCCGAAGATTTGCGGGACGACGCGAGGTGCCAGGGATCCACTAAGCGGCCCTGGGAGCTTCCCGGCTCTTCGTGTTGCTTAACCAACGCCCGTCGGTAGGTTTTAGAGGGTAACAATTGTATTGAAGTACGAGAGAGAGATTAACCACATAGCTACCGGTACAACCCTTAGCCTCGGGGGAGAACTACTCCCTCCTCATCATGGGAGATAGCAACGTTGATGGAGATGGCGGTGGTGTCGATGGAGATGCCTTCCGGGGCAATTCCCCGTCCCGGCGGCGTGCCGGAACAGAGACTTCTGTCCCCGAATCTTGGCTTCGCGATGGCGGTGGCTCTGGAACTTTTCTCGCATCGTGGCTTATCTTTCTAGGGTTTTCGAGGCGGAGGCTATAGGCGGAAGGGCAGCCTCGGGGGAGCCCTGGTGCAGCCACATGATACGTCTCCAATGTATCGATAATTTCTTATGTTCCATGCTACATTATTGATGATATCTACATGTTTTATGCACATTATATGTCGTATTTACGCATTTTCTGGAACTAACCTATTAACAAGATGCCGAAGAGCCAGTTGCTGTTTTCTGTTGTTTTTGGTTTCAGAAATCCTAGTAACGAAATATTCTCGGAATTGGACGAAATCAACGCCCAGGGTCCTATTTTTGCACGAAGATTCCAGAGACCGAAGAGGAAACGAAGTGGGGCCACGAGGCGACGACACGCTAGGGCGGTGCGGCCTGGGCCTGGGCCGCACCGGCCTATTGTGTCGCCACCTCGTGTGGCCCCCTGACTTGCCCTTCGGCCTACTTAAAGCCTCCGTCGCGAAACCCCAGTACCGAGAGCCACGATACGGAAAAACTTACTGAGACGCCGCCGCCGCGAATCCCATCTCGGGGATTCAGGAGATCGCCTCCGGCACCCTGCCGGAGAGGGGATTCATCTCCGGAGGACTCTTCATCGCCATGATCGCCTCCGGGAGTGATGAGTGAGTAGTTCACCCCGGACTATGGGTCCATAGCAGTAGCTAGATGGTCGTCTTCTCCTCATGTGCTTCATTGTTGGATCTTGTGAGCTGCCTAACATGATCAAGATCATCTATCTGTAATACTATATGTTATGTTTGTCGGGATCCGATTAATATAGAATACTATGTTATGGTGATTATCAATCTATTACCTATGTGTTGTTTATGATCTTGCATGCTCTCCGTTATTAGTAGAGGCTCTGGCCAAGTTTTTACTCTTAACTCCAAGAGGGAGTATTTATGCTCGATAGTGGGTTCATGCCTTCATTGATACCTGGGACAGTGACAGAAAGTTCTAAGGTTGTGATGTGCTGTTGCCACTAGGGATAAAACATTGATTCTATGTCTAAGGATGTAGTTGTCGATTACATTACGCACCATACTTAATGCAATTGTCTGTTGCTTTGCAACTTAATACTGAATGGGGTTCGGATGATAACCTGAAGGTGGACTTTTTAGGCATAGATGCATTGGATGGCGGTCTATGTACTTTGTCGTAATGCCCTGATTAAATCTCACTATATTTATCATATCATGTATATGCATTGTTATGCTCTTTTCTATTTGTCAATTGCCCGACTGTAATTTGTTCACCCAACATGCTTTTATCTTATGGGAGAGACACCTCTAGTGAACTGTGGACCCCGGTCCTATTCTTTACATCGCATACAATCTACTGCAATACTTGTTTTACTATTTTCTTGCAAACAATCATCTTCCACACAATACGGTTAATCCTTTGTTACAGCAAGCCGGTGAGATTGACAACCTCACTGTTCGTTGGGGCAAAGTACTTTGGTTGTGTTGTGCAGGTTCCACGTTGGCGCCGGAATCCCTGGTGTTGCGCCGCATCATATTTCGCCACCATCAACCTTCAACGTGCTTCTTGGCTCCTCCTGGTTCGATAAACCTTGGTTTCTTTCTGAGGGAAAACTTGCTGCTGTGCGCATCATACCTTCCTCTTGGGGTTCCCAACGAACGTGTGAGTTACACGCCATCAAGCTCTTTTTCTGGCGCCGTTGCCGGGGAGATCAAGACACGCTGCAAGGGGAGTCTCCACTTCTCAATCTCTTTACTTTGTTTTTGTCTTGCTTTATTTTATTTACTACTTTGTTTGCTGCACCTAAACAAAACACAAAAAAATTAGTTGCTAGTTTTACTTTATTTACTGTCTTGCTCTCTATATCAAAAACACACAAAAATTAGTTACTTGCATTTACTTTATCTAGTTTGCTTTATTTACTGTTGCTAAAATGAATACCCCTGAAAATACTAAGTTGTGCGACTTCACAAACACAAATAATAATGATTTCTTATGCACACCTATTGCTCCACCTCCTACTACAGCAGAATTCTTTGAAATCAAACCTGCTTTACTGAACCTTGTTATGAGAGATCAATTTTCTGGTGTTAGTTCTGATGATGCTGCTGCCCATCTTAATAATTTTGTCGAACTTTGTGAAATGCAAAAGTATAAGGATGTAGATGGTGATATTATTAAATTGAAATTGTTTCTTTTCTCATTAAGAGGAAGAGCTAAAGATTGGTTGCTATCTTTGCCTAAGAATAGTATTGATTCATGGACTAAATGTAAGGATGCTTTTATTGGTAGATATTATCCTCCTGCTAAAATTATATCTTTGAGAAGTAGCATAATGAATTTTAAGCAATTAGATACTGAACATGTTGCTCAAGCATGGGAGAGAATGAAATCTTTGGTAAAGAATTGCCCAACCCATGGACTGACTACTTGGATGATCATCCAAACCTTCTATGCAGGACTAAATTTTTCTTCGCGGAATTTATTGGATTCAGCTGCTGGAGGTACCTTTATGTCCATCACTTTGGGGGCTACAAAGCTTCTTGATGATATGATGATAAATTACTCTGAATGGCACACGGAAAGAGCTCCACAAGGTAAGAAGGTAAATTCTGTTGAAGAAACCTCTTCCTTGAGTAATAAGATTGATGTGATTATGATCTAAATAATGTTCCTTTAGCTTCATTGGTTGCTCAAGAAGAAAATGTTGATGTGAATTTCATTAAAAATAATAATTTCAACAACAATGCTTATAGGAACAACTCTGGTAATAACTATAGGCCATATCCTTCTGCTAATGGTAATGGTTATGGTAATTCTTATGGGAATTCTTACAACAATAATAGGAGTGTACCCTCTGGTCTTGAAGCTATGCTTAAAGAATTTATTAGTACACAAACTGCTTTTAACAAATCTGTTGAGGAAAAGCTTGATAAAATTGATATTATTGCTTCTAGAGTTGATAGACTTGCCTCTGATGTTGATCTTTTAAAAATGAAAGTTATGCCTAATAATGATATTGATAATAAGATTACTACTACAGCAAATGCCATCCAAGTTATAATTAATGAGAATATAAGATTAATGGCTGAATTGCGTGCTAGGTGGGATAGAGAAGAAAATGAAAAACTAGCTAAAGAGAATAATGTAGCTAAAGTTTGGACTATTACCACCATTAGCAATGATAATGATTCACATGTTGCTGCACCTCCTACTATCAATGGTAAAATAATTGGTGTTGGCAATGTTTCTACTCCTAGTGCAAAGCGTACAAAACTGCCTGAAATTGCTAAAACTGCTGAAACTGCTTGTGATAAAACTGCTGAAATTTTTTCCAATCTTGGGGACAATGATCCCATTGCTGTAGCTCATAATGATTTAGATTTTGATGATTGCCACATCTCTGAAGTTATAAAATTCTTACAAAAACTTGCTAAAAGTTCTAATGCTAGTGCTATAAATTTGGCCTTTACAAAACATATTACAAATGCTCTCATAAAAGCTAGAGAAGAGAAACTAAAACTTGAAACTTCTATTCCTAGAAAGTTAGAAGATGGTTGGGAGCCCATCATTAAAATGAAATTCAATGACTTTGAATGTAATGCTTTATGTGATCTTGGTGCAAGTATTTCTGTTATGCCTAAAAAGATTTATGATATGCTTGACTTGCCACCATTGAAGAATTGTTATTTGGATGTTAATCTTGCCGATAATGTTAAAAAGAAACCTTTGGGGAGGATTGATAATGTGCGCATTACGGTTAACAATAACCTTGTCCCCGTTGATTTTGTTGTCTTGGATATCGAATGCAATGCATCTTGTCCTATTGTGTTGGGAAGACCTTTTCTTCGAACTGTTGGTGCTGTTATTGATATGAGGGAAGGTAATATTAAATATCAATTTCCTCTCAAGAAAGGTATGGAATACTTCCCTAGAAAGAGAATGAAGTTGCCTTTTGATTCTATTATTAGAACAAGTTATGATGTTGATGCTTCTACTCTCGATGTTACTTGATTTGCACTTTCTGCGCCAGCTGAAAGGCGTTAAAGAAAAGCGCTTATGGGAGACAACCCATGTTTTACTACAGTACTTTGTTTTATATTGAGTCTTGGAAGTTGTTTACTACTGTAGCAACCTCTCCTTATCATGTTTTTGTGCCAAGTAAAGTTTCTATGTTAAAGTTGATGTTATATTTGGGATCGCTGCGCAGAAACAGCATTGCTGTCTGTCACGATTCTGGCACAAGTCTCTGTAGAAAATTCGAAAAATCTGCCAATTTACGAGCGTGATCCACAGATATGTACGCAACTTTCATTAGTTTTGAGTTTTTCCATTTGAGCAAGTCTGGTGCCATTTTAAAATTCGTCTTTACGAACTGTTCTGTTTTGACAGATTCTGCCTTTTATTTCGCATTGCCTCTTTTGCTATGTTGGATGAATTTCTTTGATCCATTAATGTCCAGTAGCTTTATGCAATGTCCAGAAGTGTAAAGAATGATTGTGCCACCTCTGAACATGTAAACTTTTATTGTGCACTAACCCTCTAATGAGTTTGCTTGAAGTTTGGTGTGAAGGAAGTTTTCAAGGGTCAAGAGAGGAGTATGATATACTATGATCAAGAGGAGTGAAAGCTCTAAGCTTGGGGATGCCCCCGTGGTTCATCCCTGCATATTTTAAGAAGACTCAAGCGTCTAAGGGGATACCCAAGGCATCCCCTTCTTCATCGACAACATCATCAGGTTCCTCCTGAAACTATATTTTTATTCAGTCACATCTTGTGTTCTTTACTTGGAGCGTCGGTTTGTTTTTGTTTTTATTTTTGTTTGAATAAAATGGATCCTAGCATTCACTTTGTGGGAGAGAGACACGATCCGCTGTTGCATATGGACAAATATGTCCTTAGGCTTTACTCATAATATTCAAGGCGAAGGTTGAAACTTCTTCGTTAAATTGTTATATGGTTGGAATTGGGAAATGCTACATGTAGTAATTCTAAAATGTCTTGGATAATGTGATACTTTGCAATTGTTGTGCTCATGTTTAAGCTCTTGCATCATATACTTTGCACCCATTAATGAAGAAATACATAGAGCTTGCTAAAATTTGGTTTGCATATTTAGTCTCTCTAAGGTCTAGATAATTTAGTATTGAGTTTTGAACAACAAGGAAGACGGTGTAGAGTCTTATAATGTTTACAATATGTCTTTTATGTGAGTTTTGCTGCACCGGTTCATCCTTGAGTTTGCTTCAAATAACCTTGCTAGCCTAAACCTTGTATCGAGAGGGAATACTTCTCATGCATCCAAAATCCTTGAGCCAACCACTATGCCATTTGTGTCCACCATACCTACCTACTACATGGTATTTCTCCGCCATTCCAAAGTAAATTGCTTGAGTGCTACCTTTAAACAATTCAAAAGTTATTACCTCTAATTTGTGTCAATGTTTTATAGCTCATGAGGAAGTATGTGGTGTTTATCTTTCAATCTTGTTGGGCAACTTTCACCAATGGACTAGTGGCTTCATCCGCTTATCCAATAATTTTGCAAAAAGAGCTGGCAATGGGATTCCCAGTCCCAAATTAATTAACAAAAATAGACATTCCTCCATGGTATGTGATTGTTGGACGGCACCCGAAGGATTCGGTTAGCCATGGCTTGAGAAAGCAAAGGTGGGGAGGAGTGTCATCTAAATAAAACTAAACTAAAAAGGCACTCCTTCATGGTATGAGATTGTTGGCAGGCACCCGAGGATTCGGTTAGCCATGGTTTGTGAAAGAAAGGTTGGAAAAAAAAAAATAAAATGGGAGCCGCTCTTTGAAGGTTTGTCTGGCAAGGGGGTTAGAGTACCATTCGTTGACAACAACAAACACCTCTCAAAACTTTACTTTTTATGCTCTCTTTATGTTTTCAAAATAAAAGCAGCACAAATACAGCAATCGATGCTTTCCTCTTTGAAGGACCTTTCTTTACTTTTATGTTGAGTCAGTTCACCTATCTCCCTCCACCTTAAGAAGCAAACACTTGTGTGAACCGCATTGATTCCTACATACTTGCATATTGCACTATATATTACTTTATGTTGACAATATCCATGAGATATACATGTTATAAGTTGAAAGCAACCGCTGAAACTTAATCTTCCTTTGTGTTGCTTCAACACCTTACTTTGATTTATTGCTTTATGAGTTAACTCTTATGCAAGACTTATTGATGCTTGTCTTGAAGTACTATTCATGAAAAGTCTTTGCTTTATGATTCATTTGTTTACTCATGTCATTACCATTGTTTGATCGCTGCATTCATTACATGTTTACATAGTATGATCAAGATTATGATGGCATGTCACTGCAAATTATCTTGTTATCGTTTTACTGCTCGACGAGCAGAAACTAAGTTTGGGATGCCTCCAACGTATCGATAATTTATGTTCCATGCTACATTATTGATGATATCTACATGTTTTATGCACATTATATGTCAGATTTATGCATTTTCTGGAACTAACCTATTAAAGAAGATGCCCGCTTCAGCCGCTTTTCGCTATTTTTAGTTGCAAATTCTCGGAATTGACTCAACGCCCAGGTCCTATTTTTGCACGGCTTCCGAAGATCGAAGAGGAAACGGAGGCGACGACGCACGCTAGGCGGTGCGGCCCGGGCCTGGGCCGCGCCGCCTCGTTGTGTCGCCACCTCGTGTGGCCCCCGACTCCTTCGGGCCTACTTAAAGCCGCCGCAAACCCCCAAATCGGAGCCACGATACGGAAAATCACGGGCATAATCTCATCTCGGGGATTTCAGGAGGCCCGCACTGCTGAGAGGGGATCTCCCCTCTTCATCGCCATGATCGCTCCGAGTGATGAGTGAGTAGTTCACTCCTGGACTATGGGTCCATAGCAGTAGCTAGATGGCGTCTTCCTCATGTGCTTCATTGTTGGATCTAGTGAGCTGCCTAACATGATGAAGATCATCTATCTGTAATACCATATGTTGTGTTTGTCGGGATCCGATGAATAGAGAATACTATGTTATGGTGATTATCAATCTATTACCTATGTGTTGTTTATGATCGGCATGCTCCCGTGGAGGCTCGCCAAATTTTTCCTAATCCAAGAGGGAGGATGCTCGAGACATGCCTTCATGTGAAGTTCTAAGGTTGTGTTGTGTTGTTGCCACTAGGGATAAAACATTGATTCTATGTCTAAGGATGTAGTTGTCGATTACATTACGCGCCATACTTAATGCAATTGTCTGTTGTGCAACTTACTTGAAAACCTGATGGTGGACTTTTTAGGCATAGATGCAGTTGGATGGCGGGCTATGTACTTTGTCGTAGCCCAATTAAATCTCACTATATTTATCATATCATGTATATGCATTGTTATGTTTTTTGTCTATTCGACTGTACTCACTCACATGTATGCTTTATCTTATGGGAGGACAGTGGACCCGCCTCCTATTCTTACATCGCATACACTCGTAATACTTGTTTTACTATTTTCTTGCAAACAATCATCTTCCACACAATATTAATCCTTTGTTACGCCGAGATTGAAATCCACTGTTGGGGCAAAGTACTTGGTTGTGTTGTGGTCCCACGTTGGCGCCGAATCCCTGGTGTTGCGCCGCATCACATTTCGCCACCATCTTCAACGCTTCCTCCTTCCCCGGTTCGATAAACCTTTTCTTCGAGGAAACTTGCCGCTGTGCGATCATACCTTCCTCTTGGGGTTCCCAACGAACGTGTGAGTTACACGCCATTGATGCGCGTAAATGTACACGTCCGTTGGGAACCCCAAGAGGAAGGTATGATGCGCACAGTGGCAAGTTTTCCCTCAGAAAGAAACCAAGGTTTATCGAACCAGGAGGAGCCAAGAAGCACGTTGAAGGTTGATGGTCGCGAAATGTGATGCGGCAACACCAGGGATTCCCGCTAAACGTGAATCTGCACAACAAAATCAAAGTACTTTGCCCCAACGAAACTGAGGTTGTCAATCTCACCGGCTTGCTGTAACAAAGGATTAAACGTATCGAGTGTGGAAGATGTTTGCAAAGAAAACAGTAAAACAAGCATTACAAGGAGATTGTATGCTATGTAAAGAATAGGACCGGGGTCCACAGCTCACTAGAGGTGTCTCTCCCATAAGATAAAAGCATGTTGGGTGAACAAATTACAATGGCAATTGACAAATAGAGAAAGGCATAACAATGCATATACATGATATGATAAATATAGTGAGATTTAATTGGGCATTACGACAAAGTACATAGACCGCCATCCAACTGCATCTATGCCTAAAAAGTCCACCTTCAGGTTATCATCCGAACCCCATTCAGTATTAAGTTGCTAAGCAACAGACAATTGCATTAAGTATGGTGCGTAATGTAATCAACAACTACATCCTTAGACATAGAATCAATGTTTTATCCCTAGTGGCAACAGCACATCCACAACCTTAGAACTTTCTGTCACTGTCCCAGATTTAATGGAGGCATGAACCCACTATCGAGCATAAATACTCCCTCTTGGAGTTAAGAGTACAAACTTGGCCAGAGCCTCTACTAATAACGGAGAGCATGCAAGATCATAAACAACACATAAACAATAGATTGATAATCACCATAATCATAGTACTCTCTATCCATCGGATCCCGACAAACACAACATATAGTATTACAGATAGATGATCTTGATCATGTTAGGCAGCTCACAAGATCCAACAATGAAGCACAACAAGGAGAAGATGACCATCTAGCTACTGCTATGGACCCATGGTCCAGGGGTGAACTACTCACTCATCACTCCGGAGGCGACCATGGCGGTGTAGAGTCCTCCGGAGATGAATCCCCTCTCCGGCAGGGTGCCGGAGGCGATCTCCGAATCCCCCGAGATGGGACGCGCGGCGGCGTCTCTCGGGAAGGTTTTCCGTATCGTGGCTCCTGCACCGGGGGTTTCGCGACAGAGACTTTAAGCAGGCGGAAGGTCAACGCGGGGGTACACGAGGGCCCAGGGCAGGCCGGCGCGGCCAGGGCTTGGGCCGCGCCGCCCTAGCTCCTGGCTGCCTCGTGGCCCCACTTCGTTATCTCTTCGGTCTTGGAAGCTTCGTGCAAAAATAGGACCCTGGGCGAAAGTTTCGTCAATTCCGAGAATATTTCCTTACTAGGATTTCTGAAACCAAAAACAGCAGAAAACAGCAACCGGCTCTTCGGCATCTTGTTAATAGGTTAGTTCCAGAAAATGCATAAATATGACATATAATGCGCATAAAACATGTAGGTATCATCAATAAAGTAGCATGGAACATAAGAAATTATCGATACGTTGGAGACGTATCAGCATCCCCAAGCTTAGTTCTGCTCGTCCCGAGCAGGTAAAACGA
The DNA here is from genome assembly GCA_030979885.1 of Lolium multiflorum. Classification (NCBI taxonomy): domain Eukaryota; kingdom Viridiplantae; phylum Streptophyta; class Magnoliopsida; order Poales; family Poaceae; genus Lolium; species Lolium multiflorum. The sequence goes on from CM061750.1 coordinate 420,245,222, forward strand.
TAACAAGGATAATTTCTGAAGTGACATGCCATCATAATCTTGATCATACTATTTGTAAACATATGTAATGAATGCAGCGATCAAAACAAAGGTAATGACATGAGTAAATAAGTGAATCATATAGCAAAGACTTTTCATGAATAGTACTTAAAGACAAGCATCAATAAGTCTTGCATAAGAGTTAACTCATAAAGCAATAAATCAAAGTAAAGGTGTTGAAGCAACACAAAGGAAGATTAAGTTTCAGCGGTTGCTTTCAACTTATAACATGTATATCTCATGGATATTGTCAACATAAAGTAATATAACAAGTGCAATATGCAAGTATGTAGGAATCAATGCACAGTTCACACAAGTGTTTGCTTCTTAAGGTGGAGGGAGATAGGTAAACTGACTCAACAATAAAAGTAAAAGAATGGTCCTTCAAAGAGGAAAGCATCGATTGCTGTATTTGTGCTAGAGCTTTTTATTTTGAAAACATGAAACAATTTTGTCAACGGTAGTAATAAAGCATATGAGTTATGTAAATTATATCTTACAAGTTGCAAGCCTCATGCATAGTATACTAATAGTGTCCGCACCTCGTCCTACTTAGCTTGGACTACCGGATCTTTGCATGCCATGTTTCAACCAAGTGTCACAAAGGGGTACCTCCATGCCGCCTGTACAAAGGTCTAAGGAGAAAGCTCGCATTTTGGATTTCTCGCTTTTGATTATTCTCAACTTAGACATCCATACCGGGACAACATGGACAACAGATAATGGACTCCTCTTAAATGCATAAGCATGTAACAACAATTATTATTCTCATATGAGATTGAGGATATATGTCCAAAACTGAAACTTCAACCATGGTTCATGGCTTTAGTTAGCGGCCCAATGTTCTTCTCTAACAATTTTGCATGCTCCAACCACTAAAATGATAGATCCTTCAGACAAGACGGACATGCATAGCAACTCACATGATATTCAACAATAGTTGATGGCGTTCCCCAGAAGCATGGTTATCGCACAACAAGCAACTTAATAAAAGATAAAGTGCATAAGTACATATTCAATACTACGATAGTTTTTAAGGCTATTTTGTCCCATGAGCTATATATTGCAAAGGCGAATGATGGAATTTTAAAGGTAGCACTCAAGCAATTTACTTTGGAATGGCGGAAAATACCATGTAGTAGGTAGGTATGGTGGACACAAATGGCATAGTAGTTGGCTCAAGGATTTTGGATGCATGAGAAGTATTCCCTCTCGATACAAGGTTTAGGCTAGCAAGGTTATTTGAAGCAAACTCAAGGATGAACAAGTGCAGCAAAACTCACATAAAAGACATATTGTAAACATTATAAGACTCTACACCGTCTTCCTTGTTGTTCAAAACTCAATACTAGATATTATCTAGACCTTAGAGAGACCAAATATGCAAATCAAATTTTAGCAAGCTCTATGTATTTCTTCATTAATAGGTGCAAAGCATATGATGCAAGAGCTTAAACATGAGCACAACAATTGCCAAGTATCACATTATCCAAGACATTTTAGAATTACTACATGTAGCATTTTCCAATTCCAACCATATAACAATTTAACGAAGAAGAAACTTCGCCTTGAACATTATGAGTAAAGCCTAAGGACACATGTGTCCATATGCAACAGCGGAGCGTGTCTCTCTCCCACAAAGTGAATGCTAGGATCCATTTTATTCAAACAAAAACAAAAACAAAAACAAACCGACGCTCCAAGTAAAGAACACAAGATGTGACTGAATAAAAATATAGTTTCAGGGAGGAACCTGATGATGTTGTCGATGAAGAAGGGGATGCCTTGGGCATCCCCAAGCTTAGACGCTTGAGTCTTCTTAGAATATGCAGGGGTGAACCACGGGGGCATCCCCAAGCTTAGAGCTTTCACTCCTCTTGATCATAGTATATCATTCTCCTCTCTTGACCCTTGAAAACTTCCTTCACACCAAACTTCAAGCAAACTCATTAGAGGGTTAGTGCACAATTAATAATTCACACATTCAGATGTGACACAATCATTATTTTCACTTCTGGACATTGCATAATGCTACTGGACATTAATGGATCAAAGAAATGAATCCAACATAGCAAAAGAGGCAATGCGAAATAAAAGGCAGAATCTGTCAAAAACAGAACAGTCCGTAAAGACGAATTTAAAGCTGGCACCAGACTTGCTCAAATGGAAAAACTCAAAACTAATGAAAGTTGCGTACATATCTGAGGATCACGCTCGTAAATTGGCAGATTTTTTCGAATTTTCTACAGAGAACTGTGCCCAGATTCGTGACAGACAGCAATGCTGTTTCTGCGCAGCGATCCAAAATATAACATCAACTTTGACATAGAAACTTTACTTGGCACAAAAACATGATAAGGAGAGGTTGCTACAGTAGTAAACAACTTCCAAGACTCAAAAACAAAAAAATTGCTGTAGGTAAAAACATGGGTTGTCTCCCATAAGCGCTTTTCTTTCAGCTAGGCGCAAAAGTGCAAATCAAGTAACATCGAGAGATGAAGCATCAACATCATTACCAGGGGTGTTGGGAGTTTTCTCAACCAAGCATAGTATATTTGATATATAAGTTTTAGCGTCTCCCTTTTCATTAGTCTTAGGCTTGCTACTCTCATCGAACAAATTTTCAGGAACAAGCCAAGCATAGTTATTTTCTAGTGCATCATTCATAGCTAGGAGTTTACATGGTATTGGTGCTTTGATCTCCCCACCATCATTAACATTATTAGTATACTTAATTCTATCCATATCCATTTTTTCAAGGAGACCAATAAAATTGGTATGAGAACCTAGCATATTAAATTTAGCAAAAACCTTTCTAGCCTCTCTTGCTAGACCACCAAATTCTCTAAGAAGGGTTTCTAAAACAAAATCTTTCTTTTCACCTTCTTCCATATCACCAAGTGTAAGAAACATGTGTTGGATTATAGGATTGAGATTAACAAATTTAGTTTCCAACATGCGAACTAAAGCAGCAGCAGCAATTTCATAGGTAGGTGCAAGTTCTACCAAGTGTCTATCTTCAAAATCTTCAGTAATACTAACATGATTGAAAAATTCTTCTATATTATTTCTCCCAACTATGGACCCACGTCCTACCGGTATGTCTTTTGTGGTGAAATTAAAAGGAAACATGATGCAATAAGCAAAAAGTAAACAAGGCGAATAAAGTAAAGACAAGTAACTAATTTTTTTTTGTGTTTTTGATATAGAGAGCAAGACAGTAAATAAAGTAAAACTAGCAACTAATTTTTTTGTGTTTTGTTTAGGTGCAGCAAACAAAGTAGTAAATAAAATAAAGCAAGGCAAAAACAAAGTAAAGAGATTGAGAAGTGGAGACTCCCCTTGCAGCGTGTCTTGATCTCCCGGCAACGGCGCCAGAAAACGTGCTTGATGCGCGTAAATGTACACGTCCGTTGGGAACCCCAAGAGGAAGGTATGATGCGCACAATGGCAAGTTTTCCCTCAGAAAGAAACCAAGGTTTATCGAACCAGGAGGAGCCAAGAAGCACGTTGAAGGTTGATGGTCGCGAAATGTGATGCGGCGCAACACAGGGATTCCTGCGCCAACGTGGAATCTGCACAACAAAATCAAAGTACTTTGCCCCAACGAAACAGTGAGGTTGTCAATCTCACCGGCTTGCTGTAACAAAGGATTAAACGTATCGAGTGGAAGATGTTTGCAAAGAAAACAGTAAAACAAGTATTGCAGTAGATTGTATGCTATGTAAAGAATAGGACCGGGGTCCACAGTTCACTAGAGGTGTCTCTCCCATAAGATAAAAGCATGTTGGGTGAACAAATTACAGTCGGACAATTGACAAATAGAGAAAGGCATAACAATGCATATACATGATATGATAAATATAGTGAGATTTAATTGGGCATTACGACAAAGTACATAGACCGCCATCCAACTGCATCTATGCCTAAAAAGTCCACCTTCAGGTTATCATCCGAACCCCATTCAGTATTAAGTTGCTAAGCAACAGACAATTGCATTAAGTATGGTGCGTAATGTAATCAACAACTACATCCTTAGACATAGAATCAATGTTTTATCCCTAGTGGCAACAACACATCCACAACCTTAGAACTTTCTGTCACTGTCCCAGATTTAATGGAGGCATGAACCCACTATCGAGCATAAATACTCCTCTTGGAGTTAAGAGTACAAACTTGGCCAGAGCCTCTACTAATAACGGAGAGCATGCAAGATCATAAACAACACATAAACAATAGATTGATAATCACCATAATCATAGTACTCTCTATCCATCGGATCCCGACAAACACAACATATAGTATTACGATAGATGATCTTGATCATGTTAGGCAGCTCACAAGATCCAACAATGAAGCACAACAAGGAGAAGATGACCATCTAGCTACTGCTATGGACCCATGGTCCAGGGGTGAACTACTCACTCATCACTCCGGAGGCGACCATGGCGGTGTAGAGTCCTCCGGGAGATGAATCCCCTCTCCGGCAGGTGCCGGAGGCGATCTCCGAATCCCCCGAGATGGGATTCGCAGCGGCGGCGTCTCCGGAAGGTTTTCCGTATCGTGGCTCTCGGGGTTTTCGCGACGGAGACTTTAAGTAGGCGGAAGGTCAACGCGGGGGCACACGAGGGCCCAGGGGGCAGGCCGGCGCGGCCAAGGCTTGGGCCGCGCCGCCCTAGCTCCTGGCTGCCTCGTGGCCCCACTTCGTTATCTCTTCGGTCTTCTGGAAGCTTCGTGCAAAAATAGGACCCTGGGCGAAAGTTTCGTCCAATTCCGAGAATATTTCCTTACTAGGATTTCTGAAACCAAAACAGCAGAAAACAGCAACTGGCTCTTCGGCATCTTGTTAATAGGTTAGTTCCAGAAAATGCATAAATATGACATATAATGCGCATAAAACATGTAGGTATCATCAATAAAGTAGCATGGAACATAAGAAATTATCGATACGTTGGAGACGTATCAGCCATCACCACACCATAGGGGGGCGCCCCCCCCCTTGGCCGCACCGCCTTGTGGGGTGGGCCCCCTGGCTCCCCTCTGGTCCCTCTTCGGTGCTCTGGAAGCTTCCAGGAAAAATAAGGTTCTGGGCGTTGATTTCGTCCAATTCCGAGAATATTTCCTTTGTAGGATTTCTGGAAACAAAAACAGCAGAAAACAGGAACTGGCACTTCGTCATCTTGTTAATAGGTTAGTTCCGGAAAATGCATCAAAACATCATAAAGTGTGAACAAAACATGTAGGTATTGTCATAAAACTAGCATGGAACATCAGAAATTATAGATACGTTGGAGACGTATCAATCTTCTGGATTGATTACCTTCTGAGAGATTGCATTGAGGAATGCACATAGCTTCACAATGGCTACTCGAACATTTTCCGGTAGGAGCCCCCTCAAAGCAATCGGAAGCAATTGCGTCATAATCACGTGGCAGTCGTGAGACTTCAGGTTTTGGAACTTTTTGTCCGCCATGTTTATTATTCCCTTTATATTCGACGAGAAGCCAGACGGGACCTTCATACTGCTCAGGCATTCAAAAAAGATGACCTTCTCTTCTTTGGTAAGAGCGTAGCTGGCACGACCTTGAAACCATTCCGGATGCCGGTCATCAGGGTCTTTCAAACGTTGCTGGTCCTGCCATGCTTCCTTTGTATCATTTGTCTTCCCATACACGCCCAAGAAGCTTAGCAGGTTCACGCAAATATTCTTCGTAACATGCATCACGTCGATTGCAGAGCGGACATCTAGGACTTTCCAATATTCTAGATCCCAAAATATAGATTTCTTTTTCCACATGGGTGCGTGCCCGTCAGCTCCCCGCGGAACTGATTGTCCGCCAGGACCCTTTCCAAAGATGACTTTCAAATCCTTGACCATATCAAATACCTCAGCACCAGTGCGTTCCGCAGGCTTCGGCCGGTGATCTGCCTTGCCGTTGTAATGCTTGCCTTTCTTTCTTACGTTATGATTTTTGGGAAGAAATTGACGATGCCCCAGGTACACGTTATTCTTACAATTTGACAAATATACACTTTCAGTCTCATGTAAGCAGTGCGTGCATGCATTGTATCCCTTATTTGTCTGTCCCAAAAGGTTACTAAGAGCAGGCCAATCGTTGATGGTTACGAAAAGCAACGCTCGTAGGTCAAATTCCTCTTCTTTGTGCTCATCCCACACACGTACACCAGGTCTGCCCCACAACTGTAAAAGTTCATCAACTAATGGCCTTAGGTACACATTGATGTCGTTGCCGGGTTGCTTCGGACCTTGGATGAGCACTGGCATCATAATGAACTTCCGCTTCATGCACAACCAAGGAGGAAGGTTGTAGATGCATAGAGTCACGGGCCAGGTGCTATGGCTGGAGCTCTGCTCGCCAAAAGGATTCATGCCATCCGTACTTAGACCAAATCTTATGTTCCTTGCCTCAGCTGCAAAATCTTTGAACTCTCTGTCGATCTTTCTCCATTGCGTTCCATCAGCGGGGTGTCTCAACTCCCCGTCCGACTTACGGTCCTCTTTGTGCCATCGCAACAACTTGGCATGCTCTTTGTTCCTGAACAGACGTTTCAACCGTGGTATTATAGGAGCATACCACATCACCTTGGCGGAACCCTCTTCCTGGGTTTCTCGCCCTCAACATCGCCACCAGGGTCATCGCCTCTGATCTTATAACGCAATGCAGTGCATACCGGGCATTCATTCAAATTCTCGTATTCACCGCGGTAGAGGATGCAGTCGTTAATGCATGCATGTATCTTCAGAACCTCTAAACCTAGAGGGCAGACAACCTTCTTTGCTTCGTACGTACTGGCGGGCAACTCGTTATTCTTTGGAAATATATTCTTCAACATTTTCAGCAAGTTTTCAAATCCTGAGTCAGATAGACCTTCCTGTGCCTTCCATTTCAGCAAATCCAGTGTGCAGCCCAGCTTTTTCAGACCATTATCGCATCCTGGGTACAGCGACTTTTTGTGATCCTCTAACATGCGATCCAAATTCTCCCTCTCCTTTTCAGTTTCGCAGCGTCTCCGTGCATCAGCAATGGTCCGACCAAGATCATCAGCGGGCTCATCACGTGCCTCTTCTTCACCTTCCCCTTCACCTTCACCTTCCCCACCTTCAGCATCCTCCATGAAAGTATCACCGAAATGATCAAGATAGTTGTCATCGATGATATCATCTCCTTCTTCATCTTCTTCCATTATAACCCCTCTTTCTCCATGCTTGGTCCAACAATTATAGCTTGGCATGAAACCGTGCCGAAGCAGGTGCAGGTGAACTTCTCTTGAGGAAGAGTAACCCTTCTGATTCTTACAGCCAACACATGGACAGATAACAAAACCCCCCTGCTTGTTCGCATTAGCCACTACGAGGAAATCTTTCAAACCCGTAGTGAACTCGCCGGAGAGTCGGTTACCGTACATCCATTGCCGATTCATCTGCATTATTATTATATAAAGTATATAATTAACCATCATGCATTTGTTAAACTAACTAGCTAGCTAGAAATAATAGAAATTAAACAATGAACTACACACATGCATATTTTATCAATGACACATGAAAGGTTCAAGTTGCTAACCGCGATCGAGGAGGAAAAATAAATGAGAAAGTGTGGCTCGGACAGTTCATATCATGTTTCTTTCAATCTCTCGGGCATTTCATCGAACACCTTGTGTGCATAAGAGGAACCAAAATCAAACCCACCACCCACCTGTGAAGATTATGAAGAGAAGTGGCACCAAATGGCTAAGTGAGTGTGCTGAATGGTATATATAGGGGGTGGGGCTTTAGTCGCGGTTGTCCTGGCCAACCGCGACTAAAGGCCTTCGGGCACTTTTAGTCGCGGTTGGCCAGGCCAACCACGACTAAAGCCCCTCGCGTCGCCCAGCTGGCCACCGAGCGCCCTGGGCCCAGACCTTTGGTCGCGGTTCGCCTCCCGAACCGCGACTAAAGATCCCATTAGTCGCGGTTCGTTTATTTTGGGGACTAATGTGGGCGGATGGAAGGCTCTTTTTCTACTAGTAGAATGTGAAAATCCAGAAGCTGTTATACAGATTGGTTGTCAGACAACAATGATTTATTGCCGAATATGTGGAATGAATGTAGTTTGATATGCTGCGATGGCTGACAATGGGCATACGAATCAAGATGCTTTTGTCTGAACAACGCGTGCTTGCTCCCCTAGGGAAACTTTGATTTTATCCAGAGTACGTGGCTAACAAGCTTGGGCCAGCATATTCAACCATAGAGCGTGCATCAACAGGAGCTCAAATGTTTGCACTACAATTATAATTCTTAAGTACCACAACATTATGATGTATGCATTGAGCTATGCTGAAAGAATATGCTTAAATTACTAATCAAGTTTTGCAGAATGGAACATTGAAGTATGGGATCGTTCCTGGGATAAAGCATTGTGGTTGAGTGATCGATTTATCTGATGCTGTGTTTGGATCCACATAATCTAGCCATGGAATTGGAATTTGGACCAAATTCGTCAAATTCAGCTGTTTGGGTGGCCTTAGAATTGAGGCCCAGAAACGATGGGCAAATTCCAAGCCGCCTGCGCGAGCGCACCGTTTCACTTGGAAGGTTTCCGAGCTCCCAACCTCGGAAAGGCGTGGAATCGCGCATACCCCTTCGTCAACACGCTCGACAGAAAAAGGAGCACGGCCTTCTCCGCCCGGTAGCGACGGGAGCTCGGCCTTCTCCGCCCGGCGGCGGCGTCTCCAGCTCCGGTAAGCCACGCCGCCCTCTCTTTTCCCGCGCCCTCCTCTCCCCATCTCCCCATCTCGCCCCTCCCTCGAACGGCGGCGGGCTCCCCTAACCCTAGAGCGGCGGCAGTAGGGGAGCGGCGCCGGACAGCTCTCCCTGGCCGGTAGGGGAACGACGCCGGGTGGTGGCCTGTCCCTGGCCAGTAGGGGAACAACGCCGGGCGGCCTCTCTCTGTCCTGTAGGGGAATGGCGGCGGGTGGTGGCCCCTCCCTGGCCGGTAGGGGAACGGCGTCGGGATGTAGGGTAACATCGGCGGCGGGAGGTAGGGTAACATCGGCGGCAGGGGAGCGGTGGCGAGCGATGGCTTCTCCCTGGCTGACTACCCCTCTCCCTGCCCCTTTCCAATTCCAATTTGATGTTGCATCCAAACATGAAATAGAATTCGGTGCCACCCACTGATTCCAACAACAAATACCTTGTACACCCAAACAACAGAATTGAAATGGAGGCCATTTACTTTCCACCTTAGATTTGGAATTTCAGTCTAATTCAATTCCATGGCTAGATTTTGTGCATCCAAACACAGCATCATGAGAGAACTCTTTAGCTCAATGATTCTCGTGGTGGTGAGTATGTAATATTCTCGAATTTGCTGAGACAGATAACATGATTCATGGGTTCTTTGCAGGAGATAGAACACACATAATCAGGTATGGTCAACTTATATATTTGTTCAACTTCAAACCTATCTAATAATTAAAGAATTTCAAATACTAATGGAGTTGTTCTTTTGGGCACATGTTATCGATATATGATTCTTTATTGGGTATGGACATATTGATTGGGTAGTGACAAGAAATTAATATAATTGCTCTTTAAGTTGACCTATAAAAAAATTAAATTTCTTATTTCTTTTGTCATGTCTACCTTTTTGTCCGAAAGATTGGGCAATGAGAGGGATCGTTTCACGCAAAGTAGATATAGATTTAAATTAGTGAGCGGGTGCCACGGGTAATGAGAACATATATTAGTAAGTTTTTTTTCAATCACCATAGCAACTCAATCCGTAGATATATGTCTAATCGATGAGTTATGTATAACTGTGCATGTAACGTGTCCGCAGGTTTCACTGGATTCTGCTGATAATTGAATTTCACACCTCTAGAGTTCACATCATGGACTCTCTGAATATGGATTCAAAGCTTTGGGTCGACATGAGAAATATGCTGCAAAAGTAATTATTTTTCAATCATTTGCGCTCTATATAGGCCTCTTTCATTCATTTCCTGATATCAAGTAACTAATAACTCCCTTGTTCATTTAATTTTCTTTGTCCTGTAGGGTTTGGAGCCGGTTCTCAGATAAAATCGTCGGTGAATTCAAACATGAGCTAGAATTTAGAAGGTTAGTTAATGCGGGTATTCATCCACCGGGGACCAACCTATGTGGATATTATGTTTGTGAGTTCATCTGAAGACACACCTCTGAGCGGAGGCCGGCGGATAGCAACGTGCAGATTAATAACTTGCGGAAGAAGCTTAGTCCAGAAGCTCGCTTCCGACCAATTCAAGAGGAATTAGCAGGATTTCTGATGAGGGAAGTCCTCCATCCTAAAGGAGAACACTATTACGAGGACGAAGAACTTCTGATGCTGTAGATTGTGTATGAAAACTTGTTCGAAGTTGTATTTGGTCATCGGAGATTGAATATTAATTGTATATTTCTCTTGAATTCTTCTTGTTTGAAATTTCAAACTTGTTTGAAATTGTACATTCATATGCATCAACGTGTAACTTGTATGTAGTAGCGTAGAATATGTGTACTGAAACTTATTTGAAATTAAAATAAAACACAAAATAAAATATAAAACAAATAAAACGAAGCAAAAAAAACCAGATTTAGGGGGGCTAAAACTCTAAACCTGCGGAGGCCTTAGTCGCGGTTGGCCAGGCCAACCGCGACTAAAGGTCCTCCGCCACGACGCACGCCTGCCGCCCACGTGGACGGGCCTTTAGTCGCGGTTCGTAAGCAACCGCTACTAAAGGGGGCCTTTAATCGCGCATATTTAATCTCGATTGCGTAAACGAGATTAATGGCAATTACCAATCCCCCTTTTTTCTACCAGTGTCTTGCCGGTTGAAATGAAAGCAGGCAAAACTATTATCATGACAATGTAGTAGTATGGGTCATGATTGGTCATTGTGTATAAAATAACTTAGTATCTTTGCATGTCTGACTCTAGAAGTGAATATGTCGCAGTTCTGTTCTCGTCTTCTTTTGTCTGTTCAGTGTGACATAGCAAAGTTTTGGATGAGCTGAAGCAATCTTATATTTGGTTAATGAACTTATTGATTGGTACAAGTTTTGAACGAATTCCTCGCATACGGATCTTAACACGATTGCTGGAAGCACATATCTAACTGAATCTGTTACTACGGGCTCACACACTTATTTTTCTGTCGAACTTTAAAAATCATAGAGGGGGGACTCAAGTATTCTAATCTGTGGGTTATACCAAGTCCTGAAAAGAAACTTTACATGGCGCCAGCCTTTACACTACACTTTCAGAATTCAGAGTTTTGCCTTGTGAGGCTAGTACTGGATATAGAGGGTTCAGGCCGTGGTGTAGAATTAGCACCGACCGAAGTGGACCTGTGAGTTGCGAGCTGCTCTCGTCACACGCAGCAACAATCCAGCAGTGGCCGTGGTGTACACACAACATGACTTATCGTTGACTGTTGCTCCGAAATTTTCGATTCGGTCTATTCCTTGCTGACGCAGCAGTATCTTGCTAGTTTCAGCAGTATCTTGGGTGTTCCGGCTGTTTGGGCTGCTGTAGCTAGCTTTGCATTGCAGGTCGCCACGGCGCGTGGGAGAAGCAGAAAGGTCTGTATGATTTGTACACCGCACGTCCACTTCAGTGCTAATGGCATCTCCAGCGGGCGCGACGTATTTTAGCATCCCGCGCGCGTTCGTTTCCGTCGGTTCTTTTGGTCGAAATCGACCGCGCGTCCGTTTGCGTCGGGTGGCTTCAGCGGCACGACGCATTTTTTTAGGACGAATCATTTTTTTTAAATATGAAACATAATTTACATACTTAAAACATAAAAAAAAACCTAAACGCTTACTGCTGCGCATCGTGGTGTGCCTCGTCTGTCGAGCACGATGAGCTCCGGTATGACCACGGCCAGGCCATCCGGGGGAGCGTACGCCGGGCGCCCTCGCGGTGCTCGAGGTTGAGGAGGTTGCGGCTGTGGCGGCGGTGGAGGCGCCCAGGGCTGCGGCTGTGGCGGCGGATGAGGCGCCCAGCCATGGGCTGTGGCGGCGGAGGAGGCGCTCGGGGATAAGGCTATGGCGGCGGTGCAGGAGGCGCCACCGAGTCCAGGAGCGCCTGTCGAAGGGCTTCATCCGCCGACAGGCCCGGCGGCATGACAACGGTGGCGTAGCGGGGCAGCGCCTGTCGCTGCCAGGCGGGCCCGGTGGAGACGCGAGCGGACACTTTGCGCGTCCGCGCAGCGTCCGCAGAGACGCAAATCTGGCGCATATTTGGGCTAGGTTTGCGTCTCCACGGACGGCCCGGTCACTTTGCGTCGTGCCGCTGGAGAGGGTGCCAGACGCATTTACGGTCAAAGCGGACGCAAACGGTCGCTCAACGTCCATTTGCGTCGCGCCACTGGAGATGCCCTAATTCCCCAACTGCCTTCTCTTTTCTCCTACCCCCTTTCTTGTTGAATTTGTGTAAGTGTCGAACTCTGTATTTCTGTTTTAGCAATGAAATGGAAAGGGGTAAGAAACCCGGTTGGACAAAAAAGCTCTGGACTCTGAAAGGAGGGTGCCACATTTAGCACCGTGTAAATTTTCTTTGTCAATATTTAACATAACCAGTGTAGAATTATACGATCATATTTTTATGAGCCCCCACATACTAGAAACTTGAAGTGCGCACGCTAATTCGCTACAGTTTAGTAAGCTAAACAGGAAAGTTGTGCTCATACTGAGAGATTCAGTTCCATAGCATGCTTGCAGTAATTCGATGGCCGTTGGCTTTATTAATTTAAAGCTAGCCGTTTACCTACTATTTAAAAACACCAAACAAAAAGTGCCCTGGTTCCATCGCGTACATGCATATATTTGTCCTTTACAAATTATACTACCTACTACACAACAATTCAACGACTTACAATCCTTCATTTCCTACGAATTGAAGTGCTAGAAGCAGCGAAGCGATCCGATCGATGTATGTTAACTGTTAAGCGAGGAGCCAGAAGTCCTTGTGGCGCTTGCTGGAGACGAGGTACCCGCCGGAGCTCCGCCGCCGCACGCCCAGCGCCTCGCACGGCGCGTGCTCGATGCAGTGCTCCACCAAGCTAATTCCCCTCCGCATCCTACCACATTGACGCTTCGCCGCCGACCATAGATCCAGGATCCACCGCGGTCGCCGGCGCTGGCCTAGCACAAGCAACGACGCGCCATGCCGCTTCGCGGCCTCAACAACCGCCGGCGCGCGCTCCTCCGCCTCCACCACGCACACCTCAATGCTCACCTGCACATTGTTGATTCATTCGTTTGCACTCTCGAAAAGAAAAAAACCACTCATTTGCTACACCAATAATTCAATCAGCGGCGCATGGTGGTGCGAAGAATCCGAACACCTAACGCACGCGTTTGGTGCTCCACTGTTCTTTTCTATATTGCGAAATTGTTTTCTTTTCTTCGACAAGGGATGGAAGGTGCCAAAAACTAATAAATCCATCCTAGGCTGCTGGTGGCTCTTTTGAGGTGTTGGGCCAAAATTCCGCGGAATGCGCTAAATGGCTCGTTGCCTTTTTGTACTAGCTAGCTTCCAAACTTGAGTATGAAATAAGAAAATATGTGCTAAAATACATACCTCTGGCCGGGTCGATTCACACAAGCTCCTCATGGCATCGAGATGTTCATAGCATCTGTTGCTTGGTATCTTCACGCAGGAATCTGCACCCGCTGCCACAAGCACAGTATTCGACGTTAATTAATTCCAATACAAATGTGGTGAAGCGTTGCTAATTAACGAAGAGTGCATGCAACCAGCCACCGATGCCTCAAGGCCGGGGAGGTGTTGCTCATCACTGGTACTGAGTACTGACCATCTGGCGGGGCCGGCTTGACGACGGCTAGTAGGACGACGTCGTCGTTGCTCCGGACGGCCTGCGAGAGCGCCCACTCGAGCGCGCCCACCGCCTCCGCCCGCCCGTCAGCCACCACCATCACCCGCCGGCCGCCACCCGATGCGCCACTGCCGCCGTACCAGCTGCCGCCGTCCCCTGCTCCAGCATTATTCCTGACCTTGCTGCAGGTCACCGCGGGCGGCAGCTTGGAGTTGGAGGAGGAGCAGTAGCTCAGCCGCTGCACTCGCTTCCTCACCCTCGTCGCTGCCCGGCCGTGGCACAGCGCCGGCAGCCTCCTTCCCATCAGTTAATCTTGGCTGCCCAGCAGTAGCAAGGAAACTCCCTATATTCCTTCTTCAACGAATGTGTGGCCAGCGGGACAGATGAACGCACACAGACACAGTGGAATACACTCCTACGCAGATGGTTAAGAATAGTGCGCCTAGTGGGATACTTATATAGTTATTATGCATAGCCAATTGCTGCTAAATTGGCGGCAAAGTTGCGACGTGCGGCGCATCAAGGGTTGGGTACGTGTACTCGTTAGGTCGTTTGCCTGCAGCCGGCCTGATATATCAGATCTTTGGGCATCTGCCGGCTCCCCTCCATGTAAATTCCTCCATTTTACAATATAAGTGCTGTTGGTTTATACTCCCTCTTCTTGTCGGTGATGAGGAGCTTGGTCTCCAACGTCTTCATCGTCAATGCCTCCTTGGATTTCATGAGTTGATCCAACTTCTTCAACGAATGTGTGGCCAGCGGGACAGATGAACGCACACAGTGGAATACACTCCTACCGTCCTACGCAGATGGTTAAGAATAGTGCGTCTAGTGGGATACTTATATATGTTTAGGCATAGCCAATTGCTGCTAAATTGGCGGCAAAGTTGCGACGTGCGGCGCATCAAGGGGTGGGTACGTGTACTCGTTAGGTCGTTTGCCTGCAGCCTGATATCTAATCAGATCTTTGGGCATCTGCCGGCTCCCCTCCATGTAAATTCCTCCATTTTACAATATAAGTGCTGTTGGTTTATACTTTAAATGTAAACTAAAACCATTACACATTAGAAATTCTGCAGCGGATGCCAAATATTCGGGAGACCTAAAAAGTAGTAAGCCATATGCACACCTGTGCAGTATGTCGTATGATCAATTGCCAATCCGTCAACTACCATGCATCTACGCGTATGGCACGCACGATTATTGAACATAAATGATGGATGCTTAAAAGAATGCTCTGTTTTGCACGTATGGACTTCAACAGCAGTAGCTCCAGTATATTTAAAACAAGGTTCACCGTAAAGTACAGAAGAGCTAGCTAACACTAAAAAGGAAAAACGAGTACTCGGAAGTCCACTTTGCACCATAGGTACATAGTCACTGCCTTGTTGCTCCCGAGCGCAGGTTACACTCGACCTTAATTATTATTTCTTTAATAAAAAATACTCGCTCCATCCATAAATAGACGTCAAAGATTTATCTAAATTCGGATGTATGTATACACTAAATCGTGACTAGATACATTTAAATTTAGAGAAACTTTTGGCATCTATTTATGGACAGAGGTAGTACTTTATTATTTAAAGAGTGAATTCCACTTTTTACCCCCTAAGATCAATTTTGTGCCACTTTTTTCCCAATTTAATGGAAATTCCTAAAAACTACCCCATTTAGCATACTTTCTTCCATTTTTTACCCTTTTCTATATTTTGCCCCATCCTCGCTGGTGGGTCCCACTCAAAGTATGGCGTGGTGTGTCCTAGTCAACTTCTTGAGCCGAGCCGACCGATTTAGTCAAGGCATAAACCCACATCACAGTACCAATCCGCTCACCCTCTAGCATCGCATGAGAGAGAAAATCGAACAGAGGCATGCGACTGGGGTGCTAGTTCACCGCGTGGCCGGTGATCAGGGGCGATCACCGGAGAAATAGGTGGTTCACCGGTAGGCTATTTTGTCCCAGGTGTTACCGCTATGAGTTGGCTGTATATACTCTCCCAGTGTAGGGCTCTTTTCTCCGGTTATTTTGCCCCAACGAGAGTGGGTTTAGATTGAATTTAATGGCAGTCATCAATGGTTACAAGATTGGAACCTTTCGTGAATTATTATTACAGAGTGTATTGCCATTAGGTTCCACTTTTTAATTTCTTAGATCGAGACTAGATCTGAATTAGCAACGCTGATGCAAACTTCAGAAAGCAAAAGTAGTTCAGTTGACTCTGAACTATTTCATCGATGGATATACCTGTAGTAACACAGTTTAGATCATAAGCATGCGGACCATATATAGGGTGCCTGAACTTTTCTTTGAGTGAAAGCTTTCAATCATTTGTTTCTAGGATGATTAGATGTGTGTTGAAGTTGTACTTGACTACGACATGATTTTTTTAGTTGCAATAGACATAAATTTGTGAATCTGATTTTTGTGTACATTGCAATTATTATTACGTGTGTAAACTGCAGCCACTAATGATTGCTAATTTTGAATTTTCAGTGATGGCTGCAGCCACTAATATAGGAAGGGGTAAAAATAGAAGAAAGTATGCTAAATGGGGTATTTTTGAGAAATTTCTGTTAAATTAGATAAAAAAATAGCACAAAATCGATCGGGGTAGAAAACGGAATTCACTCTTATTTAAAAAGTTTAATTAAATTCAACGTAAGCAATAACATTCACAACTTTATTTATTTTCGTCAATATTTCGTTATCACATTGATATAGTCATACTCATCATCTCATTTTCCTATATAGGTCGACTACATGCGGGACACACTCGAACCAAAGGAACACCTACTAGGAATTGCGGAGGAAGTAGCGGGAGTTTTGCTTAGAGAAGTAATAGACAACAACGGCTTGTTTAGTCCTAATAGGCGCTCTCCCTCTCCCCAAGTTTAATTAGTCCCGGTAGTCGTGAGCTCATGTATATATATATATGTAAGGGGAATCGACTTTTGTTTCCAATATTTGGTTGATCAATCTATATATAAATGAACGTGTGTACAACTTCTAGTAGCGTATAAATATATGCAACTTTTATTTCGAATAAAAGGGGCGGTGGCGGCGGGGCGGGGTGGGGGCTGCATCCCTCAAACCCTAAAGCAGCAGGTTTCTGGGAGCGCCACGTCGAGGACCTTTTGCCGCGGGTGGTAATACCGCCCGCGACAAAAGGATCTGTCCACTGCGCGCCCCGCGTCCGCCACGTGGTCGACCATATGTCGCGGGGGTAAGTGACCCGCGACAAAAGGTGGACCTTTTATCGCGCCTCCGTTGTCGCGGCTGGCGGCCCGCGACAAAAGGGGCTCACCACCCGCGGCAAAAGGCCTCTTCTCCACTAGTGTAAGCATTACTTCCCGCCACTGTATCGTTAAGATGCATTATATCCACTTGACCTTAATTATAGTATATGCCTTGGTGTTTGCTGAGTTGCTGACACATTCTCTTGTGATAAACATGCATGCATGCACATGTGAAAAGGATATATATTGCGAGCTCATTTCAAAAAGATATTGCCAGGATATATAGCATGCAGCACCCAGCAATCACGGAAACATGCATGTATTTGATTTCTTTTCCCTCGTTTTTTCTGTTGCCCTGTCCTGTTGAGAACGAGTGTGTCCTTGGCACACGATCCGTGAAACTTGATTTAGTGGTTAGCTTCTGATTTTTCCACTTCTTGCCTGCTATTGGAAAACTTGCGTCGGCCCGCAGCGAGGAGGTAGAAGGTGAGCCGTGGAGGAGAAAAGAAGAAACTTCGTTCCGGCAAAATTCTGGGACAGGGTGGCCAACCGACCCGTCCGTCGAGACTTAAGAGCATCTCCAGTCACGTCCCCCAAAGCATCTCCAAAGGGATTTGGGGCGCGCCGGACAAAAAAAGCGTTCCAGCCGCATCCCTCAAAGCCCATTTTTGTCCGGCACGGCCCGATACGGTGTTCGGCGCCCCGAGCCCGTCCCCGTCCCACAGGGGATGCTCCGGGGACGCCAGACACAACGAAAAGTGAGGCGGGCTCCCACATGTCGGCGACTATTTGCATAAACCGTTGGTTCGCGCCTCTTTTCTCGTCGCTCCTTCCTTCCCGCGCCTCCCACCCCACCGCCGCTGGATTTCCCGGCCGTTTGGGCGTCTGATCTCTGCTCTCTGCTGAGAGTCGGCACCGTTGTCGCGGCTGGGGCTCCCGCCGGTCGTGCCGCCGACGCCGCGTCGCCAGCGCGTCCCAGAATGCGCCGTCAAATCCGCCCCATCTCCGCGCACAGAAGGTGCTCGACGACTTGCCAGGTAGGCGCAATTGGCCGCTGTTTGTTGCGTCGTCTGCCTCAGCGCAATTTTAACCATTGATTTTGCTTTAGCCATGGACAGCGACGATGAGATGGTTGCCCTGCTGCTGGAGAACGAGCAAGCGTTCGACGACGACCTGCGGGAGCATTTGCTGATCATCGCGTCCCTCCAGGACATGCTTGACGCTGAGGCGGAGAAGAGGAAGAGACCGCGCCGCGGAGGATCAAGGCCGGGAAGAAGGAAGTCGAATCCCCGGCAGAGGATGGAGGGGCATGCCATGCTGCACGACGACTACTTCGCCGACGGGGCAACACATGCCGACAACTTTCGGCGCCGGTACAGGATGAGCAAGGGGCTGTTCATGAATATCCTCCACGGCGTTCGAGAGTTCGACCCCTACTTCAAGCTCAAGCTCGACACTGTAGGCGTTCTTGGGTTCTCGTCCATTCAGAAGTGCACCGCCTCCATGAGGATGCTTGCATACGGAGCACCTGCCAATACACAGGACGACTACCTTCGCATGAGTGAGTCTACTGCCATTGAGTGCATGTACAAGTTTTGCCGAGCTGTGGTGGGATAGTTTGGCAAATACTACTTGAGATGGCCAACTGAGGAAGAGACTGCAAGGATCATGACACAAAATGCTGCCAGAGGATTTCCTGGAATGCTTGGAAGCATCGATTGCATGCACTGGGCATGGAAGAACTGCCCGTTTGCTTGGCAAGGTATATACAAAGGGCGTCATGGATATTGCAGTGTGGTGCTTGAAGCTGTGGCAGATTATGACCTGTGGATTTGGCATTCTTTCTTTGGCATGGCGGGATCACACAATGACATCAACGTGTTGCAGCGGTCTCCGGTGTTCAGCAGACTAGTGGAAGGGCATGCTCCACCATGCAACTATGAGATCAATGGCCACCAATATACCAAAGGCTATTATTTAGCCGATGGTATATATCCAAAATGGGCCACTTTTGTCAAAACAATCTTGAATCCATCAGGTCTGAAGAATTCTCACTTTGCTACACGACAGGAGGCTTGCAGGAAGGATGTCGAGCGGGCATTTGGTGTGCTTCAAGCACAATTTGCCATTGTCCGGTACCCTGCTCTAAGCTGGTCTCACGACCAAATGTGGGAGGTGATGCAGGCTTGTGTGATCATGCACAACATGATCATCGAGGATGACCACAAGAATCATGTAAGGTCACATGTTGGTCCCTATGAGTGTCAAGGCCCTCTTGCGGAGGTTGATCATGAGTTGCCTGCAGATTTTGCTGATGTTCTCGCCATGCACGCAGAGATCCGTGACCGCAATGTGCATGAGCAACTTCAAGCTGATCTCGTTGAGCATTTGTGGAGGATCAAAGGAAATACCGTGGCACCTTGATGTAGCATCTAGCCCTATTTATTATATTTGATTACATGTTTTATTGTTTGTTGTAATTTAATTTGAAAACAATCCTCGCAAACATTTTTATTCATATGCTACATTTGATATAAATGGTTTATGTGTTAAAAAATTTATTTTAAATGTTTGGGGGCGGCGTTTGGGGGACGCGGCTGGGGAGCGACGTCCCCCAAACGCGGCACGAACAAAACACGTCCCCCAAACGCTCAATCCGGCACGGTTTGGGGGACGGTTTGGGGGACGCGGCTGGAGATGCTCTAACGTGGAGAATGGATGCGTCTATCCGGACAACACGCAGACCACGCGACTGTCTGTCCGTTGGCCGTTGGAACCAGTTTGTAAGGGTATAAAAATACTCGCATCTAATTTATCCAAAAATAAATATAGACGACTAGTTAATGATTCATTAAGTTTTGACAGCCAGTTATAAAATGCTCGCATCTAATTTATCCGAAAATAAATATAGACGGTCACTAGTACACTAACCCCTAGACGTCTACTCCCCCCCCCCCGCCGAGGCCACCCTTGCGGCCAAGGCCATCCCCGTCGATGGCCGCCCGTGCAACCTAGATGACTTGTTCCTGGAGTTGTCGCTTGGCGGCGAAGCGGTGGCGGTCGGCCCTGCACTCCTCCGCCAGGCGGCATTCGGCCTCACGGCGGACCAAGGCGGCATAGAGATCGGCGACCTAGTGCTTCATGTTTTGCTCCTACTCAACCGGCTCCACCTCCACCAGTGCAGCAATCAGTTCCGCATCGCGGAACACCGCCGCAGAGATAGCCGGCGCCTGCCGCGCAGTGGACGCTTCCGCGTCGCGGTCTCTTGCGATGGACCTGCGGTGCGGCCTCTGCACATGCCAGAGGTCCTCCTCCTCCCCCTCCTTGCCAAGGAGACACCAAGCCATAGCAAGGGTTGCCACCTCCGCCATGCGGTCCTCCTCAGAAGCATCATCGGCGGCGCTGTCGGCATTCTCGCGCGCCGTCTTCTCCACCACCTCCATGCGGGCCGTCGTGGCTTCCGGACGACGTTATCGGCTGCGTCGATCGTCACCACCTCTGTCGCCTCCCTGCGCGATGTGGTGCTCCGCGCACTCGTGCACGGTGGTGGTTGCGGCGTCGCGCACCACCGTATCTAATGCCGCCATGGCCGCATCATGGGCTATCCCACGTAAGGCCGCCGTGACGGACTCCTTGGCCACCGCCATCTCCGCCTCGGCCAGCGCCTGCTTAGCCTTTTGAGCCGCCGCCTCGACCACCTCTGCCAGAGCCTACCGAGTCACCTCGCCTTCGTGCTCGAAGGTGGCCACCTCGTCCTCTGTCTGCTGGCGGGGCAACTCTATAGCCATGATGTCGAGCTCCTCGGGCTTGCGTGGGAAGCGCGCTAGGCACATCTGCCCGACGGTGGTCTAGTTTGCGATCTTCCGACGAGGCACTACAAGAAAAAAAGCTATAGACCCACGATTACCGCTGGCGCACCAGCAAATGCGCACACCGTTGCTATTTTCCGCTAGCGCATGCTGTTCCAGGCTCGCTGGTGATAAATTTTGACCGCCGGCGTACTGTAGGTTGGCTGCGCCGCTGATAAAAGGAGGTCTGGTTCGGCCAGGCCTAGGAAATACCGCCGACGCACCGGCCCGATGCTACGCCGGGGGTATAATGTTATCCCCGGAGCAGCACTGGTCTGGTGTGCCAGTGATATTTCCTAGGCCTAGCCTGGGATAATTCAGTCGTGGTGTAGACTTACCGCCAACACACCCCCATTTTGGTGCGCCGGCGGTAACCTCGGGATACTTTTACAGGAGCCCTCCCTCACTCCTCTCCCACTTCTCACCCATCCCTCACTCAAAGCCGACCCTCCTCACTTTGCAGCTCATTTCCCCATCCCTACCCCTAGTTTAGCCAATTTAACCAAGAATGTTTGATATATTTTAGCAAATCTCACTCTCCTACATGCACCCCACACCCTCTATCAAGATCTAGATCTATGATCTATCAATCACGCATGGACCGCTCTAATATCTAGATCTAGAAAATAAGAGCCCAATACCACTCGTCTGTTCGACGTGGCGTCTCGGTGATCTTTAATCTCATCTACTTATTTATCAAGCTAATATGTGACTAATAAATAATTTGCAGGTGATATCGGCTATGTGTATGAAACTTTGAAGTTGGTGGATCCGATTGCACATATATGGATTGTCCTTGCGACGCAAGGATGCGATGAAGTTAAAAAATATGAGTTGCCAATGTTTTGCCGAAATGTTGATTTGTTAAGTTTTCATTTTGGACAATTTCTAGCGCTCCTTGTAGGTCCTGTTTTCTAGCAAGGTCATGCCGAAATTTTCCGTGAAAACCGCTCGCTAGTTCTAATCAAATCTCTTGCCGTGCAGGCAACAATGGTCATCAATATAAGGGAAAGCTTCGTGATGAGATATTTGAAACACGCGACAGCCGGCATATGTCAAAATAACCGCACGAAGATATTGTGTCCCTGTCAAAGATGCAAACTAGGGAAATTGCTCGACTAATTTTCGGGCAAACTGCAGTGGCATCTGCTGATAAGTGGTTTCATGTCGGGCCACACTCAATGGATGAGTGATGTAGTTGATAATGCGGATGTCAATGGGGCGGCGGCAGCAGCTAGAAATGGGGTAGAATGGCATCATGACATTGATGAAGATGAAGAGGTTGCCGCACACGCGATGACGCAAATCAGTATGTGATGGTGAAAAAGTGTAGAGGACACGGACACGGAGGTGCCGCTAAGTTTTTTTTTTTTGAAGTTGAACTGTGGGTTTCCCCACTGTATATTTTTCATTTTATTTATATAATGGTAAAAGGGTGTCTACAAAATAAAACAGTTGCTTGAGAGGAGCAACAAAAACAAGCAAGAGCCTCTAGGCCAAAACAAAAGAAGAAAGCTATCTAAAATTTTCCACCCAACAAACTATACCATGATAAGATTTCCTCTTTTCTTTGTGAACTAGAAGGGCAAGATCATCTTTAAATTTCTTTCGACATCTGTAGACACTAGGAGGAGCAGCCTTCAAGATAAAATGCATATGGACCAGGTGACCAGCATGATAATCTCCATAAAAATGTCTTGGAGACAGATAGCTTAAGGCTAGACAATGTCTCTTGAAGATCAAACTATCCAGCCGCAGGGGGGATCCGGAGAAGAAAAAGATATTGCCAGCATAAAATAGGAAAGGGGCATTGAAAGAATAGATGATCCCTTGTCTCCAGCTGTTGTTGGTTACACATGACACAAGAATAGTCATTCATCACAAAATTCTTCCGTTGTAGAAGAGCTCTCGTGTTAAGTCGATTGTGAATAAGAAGCCAGAAGAATACTTTGTGTATTTGCTGACAACATCCTTTCCACATCCATTTTAAAGCAGGTATGGCCGCCCCATCATTCCCGATGAGCAACTTATAAACTTGTGAGACTTTAACTGAAGTATTTCCTAGCATGGTCCAGGAGTCTGAATCTGTATCTGGCAATAAGTCCTGCATCAGTGCTTGGAACAAGTTAAGCTGAACCAGTGCTTCCTCAGAGACAGATAAGTGAAACATCTCTGGAATATGAGGAGTAGCAAGAGCCTCCTTGAGAAAGATTGGCTCATTATTGGCAAAAGAGAATGAATGTGGCCATTTTTCTTGCAATCGAATATATGTCCATTTATCTTTCCATAATAGAATGGAATTACCCTGCACAAAAGTACAGGCAGCAAGATTCTTGCAGGTGGGCAAAGTTTTCAGGCTATCTCTCCACCAGAAGGAAACTTCTCTGGGTCTAGCAGCTGGCAAAGTAGTGGTGTAATACAGCTCCTAAGTTAGCTTAACCTAAGGCAGATCAGCGTGATTGTAGAACTTGTGAACATGTTTCATCAGAAGGCAGTCATTTTGCACAACCAAGTTGAGGACCCCAAGGCCCCCCCTGATCCTTTGGCTTGCAAACAAGATCTCAGGCAGCCAGAGGAGGGTTTTTCTTTTGCAGATCCTTATCTCTCCATAGACAATGTCTCCTATATTTGTCCACTTTAGCTAGAACCCACTGATAAACTTTTAAGGAGCAAAGATAGAACATTGGAAAAGAAGAGAGAGAACAAAATTAAGCATTGTGAGTTTGCTGCCATAATTGAGATACATAGTAAATGCAGGTAACCTTCTTTTTATGCACTCAATCAGGGGCAAAAAACACGCATTCCTGGGTTTGGTAGTACTTAACGGCAGACCCAAATAGGTGAATGGCAGGGCACCCAATTGACATTGAAGAGCAGTGGGAAAAGATGCACTCTGGACTCTTGAATGTTAATAGGAATAAGATTGGATTTTGCATAATTCACCCTTCAACCAGCTGTTCCAAAAGTCTGCAAAACCTTAGTAAGATGTTGTAGTTGAATAGCATATCCTTCCATCATAAGGAGGGTATCATCTTCATATTGGATTATAGGGAAGGAGGATGAACATTGAAGATTTAATGGCCTATTCAGTAACTCTTCATCCAAAGAGCAATTGATCAAAGATTGCAGCACATCAGCAGCAATAACAAACAACAAAGGGGGTAAAGGCCCCCCTGCCTAACCCCTCTTTTTCGTTTGAAAAAGTTACCAGGAATTCCATTAAGGAGCACTGCAGAAGCATGGGCGGAGCTACATGGGGACATGGGTGTACAAATGTACACCCATTATTTTTGAGAAAAGCTTGAATAGATATGTGTATAGTTCAGATATACAAAGAAATCTACATCAAATAAATTAGAAAGCGTGACTAAACTATACCTTTTAGACAAGTGTGTACACCAATTATTTGGATGCTCCCTTTGCCCATGTGCAGAAGAGCCTGAATCAAGAAGTTGTTTAATCCACTGACACTGTATATTTTCAAATATCTTTGCTTGCAGGACATTCAGAATAAAAGAATGATCAACTTTGTCAAAGACCCTTTTCAAAATCCAGTTTGAGTGCAATCACTTCCTTTTTAGATCTATATATGACAGTGGTGCAAATACTCATAAGACCAAGCCAAGCAATCTTGAATTGTCCCGGACTTTATAAAACCATATTGGTTTTCATCAATCATCTTCTGAATAATAGTTTGTAATCGATTGGCTAGCAGCTTAGTGAGCAATTTCAAAGTGCAATTCAACAGAGAGATCAGCCTTTTAGTCATTGACAGTTGAAGCATAATTTTTTTGGCACCAAAGTGATAAAGCAACTGTTGATACTTTCCAGACACAAGGTCCCATTATGAAATTGCTCACATAGATCATAAAAATCTTTTTTAATGATGTGCACCATTACTAAGTTGGGGGAGGGAGGTGGGCTCTGGTCGCCATTTAGGGATGGCGCACCCCTTGAGCAGTGTGCCACAGCTATATTTTTACCAGTGCGCCACTGCTATATTTTTACCACTAATTAGTAGTGGCGCACCAGCGCACTGCTTTTGTGGTGCGCCACTGACACCCATCTTACGGCTAGGGCCTTTTCCTAGTAGTGTGCCAACATTTCTTCAGAAATTCTGCATTGAATCCATCTGGCCCAGCGATCCACATGTCCTAACATGTCCTTAAAAGCTTGGAGCAGGAGGGAAGCCTTTTCTGAGTGATCACTCATAGTGTCACCTAAAGCATTAACCAGTGAGGCAATATGGTTCTTTCTTTTCTAAGTAGATGCCATAGAGTGAAAAAACGGAATTCTCATCTCCAAGAGTGACCCATTTAATTTTTTCCTCTCCGCTTCCAATAAGCCAACTGCTGAGCCAACTTAGTTGCCATATGCTTTTTCATTGCCTTCCTGAAGTTACTCTCTAGAACAGACAGATCACGAAAATTCTCAATAGCATCTAGAAGAGAAAGAAGGGCATTAAGATCTGCAATAGTTTCTTTAAGGGGGGACAATTTCTTGGACCAACTTTTGAGGCTATTCCTAAGGAGTTTGAACTTGGCAGTTATTCTTTTAGCAGCATCAGCATAATGGATAGAGTGAGTCCAATTCAGCTCCACCAAAGGCAGGAATCCTTCCATGTCTATCCAACTATTTTCCACTCTGAAGATTTCTGATTATGGAATGGATGTTTCAATAGAAATGACACATGGAACATAGTCAGATGTAGTCATGGCAAGAGGTACTGCTATAGTGTTTGGAAAATTAACTGTCTAGGCCAAGCAGGAAAAGAACCACTCAAGCCTTGGAAGAAGCGGAGCATCCTGCATATTACTCCAAGTGAATCTCCTGCCTTTGAGAGTAATTTCCACCAAACCAATATTACTAATTGCCTCATTGAATAACAACATCTCATTCATATTTCCAATAGGCTTATTTCAATCTTGAGGAGATCTTAGGAGATTGAAATTCCCAACAGGTAAACAATTCTCATATGTGGGAATATCAACATTGTGTAACCAATCAAGGAAAACTAGTTGCTCAGCATCCTGGCAAGGGGTATAAATGTTTGTCAGGTCCAGTAAGAGTCAGATTTGGTGGCATGTAACTCTACTGACAAAGCATACTGATTACGAAAAACTTCTTGGCCAACAAAAACAGAGCTATCCTAGATCGTGATGATGCCACCTGATCGACCAACAGAGGGTATGAAAGCAAAAGAATCAAAATTCCTTGGACAAAAATGCCTTAGGAACTGCCGATCAACAGTCTCTCTCTCGGATTCTTGTAAACAAATCACCTGACATCGACTTTCTCTAATTTTATTGAAAATCAAAGTCCACTTAGCAGGATCATTTAATCCTCTAATATTCCAATTCAAAACCTTCCAAAATATTTTAAGCATTGAATAACAAAGTGGATAAGTATGACTCTGACAACCATAAGTTGACAGTATAGCAGAACAGAGAACATATAAACACACTGAAATAAATTAGTGCTTTCTAGTTCATGACACATCAGGCAGGTCCACAAAAGCATCATAGTAGTCTTATTACAACAAAGATTCTTAAAGCAACCATAGTTTCTCAAAATATCTAGAACAACCAAAAGAGAAAGGATAAGGATTAGCCTGTCCTTCTCATTTCTTCCTAAAGGATTTCTTTGTGGATGCATTGGAACCCTTCTTGGATGGATTCTTGCTCTTGCGTCCAGTTGGTACAGCTGGAGCTTCTTCCTCTTCATCAGATGAAACTTTTGTCTCCTTTCCTTCTACCCCTTCATTAGAAATTTGAAATCTAGAGCAAAGGTTCGTGACAACATGCTTTTTTTTATTTTAGCGCCAACAGCAGCACAAGCTAGGCAATTTGTCAAAACAAGTCTTTGCCTTATAACCCTTGTTCAAGGCATTAATCCTATTGCTTCTACTCAATTCAGTGCACACAACATGTGTCTTTTTCCCTCTCTTTTTTACATGAAGAGCTAAAGTGGATAAGGTAGATGCAACAGATAAAGGGATTCTGGGAGCTTGAGGTGTCATAAACCCTTGATTGACCTTTTCACACGCAACAGTGAGAGTGTAGATAGGTGGTGCTGCAGAGGGACAAACTCTTGGAAGAACAAATGCACGTGCAGATCCCTCTCCATTGACCTCAAACCCACTAAGGATTTGCCAGATCCTGGATTGAAGCAAACCTTTGGTCCACTCAAAGTCTTCAGGTGTCAGTAGCTTAGCAGTAAAAAAATCAGCCCATTGAGCAGGAATGTTGATAGTGTCGATAATTGAACCATCTGGCTTAAAGTGTGTAGTCCAGGCAGAGGTACCCTCCTTAGAGTAAAAGATGTCATTTTGTGCAACATGCAGTGAATCAATATGCACAGTCTCAGGCCTATAGGAAGCTGAAAGGACCGCAACATGATCCACATGTACGTCTGGAACTAAGGACATACCAATATGCAGGTTCATCAGAAGAACTATTAACTGAGCTTATAGTGATTGTCAGATCACTTTGATTATCTTCATTAGGAAGCATATCAACATCTTCAGGTATGGGGGGTAATAGGAGCAGCCAAAGCCATGACAACAGGAGGAGGCCCATTATTCTGAATCATGGGATTGATGAGGTCATTCAACTCTATGAAATCATCATCTTTCAGCTGGTGTGGCCCATTGAGATCTAAGGCAAACTGCTGAGGAGCCATGCTTAAGTCAAAGCCATGATTGGCATGATTGCCCAAAATACCATGCATGTTTTGCCCTGCCAGATTAACTGGAGGATTAAATGGATGATTATCCAAAGGGGCCTAGGGCCTATGCTGCACATGCTGCCAAAAAGGCTAAGAAGCACCAATATTCTGAATAGGAGCTTGTGCATCACTACGAAATGTGCCCGTGCGTTGCACCGGAAGAAACAAAAAATTCAAATATATCCATGCATTGCGACTTTTTTTATGAATACTTTTTAGAGTATGTATAATTTGATGTGCACGGTCATTTTCATAAGTAGTCTTTTTTAGTTATGGGTCATTTTTCTTTGTAGTTCTACCTCCAGTTTCAATATGGAGTAACATTTTTGCATGTCACCCAGCTAGTATGTCAATCTCTCTCTGCCTGCCCAAAAAAAATCCCGTCATCGTCTCTACCATTCTTTTTATCCCTCAAACATTTTGGTTGGATCAGCAAAATAAAAAAGTGGTGAGTATGCCCCTCCCGCCCCCTCGACGGTCTGTATTACTCTCCACTAACCACTGGAGTGCAGTTTCTCTATATTTGATATCTCGATGCCGCCGGTGAGCAGGCAGCCCACAATTCATCCCAATTATATATCTAGCTCACGGCGCATGTATGTGTCAATTAGGCAAACCATATTATCTTCAAAGCAAATCATGATGTTGCTGCTTGTTTGTTCCCGACTCAGCTCGCTGGTACTCCAGGCAACCTTGGATGTATATAAATCGGTGGAGATGGACTTAAGGGAGAAGGGTGGGACTAAAATAGACTGTGTAAGGTTTTGTTGACGCGGCAGGAAGTAACCAGGGCCTCGTTGCTGTTGGACTGTTGATGCACCACGCCTGGATGTACCTATGGCCCGGCCCATAGGTAGCGATGAAAGAAAAACGTGGCCAGCTATCAATTTTCGGGTACCACTAGAAAAAAGGAGACCTTTAGAAAGAGAAATTTTGTCCCGGGAAACGAACGAGAACGTGACACGTGTTGGATGCAGACGCGCACGTCATCCGGAAGCGAACGAACTCCTAGCAGCGCGCGATAGACGTCCGCGCGTACGCGTCAAGTACGAACTCGTACCGTCGTACGGGACAAAGTCTTGTGCTTCTCTTCCCGCGCGCGTAGTACTCGCCCGCTCACATGCTAGCACATCTATGCTACCAGCACACTGAAGCTACTTTAGTTTTTGACACGCGAGCACAGCTACAAGTTATATACGAGTACACTTATACGTAACACACAATTATAGTTT
Organism: Lolium multiflorum; assembly: GCA_030979885.1. NCBI lineage: Eukaryota > Viridiplantae > Streptophyta > Magnoliopsida > Poales > Poaceae > Lolium > Lolium multiflorum. Next base: position 420,274,170 of record CM061750.1, read on the forward strand.
ATACAAATACACGAATACAGTTACGTATAACAGACGAGTACAGTTGTGTGTGACACACGAGTACAGTTACGTACACCGCACGAGTATAGTTACACACACGGGCGAGCACAAGTACGGTCGCGCACACGAGCAGGTACAGTTGCGCACACGAGTAGGTACAATCGCGTACATGAGCAAGTACAGATACAGAAGTACAGTTACGCATATGAGCAAGTACAGGTACAGTCACGCATACAAGTAAGTATAAATACAGAAATACTGTCGCGCACACGAACAATTACAGTAACAGAGTAAAGGGAAAAACTGCACCAAATATAGTAGAAACAGAAGTACTTATCGGGTCAAGTACGAGTATAGTTAGGTATACCTCACAAGTACAACCACGCTAGTATTGGAAGTATGGAAAAAAGTATCTCAAAACTTATCAACATGGGATCTACTTTTGAAGATCTCGACGCGAGGATCTCAAAAGTGGAAACGGTTTGTAATTTAGACTTACGGTTCTCAAGATATTTTATTTTGAAAAAACGAATCTAGGAAAAAAAAAAAAGGAAAAAGCTGACACAACCTAGCCTCCCCTGTTTTCTCTCTCCTCCTCCATCCCCACCTTGATTCCCCCTGCGACACGTGGCGAGCAAGGAGACCACTTCCCAGAGATTTTCTGGCACCACAACACGCCACTTGTCGCGTGCGGAGCGAATTATCTTCTTTTCGGGAAGGTCGGCCTTTTTCTAGAGTTTTCGTCAATTTTCACTTTGATTGCACGCGGCCGGTAGAAGCTGTGGGCCGCATCACTCGTCGTAGCCTAAGGCCGGTGCCAATGGGGGGGGGCGGTAGGAGCGGTAGAGAGGGGCGGAGAGGGGGCGGAAGGGCGACGAAGTCCGCCGCACTGCCTCGCCGCCGTGCCGCGGCGAAGGAGCGGTAGCGAGAGGAGCACCGCGAGCTAGCGGCGAAGGCGAAGGTGGCGGGCGAAGAGCGAAGGCGGGAGTGGGCGGGAGGCGGGCGTTAGGCGGGCGGGAGGCGGGCGGGCGGCGGGAGGCGGGCGGTAGTCGGGAGGGGATAACGGCTAGCGACATGGCGCGACCGATTGGTCCACGTCGGCTAGCCGTTCTCGGTTCAAATTTCAGCTCCACCCCATAAATACCCCCATTTGTTTCACTCACACTCCACACCCAATTCATCTCCATTCATCTTCCCTCTCTCAAATCTTCTCCACCATGTCCGGTTGGACTCCACCAGATTTCACCACGTTCACGGATCTGATGAGCGACGGGTCACCAATAGACCTAGATGCTCTCTCTCCGACACATCGTCGCACCAATGTCGGTACGTCGCCGCATCCCCGAGTTTTATACCCCTCCGCTCCACCTCCGGGGCCATATGGGCCATACGCTCCACCTCCGGGGCCATATGGTTCATACCCCCCGCCTCCGTATCCATACCCCCAACCACCTTCAAATGCTCCACCTACAGATAGTGGAACTGTACCTCCTTACCCACCTCCGTACGGTTCATACCCTCCACCTCCGTATGGTTCATACCCTCCACCTCCATATGGTCCGTACCCGCCTGCACCTTCTGAAGCTCCCGCTCCAAGCTCCGAGTCCAATGCCGCGGAACCAATCGCACCAACGCGTGCAAAGAGGCTTGACTGGACTGTTCCGGAAGAGGAAAAACTGGTACTTTACCCATCACATATTTATTTTGGGTTGGTTCTTGGTAGGATTTTTCACTAACACTATGTATTTCGTGGTAGGTTAATGCTTGGCTTTTTCACTCCAAGGACTCTGTTGCCGGTAATTGCAAGACCGGCACTAGTTTTTGGGGTCAGATAGCTGCAACCTTCAACTCTACCTCGGATCCTTCCCGTCATCGGACCTCGAAGCAGCTGAAGGATCACTGGAACGTGTACAACAAGGAGGTGTCCCTGTTCAATGCATACCACATCCAAGAAACCAATATGCGTCAGAGTGGAGCAGACGATGATATGGTCATGAAGGCGGCAATGGAGAGGTACGCGAATGACAAAAGAGTGACTCAGCCGTTCAGAAAGCACCACTGGTGGGATGCTGTAAAAAATGAAGCGAAGTGGAAAGGACAACATGGTCCTGGTAGTGGAACCGACTCCACTTCCAAGAGAAGCCGTCTAGGACCTGGTGGTGAGTACAGCTCTAGCGACGCAACAGGCGACACGGAGGAAGAGCGTCCAATGGGCCGCGATAGGGCGAAGACCGCGGCACGTAAGGGCAGGAGGAAGGGGAAGGAAACCTCATCAAGCAGTGAGGTAGGAAGTAAATCCTTCGCGATGAGTAACATGATGCAGGGTTTAGTGAAGGCTAAGCTGTTCAAGCAATGGAACAAAATGAGAGACCGACCAACCGCCGACATGACCGAAGCAGAAAAGCGCAAACATGCGAAGGCCATCAAGATGGTGGAAACAGAGCTTGGTCTGGATGATGACAACGAGGAGGAGGAGCAGGAACAAGAGGCAGAAGAGTAGAATTTTTTTTTATTATGTAATTTTTAATTTTTATTATGCACTTTTATTAATTATTATGTAATCGGTAATATTTTAACTTCAATAAAATAATTTTATTGCATTATTTTGAATGTCTAAAATAAATCGAGTGAAATAACTTAATGTGAAAAGGAAATGGTGATGTGGAGGAGAGAGAAGTGAGAGTGGGACTATAGCCCATGCATTGGCAAGGTGGGGTGAGAGTGGGGTGAGAGTGGGGCTAGAGTGGGCAAAAAGCTGACGTGGCGGGGCGGGAGAGGGGCGGTGCACTAGCACCAGCCTAAGCAACAGAAATGAGAAAAGCGAGCTAGCCCAAGCAACGTAGTAAATCGCATCTTCCCTTCGTTGACCAATGCATTTAGCAGGCGAAAGAAAAATTCTGAATCGCATCCTCTCCTCATCCGATGATGCAGCGGTCAAGGAGGTGTACGTTGAGCCCATGGACGCACCGTCCCAGCTCCAGAGCCTCGAGCCGCGCGCAGGCCGACAACACGATCGAGAAGGATGCATGGTCCGGGCAGATACCCTGCCGCGTCAGGTCCAGGAACGCCGCTGCAACCCGTCTCCGGCACGCGCGTGCGCGGCCATGGAGGAGTTCCAGAACAGGACGTCCCGCTGGTACATTCCGTTGAACACATCCAGCGCAGCGTCCGGCCTGCCGACCCTCAGGTTCTTGCCCAACAGCCTGTTCCCAGAGGCGACGGCGTGGTCATCTCCGTAAGAACAGAAATAGTGTACGCACGGCGCGTCACAGACATGAAGGCATGAAGCAGGTGACGTTGGGACGCCGCCGTTCGGAGGACGCCGGCGTGCCACGCCGCGGCGCATATGGCTCGTACTTGGCGCGAGTAACAGCAAGGGAGCACCTGATGGTCTGAGTTTGGCCTGCGCGTCAGGGAGCTCAGACCTCGCAGGGTTCGACCTCCTCCACACCCACCTCTCGGGAGAGCGCCCGTAGTAGCGCCAACCGCCGGCAACCTGCAGATCTATCCCGGCCTACCGGTTTCAATGGCGGAACTTCACGACGCAGCCTCCAGGGTCATCCACCGCAGAGAGGACCCTCTGCTTCTGTCCCACACCGCGAATCCAGTCTGCCTTCTCTCTGCCCCGTCTATCCCCTACCAGCGCGGCGGCGGCCGAGATCTGGTCCGCCCTCTCCCGTCACTCTCTCTCTTCAAAAAATATTCGGCAGGTTCGTATCGTTTTCTACTATTCGTATGTTGGCCAAAGTACAGGAGCATGACGGTGCGGGACGCCAGGAGGGAATGCACGGGACCGACGTTTCGCGGGCCGCCGCTCATCGCAGACCCCGCTCTCCTTGTTCTCAACCACACGCCAAACCGGTACAATGGCAATCCCTTGTATTATGTATTTTGGTGGGAGGGTAAAACAGTCTAGTGAAAAGTGGACGAAAATTTTGGCAGAAACCTTAGCTCCTTTATTATTAGGTATAGATTAGGTGGAGGTGGATTGTAAACAGCAACAACGTTAGGCATGGGGTGTGGAGTAGATCCATCAGCAGGTGGCAGTTCCTCATCTGCTGGCAAAGCACCTAACAATTTCTGACTGAGAATATAGATAGGCACGGACCAAGATTCAACATTCCATTCATTACCAGTTGAAATAACACAAGAATGAGGAATGTGCTGGAGATCAACTCTGACTTTTGCAATGAGCGCACCATAATTACTGACCTCCTTATCCCATGATATCAGTGCTCCAAAATCCTTGACTGCACCTCTAATGTGTTCATCATCCCAATAATCCGAGGGAAAAGCAACCAGCATCAACCAACACTCACGTTTATAAGTAAAATCATTGTGATTACTTCCTCTATTATGCTCGAAAAAAGAGATATTTCTACCTAGGAGCTCCAAATGCAGACTGACTGTTGCTGACAAGCCAATCTCTATGAGAGGGTGAGCTAACCCTGAGGTAAGCCGAGCCAATAGGGCAGCGATGAGACATGGCAAGCTTAAACCCTAGCTCTTCTTCAATAAATGACCGAAGAAACATCCTAGTAAGTGCAACCGGCTGGTCACCTTGGAAGGAATGGTTGATGGTGGCGATGGCGACATCCTCATGCTTGGCGGAGACTTGCCGACTGACATGATAGCAGCTCTGCTGCGGCCAATTGGCGACCTCGACGATCTCGAACTGGCCGGGGATGAAAGGAGAGGGGTCCATCGGGAAGTTTGCCATCTCCGATTGAGGCAATGCAGTGGGCACTGCCGGCAGAGTCGGCGGCGATGGACAGTGCTCCGTAGCAGAGGAGCGGAGAGATGAAACAACAACATATAAACTGAGGAGGGGCGGGGTAAGATTCTCCAGATTCACTACAGTAAATGTACGGGAAGGTGCTGGTAGGTGTGAATCCACCATGAGTCGTAACACTGTGTGAACTTCGGACGGTCCAGTTCTTTCCTGATTAACGGATAGAGAAGGGTCATTAATTGCTTGATTTTCTTTCCCCAAGACATCACGAGGAGACGAACTAATTTCCTTTCGAACCCAGGTTTCCTTTAAAGCACAACAATCTTTCTTAATATGACCTGGTTTATCACAACCGTGACATCGGATTTTATTTCAGTAGTTAATCCTGGGATGTCCAGGTCTGAGACAGCGTAGGCCTTGCTTGGGCTGATGCCGGCCTGTTTGTTGAGCAGGCTTCTGACGAGTATCGGGTACCACTAGAAAAAGACCAACCTTCGTAAAGGAAAAATTGCGTCCCGCGAAACGCACCAAAAGCTTACACGTGTGCATCACCGCGTGAGTCCCGTCCCGCGCGGCGCCCGCGTGCTCGAGTCCGCGCTCCTCCGTTCTCGCGCGAGTATGCTCGCGGCCGCACGCGAGTACGCGTCAGCTAGGCTCATCCTTCCTTTGGAGTACGGAGTACGTGCTAGCTAGCTTCCGCGCGAGTACTGGCTAGCTGGCCTCATTCTCCCACGCGCAAGTGCATGTGAAAATCAAAAAAGTAGCCACCACGCTGCATGCATGTTTGTATCTCGAGTACGGTAACGCACACGTACAACTACGTATAGAGCACAAAATATAGGTACATTTGCGTACACAAGCGAGTACAATCGTGCACACAGGCGAGTACAGTCGTGCAGATGAACGAGTACAGTTGCGCACACAAGTGAATACAGTCGCGCAAACGAGCGAGTACAGTCGCCCACACGAGCGAGTACAGTCGCCCACACGAGCGAGTACAGTCGCGCACACGAGCAGGTACATGTACATTAGTACAGGCGCACACGTTCAGGTACAGTCGCACATACGAGAAGGTACAGTCACGCACACGAGCAAGTACAGTCGTGCACACGAGCATGTACATGTATAGAAGTACAGTCACGTACACGAACAGGTACAGTCGCGCACACGAGCAGGTACAGTCGTGAACACAAGCAAGTACATGTACAGAAGTACAGTGGCACACACGAGCGAGTACAGTCGCGCACGCGAGTAAGTACAGGTAACACACAAACGAGTACAGTTACCGAGTAAAGAGGAAAACTGCACCAAACACACTAAAAAACACAGAGGTACTTACAGTTGAAACACGAGTACAGTTAGGTACAAACCACAGGTACAATCATACTACTATTGGAAGTACATGGGATCTAGTTTTAAAGATCTCGACGCGAGGATCTCAAAAGTGAAAACGGTTCGTAATTTAGACTTACGGTTCTCGAGATATTTCATTTAAAAAAAACGAACCTAGAAAATAAAGGGAAAAACGCAGCCCCCTCTACCTTCTCTCTCCTCCCTCATCCCCACTTTGCTTCTCCTTGCGACACGTGACGACGGGAGACCAGCTTTAGGAATTTTAAAGCGCGCGGCACGCCACTTGTCGCGCGCGGAGCGAGTTGTCTTCCCTTCGCGAAGGTCGGCCTTTTCTAGATTTTTCGACGAGTATCAGGTGGTGGAGCAGGGTAAACAAGCCGATCAAAGGCTGAAACTCGTTGCTGGGTTTGGGCCGGTTCCAAATGCTGAAAAACTGAAGTCCGAGGATCAGAATTTTGAATAATATTCTCCGCGCCAGTGCCTGTAACTGTCGGAGTAACTATCAACGTTACTCGCTGAAAATCTGAGGCAGCTGGAATGACTGTCTCCGTTAGATTTGGAGAAAACTGCGCAGCTGATTTCTCACCATAAATAGTCCGTGCCAGAGTTTCCATTGAAGGCTTACTATCGATGAAAGAGCGTAATTCTTGGATCTGCAGATAACTCAAGGAATCTAGGAAAGAGTTTACTAGTGAGCCGTCATCACCAAAACGAAAAGCCTGAAGGATTTGCTCAAGTCCATGACCAGCAGAGATAGCAGCAGAGATAGCAGATTCCATAATTAACCCAACCGCCTTTGCAGAGAGACGATGAAGGAATGTTAACCGTGGCTGAGGTGCAGAAACCTTCCGCTGCGGAGTCCGACGACCAAGCGGAATCTAATTGGCACCAGTGAGAGGCTGTTGAACAGCGCCAACATAGGTTTTTCGGCCAACAGTTTGCCAAGTCTTCCCTAGGGGCGGCCGACGGCGGAGGCGGAGGCTCTCTTAGATCTCATCTCTCTCCCGTTAGACAAATTGTTTCTTTACGGCTCGCACCGCTAACTTCAGTCGTCCGGGACCTCATGTTCAAGAACTACATCTAAAATATACCTGTATAAATGGTAGCTTATACCTTTATAAATGGCTGAAAAAAACTACATGAACAATGCCTTACCACCGTAAATATATGTCAAGTTACCAATCACTAATCGCGCTCAGAACGAGGATGCATCAACTTTCCTTTTTGGTTCTCTACGAGACTTTTTCTTTTGTAGATGTCCGTCCCCTCATTATATAATTCTTTTGAGTACCTTGCTGGTTCACTCATCTCGTCATTTGAATGTCCTTGCAGGCTATATTTTTGTTGAGATTTTGGATGGATGAGCTAGAAGCTTTCGATATATCATTCACTCCAAGCTAAGAGGATTCATTTCAGTATTTATCCAGACACGCCCGCAATACCGCTTAAGCCATAGGAAGAACGAGTGTTGGTGCTCACCAACTACAACCTTAACCAAACGCGTACAAAATATTCGGTGACTATAGGATCTTTGTTTATAAAAAAACATCTTCTACTTGTAGTCGTAGGATTCGTAGAAACGCACGTATGCGATCACAGCGGGAACACAAGGAATAATTTGAGAAGAACACACAGTCAATTTGTGCCACTAATTGCAGCGTTTTCGTATTTCATTGATCTGGTATGAAAGATACATAATGTGGGATAAGACTCATCAGCCACATAAGAATTAACTGAAATTAATTAAAGTACGCACTGTAGGATAACGTAGCATAGAAAACAAAAAATTTCCTACCGCGAACACGCAATCCAAGTCAAGATGCAATCTAGAAGACGGTAGCAACGAGGGGATTATCGAGTCTCACCCTTGAAGAGATTCCAAAGCCTACAAGATGAGGCTCTTGTTGCTGCGGTAGACGATCACTTGCCGCTTGCAAAAGCGCGTAGAAGATCTTGATCACGGCGCCACGAGCGGGCAGCACCTCCGTACTCGGTCACACGTTCGGTTGTTGATGAAGACGACGTCCACCTCCCGTTCCAGCGGGCAGCGGAAGTAGTAGCTCCTCTTGAATCCGACAGCACGACGGCGTGGTGTCGGTGGCGGTGGAGAACTCGGCGGAGCTTCGCTAAAGCACGCGGGAGCTAGGAGGAGAAGGGGCGGCTAGGGTTTGGAGGGGTGGCCGGCCACTAAAGGGGGCGGCCAGGTTGTGGTCTTGTGTGTCCGGCCCCCTCCCCTTGGCCCCTCATTATATAGGTGGAAGCCCCAAGTGTTGGACTACAAGTCTCCGAATAAGACCCGAACCAAAACCTTCCATATGGTGGGAAACCTTCCCAAGTTAGGACTCCCACTAGAGGTGGGAGTTCCACCTTCCATATGGGGGGGTGGCCGGCCCCAAAGGGGGAGTCCACAGGACTCCACCCACTAAGGTTGGCCGGCCATGGAGGTGGAGTCCCATGTGGACTCCACCTTCCTAGGTGGTTTCTTCCGGACTTTTCTAGAACCTTCTAGAACCTTCCATAGAACCTTCCGCATCATTTTAATTCACATAAAATGACATCCTATATATGAATCTTATTCTCCGGACCATTCGGAACTCCTCGTGATGTCGGGATCTCATCCGGGACTCCGAACAAATATTCGAACTCCATTCCATATTCAAGTTCTACCATTTCAACATCCAACTTTAAGTGTGTCACCCTACGGTTCGCGAACTATGTGGACATGGTTGAGTACTTACTCCGACCAATAACCAATAGCGGGATCTGGAGATCCATAATGGCTCCCACATATTCAACGATGACTTAGTGATCGAATGAACCATTCACATACGATACCAATTCCCTTTGTCACGCGATATTTTACTTGTCCGAGGTTTGATCATCGGTATCACACTATACCTTGTTCAACCTCGTCTCCGACAAGTACTCTTTACTCGTACCGTGGTATGTGGTCTCTTATGAACTTATTCATATGCTTGCAAGACATTAGACGATATTCCACCGAGAGGGCCCAGAGTATATCTATCGTCATCGGGGTGGACAAATCTCACTGTTGATCCATATGCCTCAACTCATACTTTTAGGATACTTAATCCCACCTTTATAACCACCCATTTACGCAGTGGCGTTTGATGTAATCAAAGTACCTTTCGGTATAAGTGATTTACATGATCTCATGGTCATAAGGACTAGGTAACTATGTAACGAAAGCTTATAGCAAATAACTTAATGACGTGATCTTATGCTACGCTTAATTGGGTGTGTCCATTACATCATTCATATAATGATATAATCTTGTTATTAATAACATCCAATGTTCATGATTATGAAACTAATCATCTATTAATCAACAAGCTAGTTAAGAGGCTTACTAGGGACTCTTTGTTGTTTACATATCACATGTATCAATGTTTCGGTTAATACAATTATAGCATGGTATATAAACATTTATCATAAACATAAAGATATATAATAACCACTTTTATTATGCCTCTTGGGCATATCTCCAACAGTCTCCCACTTGCACTAGAGTCAATAATCTAGATTACATTGTAAGGTACCTAACACCCATGGCATTCTGGTGTTGGTCATGCTTTGCCCTAGGGAGAGCTTTAGTCAACGGATCTGCTACATTCAGATCAGTGTGTACTTTGCAAATCTTTACTTCTCCATCTTCGATGTACTCGCGAATCGAATGATAACGCAGCTTGATATGCTTCAGCCTCTTGTGTGACCTTGGTTCATGTGCATTGGCGATGGCACCCATGTTGTCACGGTATATGACTAGTGGGTCCAATGCACTAGGAACCACACCGAGCTCTACAATGAACCTCTTCATCCATACCGCTTCGATGAAGCCTCCGAAACCGCTATGTATTCCGATTCTGTTGAGGATTTCGCCACCGTGCCTTGCTTCAAGCTTGCCCAGCTTACTGCGGCACCATTCAATATAAACACGTACCACTGAGACTTAGTCATCGGGATCGGTGTTCCAACTTGCATCGGTGTAACTTGTTACAACGAGCTCTTGGTCACCTCCATAACAAAGAAACATATCCTTAGTTCTTTTCAAGTACTTCAGGATATTCTTGACCGTGTCCAGTGTTCCATTCCTGGATCACTTTGATATCCTAGTCAAACTAACGGCATGTGCTATATCAGGTCTAGTACATAGCATGGCATACATGATAGAGCCTACTGCCGAGCATAGGGGATCCGACTCATCCTTTCTCTTTCTTCTGTCGTAGCCGGTCCTTGAGTCTTACTCAAGACCTTGCCTGGTAACATAGGTAAGAATCCTTTCTTACTTTCGTCCATTCTAAACTTCTTTAGAATCTTGTCCAGGTATGTACTCTGTGATAGCCCTATTAGACGTCTTGATCTATCTCTATAAATCTTGATGCTTAATATATATGATGCTTCACCAAGGTCTTTCATTAAAAACTATTATTCAAATAACCCTTTACACTGCTTAATAATTCTATATCATTCGCAATCAATAATATGTCATCTACATATAATATCGGGAACGCTACAGAGCTCCCACTCACTTTCTTGTAAATACAGGCCTCTCCATGACACTGTATAAACCCGAAGTCTTTGATCACCTTATCAAAGCGTCGGTTCCAACTTCTTGATGCTTGCTTCAGTCCATAGATTGAACGCTGAAGTTTGCATACTTTGTCAGCATTTTTAGGATCGACAAAACCTTTGGGTTGTACCATATACAACTCTTCCTCAATGTCTCCATTAAGGAACGCCGTTTTGACATCCATCGCCAAATCTCATAATCGAAAAATGCAGCTATTGCTAACAAAATCCTCACAGATTTTAGCTTCGCTACAGGTGAGAAAGTCTCATCGTAGTCAACACCTTGAATTTGTTGGAAACCCTTTGCGACAAGTCGAGCTTTATAGACAGTAATATTACCATCAGCATCTGTTTTTCTCTTGAAGATCCATTTATTCTCGACAGCCTTGCGGCTATCAGGTAAGTCTACCAAAGTCCATACTTTGTTATCATACATGGATCCCATTTCGGATTTCATGGCTTCTTGCCATTTGTTGGAATCTGGGCTCATCATCGCTTCTTCATACGTCGCGGGGTCTTCATCATTGTTATCCACAATCATGACATTTAGACAAGGATCATACCAATCTGGAGTAGCACGTTCCCTTGTCGATCTGCGAGGTTCAGTAGCTATCTCATTTGAAGTTTCATGATCATTATCATTAGCTTCCTCTGTTGCCGGTGCGGGCGGCACGGGAACATCTTCGGTAACTGCGCTACTCTGATCAACGAGCGAGAGATTCTTCAATCTCATCGAGTTCTACTTTTCTTCCAGTCACTTCTTTAGTGAGAAATTCTTTCTCAAGAAAGGTTCCGTTCTTAGCAACAAAGATCTTGCCTTCGGATCTGTGATAGAAAGTGTACCCTATAGTTTCCTTAGGGTATCCTATGAAGACGCATTTCTCCGCTTTGGGTTCTAGCTTGTCCGGTTGTAACTTTTTTACATAGGCTTCGCAACCCCAAACTTTTAGGAACGACAGCTTAGATTTCTTATTAAACCATAATTCATACGGTGTCGTTTCAACGGATTTTGATGGTGCTCTATTTAAAGTGAATGCGGCTGTCTCTAATGCATAACTCCAAAATGATAACGGTAAATCAGTAAGAGACATCATAGAACGAACCATATCTAAGAGAGTTCGATTACGACGTTCGGACACACCGTTTCGTTGTGGTGTTCCCGGTGTCAATTGTGAAAGTATTCCGCATTTCTTTAAATGCATGCCAAACTCATAACTCAGATATTCACCTCAGCGATCAGATCGTAGAAATTTAATCTTCTTGTTACGTTGATTTTCTACTTCACTTTGGAATTCCTTAAACTTCTCGAAAGTTTCGGATTTATGTTTCATTAAATAGATATACCCATATCTACTCAAATCATCTGTGAAGGTTAGAACATAACGATAACCACCGCGCGATGCTACACTCATTGGTCCGCACACATCTGTATGTATGATTTCCAATAAGTTAGTAGCTCGCTCCATCATACCCGAGAATGGAGTCTTAGTCATTTTTCCCATCGGACATGCTTCGCATCTATCAAGTGACTCAAAGTCAAGTGATTCAAGTAATCCATCGGTATGGAGTTTCTTCATGCGTTTCACTCCAATATGACCAAGACGACAGTGCCACATATAAGTAGAATTATCATTTAATTTAATTCGCTTAGCATCAATGTTATGTATATGTGTATCACTACTATCGAGATCTAACAGAAATAAGCCATTCTTTTCGGGTGCTCGACCATAAAAGATATTATTCATAAAAATAGAACAACCATTATTCTCGACTTGAATGAATAACCGTCTTGCATTAAACAAGATCCAGATATAATGTTCATGCTCAACGCGGGTACAAAATAACAATTATTTAGGCTTAAAACTAATCCGAAGGTAGATGTAGAGGAAGTGTGCCGACGCGATCACATCGACTTTGGATCCATTTCCAATGCGCATCGTCACTTCATCCTTCGTAGTCTTCGTTTATTCTTTAGTTCTGTTTCGAGTTACAAATATGAGCAACCAAACCAGTATCAAATACCCAGGTACTAGTACGAGAACCGGTGAGATAAACATCTATAACATGTATATCGAGATATACCTTCTTTCTTCTTCTTGACAAGGCCGCTCTTCAGATCCGCCAAATACTTGGAGCAATTACGCTTCCAGTGTCCCTTCTCCTTGCAGTAATAGCACTCAGCATCAGGCTTAGGGCCAGCCTTAGGTTTCACAGGAGGCGTGGCAGCTTTCTTGCCACTCTTCTTCTTGCCTTTAGACTTGCCCTGTTTCTTGAAACTGTGGTCTTGTTGACCATCAACACTTGGTGCTCTTTCTTAATTTCAATCTCAGCAGATTTTAGCATGGCGAAGAGTTCAGGTAACTCTTTGTTCATGTTCTGCATATTGTAATTCATCACAAAGTTCTTATAACTAGGTGGCAGTGATTGAAGGACACGATTAATCCCAGTCTTGTTAGGAATCACTATTCCCAAGTCACTGAGTTTCTTCGCATGCCCGGTCATGGCGAGCATGTGCTCACTAACGGAGCTGCCTTCTTCCATCATGCAGCTGAAGAAGTGTTTCGATGCTTCATAGCATTCCACGGCCGCATGAGTCTCAAAGATAGTTTTCAACTCATTGACTAACTCATGTGGATCGTGGTGCTCAAAACGTTTTTGAAGATCGGCTTCCAGACTGCACAGGATGGCACACTGAACTTGAGAGTACCGAGTTTTCCGAGTCGCGTAAACATTCTTTACTTCATCGGTTTCAGTTTCTGCAGGAGGGTCACCTAGCGGTGCATCAAGCACATATTGCAGGTTTCCACCATTGAGGAAGATCCTCACATGACGGAACCAGTCGGTGAAGTTGCTACCGTTGCTCTTAAGCTTTTCTTTCTCTAGGAACTGGTTAAAATTGATTGGGGACGCCATATCTACAACATATTTGCAATAGTTTAGACTAATGTTTATGACAAATTGAGTTCAAATTTTAATTTAACAAAATTAAAAACTAGGTGAACTCCCACTCAAAACAATATCCCTCGCATTGTCTTAGTGATCACACGAACCAAATCCATCACACCTATGCCCGATCATCACGAGACAAGATGTAATTTCAATGGCGAACACTCAAGTGTTCATCATATCAATCATATGATTCATGCTCTACCTTTCGGTATCACGTGTTCCGAGACCATGTCTGTACATGCTAGGCTCGTCAAGGCCACCTTAGTATCCGCATGTGCAAAACTGCTTGCACCCGTTGTATGCACTTGTTGATTCTATCACACCCGATCATCACGAGATGCTTCGAAACGACAAGTCTTTGCAACGGTGCTACTAAGGATGAACACTTTATTATCTTGAAATTTTAGTGAGAGGGATCATCTTATAATGCTACCGTCGCGATCTAAGCAAAATAAGATGCATAAAAGGATTAACATCACATGCAGTTCATATGTGATATGATATGGCCCTTTTTGTCTTTGCGCCTTTGATCTTCATCTCCAAAGCACGGACATGATCTCCATCATCAACGGGCATGATCTCCATCATCGTCGGCGTAGTGTCAAGGTCAATGGCGCCGTCTTCATGATTGTTCTCCATGTATTAACTATTACAACTTCTTTGAAATACTACTCAACATGAAATTTAAAGACAACCATAAGGCTCCTGCCGGTTGCCACAATACAATAATGATCATCTCATACATAGTCATCATCACATTATGGCCATATCACATCACCAAACCCTGCAAAAACAAGTTAGACGTTCTCTAATTTGGTTTGCATATTTTACGTGGTTTAGGGTTTCGAGTGAGATCTAATCTACCTACGAACATGAACCACAACGGTGATACTAGTGTTGTCAATAGAAAAGTAAATTGAATCTTCACTATAGTAGGAGAGACAGACACCCGCAAAGCCACTTATGCAATACAAGTTGCATGTCAAGCGTGGAGCAAATCTCATGAACGCGGTCATGTAAAGTTAGCCCGAGCCGCTTCATCCCACTATGCCACAAAGATGCAAAGTACTCAAGCTAAAGACAACATAAGCATCAACGCCCACAAAACCATTGTGTTCTACTCGTGCAACCATCTATGCATAGACACGGCTCTGATACCACTATAGGATAACGTAGCATAGAAAACAAAAATTTTCCTACCGCGAACACGCAATCCAAGCCAAGATGCAATCTAGAAGACGGTAGCAACGAGGGGATTATCGAGTCTCACCCTTGAAGAGATTCCAAAGCCTACAAGATGAGGCTCTTGTTGCTGCGGTAGACGATCACTTGCTTGCAAAGCGCGTAGAAGATCTTGATCACGGCGCCACGAACGGGCAGCACCTCCGTACTCGGTCACACGTTCGGTTGTTGATGAAGACGACGTCCACCTCCCGTTCCAGCGGGCAGCGGAAGTAGTAGCTCCTCTTGAATCCGACAGCACGACGGCGTGGTGTCGGTGGCGATGGAGAACTCCGCTTCGCTAAAGCACGCGGGAGCTATGGAGGAGAAGGGGGCGGCTAGGGTTTGGGTGGGGGTGGCCGGCCACTAAAGGGGGCGGCCAGGTTGTGGTCTTTGTGTGTCCGGCCCCCTCCCCTTGGCCCCTCTTTATATAGGTGGAAGCCCCAAGTGTTGGACTACAAGTCTCCGAATAAGACCCGAACCAAAAACCTTCCATATGGTGGGAAACCTTCCCAAGCTAGGACTCCCACTAGAGGTGGGAGTTCCACCTTCCATATGGGGGGGTGGCCGGCCCCCAAGGGGGAGTCCACTTGGGACTCCACCCCACTAGGGTTGGCCGGCCATGGAGGTGGAGTCCCATGTGGACTCCACCTTCCTAGGTGGTTTCTTCCGGACTTTTCTAGAACCTTCTAGAACCTTCTAGAACCTTCTAGAACCTTCCGCATCATTTTAATTCACATAAAATGACATCCTATATATGAATCTTATTCTCCGGACCATTCCGGAACTCCTCGTGATGTCCTCTCATCCGGGACTCCGAACAAATATTCGAACTCCATTCCATATTCAAGTTCTACCATTTCAACATCCAAGTTTAAGTGTGTCACCCTACGGTTCGCGAACTATGCGGACATGGTTGAGTACTTACTCCGACCAATAACCAATAGCGGGATCTGGAGATCCATAATGGCTCCCACATATTCAACGATGACTTAGTGATCGAATGAACCATTCACATACGATACCAATTCCCTTTGTCACGCGATATTTTACTTGTCCGAGGTTTGATCATCGGTATCACACTATACCTTGTTCAACCTCGTCTCCGACAAGTACTCTTTACTCGTACCGTGGTATGTGGTCTCTTATGAACTTATTCATATGCTTGCAAGACATTAGACGACATTCCACCGAGAGGGCCCAGAGTATATCTATCCGTCATCGGGATGGACAAATCCCATTGTTGATCCATATGCCTCAACTCATACTTTTCGGATACTTAATCCCACCTTTATAACCACCCATTTACGCAGTGGCGTTTGATGTAATCAAAGTACCTTTCCGGTATAAGTGATTTACATGATCTCATGGTCATAAGGACTAGGTAACTATGTAACGAAAGCTTATAGCAAATAACTTAATGACGTGATCTTATGCTACGCTTAATTGGGTGTGTCCATTACATCATTCATATAATGATATAATCTTGTTATTAATAACATCCAATGTTCATGATTATGAAACTAATCATCTATTAATCAACAAGCTAGTTAAGAGGCTTACTAGGGACTCTTTGTTGTTTACATATCACACATGTATCAATGTTTCGGTTAATACAATTATAGCATGGTATATAAACATTTATCATAAACATAAAGATATATAATAACCACTTTTATTATTGCCTCTTGGGCATATCTCCAACAGGTCTGACCGGGTTTGGACCGGCCTGGACTTCTTCTTCTCCTCTCGCGCATTCCTCCCGCTCCTCCCTCGCGCGTCCATGAGATATCTTCATGTCCAGCTCCTTGTCCAGCTTCACGTCCATCTTCACGTCCAGCTGCTCCTCCTCCTCGTGCGATGCTTGTCTCCTCTTCATACCTGATGATACATAAGTAATAGGACTTAGGTAGTATAAAGTTCTCATCAATCAAGGTATCGTTTAAGAACAAATTCACCTGTTGCTTAAGTAGCTTCGCACGAGCTCGTGTCATTGGTCCAATCCTGACTTCATTGGACTTGAGCTTCAGAGCAGGTTCATCTTCTGTTGGTAATGACGGAGGTAGTAGTGAGGTTGGGATGTCCTCATCAAGAGAGGTGTTTTAGTACCATGAAAATTTCTACAACCATATGTTCCTCTCTCATAATAATTTTCAGTAGCTTCATGGATAAACTCAACAACATAACTATCACATAAAGCATGCTTTTCATGATTCACAAACACATAATTTTTATCAAGCTCGGAAATAATAGGATTAAAACTTTCAAATCCACTTTTATCAATAATATAACAAGATGATTGATCAATCTCAAAAGATATGGGACTCATAGATAAAGTCAAGAACTCTCCAATCCCATTTTCATTAGTAGTATAATTAATATTATCAAGTAACATAGGACCATCATCTAGAGATTTATCATAAACATTTGCTACGCAAAACTCTTTAGTACCATGCATTTTGACATCAGGCACAAACAAAGCATTATCATAAGATTTATCAAAGTAGCATGGATTATCATAATAGGAGCATAATTATTCTCACAAGTTTTACTCATAGGGAATATTTCAAGAGAATCCACAGGAACATAACATTCATCCTCTTTGGTAAGCATGGAGGACAATCAAATAGTGTAAGAGATAAAGAGTTACTCTCATTAGAAGGTTGGCATGGGTAGCTAATCCATTCTTCCTCCTTTTGTTCATCACTCTCCTCTTCTTTTTCATCCAATGAGCTTTCAGGTTCATCAATTTCCTCCTCTTTTTCATCCAATGAGCTTTCAGGTTCATCAATTTCTTCTTCCACTGGTTCCTGCAAATTGTGAGTGCATTCTTGTGCATTAATGAGTCTCTCTTTATAATCAATGATATAAGGATTATCACTGTAGCTTTCTATGAAAAAATTAAGGATATAAGAGACATAATCTTTAAGGTCCTTACAAACAACACAAGTTTCATAATTTTTAGATATGAAGGATTCGATCTCAGAAGCTCCCATAAATATGACAAATTGTTCTACCTCTTCGAACCCAAAATGAATATAGCTATTCCAATTATAGTTCTTAATTAAAACTTCCTCACTAAAGCCACATTGAAATTTAAGATGTTTAGTATCTTGTTTAGAGCAACATTTTATATCATGGCGTTTAAGCAAGATTTTAGCAATTGTATTTAATTTTTCTATCACAGCACTCATAACTTTACCCTTTCTCGATTCTCTATAATTATTATATAATTATATAAGCTCCAAATAGGTTGTAGGTTCTCCCATAATAGCAATTTTTAATTTTTAGGTTTTTCAAATTTTTATGGATTTTCGGGTATATAGGGAAAATAAAACAAGACAAAAATAAACTAGACAAAAGTAAACTAAGCGAAATAAAACTAGACAGAAATAAACTAAGCACAAATAAACTAGACAAAAGTAAACTAAGCAAAACAAAATAAAATAAAAGCAGAGAGAGAGGTAGAGTGTACTCCCCAGGTGAACTTATGAGTAGAGCTATGCCTCCCCGCAACGGCGCCAGAAAATAGTCTTGATAACCCACAAGTATAGGGGATGCAGAGTCTTGAGAAGTAAACCCAAATTTATTGATTCGACACAAGGGGAGGTAAAGAATACTTATAAGCCTTAACAACTGAGTTGTCAATTCAGCTGCACTGGAAAGCACTAGTAACAAGGGTGATGTGAAAGCGCAGTAATATGAGAGCAGTAGTAACATAACACGCAGCGACAGTAATATGAGAGCAATGGCACGAAAATAGTTGATACTACTTCCAATGACATGTAGAACGAGTATATGATGATGCGAGATGGACCGGGGTTCCCAGCTATCTACACTAGTGGTAACTCTCCAATAACAAATGTTGGGTGAACAAATTACAGTTGGGCAATTGATATGATTGAAATAGCATTAAGACAGAACATCAAGATTATTAATCATGTAGGCATGTTTTCCATATATAGTCATACGTGCTCGCAATGAGAAACTTGTACAACATCTTTTGTCCTACCAGCCGGTGGCAGCCGGGCCTCTAGGGAATCTAAATTAAGGTACTCCTTTTAATAGAGCACCGGAGCAAAGCATTAACACTTGGTGAAAACATGTGATCCTCATACCTACGCCTTCCCCTCCGGTTGTCCCAATTTCTGTCACTTTGGGGCCTCGGGTTCGGACATAGACATGTGCAAACAACTTGTAGATACAATCTAAGCAATAAGTATAGAGCTTAAATCTAAGATCATGCCACTCGGGCCCTAGTGACAAGCATTAAACACAACAAGATTGCAGCAACAATAACTTCACAAACTTTATAGATAGACTAATCATAATGTAACAATCCATCGGATCCCAACAAACACAACACTGATTACATCAGATGAATCTCAATCATGTAAGGCAGCTCATGAGATCATTGTATTGAAGTACATGGGGGAGAGAATACCAACTAGCTACAGCTAGAACCCGTAGTCCATGGGGGAACTACTCACGAGCATGATGGAGGCGGTGGCGTTGATGGAGATGGCTTCGGGGGCACTTCCCCGTCCGGCGCGTGCGAAACGAGTTTTGTCCCAATTGGAGTTTCGCCGATGGCGCGGCGCCTGGAGTCTTTAGGAGTTTCGTCAATCGGTATCGCGTTTTTAGGTCGAAAGGGGTTTTATAGGCGAAGAGGCGGCAGGAGGGCACCTGGGGCCCCCACACCATAGGCGGCGCGGCCGAGGCCAGGCCGCCTTATGGTCTGGTGGCCCTCTGGCCCCTCTCGACTCTCCTTCGGTGTTCTGGATGCTTCCGGGAAAAATAAGGTATTGGGTCTTCGTTTCGTCGAATTCCGAGAATATTGCCCGAACAGCCTTTCTAGAACCAAAAACAATAGAAAACAACGGCACTGTGGCATCTTGTTAATAGGTTAGTTAAGAAAAACATAAAACATTATAAAGTGTGAGCAAAACATGTAGGTATTGTCATAAAACAAGCATGGAACATCAGAAATTATGGATACGTTGGAGACGTATCATAGTCAACGTTCACATGACACCACTAGAAGAATGACACAACTTAAATATCAAACCATTAAATATTACTCAACATAGTTCACTACTAACATTTAGACTTCACCCATGTCCTCAAGCACTAAACGAACTACTCACGAGACATCATATGGAACATGATCAGAACATGATCAGAGGTGATAATGATGGATAACAATCTGAACATAAACCTTGATCCAATGGTTTCACTCAATAGCATCAATAACAAGGAGTAATCAACACCGGGAGAGTTTCCCCTATGAAATAACCTGCCACTCGGGCCCTAGTGATAAGCATTAAACACAACAAGATTGCAGCAACAATAACTTCACAAACTTTATAGATAGACTAATCATAATGTAACAATCCATCGGATCCCAACAAACACAACAATGATTACATCAGATGAATCTCAATCATGTAAGGCAGCTCATGAGATCATTGTATTGAAGTACATGGAGGAGAGAATACCAACTAGCTACAGCTAGAACCCGTAGTCCATGGGGGAACTACTCACGGAGCATGATGGAGGCGGTGGCGTTGATGGAGATGGCTTCCGGGGGCACTTCCCCGTCCGGCGACGTCTTGGAGAACAGAGACTCTGTCCCCCGAATTGGAGTTTCGCCGATGGCGGCGCCCCTGAGTCTTTCGGGTTTCGTCAATCGGTATCGCGTTTTTAGGTCGAAAGGGGTTTTATAGGCGAAGAGGCGGCGCAGGAGGGCACCAGGGGCCTCGCCATAGGCCGGCGCGGCCAGGCCTGGGGCGCCGCCTTATGGTCTGTGGCCCTCTGGCCCCTCTCCGGCTCTCCTTCGGTGTTCTGGATGCTTCCGGGAAAAATAAGGTATTGGGTCTTCGTTTCGTCGAATTCGAGAATATTGCCCGAACAGCCTTTCGGAACCAAAAACAACGAAAGGGAGCGCTTGTGTGGCATCTTGTTAATAGGTTAGTTAGGAAAACGCATAAAAACATTATAAAGTGTGAGCAAAACATGTAGGTATTGTCATAAAACAAGCATGGAACATCAGAAATTATGGATACGTTGGAGAGTATCATAGTCGACGTTCACATGACACCACTAGAAGAATGACACCACAACTTAAATATCAAACCATTAAATATTACTCAACATAGTTCACTACTAACATTTAGACTTCACCCATGTCCTCAAGAACTAAACGAACTACTCACGAGACATCATATGGAACATGATCAGAGGTGATATAATGATGGATAACAATCTGAACATAAACCTTGATCCAATGGTTTCACTCAATAGCATCAATAACAAGGAGTAATCAACACCGGGAGAGTTTCCCCTATGAAATAACCAAGATTCAACCCAAGATGTTACAGCGGAGACGAGGTGCAGCGGTGGAGATGGCGGTGTCGATGGTGGAGATGATGATGATGATGATCCCAATGAAGTCCAGCTCGATGACGGTGACGATGGCGACGATTTCCCCCTCCGGGAGGGATTTCCCCGGCGGATTTCTGCCCGCCGGAGAGCTCTTTACTCTCTGGTGTTTTCCGCCCCGCAGAGGCGGCTGTGTCTATTCTCGATGCCTCCCAGTACCTTAGGGTTCTCGGGAGAAGAAGTACGCGAAGGAGAGACGGCCGAGGGGGGCCGTGGGCCACCTCCCCACATGGCAGCGCGGCCAGGGCAGGGCCCGCACCGGCCTATGGGGGGCCCATGGCGGCCCTCCTCGGCCTCCCCTTTTTGTTGGCTCCGTCATCTGGAAAAATAAGAACTTCGGTGTATTTTCCGTCAATTGTTGATCTTCAGAAATATGGTATCCTGACGGTGCTTTTTCCAGCAGAATTCTGACTCCGGTGAATAATTCTCCAATAATCATGAAACATGCAAAATAAGTGAAATAACATAAGTATCATCTCTAAATATGAAATATATCAATGAATAACAGTAAATTATGATATAAAATAGTGATGCAAAATGGACGTATCAAGGAGATCCGCCAAAACTTGATTTTAAGGTGACATCAGTGCTGACGATAGCCACGATCACTGTATTGGGAAGGTGCGAGAACTGTTGCGTCGCTGACCTGTGGACCCAAATTTCTGCGGCAATAGACACGTTGTGCAAGTGGGGACACACGCCCTTCGCTTTTACTGGCATGCGCGCTGTAGCGCCTGTCTAGTTGCTTCATAGTGAATAGACCGTATTACCCTTTGCTCCACGTGTAAGGCCCTGGATCCATTCTTCCTGTATCCAACGGCGCGGCGATTCGCTAGCTTGCTATAAATAACCTTCTCCTTCCTCAGAAAATCCCCTTCGCTGCGCCGCTCGAATCTCCAATCTCTCTCCTCCATCGCCATTGCCGTCGTGCGCCCTCGCATACTCACGCCACCAAACCTGCTTATTGAACCCCAAAGCTCATTCTATGCCGCCGCGCGTGAGGCTATCGAAGCACACCTCTACCGGCCCAACCGCTGCAATGGAGGACGCCCAGATCCATGGATGGGAGAGGTCCAAGCTCACCAACCATGACAAGAAGGGCTTGAAGAAACTCGGATTGGTGCAGAAGGCCTCCCTCATCTTCCCCGGCGACGAGAGCATCCCAGAACCGCCAATGGGCTACCGGGTAACTTATTTTACATAAGACGCTTTTTTCCTTTTATCCCTTGTCGAATAAAACTTCACCCTTGTATTTTTCCTCAGCCTCCCTTCAACAAGCCGAAGAACGCGCCGAGGCTCTCGAAGCCAAGCTAAAGCTTAGTGAGGAAGCTCTCGAAAAATCCCAAGCTAATGCTGCTTCTGTTGAAGAACTTCGCCAACGCCTTCACAATGTAGAAACTTCATTAAGAGACAATATCGCAGAGCAGATTGCGCAGGAAAAAGGCATCGTAGATCGGATTGAAGCCCAAAGCCGTCGCTTTTTCCGTAAGTTACTCCTTTTTCCTGGAAGCTCTTCGTGTTTAATCCTCCTAACTGATCATGACCATGTATTTTACTACAGCAGGGAGGAATGAGGACAGGTTTGAGCTGCTTGAACCAAAAAATCATCATCTACTCGACGCTCTTTCCATCCTTGAATGCAGGGCGACCTAGCGCGCACCAACCTCGACGAATCAAGGGCCACCTTTTCGCGACTTTTTCCTCACTTCTTCCCCAAGGAGACCCAGCCAGAGATGTTCTCTGCCCTTGTTAAGCGCTTCCTGCCGAAGGAAGACCTTGCACAGGCCTATCGACGCGAGAACTTGAAGATCGGCGTTGAGGGAACTATTGCTCTAGTTTCCAACAACGGCCAAAAAGTTGACTGGGCCAAAGTTGGAGACTCCCTCAAGGTTGTCAAGGACAAGTGGAAGGCACAGGTGAAGGACGCCAAAGCCCACTCGAAGAAGATTATTGACTTCTTCAATCCAAAGCCTACCGGTTCCACCAGTACTTCCAAGACGGAGGTCAAGTAGACCATCATGTCTCTATCTTTTTCCTTCTCCTTTTTCTTTTGATGTTGTCGCCGTAGTAGTAGCTTGCGACAACTTACCATTGGTTCACTAGGAGCCAATCTTTTGTAATGAACGTGTAGATATCTTGACGATTAATGGAATTATATTTTGCTAAATGATTGATGTCGAGATTTTCTTTCCAGTTGGTTTCTGACAACTATACCGCGGTACCTGGTTCCTCGGATGCATTGCCTGCTGCCTCCTACTCGAGGAAAACTTCCGGTGGTGACTTCCTTGAAGAATCATCGCATGCTGATCCTTCGAGAGATTTGAATGAACTTCGACACCAACTTCAACTGATGAAGAAGCAAACACTTGTGGTGATGGAGCAATCATGAAAATCTTCGGAGCATGAACGGGCTGCTCTCCAGCAAGCGCAAGAAGCTCTGCAGTTAAAAGACGACGCCATTGCCAAAGCTTCGCGTGCATCCGAACGCGAAAATTATATGCTTGACCTTATGATCGACGCTTCTCAGGATATGTCGAGTACTGATGTCTACTCACGCTTCTTTTCCTGTAGACAGTGTTGGGCCTCCAAGAGCAGAGGTTTGTAGAACAGCAGCAAGTTTTCCCTTAAGTGGATCACCCAAGGTTTATCGAACTCAGGGAGGAAGAGGTCAAAGATATCCCTCTCAAGCAACCCTGCAATCACGATACAAGAAGTCTCTTGTGTCCCCAACACACCTAATACACTTGTCAGATGTATAGGTGCACTAGTTCGGCGAAGAGATAGTGAAATACAAGTAGTATGGATGTATATGAGTGGTAATAGCAATCTGAATAAAATATGGCAGCAAGTAAACATGCAGTAGAACAGTAAGTAAACGGTGTTTGCAGTATTGGAAACAAGGCCTAGGGATCATACTTTCACTAGTGGACACTCTCAACATTGATCGCATAATAAATAACTCTTTCTCATATGTGCTACATACACTCTTTTGTTGGATGACAAACACCAGTCGTTGTGTAGGGCTACAAGAGCACCTCAATGCCGGAGTTAACAAGCTCCACAACATTCGATGTTCATATTTAAATAACCTTAGAGCATAATAGATCTTTGCAAAATAAACCAAGAACTAACATAGCATACACACTGTCCACATTACACTATGAAAGGAGGAATAGATCACATCAATACTATCATAATGACAATCAACTCCACAACCTACAAGAGGTCATGATCATAGCCTACGACAAGAACCACACGGTGCACACACTAGCACCTTTACACCATGCAGGAGGAATAGACTACTTTAATAACAGCACATGAGTAGCACATAAACTAGTAGCGATACAAAGCCCATCATATGGATCTCAATCATGTAAAGCAGCTCATGAGATCATTGTATTGGAGTACAGAGAGATTAACCACATAGCTACGGTAGAGCCCTCAGCCCGGGGAGAAATACTCCCTCCTCATCATGGGACACAGCGATGGCGATGAAGATGGCGCGGTGTCGATGGAGATGGCTCCGGGGGCAATTCCCCGTCCGGCGAGATGCCGGAACGAGAGACTCTGTCCCCGGGTGGAGTTTCGCGATGTGGCGGCGCCCCTGGAGTCTTTCTGGAGTTTCGTCAATCGGTGTCGAGGATTTAGGTCAGGGACGACTAAATAGGCGAAGAGGCGGAGTCGGAGGGGGCCTGGGGCCACCAGACAACAGGGGGCGCGCCCCCCTGGGCCGCGCCGCCACCTTGTGTGGAGCCCCTGGGCCTCCCCTCTGGTGCCTCTCGGGTGTTGGAAGCTCCGGTGAAAATAGATCTGGGCGTTGATTTCGTCAGATTCCGAGAATATTTCCTTACTAGGATTTGAAACCAAAAACATCGAAAACTGGCACTTCGACATCTCGTCAATAGGTTAGTTGCATAAATATGACATAAAGTATGCATAAAACATGTAGATATCATCAATAAAGTAGCATGGAACATAAGAAATTATAGATACGTTGGAGACGTATCAGCATCCCCAAGCTTAGTTCCTACTCGTCCTCGAGTAGGTAAACGATAACAATGATAATTTCTTAAGTGACATGCCATCATAATGATCATACTATTGTAAGCATATGTAATGATGCGCGACCAAAAACAATGGTAATGACATGAGTAAACAAATGAATCATAAAGAAAAGACTTTTCATGAATAGTACTTTCAAGACAAGCATCAATAAGTCTTGCATAAGAGTTAGCTCGTAAAGCAATAATTCAAAGTAGAGGTATTTAAGCGACACAAAGGAACATTAAGTTTCAGCGGTTGCTTTCAACTTATAACATGTATATCTCATGGATATTGTCGATGTAAAGTAATATAACAAGTGCAATATGCAAGTATGTAGGAATCAATGCACAGTTCACACAAGTGTTTGCTCTTTGAGGTGGAGAGAGATAGGTAGACTGACTCAACATAAAGTAAAAGATTGGCCCTTCGCAGAGGGAAGCATTGATTACTATTTTTGTGCTAGAGCTTTTATTTTGAAAACATAAAGAGAGCATAAAAATAAAGTTTTGAGGGGTGTTTGTTGTTGTCAACGAATGGTAGCGGGTACTCTAACCCCTTGCCGGACAAACCTTCAAAGAGCGGCTCCCATTTTATTTTATTTTTGGGTGGCACTCCTTCCAACCTTCCTTCACAAACCATGGCTCGAATCCTCGGGTGCCTGCCAACAATCTCATACCATGAAGGAGTGCCTTTTTATTTTAGATTTATATGATGACACTCCTCCCCACCTTTGCTTTCTCAAGCCATGGCTAACCGAATCCTTCGGGTGCCGTCCAACAATCACATATCATGGAGGAGTGTCTATTTTTATTAATTAATTTGGGACTGGGAATCCCATTGCCAGCTCTTTTTGCAAAATTATTGGATAAGCGGATGAAGCCACTAGTCCATTGGTGAAAGTTGCCCAACAAGATTGAAAGATAAACACCACATACTTCCTCATGGGCTATAAAACATTGACACAAATAAGAGGTAATAACTTTTGAATTGTTTAAAGGTAGCACTCAAGCAATTTACTTTGGAATGGCGGAGAAATACCATGTAGTAGGTAGGTATGGTGGACACAAATGGCATAGTGGTTGGCTCAAGGATTTGGATGCATGAGAAGTATTCCCTCTCGATACAAGGCTTAGGCTAGCAAGGTTATTTGAAACAAACACAAGGATGAACCGGTGCAGCAAAACTCACATAAAAGACATATTGTAAACATTATAAGACCCGTCTTCCTTGTTGTTCAACCCAATACTAGAAATTATCTAGACCTTAGAGAGACCAATTATGCAAACCAAATTTTAGCAAGCTCTATGTATTTCTTCATTAATAGGTGCAAAGTATGTGATGCAAGAGCTTAAACATGAGCACAACAATTGCGAAGTATCAAATTATTCAAGACATTCTACCAATTGCTACATGTAGCATTTCCCGTTTCCAACCATATAACAATTAACGAAGCAGTTTCAACCTTCGCCATGAACATTAAAAGCTAAGAACACATGTGTTCATACGAACCAGCGGAGCGTGTCTCTCTCCCGCACAAGCATTTATTCAAACAAAAACAGAAACAAAAACAAACAGACGCTCCAAGTAAAGTACATAAGATGTGACCGAATAAAAATATAGTTTCAAGAGAAGAAACCTGATAAATTGTCGATGAAGAAGGGGATGCCTTGGGCATCCCCAAGCTTAGCGCTTGAGTCTTCTTGAAATATGCAGGGATGAACCACCGGGGCATCCCCAAGCTTAGACTTTTCACTCTTCTTGATCGTAGTATATCATCCTCCTCTCTTGACCCTTGAAAACTTCCTCCACACCAAACTCAAAACAACTCATTAGAGGGTTAGTGCATAATCAAAAACTCACATGTTCAGAGGTGACACAATCATTATTAAAACTTCTGGACATTGCACAAAGCTTCTGAAAGTTAATGGAACAAAGAAATCCATCCAACACAGAAAAAGAGGCAATGCGAAATAAAAGGCAGAATCTGTCAAAACAGAACAGTCCGTAAAGACGAATTTTAAAATGGCACCAGACTTGCTCAGATGAAAATGCTCAAATTGAATGAAAGTTGCGTACATATCTGAGGATCACTCACGTAAATTGGCATAATTTTCTGAGTTACCTACAGAGAATTAGGCCCAGATTCGTGACAGCAAGAAATCTGTTTCTGCGCAGTAATCCAAATCTAGTATGAACCTTACTATCAAAGACTTTACTTGGCACAACAATGCAACAAAACTAAGATAAGGAGAGGTTGCTACAGTAGTAACAACTTCCAAGACACAAATACAAAATAAAAGTACTGTAGCAAAATAAACACATGGGTTATCTCCCAGAAGTTCTTTCTTTATAACCATTAAGATGGGCTCAGCAGTTTTAATGATGCACTCGCAAGAAATAAGAGTTGAGGCAAAAGAGAGCATCAAGAAGCAAATTAAAAACACATTTAAGTCTAACCCACTTCCTATGCAAGGAATCTTGTACACAAATGAATTCATGAAGAACAAAGTGACAAGCATAAGAGGATAAAACACGAGTAACTTCAAGATTCTCAACATAAAGAGGAAACTTAATATTATTAAGATGCCTATAACCATGTTTCCCTCTCTCATAATAACTTTCAGTAGCATCATTGATGAAATCCACAATATACCCGTCACTTAAAACATTCTTATCATGGTTCATGTGCATAGAAGTATCACTAATTTTGGCATAAGAAGAGTTCTTCTCATTAATAGTAATTGGAGCAAGATTATTATCAAGAATTTGAACATGGTAAACAAGTTGCATATTAAGGGAATTGTTTTTGGCAATCCAATCATAACTATGACAAGTTTCATAAGGGTAATTATAACCTATATCATAACATTCTTTATAATAATCATCAAAGGTCGGAGGCACAGTGTCATCATAAGAAATAGAATAGTTATCTTTCACAGTCGGTTTATCTGTGACCATACCATCATTGTTATTAGAAGGAGATGTATCAAACACATAATGATCAGTAGCAAAAGGATTTTCAAACACCCCTTCCCCAAGCTTAGAGCTTTCTATATCATTATGGGAGGAAGCATGGATAGCACTGATACTATCACAATTATTATCATCATCATTTTCAGAATTAGTTTCCCAGAGATTTGCAATATCAAAAGTAGTGTGCTCATTCAAATCATGATCACTAATGTATGTAAAGGGCATAGGAAGATCATTGTATTCAGATTCATTATCATAATAATCATTAGGAGCAACATACTTACGGTTACCTAGCGTTATCTCATTCACGCGGGGATATGCCGTTACCTCTTTCTTTTTATTCTCCTTCTTCTTCTTCTTCTTCTTCTTCTTCTTCTTCTTCTTCGTTCCCTTCTTCTTCTTCTTTTCCTTCTCCTCGTTCCCTTCTTTAGGAGGAAGAGGCTTGAAGGGTGGCTTGTCCGCATAACCTGATTTACTTTCAGAAACAATAGAAGAAACTTGGGAGGATCCCTCCTTTTCATTAATTAGTTGAAAACACACAGCGGTCCTATCATATTTTGGCAAGGTGTCATCTTCTAAAATATTTTGTATGTAAGTATTTGTATGGCTATTATCAATGCAATAAGAAAAACACCCATGCAGGACATCATCAATATCAAGATCACTCATATGTAACAAAGAGATTTTTCTTGAGAGCTCTTCACACCACAAAAATAAAGTAAGTTCATCATGCTGATTAGGAGTAATTTCATCATCACAATACAAATTTGCAGCACTCATTGGGTTCAAATTATCATTGGAGGAGCATTGAAAATTAAAATGACCCACTTCATGGCAAACTTCACAAATAAAAGGATAGAGGGCACAAACTTTTTTACCAAGATCATCTAAAGTCCTAGCCTACTTTCTAGTTTTTTCATTAATATGGTGGATACAATATTCATCTTCAATTTGATTAATTCCACAAGGTCTATGCATTCCACAAAAATTAACATGCTTATAGGAAATAGCATTCTTAGGAGTTTGAGCATGCTTATTGCAATCATTAACAACAATTTCATTCTTCATGCAAGCCTCTTTAAAAGGTTCATGATACTTATCAAAATTCTTTTTAGGCAATTCAAAATGAGAAGCAAAGGCTTTATAAAGATTTGCAGCAACTTGAGAGTCAAGACCATAAGTAGCACTCATATCTCGAAATTTATCAGTATCCATAAAAGTTTCAATGCATTCATAATCATAATTTATACCTGACTCTTCACCTTTGTTGTTCTCCCATCCTTCAGCGTTCTCCTCAATCCGATCAAGAAGATCCCACCTAGCTTCAACCTCCTTGCTTGTGAAAGATCCCTCCGAACAGGCATCCAGATAGTCCTTGTGTTGTCCTGAAATCCTCGCATAAAAATTGTTAACAATAACATTACGGGGGAGCTCATGGATGGGACATTTGAGCATTAGTGACTTCAATCTCCCCCACGCTTGAGAGATACTCTCTCCATTACGAGGATAAAAGTTATAAATGTAATTCCTATCAATATGCACTTCATGAGGAGGATAAAATTTAGAGTAAAAGAGAGATACAATTTCCTCCCAACCAAGAGAATGAATATTCTTCAACAATTTATACCAATGCGCCGCTTTACCAGACAGCGAAACAGAGAATAGCTTCTTCCTCACTTCATCCATAGAGATACCTGCACACCTGAATAACCCGCATAATTCATGCAAAAACAGTAAATGATCTCCAGGATGAACAGTTCCATCCCCTTCATAGCGGTTATCCATAACACATTCAATAATTTTCATAGGTATCTTGTAAGGAATACTTTCAGTAGGTGGATTTAAAATGTCACAAGCATCATTAGAGTTATCGCATATGGGAGATAAAGTATTATCAGAGCAAATTTTCTCCCCTAAAGATGGGAGGCTAAAAAGATCACATAAACTAGCTTCCCCAAGCTTAGACTTCTGTTACCACCCGATTTTGGCCAAATCAGAAGATGGGCCGTAAGTGAAGATGGGCTTGAAGGACGTACACGTGGAGCATCTTCGGAGCGGCCTTGCGCTAAGAGTTTGGGCTAAGTTGCCCGTGTATCTGTAATATAGTAGATCGCATTGTAATTTAGATTAAAAGATAGAGTCTGGCCCGTGCACGGTTAGGTGCATGCCTCAATTAGAAAGTCCTTGGACTATAAATATGTATCTAGGTTTATCGGAAAAGGAGGACAATCATCGTTCAACCAATACAAATCAGGCGCATCGCCACCCCTTTCTTCGAGGGTTTCTCCCGGGTAAGCACCATGCTGCCTAGATCGCATCTAGCGATCTAGGCAGTATACGTTTATTCGTCAACCTTGTACTGCTCGTGCTGAAGCCTTGTTGATGGCGAGCAGTACTATTTATCCTTAGGTGTTTAGGGGCTTGCATTGATGCTTTCACGTGCATATCTGCTTGGCAATGCCGTCCTCGACACTAGCTGCCCTTACGTCTATCCAGGCGTAAGGGCAGCATCTTGTTTGTCCGTTACTTAGTAGATCCGATCCGTTATAGTTGCTCCTTGCTCCGCAGGATTAGTTTAATATCTGCATAGTTAGGCCTTATGCTGGGGTCGGACGATCCGGTAGTGCGTTAGGTGTTGTTCACCGTCCCTGCAGGGATGTTCCGGGAATCAACGTTATGTTGGTTTTTAGGCCTCTCGTAGGTAGTTTGCATCATCTTCCGTAGCTGCTAGGCCCGATCACACGTAGGACGTTCCGGTTATGCGGTGAAAACCCTAAACTGTCGTGGATCGCTTTAGCTTTGTCCTGATCAAGCAGGATCCCCATGCCATTGTAAATCCAACGTGAAACATGGGGCGATCGGCTCCTTGAGCCGATCCACAGGGCAACCTGAGAGCCGATAGGGCTCGTATTTAATGTTTACGTGTCTACCATGCAGGAACAATCGAAGCACTCTAACACCTTCCTGATCGGGTCTAGGTCAGGTGGCACGCCCTAGCAACCGCCAGGACGTGGCTGGAAGATTTGCGGGACGACGCGAGGTGCCAGGGTCCACTAAGCGGCCCTGGGAGCTTCCCGGCTCTTCGTGTTGCTTAGCCATTGCCCGTCGGTGGGTTTTGGAGGGTAACACATTCGGCACGCCCGGTGGGACAATCTTCTGCAACATCCACGTCAACATCGGCATCCGAGATGGCGGAGGAACAGATCACATACGAGGATCTTCCTCCTGATCATAAGAAGAAGTACGATGAGCTGAAGGCCATCGTTGAAGCCGAACTCATCGGCTCCTTTGAGAAGACCCGTTCGCACGGCATCAGGTTCAAAGGATTCACGCCACAAGGTGTCCTCGATGGGTTGGATTTATCCCTCCCTTCAGATGAACGTACCAGAGCCCTGCGACAGGAAATCAACTACGTGGTGGCCCATTCACTGCATCGGCATTCTGAGAGCCTGGTGAATTCTTTGGAGCGCGTTGCGTTCCGGGTGATCCAAGAGATCATGGAGCGTCAATAATCCCCTTCAGGACCTGCTCTAGGGACTCACCAAGGAGAAGTGCAACTCCACACCAGGCCACCATTGCCGTACTCGATGGCAGCTCCACAGCAACAAGGTTCACCGGCATACGTTGTCTACAAGGTCGGAGGTGATCCGGGCGACTACCAGTTCTTATATGAGCCGCCCAAGGAGATCCCACACGGATACGTGTGCACGTTTGTGCCGGACTGCAACAACTGGACACAGGCGATCCAGGCTCCAACAGGAGGGATTGCCGGAGAGGAGTCATTGTTCGGCGGGAGGAACGACTGCAACAGCCGGGGTTTGGGAGCAGAAGCTGAGAAACAGGCGTGGCTAGCCAAGTATGCCACTGCACCAGTCCAGGAAAGCTCAGCTGCCACTACCTCCACCGCAGATCAGATCAGTGCAGTCCTGAGAGATCGGTTCGGCATCTTGCCGAAGAAGAAGATAATCGGCTATTCCAAGCCGTACCCCAATGAGTTTGACCTGATCCCACTACCACCTAAGTACCGGCTTCCGGACTTCAACAAATTCAGTGGGTCAGAAGGATCTAGCTCCATCGAGCACGTGAGCCGATACTTGGCCCAGCTGGGCATGGTTTCGGCATCGGATGAGCTACGGGTGAGGTTCTTCTCGCAATCCCTCACCGGTCCGGCTTTTGGATGGTACACCTCGTTGCAGCCAAATTCAGTACGATCATGGAAGCAGCTGGAGGAACAGTTTCACACCCAATATCATTCGAAGCTACTGAAGCTGGTATTGCCGAACTAGCACAGGGCGGCGAGAGAGAGAGTGTCGAAAGTACATTCAGCGTTCCAGAGCTGTCCAGAACCGTGCTATTCGGTTCATTTAAGCTGAAAAGAAGATCGAGTTGGCCGTGGCAGGCCTTGCAGGCGTCATTCAAGGATTTGACGTTCCAAGTGGAGTACAACTCGCGGCGCACCTGGTCGATCGACTGACCTTATATGAACAGCGCCATCCGGAGTGTACGGACAACTTCAAGCGCGCGATAACCCTGGTCAATGCTGATGAGGATGAAGATTCTGCGGAAGATCGGGAAGTTGCGGTAGCCGGTGGACTCGGACGCCAGTCCCTGTGTCTGCAAATGGGTGAACCCGCGGGGCCTCCAAGAGGTTGGACTTTGATGTGAGCAAAGCTGAGCAGATCTTCGATCTGCTAAAGAGAAGCATTTGAAGCTACCCGAAGGCCACAAGATCCCTACAGCGCAAGAGATGAACAAAAGGCCATACTGCAAATGGCATCATACGTTCACGCACGCCACCAACGACTGCAAAGTATTGCGCGCACAAATTCAGATGGCGATAGAATCAGGCCGATTAACTTTCGGACAGTTTGCCATGAAGGTAGACATGCGTCCGTTTCGGACGTCAACATGGTGGACCTAAGCCACTCCATAAGGGAACCTGGGTTCTCTTTTGATGTCAATATGGCAGGGTTTGTGATCCGCCATGGCAAAGATAAAGAAAGCAGCCACTCTCGTGGCAAGGATAAAGAGGAGGCCGTTCCACGCGCCGGCCCCAAGATGATGATAGACGGTACCTAACCGAGGAGGAGGTGAGAAGCATACGGTATCAGCACCCACTCTCCGTGCATCTCCTCAACAAATATGAGCAGCAGTATGACCGACGTGGCGCTACGACGAAGACGATGAAAAATATCGTCGGTCGATGCGGAAAACAGGAGGTATCGTCAGCATGACAGGAACAACGGTGCGAACGCCACGCTAGAGGGAGGTCAAGGGAGCAAGACGACATGGATAACTGGACTGTCCCTTCTTCAAACATTGCTGGGACTCAGGAATGAGCCGATTGCCAACAATCGAAGCGCCCAGAATGCAAACAGCGAAGGGGAAGGACAAATGAAGTTTCGGTGTTCGAACGTCTAGGACCTCTCCCACCTATCAACAAGCGAGCTGAGTCATCTCAAGAAGAGGACTTCGAGGAGTCGAGATGGAGAAGAAGATAGGTATCACCAAGGTGGTGCCCTGATGGACTCAGCCATTCTCAGAGCGTAGAGTGCAGCGGCTGCGAAACTGGAAGAAGCCGGCACAGTACTGTACACGTTGAGAAAGCACGGCCCGATCTGGCCGTGAAAATTCAGCAAACATTGGAGACGAAGGCGCGCCCGCCAAAGTATGGCGCCCAAAACGGAGGCCGATGCACGGGCATCGGCTGATGCCGATGCGAACATCGGCTGACACAAACATGGTGTTTATACTCCCGTCGGAGTTTCGCGCTCCAAGCGACGAGGAAGTTTCAGTGGCTCAATTCGACTGCGGTCCACGACCGGTTATCTTTGAAAAGCCACGAGATAGAAGCTACAGGCATCTGAAAGCCCTATACTTGAGGGGTTACATCAACGGGCAGCCTGCAAGATGTTGGTTGATACCGGAGCGGGTCAACATAATGCCGTATTCCATGCTACGTCGTTTGGGGCATTCCAGCGACGATCTGATCAAGACCAACATCACATTAAGCAACTTCAACGGCCAGGCGTCGAGAAGCGAAAGGTGTTCTGAATGTAGAGCTTACGTAGGCCGGAAGACCATACCTCTGCGTTCTTCATCGTCGATAGCAAAAGCAATTACGCCGTCCTATTGGGAAGGGACTGGATTCATGCTAACTGCATCCCGTCTACAATGCACCAATGCATCATACGGTGGGATGGAGATGAAGTGGAAGTCGTTCAGCGGATGACTCAATCGAGATATCATTAGCTGCCATGAGCGTGTGGGAAGCAGATAACCAAGAGCCGCTCTCTGGAATCGGTTTAGAGGGTTGTGAGCGCATCGAAGCCTCGAAAAATGGGGTAAGGCTGGTTTTATCCACCGGCCTATGAGTAAGGGTCCAAGACATTGGACGTACGTGGCAAGGCCGATCCCGAGATCGGCCCTCAAAAATGGAAAGCAAAGATCTTATCTCCAGCATGCCACGTAGCTAGTAGAAATCCAAGAAGTTGCAAACCATCGCGAAGCATTGCAACGGAAAAGGAGGCCGATTCCGCAATCGGCCAAAGTATCCTCAACATCCTTTTGTCTGTGTTCAGCATTGATCCAACAGATGCAGAAGAGCCGATACCATCAATGACTTGACAGAATCGGCTCGGGGGGCACATAGATGGATAAGACACGAGGATACGAAGCTGAGAATGCATGCCAAACGCCCAGCAGAACAGCTCAAAGATGGGGGCCGATACATAAACAAATCGGCCGCAAAAAATTAAAATCGAAAATACATAAATTTTTGAGCACAGCCGATGCGTAGACATCGACTTAAGAATTCAAAGCCGATGCACGGCCATCGACTCAAGGGATACAACTGTTACTGGAGGAACCCCTCATTGGGATTGCTTGGCGACTCAGGCCCTCTCTTCAAGGACTTCCAACTCCTTAAGACTTCAAGCTCGGCAGCAGGCGAAGCATCAGTTTGGGCGTCCAAGACGGCCCTTTTTCTCATTTAAGCTGCTGGTATTTGCCGGCAAGTTTGAGGATCGCAGCCCTGGCCAACAGCAAGAACAGCATGGATGTGCAGATCAGGCTAGGATCATGAGAACGACCGACGGTCGTCCAGTTGGACTGAACTGCATTCTCAGAGGTTGCCTCATTGGTGAAGAAGCTCGGGGGGCGGTTCACGTTGAAGGTTCTCTGCTCTTGAAAGCCGATTTGGTTAGAATCGATGCTGCACCCAGTTGAGAAGCTGATAGTGGCCCAATGCGGCTGGTGCACTTTCATTCTCGCCTTGACCGAGGCTCGGGGGCAGCCAGCCCCGAGGATTCTTCGCTCTGAAAAGCCGATGGTGTTGAAATCGGCTGTCTCTGCATCATAACCATGTTGAAGGGTGGAGGACTCTTGCAGAGGAAAATTACCAGGTTGGCGGGAGGAGTTTGAAAAAGGAGCCATCATAATTGACAGGCTGGCCAGTTTGTTGCTGCAAAGAGACAAAGCATCGCGAAAGTTGTAGGCGATCAAGATTTTCAGCAATGGTCCTAGAGTTCCCCTGAAGGCATCAATTCTGGAGTTTTGCCGAATAGGGCTAACATTAAGGCTTGGAGGACTTGGATTTCCAAGATTTAAGGTGTGCGCGATTCCGGTTTGGTCCTGTTCGACTGAAATTTGAGGATCCGAACTGATCTATCTCGAAATTTATCATAAGAGACCGATGCGTTGCCATCGGTTCATCGAGCGTTGATCAGGCCAACATCGGCAAAATCCATACAAGGGAGTATCGGCTAAATCAACTTGGGCAAGAAATCGGCAAAATCAAGTTGGGGAAATTCTTCATTGATAAATAAGATTTCTTACATAAAGAGCTGATTGCTCTCAAAAGGAGGAGTTGGGGGTGCATGGCCCTATCTACTACTGCTGGCCCTAAGCTAGCTCCTATCTAGGGGCCATTGCTGCCCTCATCGTCGTCGTCACCTGTCGCATCAGGTTCTCCACCAGCTCGTAAGTTCTTTAACCGCAGACGGAGCCTCGTTGTCCTCATCCTCCTCGTCAATAGTAGTCCTCGGTGTGAGGTGAGGTGCCGGGCCGGGGCAATGGCGTTTGGGGGTGGCTCGTCGGAGGAGCCGTCTCCTCTCCTCCTTCACCTCCTCGGAAGAGGTGACCCCGTCCCGGGAAGAGTCGTCGTCGCTTGCCTCCACCGCTTCCTCATTGGCGAGAAGCGGAGGTCACTCTCCCCGTCGTTGAGGACTGTCATCCTCGGACCAGACGGAGAAGTCATGGTCCTCCTTGTCCCACGCTGTTGGGGCAAGGATATCGTACGCCGCTGCGTACCCCACTCTAGTGTTGACTCCCGGATGGGAGAGGACATGTAGAAAAGACCCGATGAAGTGGAGGAGGAAGAGGAAGACATGGCTGCGGAGGAGGGCTTTTGGAAGTTATAGTGCGAGGAGGACGAAGAAGGGAACTACAGGAAGTGGCCGGATAAAAAGGGGATATAACGATTTAATGCTTAAGCGGTTTCCGAGCGTGGTGCCGGAACCGTCAAGTCGTGCGGAAGAAGTTGAGAAGGCAAGACGTCATCATGAAGAATCTGCGACGGTTCTGCCATGACATGACCCTTCGAAGGAGACAGATGGTTTGCAATTATCATTATCAAAACCAGGGGGCATGTGTTACCACCCGATTTTGGCCAAATCGGGAGATGGGCCGTAAGTGAAGATGGGCTTGAAGGACGTACACGTGGAGCATCTTCGGAGCGGCCTTGCGCTAAGAGTTTGGGCTAAGTTGCCCGTGTATCTGTAATATAGTAGATCGCATTGTAATTTAGATTAAAAGATAGAGTCTCGCCCGTGCACGGTTAGGTGCACACCTCAATTAGAAAGTCCCTTGGACTATAAATATGTATCTAGGGTTATCGGAAAGGAGGACAATCATCGTTCAACCAACACAAATCAGGCGCATCGCCACCCCTTTCTTCGAGGGTTTCTCCCGGGTAAGCACCATGCTGCCTAGATCGCATCTAGCGATCTAGGCAGTATACGTTTATTCGTCAACCTTGTACTGCTCGTGTGTTATCACCAGAATTCGACCAAGTCAGAGGTGGGCCGCAATCAAGACGGATGTGAAGATATACATATAGAAGAGATATGTGAATCGGCCTTGTTTACCAAGTTTGGGCTAGTTAGCCCGTGTATCTTTATAGTAGGCTTCGTAGAAGTTAGAGTTTATCTCGTGCACGGTTTGGTGCACGCCCACATTAGAAAGTCCCTGGACTATAAATATGTATCTAGGGTTTATGGAATAAACAACAACCAACGTTCAACACAAACCAATCTCGGCGCATCGCCAACTCCTTCGTCTCGAGGGTTCCTCCGGTAAGCACCATGCTGCCTAGATCGCATCTCGCGATCTAGGCAGCACGAGCCTGCCTAGTTGTTCATGCGTTGCTCGTCTGAAGCCTTTTTGATGGCGAGCAACGTAGTTATCATAGATGTGTTAGGGTTAGCATTGTTCCTAGTATCATATGCTGTCGTAGTGCAACCCTTGCGCATCTAGCCGTCCTGTGCCTCATCATGGGTGCGGGCGCACCCGCTGATCGTTATTTAGTAGATCTGATCCGTTACGATCGCTCCTTGATTCATCAAGGATTAGTTTAATATCTGCAATAGTTAGGCCTTACAAGGGTTGGAGGATCCAGCGGCATGCAGGGTGTAGTTCTGCCCCTAGACAGGACGTTCGAGGATCAACCTAGTGTTGGTTTTAGGCCTTGTCTAGGGCTGGCTACGTTTACCGTGCGTGAGCGAGGCCCAATCGTGAGTAGGATGATCCGATTATGCGGTGAAAACCCCCATCGTCGTGGATCTCATATGCTTTATCATGATCAAGCGGACCACCATATATTCGGCCACCTCGGACGAATCATGGGTGGATCGGCTCCATGAGCCGATTCACGGGACAACTGAGAACGATCGAGGCTCGTATTTAACGATGTACGTGTGTGCCACGCAGGAAACTAAGCGAGGCATCATCCACACCTTCGTGACCAGGTATAGGTCAGGTGGCACGCCTGCAATTTGCATCGGCGCGCGACCAGGAGGCTGCGGGCCGTCGCTCTGAGGGCGGGGCCAGCCGCGGCCCTAGTTGTTCCGCTCTACGGTGTTGACCGATCACGCCCGCCGGTGGGTTTCGACGTCAACACAGCACGCCGGTGGGACACATCTTCAACATCAACCACAATGCCATCTACATCAGAGATGGCAGAAGAAACTCCGGTCACGTACGAGGAGCTCTGCCGAGCTCAAGAAGAAGTATGACGAGGTCAAAGCTGTCCTCGAAGCCGGCCTAATCGGCTCTTTCCACAGGACCCGTTCCCATGGCATCGGATGGAAGGGGTTCACACCTGAAGGCGCTTGATGGAGTGGACCTGTCCACCCCGTCAGAAGAACGCACCAGTCGTGCGTCAGGAGATAAACTTCATGGTGGCTCATTCGCTGCACCGCCATTCGAGAGGGTGAATACGTTGGAGCGCGTCGCTGCCGCGCGTAATCCAGGAGATCATGAGCCATCGGTACTCTCCGTCAGGACCAGCCCTAGGGACTCACCAAGGGGAGTTGCTACTCGAGTCCGTCCACCGCCGTTGCCGTTCGCGTTGGCAGCGCCGAACTCATCGGCCTATGTCGTCTACAAGATTGGTGGTGACCCCGGTGACTACCAATTCCTACGGGACGCGCCCAAGAGATCCCGCACGGGTACGCATGCGCATACGTGCCGAGACGCAGCACTGGGCACCCTCGAACCAGGTTGCTATAGCAGGGACTTAGGGCAGCAGGAGGAACGTCGGAGGCAGACCCTGAGAAGCAAACGTGGCTAGCTAAATACGCCACCCGACAAAACTCCCGAGCCCAGCTCCTGCAGTTGGCTCAGAACCAGAGAAACAAGCATGGCTGGTTAAGTCGCCACTCCGACGAATCTTCGGGGTTCGGCACCTGCAGCCATCACCGCGGATCAAATTTGTACGATCTGAAAGATCAGTTCGGCATGATGCCGAAAAGAAAGCGATCGGCTATACCGTACCCCAACGAGTACGAATTGATCCCGCTACCACCCAAATATCGGCTCCCGGACTTCACAAAGTTCAGCGGATCAGATGGTTCCAGCTCCATCGAGCATGTGAGCCGATGTTTGGCACAGCTGGGCATGATCTCAGCGTCAGACGAGCTGCGCGTGAGGTACTTCTCACAGTCCCTCACAGGATCGGCTTTCGGTGGTACACGTCGCCCTTCCAAACTCAGTCCGAACTTGGAAGCAGGAAGAACGGTTCCATGAGCAATATCACTCAGGGCTTCAGAGGCTGGCATTGC
The DNA here is from genome assembly GCA_030979885.1 of Lolium multiflorum. Taxonomy (NCBI): domain Eukaryota; kingdom Viridiplantae; phylum Streptophyta; class Magnoliopsida; order Poales; family Poaceae; genus Lolium; species Lolium multiflorum. The sequence continues at coordinate 420,313,812 of CM061750.1, forward strand.
CGATCTAGCACAAGTACGACAGAAGCGCGGAGACAGTGTCAGAATACATCCAGCGCCAGGACCGTTAGGAACCGTGCTATTCGGTTCACGTAGCGAAAAGGACGGTCGAGTTGGCGGTGGTGGGTCTGTCATCATCGATCAAGGGCGTGGCCTCCCAAGCGGACTACCGTCACTAGCGCACATGGTACGAAGCTGTCGCATATGAGCAGCGTCACCCAGATGTCTACCAGGACAAGTTCAAGCGGGTGGTTACCATGGTCGACGCAGGCGAAGATGAAGTCGCTACGGGAGAACAAGAGGTCGCGGTGGCTGAGTGGACTCGAGCTGCAGGCCCAGTACCCGCAAATGGGTGAAGCCACCAGGACCTCCAAGAGGATTCGACTTCGCGTGACGAAAACCGAGCAAATCTTCGATCTCTTACTCGCGGAGAAGCATATAAAGATTCCCGAAGGCCACAAAGTTCCCGCGGTGCAAGAGCTGAACGGGCCATACTGCAAGTGGCATAACACGTTCACCCACACCACTAACGACTGCAGGGTGTGGCGTCGGCAGATCCAGATGGCAATAGAAAATGGGCGACTAATTTTTAACCGGTACGCCATGAAGGTCGACACACACCCCTTCCCCGCCGTCAACATGGTGGAGTTTGCCCACCTCGGAGGGTGCCAGCCTGATTTCTCAGCCAACATCAGCATGGTAGAGCTTGGACACCGCTCCGAGAAGGACGGGGATGAGGACAGCTGCTCTCGGAGCAAGGACACAGAGGGGGCCGCTCCATGCGATCGGCTCCGTCAAAATGGCAAGCGCTACGTCACAGAGGGGGAAGTTAAGAACAAGATATCAACGACCCTCTCTGATCACCTCCTCAATAAGTACGTGAGTCGGTATGATCAACGCCGGCGACACGGCAGCGATGATGAAAGAGGCCGTATGGCCAGAAACGACAGAAGACATCGTCGGCATAATCACGATGAGGAGCGGCGGGAGCGCCACGCCAGGGAGCAGGACGATACGGACAGGCATTGGGACTGCCCTTTCTTCAGACCTGCTGGGATTCAGGAATGAGCCGATTACCAACAATCGGCAACCGCCGAATGCAACCAGAAAGAAGGAGGCAGCCAACGTGTACGTATTCGAGCGCCTAGGGCCTCTCCCACCACAAAGCAGACGTCTTTGAGACCCCTCGGTGGAAGATCTCGAGGATTCAGAAGACGGGGGAAGACGAAGAAGACAGTACCACCGTCCAAGGTGGTGCCACGATGGTCTCAGCCATTCACAAAAGCGCAGGGTTCGCGATTGCGCGGTGCCGGAGGAAGCCGAAAGATATTGCATACGCCTCGGAAGGCACGATTTGGCTGCGAAAGTCCAGAGGACCCTGGATGAGGAGGGACTGCCGCAAAGAAAAGAGTGGCGCCCCAAGCAAAGGAAGCCGATGATGAAACATCGGTGGCACAAACATGGTGCTCGTTGTCCGCGAAGTGTAGAGCTCCACGATCACGATGCACGAGGTGGACAACAACAAGCGCACCAACGTAATTAAATCGGAGATTGGGCTGGTTTTGTCCACCGGCCTGGGCGAGTGACAAGATTACGTCAATAAGCAAACATGGCGAGGCTGATCCTTGCGATCGGCCCCAAAAAATTTATGAAGGGACATTACAAAACCTTCACCGAGCAAGCAACGTGGAGGCCGATTCCAGCAATCGGCCAAAATTATCCTCACCATCTATCTTGCCTGGGATCAACGTTTGACCCAACAGGGACTACCCGAAGAGCCGATACCATCAATTCTCTTGACAGAATCGGCTCGGGGCACCTAGATGGATAAAACATGAAGATATAAGGTATTACTATCAAGTATGGGGGCCGACACGCAAATCGGCCTAAAAATTTTAAAATTTTTGAGCGCAGCCGATGCAGCAGGCATCGACTTAAGGATATAAAAGCCGATGCATCGACATCGACTCAAGAGGAATAACTGTCAGGGGATCAATAGAGCTGGAGTTGCTGATCCTTCCAAAACCTTTCCAAGAACACGGGCTTCTCGCATTGGGGGATCTGACGATGGCTCGTTCGGCTGATCCACTTTTATCCTCGCCCTGATTAAGGCTCGGGGGGCAGCAGACCTGGTAAGAGACAATTGGGATGTCATCGGCTGATCTTCCGTTGCTACCTTCTTCATAAAATGATGAGCGATCACTAAAGAGGGTCGTTGAAACTAGCGGAAGAAATTTAAAGGCTCTCCTGAGGATTCCACGTTATCTACCAGTTAGAAGATCATCAGTTGAGGGATACTGAAGGGTGAAGGATCGATGCATTGCTATTGGCTCATTGAAAAAACGGTTTGAGGAAATCGGCAAGATCAAATTGGGGAAGCTCCTTCATTGATAGACATGATTTCTTACAAAGGAGGAACCGATTACTCAAAGAAAGAAGAACAAAAGAAGGGTCTATTGACCCATCTACTACTGCTAGGCCTATGCTAGTAGATCCTAATCTACGGGCCATCACGCCCTCATCGTCGTCCTCGAGAACCCTCATCGGCACTGCTGCCGATGGGTTCCTCGTCGCTACTCCCATAGCCCTCTACGGGAGCTTCATCCCCGTCTTCATCGTCGCTGCGTCGTCCCACCACATGCGGAGGCGCTTCGCCGGCGGATAGCCCTCAAGGGAGTCGTCATCATCGTCATCCACCTCTTCCTCCTCTTCGGAGGTGGGGCAGCTTTCCGAGGTCGTCCTCGCTTTCCGGCTCCGGTTCCTCGTCAACAAGGAACCGAAGATCTTCATCCCCGCTGGTCAGGGGTTGGTCGTCTTCAGACCAGACGGAGGAGGCGTGGTCCTCCCCATTCTTCCGGGGCATGGACATCCGGCGGCGTCTCGCGGGAGGAGGAGGACCCATAGGAAAGCTCGGAGGAGGAAGAAGACATGGTGGTGCAGGAGGATTTTGTGGATGCTAATGCGAGGAAGTTGAAGGAGGAACAGGCTGTTTAGAACGGCTAAATAGAAGGGATGTGAGGGAGAGTTAATGCCACAGCAGTTTCCGAGGAGGGGATGCCTAGCAGGAAGATTTTTCGGACGCATGGAGAAGTGGAAGGGGCAAGACATCATGATGGGGGATTCTGCGGTGATTTCTGCTCTACATGACCCGACGGAAGGAAGCATAATGATTTTGGAAATGTCATTTCCAAAACCAGGGGGCATGTGTTATCACCAGAATTCGACCAAGTCAGAGGTGGGCCGCAATCAAGACGGATGTGAAGATATACATATAGAAGAGATATGTGAATCGGCCTTGTTTACCAAGTTTGGGCTAGTTAGCCCGTGTATCTTTATAGTAGGCTTCATAGAAGTTAGAGTTTATCTCGTGCACGGTTTGGTGCACGCCCACGTTAGAAAGTCCCCTGGACTATAAATATGTATCTAGGGTTTATGGAATAAACAACAACCAACGTTCAACACAAACCAATCTCGGCGCATCGCCAACTCCTTCGTCTCGAGGGTTCCTCCGGTAAGCACCATGCTGCCTAGATCGCATCTCGCGATCTAGGCAGCACGAGCCTGCCTAGTTGTTCATGCGTTGCTCGTACTGAAGCCTTTTTGATGGCGAGCAACGTAGTTATCATAGATGTGTTAGGGTTAGCATTGTTCCTAGTATCATATGCTGTCGTAGTGCAACCCTTGCGCATCTAGCCGTCCCTGTACCTCATCATGGGTGCAGGGGCGGCTTGATCGTTATTTAGTAGATCTGATCCGTTACGGTCGCTCCTTGATTCATCAAGGATTAGTTTAATATCTGCAATAGTTAGGCCTTACAAAGGGTTGGAGGATCCAGCGGCATGCAGGGTGTAGTTTGCTGCCCCTAGACAGGACGTTCCGAGGATCAACCTAGTGTTGGTTTTTAGGCCTTGTCTAGGGCTGGCTTACGTTTACCGTGCGTGAGCGCGAGGCCCAATCGTGAGTAGGATGATCCGATTATGCGGTGAAAACCCCAGATCGTCGTGGATCTCATATGCTTTATCATGATCAAGCAGGACCACCATATATTCGGCCACCTCGGACGAATCATGGGTGGATCGGCTCCATGAGCCGATTCACAGGACAACCTGAGAGCCGATCGAGGCTCGTATTTAACGTGTACGTGTGTGCCCTGCAGGAAACTAAGCGAGGCATCATCCACACCTTCCTGACCAGGTATAGGTCAGGTGGCACGCCCTTGCAATTTGCATCGGCGCGCGACCAGGAGGCTTTGCGGGCCGTCGCTCAGGGGGACTGGGGCCAGCCGCAGCCCTAGTTGTTCCCGGCTCTACGGTGTTGACCAGTCACTGCCCGCCGGTGGGTTTCTGACGTCAACATCGTGCTGAAGCCTTGTTGATGGCGAGCAATACTATTTATCCTTAGGTGTTTAGGGGCTTGCATTGATGCTTTCACGTGCATATCTGCGTGGCAATGCCGTCCCTCGACACCTAGCTGCCCTTACGTCTATCCGTAAGGGCAGCATCTGCTTGTTCGTTACTTAGTAGATCCGATCCGTTATAGTTGCTCCTTGCTCCGCAGGGATTAGTTTAATATCTGCATAGTTAGGCCTTATGCTGGGGTCGGCCGATAGTGCGTTAGGTGTTGTTCACCGTCCCTGCAAGGGATGTTCCGGGAATCAACGTTATGTTGGTTTTAGGCCTCGTAGGGGTAGTTTGCATCATCTTCCGTAGCTGCTAGGCCCGATCACACGTAGGACGTTCCGTTATGCGGTGAAAACCCTAAACTGTCGTGGATCGCTTTAGCTTTGTCGATCAAGCAGGATCCCCATGCCATTGTAAATCCAACGTGAAACATGGGCGATCGGCTCCTTGAGCCGATCCACAGGGAAACCTGAGAGCCGATAGGGCTCGTATTTAATGTTTACGTGTCTACCATGCAGGAACAATCGAAGCACTCTAACACCTTCCGATCGGGTCTAGGTCGTGGCACGCCTAGCAACCGCCAGGACGTGGCCGGAAGATTTGCGGGACGACGCGAGGTGCCAGGGTCCACTAAGCGGCCCTGGGAGCTTCCCGGCTCTTCGTGTTGCTTAGCCATTGCCCGTCGGTGGGTTTTGGAGGGTAACAACTTCTCCATAGCATTAGCAGTAATTGCATTCATACTAATAACATTGCTACTAGCATGCAAATAAGGTTCCATAGGTTTTTTAATTTTCGCATCAAACAATTCTAAATCAGGAAAAAGATTAAAAAGCTCACTAAATTTTTTGTTGTTTTCCATTATGCCTAACTAGTGAAAATAAAAACAAGAAACAAAAAGATGCAATTGCAGGATCTAAAGGAAATAGCTTGAGTACTTACAACGGCGCCGGAAAATAGATTAGTAGATCCAGTGTGAGTACCTTTTACCTTTCCTCCCAAAGCAACGGCGCCGTAGCTTGTCTACTCACGTTTCTTTCTGTAGACAGTGTTGGGCCTCCAAGAGCAGAGGTTTGTAGAACACAGCAAGTTTTCCCTTAAGTGGATCACCCAAGGTTTATCGAACTCGGGGAGGAAGAGGTCAAAGATATCCCTCTAAAGCAACCCTGCAATCACGATACAAAGTCTCTTGTGTCCCCAACACACCTAATACACTTGTCAGATGTATATGTGCACTAGTTCGGCGAAGAGATAGTGAAATACAAGTATTATGGATGTATATGAGTGGTAATAGCAATCTGAATAAAATATGGCAGCAAGTAAACATGCAGTAGAACAGTAAGTAAACGGTGTTTGATTGGAAACAAGGCCTAGGGATCATACTTTCACTAGTGGACACTCTCAACATTGATCGCATAATAAATAACTCTTTCTCATGTGCTACATACACTCTTTTGTTGGATGACAAACACCAATCGTTGTGTAGGGCTACAAGAGCACCTCAATGCCGGAGTTAACAAGCTCCACAACATTCGATGTTCATATTTAAATAACCTTAGAGCATAATAGATCTTTGCAAAATAAACCAAGAACTAACATAGCATACACACCGTCCACATTACACTATGAAAGGAGGAATAGATCACATCAATACTATCATAATGACAATTAACTCCACAACCTACAAGAGGTCATGATCATAGCCTACGACAAGAACCACACGGTGCACACACTAGCACCTTTACACCATGCAGGAGGAATAGACTACTTTAATAACAGCACATGAGTAGCACATAAACTAGTAGCGATACAAAGCTCATCATATGGATCTCAATCATGTAAAGCAGCTCATGAGATCATTGTATTGGAATACAGAGAGATTAACCACATAGCTACGGTGAGCCCTCGGCCCGGGGGAGAACTACTCCCTCCTCATCATGGGAGACTTGTCCCCGAATTGGTTGCGATGTGGCGGCGCCCCAGGTCTTTCTGGAGTTTCGTCAATCGGTGTCGAGGATTTAGTCAGGGACGACTAAATGGCGAAGAGGCGGAGTCGGAGGGGCTGGGGCCACCAGACAACAGGGCCCCCCGGCGCGCCGCCACCTTGTGTGGAGCCTGGGCCTCCCCCTGGTGCCCTCGGGTGTTGGAAGCTCCGGTGAAAATAGAGTCTTGGCGTTGATTTCGTCCGATTCCGAGAATATTTCCTTACTAGGATTTCGAAACCAAAAACAGCAGGAACCGGCACTTCGGCATCTCGTCAATAGGTTAGTTCCGGAAAACGCATAAATATGACATAAAGTATGCATAAAACATGTAGATATCATCAATAAAGTAGCATGGAACATAAGAAATTATAGATACGTTGGAGACGTATCAAGTACGTGTCCATGGCTTCGCTTTTCTGCATATTCCCTCTTGTTCTTGCTCCAATCTTCCTATTTCTCTGCAGGTTCTTTTATTGATGCCGACGCTGAAGACCAACGCGTAAAAGCTCGGGTCGAAGTCCTTTTTCGGCTTTCCCAACAAAGCGACAACACCTTTTGGACAGACATGGCTCGTAGCCCTCAAATTGTATGGTTCCAGGATCGCGCTTCACAGGTCAAAGACTTCCTGCATTCCTGTACCAATATCTTGGCCTTGATATATAAGGTGATATTTCCCTGGAATCAAAAACCTACGGATCTTCCTCAGTCGATGGATAAATTCAGAAGCGTAGAGCAGATCCACAACTTTGTGAAGGTTCAACTGATAGCTGGCGCCAGATTTGCCTTAATTGTACTGAAGATTTGCTACCCGAAGTTAAGCTTGAAGAACACTGTCAGTATCTGCCATGCCAAAGTGAGGGAGAAAAAGCAGTACATCGACAGGATCAACGAGAAGATAACTCCCACAGCCGAAGAAACGATTGATGATCTTTTGCGGATGGATGCTGACTTTTTTCGAGAACACCATTATGCTGATGCCTTGGACGTCCCTACCGAAGCTAACAGAATAAGTATTGATAGCTTAATATAGGTTTCCAATCCTTCTGCTGCATTGTAACAAATCTGTATATTGCTTGAGTTGTATGTATATCGAAGTGAGTCGTATGTACGGATGGTGTATAGTTTTTCTTCCTCTAGCCCCCGAGAATTTCGGTGGCTATTGTGCTTATATTTATTGTTTTGCGAGGTGTTTAAACCAAGGCAAATATCTTGCGAGTTGTATGTTGCAGAATTTCTATATGTTATAGAATTTTTGGCGAGCGATGAGCCCTCGATCCTGTCGAATAAAAAGATGTATATCACCAATAAATTTACTATATTGCAGCACCGCGAGCCCGCCTCATTAAAAACCTTTCAGCCCCACTCGGTGCCCTGAAAGGAAAAGAGTGCGTCTGAAAACTCGCGGGCGTTTCAGTACATTGTATGTTTACAAGAAGAAATATATTTTTGACTTATGCGTAAAAACGCCTAAGCTGCGCCACGTTCCAAGGGTTTGGTTCTGCGATCCCTGTCTTCTTGTCCTTTATTCTGTATGATCCCCCTTCGATTACTTCAGTGACGACGTATGGGCCTATCCATGGTGACTCGAATTTTTCATGGCTGTCTTGCGTGAACCGAAGAACTAAGTCGCCAAGTTGGAAAGACCTTGGTCGCAAACGTCGACTATGGTAGTTCTTCAGGTCCTGCTGATACTTGGTTACTCTGGACAACACCTCATCTCTAGCTTCGTCGAGTGCATCGACATCATCCTCCAATGCATTTCTCGAGGTTTCTTCATCGAACTCCGCCACTCTCGGGGAATTGTGTTCTATTTCTATCGGGAGCACTGCCTCAACTCCATGGACCAGGAAAAATAGAGTCTCTTGTGTCGCTGTATTGGGTGTTGTCCATACGCTCCATAGTACGCTGGGCAATTCTTCTGGCCAGGTGGATCGAGCCTTCTCCAGAGGTGTTATCAATCTTTTCTTGATACCGTTGCAAATAACACCGTTTGCTTTCTTGACTTGACCATTAGTTTGCGGGTGTGCAACCGACGCAAAGTGTAGTTTGATGCCTACCTCTGCGCAATATGCCTTGAATTCCTTGGAGGTAAAATTGCTGCCATTGTCTGTGACAATGCTATGAGGGACACCGAACCGAAAAACGATGCCATGCATTGACGAAACTTATTGTTGATGCTGCATCTGACGAGGTTATTGGTTTTGCCTCGATCCACTTGGTAAATTTATCGACAGCCACGAGCATATATACGTATCCTCCTGGCCACGATTTGTGTAACTTCCCCACCATATCGAGCCCCCATTATGCGAAAGGCCATGACAAGGGAATTGGCATTAACTCTGCTGCCGGGGAGTGGGGCTTTGCCGCGAATCTCTGGCAGGCATTGCAGGTGCGCACTATGTCCTTAGCATCTTCTATTGTGCTTAGCCAGTAAAATCCTACTCTAAAGACATTCGTGGCTATAGCTCGACTGCTTGCGTGGTGTCCACATACTCCTTCATGCACATCCTTCAGGATAACTCTGCCTTCTTCGGGTGTAACACATCGCTGCAATACTCCTGATATACTTCGCTTGTATAGTTCTCCTTTTACCACAGTAAAAGCTTTGGATCGTCGAATAAGTCGCCTTGCTTCTACTGGATCTTCGGGTATTTCTTTCCTTAAGATATATGCTATGTAAACCTGCATCCAGGGAACTTGCACCACCATCACCTTATGTGGATCTACTTATTCAACTAGATTACAAAGCTCATGATCACATAAAGATCATACATGGAGAGATAGATAGACCACATAGCTACCGGTAAAGTCCTCAGCCTCGGAGGAGAACTACTCACTCCTCATCATGGGACTCAGCAATGACGATGAAGATGGCGGTGGATTCGATGGAGATGGCTCTTGGGGCAATTCCCTGTCCCGGCAGGGTGCCGAAACAGAGACTTCTGTCCCCTGGATCTTGTCTTCGGTGGCGGCGGAGCTACGGAACTTTTCGTGGATGGAGGCTGATTGATTTAGGGTTCACGCATTGGGAGGCTTCTTATAGGTGGAAGGGCGAGGTCAGTGGAGGCCTGGTGGCCCCAGACCACACCTAGGCGCGGGCCAAGGCCAGGCCGAGCCTAGGTGCCCTGCGCCACTTCTTCGACCCCCATCTAGACTCTGTCTTCGTTACGGAAAATATTGACTTCGGCTTTTGTTTCGTCCAATTCCAAGAATATTTCCTGTACAACTTTTCTGAAATACAAAATAGCAGAAAACATAACTGGCACTGTGGCATCTTGTTAATAGGTTAGTGCCGGAAAATGTATAAAAGTGCAGCGAAGTATGAGCAAAACATATAGAAATTGATGTAAAACAAGCATGGAGCATCAAAAATTATAGATACGTTTGGAATGTATCAGCATCCCCGAGCTTAACTCATGTTCGTCCTCGAGTAGGTAAGTGATAACAAAATAATTTTTGAGGTGACATGCAGCCGGCACAATCTTGATCAAGTTATTGTAAAGCATTGTAAGCTGGGATCAAAGTACTCTAAGTATAGGCATGACAGACATAATTCTAACAATAGAACTTAGCAACTATGTTATAACATGAGAAGTAACTCAAACAAAAGATCATGAATAATTGTGCATTGAAAGCAACTGTTTGTTTATGAGCATAGAGAAAACAAAGCAAAGTGGTACTCAGCTTGTCCTTTATGAAGTAGCAAAACATAAATGCTAGGACACCTTTAAAGTTCAAAGGGTGACTAGATGCAAGTAATTTGAGAACAAGCAATAGCATAATCATGAGTCAATCAATAATAAATTTTGGGACTATGCACATTATACTCAGATAGACAACTATGCTCTCTTACTTGGTGCATAAAGCAAGAAGATGAAGACTCAACATAAAAGTAAAAAAGGCTCTTTGCAGAGTAAGAATGATAAACAAGTTTTGTAAACCTTCCAAAAAGTATGGTACTCATTAGCTTTGAGCTCTCATTGCCCCTATCATAAGCATCTTGAATGGTTAAAGTTAATGTGATGGAAAATATGAGCTATATGCTTGACAAATCACAAGTTGAAAATCTCATGCCCCTTGAATACGAGTACCTAAACCTCATGCTACTCAACTTAGGTCCCAAATAAGTTCTTGTCATTGTAAGTATACATGTATCATAGAGAACCGCCAACGGGGTACCCCTTGCCTGATGATACGGAAGTACTCTTGTAGAAGCAATCCCATGCCAAAATGACAAGACAAACAGACAATGAGCATCTCAACAATTTTTTGTTTACTATGGGTATAGCTTTTTATTAAAAATGCTTCATAGAACGCTCACTCTGGTTCGCTGTTCCACCATGAATGATGCATGGCTTAGATTAGCGGCCCAAACGTTTCTCTAACTCATATACAAACTCCATGGACTTACAAGTTTCCATTTTATTTTGCACCGCTAGGCATCCATAAAAAAAGAACATGACATCAACTAAATATGAATAAGTGCAACGTTGAAAGTGTTCCCCATAAAAGCATGGTTGTGCTAACTCCCAACTTGCAATTTTCAAACATATAAACTTCATAAGATAGTCACAATGATCAAGTTTATTAAGTGCAAAAAAGTAAATGTGCCATCAAATTCGTGAGAGCTTTACTAACTAAGTTTCTCATGCCAAAATTTAATTTGGAAGATAAAGAAAAATATGATGAATATACTTGGAATAGCAATAATGCTAGTAGGTAGATATGGTGGACACAATTGGCAAACTTTGGTTATTGGTGGTTGGATGCACGAGTAGAGCTCATACTCAGTACAGGCCAAGGCTAGCAAAATACTTGAGCGACCAACTAAGAGAGCAATAATGGCCATAATCATGCATAGCGACAAAACATTATCAATCAAATCATAAAGTGATATTACAAGTCAAAAACTAAATGATCATAGAGGCATTAGTTGACTGGTTATAGTCATAACATCAAAGGAGCCAAGTCAACCCAATAACGCATCAAAGGAGAATACCACAATATTATGCTTTGTATGATGGAAACAACACATGATTCTTTCAATAGCTAGCATATTATGCACTCTCAACTATATGAGACAAATCATTCTACAACAATAAATACTAAACATATGACAAGAATAACATCCAACATGACATGCCAAAGTCTAGACAAGCTTCCTTTTGCATCACTATAGTCATGAAACATTTTACTCATCTCCAACACCAAACAACTTATTTGAAATAGCTCTCAAAGATGAAAAACAATATGGACAAAACAATATGGACCAGAGGGCTAATCATACATAAATAAATAATAGGGAACCCTAAGTAATACTAACGAACTCTGAACAAAATACGAGTGGAAAAACCAGAGCTAGACGCAGTACTAGCAAAAAAGAACACTCGCACAACAATAAGAGCGAACACTAGAGTGTTCTATGCAATGAAAACGGAGCGTGTCTCTCTCTCCCATACAAGAATGCTAGGATTCAAATATATTCTACAGCAAACTAAACAATACAAAACTAAAAATAAAAATAAAGACGCTCCAAGAACAACACATAGCGTATGAAGCAATAAAAATATAGCGCATAGAGAGATAACCTGTTGCTTTGTTGATGAAGAGGGGATGCCTTGGGCATCCCAAGCTTTAACGCTTGTACCTCTTGGATATTTATTGGGGTGCAGGGGCATCCCCAAGCTTGAGCTTTTGTCCATTCTTCATCTCATTACATCATTTTTCTCCCCCTACACTTGAAAACTTCCTTCATACAAAACTTCACACAATTCTTTATTAGCAGCATTAGTACAATCAAAATAATAAATTCACTTGGGTTCAGTTATAACATATATCAAACATCTATTGATTTTACTGTAGCAACTTCTTCAAAAAGATCTTTGATAAAAAAAACTCAAAAAGAAAGAGATTAAGAGGCAAATGCAAATAGTGCAGAAATCTGTCAAAATAGAACAACAGGTAAAGATCGATTTCTTTGAAAATCTTTTGTTGCTCATCTAGGAAAGTGGTAAACTAATGAAAGTAAGATAATAACCTGGGGCATATTCATAAAACATGGCAGCTCAAAATTCTGCTCTGGCTTTTTATACGAATTTTTATGATGACAACACAAAATCTGTTTTCAGGACAACAACTTCCCCAAATCTTACTTTCTTCCTATTAGAGGCTATTCTTGGCGCAAAAACGAAATAAAAATGAGAAGGAGAGGTTATTACAGAGGTAATAACTTCCAAGACTCAACATAAAAGAAAAATTACATAAATAAAATAATGGGTTGCCTCCATTAAGCACTTTTCTTTAACGCCTTTCAGCTAGGCGCAGTCGTTTGTGAAGATGCTCACATAAGAAATATGAATTGAAGTAAAAGAGTGCATCAAGAAGCAAATGTAAAAAAAAAATTAAGTCTATTCCACTTCCTATGCATAGAAATCTTGTACACAAATAAATTCACAAAGAACAAAGTGACAACCATAGGAAGATAAAATAAAATTAACTTCAAAACTTTTATCATATAGAGAGGTGTTTTAGCAACATGAAAACTTCTTCAACCATATTTTCCTTTCTCATAATTACTTTCAGTAGCATCATGAATAAACTCAACAATATAACTATCACATAAAACATTCTTATCATGAGCCACATTCATAAAATAATTATTACTCCCCACATAATCATAGTCATTCTTATTAATTATAGTGGGAGAAAATTCAACAAAATAGCTATCATTATTATTCTCATCACCATAATCATCAAATATAGGAGGCATATTGTAATCATAATTAATTTTCTCCTCAATAGTAGGTGGACTGAAAATAACATAATCATCATTGTAATCATCAATATTGGAGGCATAGTATCATCATAGCAAATTTCCTCCTCAAAAGCTAGGGAACTAAAAAAATATTTTAATAAAAACTAGCTTCCCCAAGCTTATACTTTTCCATAGCAATAATGGTGTTCAAATAATTCATACTAATAACATTTCTACTAGCATGCAAGTAAAGTTTCATAGGTTTTTTAATTTTCTCTTCAAACACCTCATGTCCTAACCCAAGCTAAATACTATAAAGCTCTCTAATTTTGTTGTTGTTTTCCATTAAGCCTAACTAGTGAAAATAAAAACAAGAAACAAAAAGATGTAATTTCAGAATCTAAAGGAAGTAACTTCGAGCACTCACCAACAACTAAAAGACTTAGTAGCCAGAGGATGTGAGTACCTTTACCTTACCTCCTCGGTAATGGTGCCAGAAAAGAGCTTGATGTCTATGATTCTATTTTTGTAGACAGTGTTGGGCCTCCAAGTGCAGAGGTTTGTAGAACAGCAGCAAGTTTCCTTTAAGTGGATCACCCAAGGTTTATCGAACTCAAGGAGGTAGAGGTCAAAGATATCCCTCTCAAGCAACCCTGCAACTACGATACAAGAAGTTTCTTGTGTCCCCAACACACCCAATACACTTGTCAGGTGTATAGATGCACTAGTTAGGCGAAGAGATAGTGAAATACAAGTAATATGGATGATTGTAAGTAGTAATTGCTATCTAAAATAAAAATGGCAGCAAGCAAACATGTAGCAGAACTGGTTGTAATCGGTGTTTCAATGCTTGGAAACAAGGCTACTGGACACTCTCAACAATGATACCATAATTGAATACATAGATATTATCACTTCACTATGCTACTCTGAACCACTCTCCGATTTGATAATAAACACAAATTCATTGTGTAGGTCTGCATAAGCAATCCTTAAAGTTTGCATTCCCAATCTATGGACACCCCACGCTGTGACTTTGAGCATAAAAAGATGGTACTAACTAGTCACCACAATTCATAAGTATTTCTATAAATTAAGCATAAGAAACAAACACGGTGTGCACACTGTCACCTTCACACCGTTGGACAAGGTGTCCCCAGAGATCACATAATAAAACCACTTGAGTAGCATAATAGTTGAAGCATAACATCTACTTATTCAACTAGATTACAAAGCTCATGATCACATAAAGATCATACGTGGAGAGATAGATAGACCACATAGCTACCGGTAAAGCCCTCAGCCTCGGGGGAGAACTACTCACTCCTCATCATGGGAGTCAGCAATGGCGATGAAGATGGCGGTGGAGTCGATGGAGATGGCTCCAGGGGCAATTCTCCGTCCCGGCAGGGTGCCGGAACAGAGACTTATGTCCCTCGGATCTTGTCTTCGGCGGCGGCGGAGCTACGAACTTTTTGTGGATGGAGGCCAATTGATTTAGGGTTAACGCGTCGGGAGGCTTCTTATAGGCGTAAGGGCGAGGTCGGTGGAGGCCTGGTGGCCCCAGACCACCCCTAGGCGCGGGCCAGGCCGCACCTAGGGTAGGTCTGGCCACCCTGTGGCCATCCTTCGTCTCTCCTTTGGACTTCCACTTCGAAAAATAGGACTTTGACTTTTGTTTCTTCCAATTCCGAAAATATTTCCTGTACAACTTTTCTGAAATACAAAACAACAGAAAATAGGGAACTGGCGCTGTGGCATCTTGTTAATAGGTTAGTGCCGGAAAATGTATAAAAGTGCAACGAAGTATGAGCAAAACATATATAAATTGGTGTAAAACAAGCATGAAGCATTAAAATTATAGATACGTTTACAACGTATCAAAGGCCCATTGACTCGAAACTTTGGAGGCCCAGAAGATTAACGATGTTCGGATTAGGAAAGTATAGTTATTATGGAAACTTGTATTAATATCGGGGAAGGCCCAGTGCGGCCCGATAGTTTGTACTTGTACGACACGTTGTAACCCTCGGCTTCGCCTCCTATATAAAGGGGATGCTGGGGTCAAAATAAGGATCGAATCATTGTAAATCCTAGCCACTGTAATATTGAGTTGAACACCTTTGTTCGGTTGATAACTTTCGAGATATACTTGCCCTCTACTTTCTACGAAACCCTAAGTCTACAATCCGTAGGCATTGACGAGTTAATACCTCGTCACACGGTGGTAGAGTAGATGTCTACGCCTGGTTGCTTCATTGCAGCGGTGGAGATGGAGCTAGACGAAGCCCTATACTTGATTGCTTTTTTTTGTTTTACATCCAGGGTTTCTTCTCTAATTTCTTTGGGCCTTGTTGTAATGGTTTTATTTTATGAGGTCCTCCTTGTAATTAGTACTCCACCGCTGATATATTAATGCAGCATCTGGGTCTTTCCAGACCCCTCCTTTGATATATATTAATGTGTTTGGGCCGAAACAAGTTGGCCCAGTAGACTGCGCCCACATAGTCCTCTCCAATATCATCGTTCTGAGACCCACCAAAGCCGGCAGCTCCATTCGAGGCATCCCCTGACATTCCTCCTGTGCTCTAAGGATGCCAACGGCGACTGTCAATTGATTGTGGAAGCGGCGGCAATCGAGACAACGCGAGGAGGAGCGACGTCATAGGTAATGTCTTCGACATACTTCTCCTTCGATCGATGTAATTAGCCTTTTCTCCGCGGCATTAGGGTTAGGGTCGAGCGTGAAAAGTTGGGTTTTTCCCGATGATAAAGCTAGTAATGTGGGGGTAATTTGAGTGCGATTGGAGCGCTGATCTTGTTAGAATTAGGACCATGCAATGATATTTTTGTTTTTATTTCATTTAATCCATGGATCATTCGAAGATTTTGAATGTGAGATTTCACATTGGAGGCGAGTTCGCGGGCACTAAAGCAAATTTGGATTATGTTGGGGCGACGAAGATGTCAGACATTCAGAGGTACAAGCTGCCCATTGCAGGAATTGGAAGGATTTCTGAAAAATCATGTGCAACTTAAGAAATTGATGAAGTACTATTTCTGAAAGATATTGCCAATGGTTTGGTGTTGTGGCACGATAACATTGGCGTTATCAAGATGGCATAATACATTCCACCTGGAGGAGTAGCATATGTTTCTGTCAAGCACCATGGGGAGGAGGACAATCACTACAACAGAAGTGGTACTGACTATGAGGATGAACTAATGCATGTAAGTGATGATGATAATCAAAGCATTGAACATGTATGGCACTGTGACCAAAAAGAGCATTTGATTTATCAAATCATAGTCATATAGAATTAGGGCCTAGTCTGGATGGCCTATCTATCCTTGGTTGCTTTACGCAGCCAAACCCAAAAGATCAAGCAGGTTTCAGATCGTTATCATCAATGTGCACAAAATAGAGAATAGACGTGTTACTGTCAAAAAAAGGTATTGCTTTGAGATATGAACACTTAATTAGCAATTCCAATGTGGAAGATTGAGAGAATGAAGGCAACAATTCTGGAGGACGTGTTTATTGACATCTCCACTTCCAAGTGCAAGCATGCAAATAAGCTTGTCATGGAGAAGTTAATATGTGTAATGAAAAATAAATACACGAGATTATTTGATTATGAGCTTGAGCGGCGCCAGCCCATGGCACCCGCGTTGCCGACCCTATTGTCCAAGCTGGCTTTGTGCTGCGACAACGATGTACTTGTCGACATCGACCAAACGAGCTCCCCCGACACCTAGCCTCAACCCAATCTAGTGACACCGCCGTCGTTCAGAGAGAGAGAGAGAGAGAGAGAGAGAGAGAGAGAGAGAGAGAGAGAGAGAGAGAGATGGAAAAAAATGATGGAAACAAAGATAGGATTAACGAACAAAACGTTTTGGGGGCGAGGCAAGCGACGCCAACCACAAGTGCTTGGCCTCGTCGAGCATATTTTGGCGGAGCTGCTCAACCACTTTTTCGAGGGAATATGCCTAGAATCTAATTGCCCTTATCCATCTCACAATATAAACCAAGCAGGTGGGTGGATAGCCATTGAACCAAACAACCCCTAAAGCATTGCCGCCTAGCTATGTGGACGTGCTCATTTTTCCTGCCCACCCAAGTTCGAGTTCTCTTAACACTAAGTTTGAGTGATGCAAGTGACCACAATAATACTTACTTAATCAAATTATGGTCATGTCTAAATAAGTTTTTTCTCAATCTTTTCCTTTATCATCACACTACTAGGAAAACAGCTACTGCTGGCGCACCAAAATAAGCTATCACCGGCGCACTAGCGCCCGCCAGTACGAACAGGCCGGTGATAACTATCTATCGCCGGCGCACAGGTCAGCTCGCCAGCAGTGTATAAGCATACTACCGGCGCATGAGGTTAAGTTCGCCGGCGATACGTTTTTCTGAAATTAAAAAAAAAAGGTCAAGCGCCCCGCCTCACTCGGCCTCTCTGCGCGTGGCCGCAAGCTTGGTCACATCACAGTACAGAGTAGTAAAAAGAATTAAAAACTGACAGGAAATTTTTACAAAGAACACCCTAAAAACAAAATAAAAACGCAATCAAGTCCCATGCTTCTTCCTCCACCGTCGGCCAGAGCTCCGTGTCGCCGCCCTTGCCGCTGCTCGCCGCCGTGGCCATCGTAGATGCGCGGTCGAAGCCGTCGGCCGCCGCGGCTCCGGCGGCCAACATCCAGAGCGGGATGTGCCGACGGCCTCCCTTCAGTTGGCGCCTCCACGAAGATGGCAGCCATGGAGGTGGCGGCCCGGAGAATTGAGGTAGGCACGTCCTCCTCATCAACCCGGCGGAGGTGGAGGCAGGTGTGAGAGCAGCGCGGCGGCCTGCAGGGGCGGCGAACGGTGGAGGTGGCGGCAGGTGCGGGAGCGGCGTAGCGGCCTGCAGGGGGGAGGCGGGACTGCGGCCGTGGAAGGGAGGTCGAGGGCGGCGGTGGCCGGCGGGCGCGGCGGGGAAAATAGACCAGGCGAGTACTTCGCCGGCCGGAGCAGCCTCCGTGCGGCCATCATCGTCGCTGGCCAGTGCGCTGTCTCCGCGACCGTCCGCGCGCCTTGATTTGGGGGAGAGAGATCGGAAGTGAAGGAGATACGGAGTATGATTGATTTGGGGAAATTTGCATGTCTCGTATGTGTGCTGGAGTGTATTCAGAAGAAGGAAAGAGAGGATAAGGAAAGAGAAGAGAGGATAAGGAAAGAGAAGAAAACGAAGTGGACAGAGAGAGCTCCATAGAAATAAAGTGGGGTGGGTCACCAACTTCTGCCGGCGTATCTCTCTGGTAGAGCACCAGCTGTAACAATGTACTACCGTCGAACCAAAAGTATGGTGCGCCGGCTGTATTGGAGGATTTAGAGGGCATAGTTCTGTGCCTACGAAAAAAAATATCCCCGGCGCATTATATTTTCAAGTACGCCAGCAGTATCTAAATATCACCGGCGCATCACATATTTGGTGCGCCAGCGGTAAATACCACCGGCGTACCATTTATTTGGTGCGCCGGCAGTACCACGTGCGGCTATAGGCCTTTTCCTAGTAGTGTCAATTAGCCAAATTAATCAAAAAATCCTAAATTTCAAATAAATTACTGAAAAATTGAAATAAGATTATAGTCATAGAAAATAACTAAATTGACCTAGCTAGAAAATGCGCACATGGCTTCAAGAAACTTTTTGTTGAACCGAGCACTCCGCAAACGATGTCTTTCGGAGTAGTTTGTCACATAAATAACGCCGTTCTCATCAAACTGCCATGGCCATTGATTTGATAAGAGAATATCAATATGTGGACGTGAATCAGAGTGATACAGCTCAATCAATGCAATGCTATGATGGGCTGGTCCTGCATGTGGCGGACCCTAAGTTGAAGTGACTCATTATCGCGGAAAACATATGAGACCCAACTAATTAATTCATGTAACATGCTATCGAATATTTTGGTCTAGAATTTCTTCAACCCAACAAAACATCTCTATTTTCCTAAAACTACATGATATTTTCGTGCATTCTCAAGTTCTAGTATGACCAACAGACCAAATGAGCAAACACGCTACTAACTAAAAAATAAAATGGGTTAGAACAAGAGAAAGAGAAGGAAAAGAAACACCAAACGAACTAGTCTTTTGACAAAGACCGTCACCGCCCTCAGAAAAAACCTAGCCGCCTCCACTTATGTTTCCTCCGAGAAAACCTAAGCTATGTGAGTTTCCAATAAATATAGTGTTTAGCTTATTATGTTAGGGTTTGGTAGCCACTCTTTTATTGGTTTTTCCTCAATGGAGATGATATTATCTGCAATATATATGTGATCTCCGGTCTTTCATTCGACGACGAGATCTTCTCCCCGACGTTAATGGTGGTGTTGAAAGATAATAATTCTCTAGGTATGGGTTTTCATATCTTGCTTTGTCAGATTGATTTTGGATATTTTCTCATGGTTGTCGTGAGAGGATTATCCTCGCAGTTTTTGTCTCGGATGCTAAGTCCTCGACAATGGTGACTCATACCCTCGGCTCTCCAGCGATGTCGACAAGGTCGGTCGGTTATTATTTTCTGAGATACTGGTGTTGATACTTTTGTCGATGTTAATTGACTACTTCAATGATCGCGCATTGCATGCAACCTTGGTATTGCGGCTCAAATTAAAATTATGGAAGAACTTCGTTGGTATACAGATATACTAGCATGAACTGGCGCGGCGGCACGCCGCGCCTACACTGTAGTATGACGGTGGTAATTATGTTTATGTTGTAACAACTCTGATTCAGTTTGGATTACAATTTTACTGGGGAAATATATGGTGCGTCATATATGACAAGTGCTAGTAATTGGTGGAATATGGGTCCGTGTTGCTCCAAGAAATGACAATACTGGTCAAGAACACCTTCACTGGATGAATGATTTGCTTAAGAGTTTAATTTGATCCTTCTAGAGAAAGGCTATCGATATTACGAAAAACTATATAGAAAAGACTTGTCCTATAACAGATATTAAAAGGATGCTCATATTTGTCAGCATTGAAGTAGTAAAATTCTCTAACAAAGCGGATGTCATGGCATGTATGTCAGTTTGGCAGTAGATATCGGTAATCTTCTGTTGGTCTCAAGATTCCAGAGGCACATGTAGGTTTTTGGAAGGTTCAACTTTGTAAGCCTGAACGATGAAAAATCATTGCATCAGAACGAAAACTTAATTATCAATATCTCATTAGAATACATTTTGACTACATAAGTCATCAAGTGAAACATACTGCGGAAACACTCTTTATCAGACCCACTTGAACATCCTTCAAAACTTCAGCAACCTTAGTACACTAATCAATATGACACAGTGAGGTTAATATCGTGTGCACCTTGAGTTCTTACTTGATGGGTTTAGGCTCCTATTTAGGTGGGAACAGTTCCGTGTTTACCTTTCTTTTCTCGTTGGTTGTAATGCAAACAAATAGACAGGTTGTAAGTTGACAACATAGGTTCAGTTAGCATTGTTCTTATGAATTAAATGTAAGCAGCTACCTTTGTTTGGTGGCATACTGATTGACTTCTGTGCTTTTCTTTTCTTGCGTTTTGTTGTGGAGACTACTTCCTGTCATAAAAAATGAGAGAGTTTCATGTAAGATCGATGCTGAGAGATGGACCAATTTATTGCTTGTTGCATTTGCTCACCTCTTCTAAATCTGAATCTTTGGCTTCTACGATCTCTTTAGTTGATGTTGCCTCTGAGATTTTGTTGCCTGATGGTGTTGCAATATTTTCTGGCAGAGCAAGCCGTGTAAATTTTGGAATACTTGCCGACAGTTTAGGTGTGCTACTGGATTGTGTCTCCGAATCTATAGTGCTGATCAATTAAGTACTGGAGACATGGAATGATATGTTGTCAAAATGGCTTCTGGCTGAACTTCGGCTACGACAATGCATTTTCTTCCAACTATACCACCTACAGCAGGTGGCATATAGTTTGTTCTGCCTTTCCCTTTTGGGACAACCAAGTCTGCGGCATGGCCTGTAAGTGTTTTGCTGTGGTCGCCGAAAAACATGAATTGTCCTCTCACTTATTTGTTTCTCTTCATTAGGTTGGATATCTCTTGCGTTGAAGGCAAGCTTGTACCTGTGAACATTGACAGTGTTTGTTTCAGTTTGCATATGGAACTATAAAGCTTGCTCTACCGTTGCCATTTAGTCTGCCATGTTAAGTAGCTAATTCACAAAAGGAACAAAAGGGAAGATAAGTGTTTGACACGAGAAAACGTCCGACACGGCTCCTGCGAGTAGGGCGGAAGGGCGTGGTTTCTCTCATGCGCACCGGGGATCGGTAAAAGAAAGAGAGAGTGCGGGCGTGCCAGTGTATATTGATACACAAAGAAATAAAAGAGATGCGGGAACAGTATTTCATTAATCTTTGAGATAACAAATACAATTCCCATGTATGTGCGCTCCGTGGCCTACTAGTGCGGCCAGCCTGACTAGGGCGATTGCAGTCTCATAATTCCCGGGGCCTCGGAAGGCTCCCGGTTAATTACTCCCACGGGTTACGCCGCGAGACACCTCCGATTAAGCCGTGTGGTCGTCTTCGTCGTCTTCGCTTCACGTCCTGCATGCATGATGATGGTGAAGATGTGTGTGGGCAGCGGCAGAGCCCGTGTCCTCGTCGGTACACGCGCCGCTAT
Source organism: Lolium multiflorum (assembly GCA_030979885.1). Classification (NCBI taxonomy): domain Eukaryota; kingdom Viridiplantae; phylum Streptophyta; class Magnoliopsida; order Poales; family Poaceae; genus Lolium; species Lolium multiflorum. The sequence goes on from CM061750.1 coordinate 420,335,629, forward strand.
AAGCGTGGCCTGTGCTGCGGCCTCGCCCGCCCTCGCCGTCGCGCCTCGTCGGTCTTGAGCGGCGATGATGAGTGTTGTTGAAGTAGCATGATGCAGTCCGGTTAGCTAGAACTTCTTGACGACTTAGCGGCATCGTCGGGGTGTGCAAGGGGTACGCCTCGCGAGAGTATTGTTATCAGGAGACCGGCGTCGGTGTAAAACCAACACACGCCCATGTCGGCATGGCCGGTGTGGTCAGCGCCGTGACTGGGCCCGACGCCGAGTAAACGGCTGTCAGCGCAGCTTGGACGCCGTCCTCACGAGGTCACAATGGAGTAGAGTTGGGGTCGCCATCAAGCGGTGTCTTGAAGTGGTACGGTCCGTGAAGTAGCACCGCAGCAACCTGGACATCAGAAGCAACATGGACGTGGAGAGCATAGCAGCTCATGCACGTGTTGGCCACGCACGCGAGCCATGCATCTTTCATGTTCATGTTGGTTTTGCCATGGGAGACCAGCGCACAGCGGCGAGATGCCCAAGCGACGCCGCCTTGCTGCCGGCCGCTGTACCTGTCCTCCTGGACGCACCCTCGCTCCGCTGCTACGTGCTCAGCTGGGGCCATGGCAGCAGCGATGGCGGCCGAATACGCGTTCGCTCATGTACCTGTACGCCGACATGCACCTGTACACCTAGAGCGGCTCGTGTGCATCGGGAGTAGCCCGTGTGCGCCAGCATCGAGCCGCCTGCGTCAGCTGCTGAGTCTCATGCATGCGAGGCCGAGCTGAACCTGTACGTCGCCGTGGAGCTGCACCTGTCCACCAATCTATGCAGGGTTGTACATAGCATCATCCGTGTACGCCGAACTGATTCAGCCGTTTGTGTCGCCACTTGCTGCTGATGCTATTGTCATCGTGTACGTGCTCACATCTAGCCATATGAGGTATATGGCGACGAAAGCACGCGGCGACGAGACATGGATATAGTAGCGCAGCCGCGTCAACTCCTGCACCTGAACGCGGAGCTCCGTACGTCAAGCTCCCGGGGCTGCACCTGTACGCCAAGTACCGCTCCAGTGTGCCGCGCTGGACCTGTACGCCGCCTGCTGAGATGCACTGAACCTGCCCTCGATGAACAGCCTGACGCGCCAACCTGTACGCCGCCGTCCACCGGTTCCATCAACGGAGCTGCATGCTCATGTCCGCCGAGGGTGCTCCATGTCCGAGCTGAGCTGCACCTATACACGTCGTGAACAACCTGCATGCGGAAACCTGTACGCCGCGCCGGGTTATTCCTGTACGCCTAGCACCGAGTCGCGTGTAGGTCTTCCGTGAGCGGAGCACCTGAACGCCGTTGCAGGTGCAGTCGCACGAGCTCCATGAAGCTCACCGCGAGGGGCTGCACACCTGCGGCGCCTTGGCATAGTTGTTTTGGCCCTGGTTCATGGTGGTATGTAGATGGCAACGGGCTGCGTGCCGGCAGCTCCGGCGCGTGTACTTCGCTGCCGTCCACGGTCGTGCAAGACGAGGACGAAGCGGCACCGGTCGGCGTGTATGCTGCATGAAGAGAGAAGAAGAGAGAGAGGCTGACTATATCAGCCATGATTCTCACCATCGGAAAACGACAGCTTCGCCTCCATGTCCTTCCCCGTCCTGCTCTTGCTCCTGGCTTGATGGATGTATGGAGATGGATGAGTTCGTCTCGGCCGTGTACGAGAGCTAGCTGGGTTTCTTCTCCCGTGCCTCTCTTCTCTGTTCTTTTTTTCTCCTCCTCTGGACGCCATCGTCTGTGTTCCTTTTATAGGCTGCAACCTGCAGGCGGCCGGATAAGAACGCGTCCAGGACTTTCGGAACGAATTTCTTAATCCTTGCTGCTTTCTTTCGTATGGAGCACGACATATCTCGCCAAACAGCCATGATGCCGTTTAAAATCTCTATCTTCTGCTTCTAGAAGCCAGCCTTTCTTCCGAATAAACTTGCCACGTATCGTGTCGAGCGGCCCTGCTGTCCGGCGTACTTGCATGTATAGAAGTAGTATTTGTATACATCATTTTCTTTATTTATTTTCTAGTACCATGTGACTGTATTTAAATTGATCTTTGGTACAAAACGCATCGAACAAATGCCCCCCACCAAGTTAGGTTCACAAGCGGAGCGAGTGGACTTAACTTGGTGGAAGAAAGCACTGTTGTTTATGCATCCTTGACATATCATGGAATTTTCTTGGGACATCACGTGAGAACGGGGAGAAAGAGTGATACCGACTCGTGCTTTTTTTTTTTGTATTTGATCCTTCAAAAGCATACCAATAGGACGACATGCACTACCAAGGCTGTATGCAGTTTGTCGAACCAGCGCGCCTTTAGGTCTCTGTATTAAGGACGCTTTGGAGGGACACCAGATTATGATTGGTGTCGAGGATGTTCATGCTTAGAGAATCACGTCGAGGATGCCGATCTAATCGGCATGGTGCAGGTATGTACATCCGCACTTAGATCCATGGAGCCGGTTAGGACCGTGCATGGTGTCAGCCAACCGTTCATGTTTACTTCATCTTCAATTCCTGACGAAACACCATGCCATGTCCTGAAAAAGATTTATCAATCCAGTCGCGACCGTCTAGTTGTTACGGTGCCAGCCGACCAGATCGAAAGGTTTCAAAGATTCACGCTAGCCGCACTGGCGCGCTACACTGCTCCCGTAGCTTGGTGTGTTGATGTAGATGAGACACCGGTAAGCCGTCGGCATGAACGTCATTGTGTGGAGGCACCACCTGCAAGGTAAAGAGACGTCCTGCAGTATTGGCGATGTCGCAGAAGAGGTGCCTCAGTGATGTAGACGGACCAGAGATGGAAATGCCTCTGGTGTTGTTGATGTAGGTTGGTGTAGAGACCTAAAACCGAGACTTGTTGCTGGCCTCGCTATGTCCCATTGCTGTTTTTCCTGCAAAAGCTTTGGTTTACCTGCTTGGGCTTAAGGCATGAAGCAACCGAGAGCCAGAAAATACGCAGAAGGCAAATTGCAAGGGAAAAAAATGTGTCTTTGGGGTTGTGTTTTTAAAATGTGGGCTTTCCCTTTATACACTAGCTATATGTGTGATATCGGAGAAGGCCGCCAAAAGACTTTTCATTGGGAACCGTCGAAAGACCATGACGGTCATAATCTGTCCTTCTGTGTATGTGTGTGGAGACGCCATCTTCGGAGATGCTTCCGAGAGGCAGTAGAATGTCATACCCTAGCCCATCATGATACCGAGGAGTCCCACAGCCGGACCATGCCCCCTGCATGATGCCCCACAAACCCAGAGACTTGGGCGCGGTAGGTTGAGGCTGAATGGTTTTAGGACGATGGCTTGCGGATTTCCATGCCTTGTTGAGGGGTGGTGAACGGCTACCTCCCGCCTTCTTTCATGTGGTCCCATTGATGCTTCGGGCTATTGGACTTCTTCATATTTGGATATTTGCCCTCTTGTGAGGACGCTTTGTACAGGCCACTTGAACGGCCATGGACTTCATGAGACTTCTTGTACTTCTTTGTGATTTTCTTGGATTGCTTGAACTTCTTTGGATTCTTTGTTGTTTGGACTTCTTCGAGATTCTTCTTTGCTTGATGGGGGACCCACCTTGAGAACTTGGAAGGCAACCACTCACCTTGGTGGACTAAGGAACCCTCTGGCACTTTATCTGGAGCTTATGGTGGCGCACCCCAGGGTTGTCACGCGGCTTCGCACCCAGTCCAACTTGCGTCGGTTGGGCGGCCGTTTAATGATCTTTTTTCCTAGGGTTTTCCCCGGGGCGTGAGCCTCTGTGAGTGTGAGGCCCACCGGGAAGCATAGGGGCGCGGAGCCTCGGTACGATGAAGTGCCCAAGTAATCTTCTCCACTGCCTCCGGAAGCATACACTTGGTACGTGTCGTGATTTGCGGGTGTGTTGGTTGCTTTGTTTGCAACACCTTGTGCTGCCCTCCGACGAGTCCTAAGGCAGCCCAATCTTCAATCACCAGCATGAGGTATGTTGAGGGAAAGCCTTTTTTTTGAAAACGGGGAAATGAATATCCACGCTATGCATATTTGAATGCACCATGGATCTGAGCCGACTGAAAAGTTCCCCATCACAAGAAACGCCAAAGAAAAAAAAGGCAACGGAAGAGGCAAATTTCAACAAAAATACTTTTTGAGGAACCTTCCGTTGATTGGCGGCATAGGCCGGGATCCTTGAGAATCGACCAGCTGGTATGCACCCCCGTCGTAGACTTGCTCGATGGCGTAGGGTCCTTCCCACTTTGGCTCGAACTTCCCCTTCGTCTTGTGTGTGACAACGATAGGGCGCCTTAGCACAAGGACCAGTTCACCTTTTCGAAACACGCGATGCTTGACGAGCTTGTCGTAGGCTCTCACCATGTTCTGGCGATAAAGCTCCAAGTTCTGCAGGGCATAAAGACGCTCCTCCTCGAGGGCGTCGAGCTCCTGGAATCGCAGGTGTACCTGTTCGTCCTTGGTGAGTTCATCTTGAATGGCCACCCTTAGCGAGGGTAGCTGGACCTCCAACGGAAGTACGGCTTCACTTCCATAGACGAGGGAGTATGGAGTAGATTGAGTTTGGGTACAGACCGTGACGCGGTACGCCCATAAAGACTCGAAGAGACGGTCATGCCAGTCTCTTCTATTTCTTGTCACCGTCTTCTTGAGCATCTTGCCGAGCGTCTTGTTGAAGGCTTCGATGGCCCCGTTGGCTTGAGAGTAGTAGCCGGTGGAGTAGTTCCACTTGATCTTGTACTTCTCCATGAACCTGTACATCTTCTTGGACTTGAAGGCCTTGGCATTGTCTGAGGTGATGCGGTGTGGAATCCCAAAGCGATATATAATGTTTCGCTCTAGGAAGTTGATGACGTTGTCGCTCTTCACCTCCCGTAGCGGGACAGCTTCCGCCCATTTGGAGAAGTAGTCCGTCGCTGTAAGGATAAAACGATGTCCACTCGAGGAAGGTGGATCGATCGGGCCGATGACGTCGATTCCCCAGGCGTCGAATGGCCAGGAGGGAACAGTGGGGTGTAGGGGAACCGGCGGTTGATGCTTGAAGTCGCCGTGGATTTGGCAGCCGTGGCATGACTTGGCTACCCGAAGGCAGTCCGTCATGATACCGGGCCAATAGTACCCGGCTAAGCGTATGCAGTGGTACATCTTTGCTCCGCCTTGGTGTCCGCCGCAGACTCCGTGGTGCATTTCCTGCAAAAAAAAATCGGCCTCACCTCGGTTGACGCACCTAAGTAGGATCTCCTGCCCATGTGACCGTTTGTATAAGACACCGGCCTTATAGACGTAGGAGGGCAATCGTCTTTGGAGTTGGCGCCTCTTGACGGGGTCGTCGGGGAGGCTGCCGTGCTTGAAGTAGTCGAGGAAGGGTTGCAGCCACTCATCCTCATCCACCACGTTTGTTGTGATGGTGTTGACTTCATACTCCGGCGGGATGAGTTCCAGAACAGCGGGAAGAAGCCACCTTTCTTCGACCGTCACCTACATGGATTTATCATCTGCAAGCACCAGTGCTGCCGCCAGTTTCGCCAAGGCGTCTGCAGGCGCATTTCTTCTTCGTGGCACATGGAGAACTTCAACCTGGAGAAATTTCCCCATGAGATTCCGGGCCGCATTGTAGTACGGCACCAGTTCAGGCTTGCGTACTTCATAGATGCCGTCGACCTGCCTGACGATGAGCTGGGAATCTCCATAGGCCCGTAAAGAATGGACATCCATGGAGAGAGCCAGGAAGAGGCCGAAGATGAGTGCCTCGTACTCCGCCTCGTTGTTAGAGCACTCCTCCTTGAGAAGGGAGAAGGAGTGATACATCACCTCCCCTCGTGGAGTCTTGAACACCAGTCCTGCGCCGGCCCTTCGTCTTGGGGTTCCGTCTGAATTGGCCTCTGTACGCGAAGCACCGTCGAAGTAGAGCACCCATGGACCTTCGAGCTCGGCGACGAACACCTCCTCATCAGGAAGGTTGGTGATGAGCGGGGAGTCCTCCGGGATGGGGTGCGCTGCAAGAAAATCTGCCAATGCTTGCCCCTTGATCGCTTTCTGGGGGACAAATGTTAGGTCAAACTCCATCATGAGGAGCGCCCATTTTCCTAGTCGCCCCATCAACGCAGGCTGACTTAGTACGTACCTTATAGGGTCCGCTCTTGCAACAAGCTGGATCTGTAGCGCTAGCATGTAGTGTCTCAGCTTCTTCAAGGAGAAAATTAGCGCCAAGCATAACTTCTCTATTGGAGAGTAGTTCCGCTCAGCGCCCACCATGGTGCGGCTTAGGTAGTAGCAAGCCACCTCCTTCCCTTCATCATTGTGTTGAGCGAGTAGAGCGCCTATCGAAGCAGGCTGCGCTCTTGATGTCGTCGAAGCCTCTTTGACAAGCTTCATCCCATACAAACGGAGCTCCTTTCTTCATAAGGCTTGAGAAGGGCTGAATGCGTCCGGAGAGGTTGGAGATGAAACGACGAATGTATGCTAGCTTCCCCTGCAAGGCCCGCAACTCCTTGAGATTGCAGGGTGGTGGCATGTTGAGTATGGCCATGATCTTCTTGGGCTCGATCTCTATGCCTCGGTGGTGTACGACGAAGCCGAGGAAGAGCCCTGATTGCACGGCGAAGGCGCATTTCAGCGGGTTCATCTTGAGCTGGTGCCGACGTAGACGCTCAAAGACCACCCGCAGATCCTCCTTGTGATCTTGGCGTTCTTTGGTCTTGACCACCATATCGTCGACGTAGCATTCCACCGACTGATGGATGAGGTCTCCGAGTATGTACGTCATGGCACGTTGGTATGTTGCACCTGCATTCTTCTAGCCGAATGGCATGACGGTGTAGTAGAAGTTTCCCTTCGAGGTCCTGAACGCGGTGTCGATGGCGTCTTTTGGGTCCATCTTGATCTGATTATAGCCAGACCAACCATCCATAAAGGATAGTGTGCCATGGCCCGTGGTGGAGTCGACGACCATCTCCATGATGGGCAAGGGAAAGTCATCCTTGGGGCATGCTCGGTTTAGGTCGCGGAAGTCCTGGCAGACCCGTATCTGGCCGTTCTTCTTCTCCACGGGCACGATATTTGTGAGCCACCGGGTGTATTTGGCCTCCTTGGTGAAACCTGCAAGGATAAGTTTGTCTACCTCGGCGATGACCTGGTCTTCAAACTCTGGACGTAAGCGTCGCGGAGGTTGCTTGACCGGACGGTGATATGGGTCAATCGCCAGCTTGTGAGTGGCGACACGAGGGTCGAGGCCCGGCATCTCCTTGTAGTTCCAGGCGAAGCAATCCCTGTACTCCATCAGAAAGCATCGATAGCCTTCTCGCTCCTCTTCTGTCAGCGTGGCGCTAACAAAAGTTGGGCGTGGATCATCTTCCGTCCCAAGGTTGACTTCAATGAGCTCGTCGACGGTGGGTTGTCCACCATCTTCTAACTCTGGTGGAGCTGATGTGGACCCGAGCTCCTCCTCTACCTCCGATGGATCACCGTTGTGGTAGCTTTGTCGGTGAAGACCGCGATGTGAAGTTTCGGTGTCGTCCCCTGAAGAGACGAAAGTAGCATGGCAAGTGACTCGTGAGCCCTCCTCTTCCTCGTCGGATCCTTCGAGGTTGATGTAGCCAAGCCCGAACTTGGGACGAGCCTTGTGCTTCCTTTTGATGAGATCTTCTGCTTGCCTCCACCACTCCTCGCACACCGCGGGTGGTGGGGGTATTCTATTGTTTCGCTGAAGAGTAAAGCCGGCTTTCTCCATCAAGGGAGCCGTCTTGGGCTCAGCCTTCATAGTGGATAGCGCTTCTTCTGTATCACCGCGAGGTTGAGGGAGTTCAAATATAGAATCACAATGTTGTACCTGCGAAACTTTATAGAAAATGGTTTGGGTTTTATTAGACCCAGACAAACTTGGGATAGCCCAAACCTCCAATGGGGAAGTCATAGATATGTAAAGAGACGGGGGCTGCATGCCTTGAGCTCCCCTTGCGACTTCCTCCATTTCTTGTATTCTTCTCCTAACCACCCCTCCTTGCGCGGGGATGTGCTCGTCCTTTCGGGCGCCGCGTGCCCGCAGCGTGATGGGCGCCGGCGCATCACTGCTGCCGATAGGCACCTTTGAGTCCATCTGGGCACCTCAATGTGATTGTTGTCGGTGATGGTAACCTCGCCTTCAATAGTAACGGTGCCGATGGGGTAGGTGTCGAAGAGCCTGCCCCCAGCGAGGTTGGAGTAGAACCTCCCGCCCCCGGCGGGAAGGAGTGCTTGAATTGCCGTTGCGCTGTTGAGGAAGATCGTCTACGCCCAGCATGTTTGCGACTCCGGGAGGAAGCGCCATGTACGTCGGCCGGAGAACACGGCATGATGAGGCGCCTTGCCTCCGCTTCGGATGTGACACCTGGTTTGACTAAAACATCAACCGGTGGTGTTGTACGCCCCATCTTCTGGTCGCTATCTTCAACGGGGAAGTAGTACTTCGCATCTGCATGATGCGACTCCTGGATGGTGTAGGGGTTGGTGTTGCCGATGATGCGTTGTTGTGTGCCGTTGCCGTCGAGGAACTTCAGGCATTGGTGAAGAGTAGAAGGCACCACACGATACTTATGTATCCATGGCCTCCCCAAGAGGGCCGAGTAAGAGGTGTTCGCTTCGATGACGAAGAATCGCACCTTGAAGCTGAAAGTTGACATTTGGATCTTCACCATGATGGCGCCCAACGTCGGCTTTCCTTGGTGGTCGAAGCCGCATATCATCACGTCTGTGGACTCCAAGTCTTCTTCCGTGAACCGGCCCGCTTCAGACTCCGAAGGGGCAAGATATTTACCGCAGATCCTGGGTCAATGAGGATCCGACGAAGGTACGCAACGCCAATGTTTCCCTCCACATAGAGCGGACGATTGTGGGCGCCATCTTCTATGAGGTTGTCCTCCTCGTCGAATGTGATCTCATTCACGAACAAGGGGTTAGAGAAGAGGCGGTGTTTTGCCATGCACATCTCGTAGAGTTCCGGAGCTTGCAGCGCCTTGACAAGGGCTTCACGAAGATCCGGGACCATCATGAGTGCGTCATGCACGCTTAAAAGCGCAGGGATCCTCTTGAGGTGGGCGATGATGTTGTAGTCGACGTCGTGCAACTTCGTCTTCCCTTCACCATGACCTTCTGGTGCTTCCTCGTGCGAAGGCAGCTCCTTCTGGGCTGCCGGCTTGTCGACTCTAGCTTGCTTGGTCTTCACAGGGTCGGGTAGAACTTTTCCTCCACGTAGGTTCATGTTCACCTCTTCAACCTGCAAGTTCTTCATGGCGTCTTCAGCAAGGAACGCCTCCTGTTCTTCGGGAGTAAGCACGCCATCGGAATCGGAACTAGGCGTGTCCTTGTAGTCAAGGATGACGTTGCAGCTCACGACGTTGGATGACTGGGAAGAGGTAGCTTCCTCTTGTACTTCCTCCGTCCCATCAGTTGGCACCTTCTTCTTCGGCATGAACTGTGCCAAAGTGGGTAGAACGTGCCCCCGGCGAGGGAACGCCTCGTCTCCCTCTGATCGAGGGACAAACCTTGAAGGAGGGTGGCGTTGACTTGGGTCGAAACGCTTTAAGATTGTTGGGGGCCTGCGTGTTGATGATGTCGAGCGATGAGGTGGAGGTGGAAGGTTCCTCGAGTACGACCTTCTACGCGCCATGCTCCATGGCTCCTCCTTGCATGCGGTCGGGGTCGCACCCCTTTGAGAGATGGGCATGGGTACCGCAGCAAGGACAACGTTGGATAGCTGGCCCTCAACTTGTGAGAGCGGCACCCATGCATCTTCGTACTCCATGCCTTGGCTTGGTGTAGAGGTTGGCGTGACGCTTACCATGTTCACCGCATGATAATCGGGATTGATGGCTTCTGGGTCCAGGTTGATCCTCTTTTCATTGACGGCTCTTTGTAGCCATTCTTTGAAGGCGATGCAATCCTCGATGACATGACCCACGTACCTATGATATGGGCAAAATAGAGCATTATCCGTCATTCTCACCTGGTCGGGTCTTTGAGGTTCTGGTAGGTTCAAGGCTCGATGTTCCATCAATTGATCGAACATGTCCTTTACTAGCTCCTTGAGGAGTTCCTGCAATGATGGGCGTTGCCTTCCTCCGGCTTGATCACCTCTTGCACCCAAGAAGGGCACATTGCCTTGTGGTGTCGAGGAGAAGACCCTAGTGGCGTTCGCCTCCGCAGGTGCCTTCATCTTGCCTTCATTGTTAATTGGCTTGGATGTTGATGCAAAGCGTCTAGTGGGTTCGAATGCGCTGGCGTTCTTGTAGAGCTCCATGATCTGCGGTGACTTCTCGAACTCTAACTTCGTGGCTGCCACCGCCGAGCTTAAGGCACTAAAGGTTATTGGCTCACGCCGAGATACCTCAAGCGACCAATGTTGATGCATCCCAAGGATGCACATCTTGATGGCGTCCTCAAGGTGCATCTCCCGAGCGAGACGCACGTAGCTATTGCGGAAGCGGATGATGTACTCGTCAATGGACTCCTCTCGACGTTGTCGGACCTGCGATAGTTCAACAATAGAGAAGTCTTTCTTCATGGCGACGAAGTGCTTCTTGAAGACCTCCTTCATGCCTGCCCAACTTCCGATGGCTCCGACCGGCAAGCGGCTATACCAGTGGAAGGCGGGGCCGGTTAATGACCCTGAAAATTGGCGAAGGAGAAGGGATGAGCTATTTGCGGTGTCGCCGCACGCCGCCTCGAAGTATGCCAAGTGCTCCCTTGCGTCGCGAGTCCCATCAAATTGACGGAACTTTGGTGGGTGCCATCCAGCGGAGAATGACACCCTGTCGTGCCATGCTTCGTATGGCTTTTCTAGCTCGCTCTCCGAGGTTTGAGGGGTTTGATCGACCGTCAGCTGCTTGAACCTCTTGGTCACCATGTCTTCAATGAAGTCGTGGTATCCTTTTAACACGCTTGGTTGTGGTGCTTCATTGGAAGCACCTGCCGGGCTTGCCCACTGTCGAGCGTGTGTGTTTGGTTCTTGAAGTTGGCGCCCATCGTTGAGCTGCGTTGCTGCTACAGCGCCATCTTGAAGCTCCTTCTCCTGTGGGTCTACCACTCTGTGTGGCGAGCTTGGTGATGGAGCGCCATTGTTGGTGGTGTTGTTCGTTTTATTCATCATGAGCTCGATGAATGTGTCAAGCTTTGTCGTCAGTTGGTTAAGCGCGTTGCCTTGCTTCTTCACTTGCTCCTCCAGGGCCATCTCTCGCGCCGTTGGTGCGCTTGCTTCTGCAGATGCGGTGTCGTCCTTGTTCACATCATCTATCGCCATGTGGGCAGGTGCGGTGTGGAGATCTTCAAGTCCGTCCTCGCGATCCGACAACTCGGAAGGAGCGAGTTCGTGGTATGGCGGAGAGTGTGGAAGGTTCTGCAACGAAGATGATGAAGAGGCGTCGGAGAAGCTTTCTTCGTCATTGTGGTAATCGTCCGTGCCCTCCTCTCCGGCTGATCCATCCGTCACACTTAGAAGTGCAATGGACTTTAGTCGTGTGCTGGGTCCAGGTCGACTTGCTACCTGCCAAAGTTCATCTCGATCCTGTGGAAGTCTCGAGGTTATGTCGGTGTAGTGACGCGGTGATATATCCGGATGATATCTCGAGTCTCCATCGGAAAGTGAGCCCTTCCCGGTCATGATAGGAAGACATGGGGCAGTCGATCTTGCTCCCTCCTCTGACGTGGATGTGCCTGCCTTTGCCCCTGCATCGGCGCTCTTGAACCATGAGCGTACATGGCCAAGACGCGGTAGGAACGCCATCTTGAAGTCCGCCTTTGGGTTTGGGACGATCTCCTCATCTGAGGGATAGTCGAACTCATGAGTGACTTGGGGAGGCTTCCATTCTTCATTTTGCTCTAGCCGTGGGCGCACTGCTACAGTGCCGCACAAAGCGAGGTTCTTCTCTGAAGACACCTTCTCCTCTTCAGCCTTTTGTCGTGAGATAGCTTCCTTGTCTTGTTCTACACCTGAAAGGAAAACAAGAGAAGGTTCCGTGGAGAGCATCATGCCTTGTCCCGAGGCGGCATTGGTTGCCACCCCAAGATCCGCTCCGTTGTTGGGGGAGGACGGGGAATGAGATGCCTCGACGCCTTCCATGGGCGTAGCTGTTGATGTTGGCGCCTTCTTCTTCGCCGAAGACGCAGGTGTCGTGGTAACCTTCACCTGTTCATCGTCTTGTCGAGGAGTTGCTGAAGGAAGCGAGGGTGGAACCTCTGCACTCTTTGCTTCCGCTGGTCCTGGGGGTGTCTTGCGTGGCTTCGGTGTTAGGCGGTTGAGCAGGTAATTGTACCGCTCATGACGCTCCAACTCGGGGGAGATGCGGAAGCCGATCCTGTCATTTTCTTGCACAACCCCGCCATCGGGTCGCACACGAACTTGGGTGTACCGCAACTCCTCGAGTTCTTTGTACATAACTCGCCGGTTCCTTCGGCGTCTCTCACGCTTGCGTTGGTTCTCCGTGGCGGCCCTCGAAGGTACCTGTGGGGTGGGAAGAACTGGTGGTGCAGCACGGGTAGATGAAGTGGTCGCTTCTCTTGGTAAGTGCGCCTGAAGTTGCTCTCCCCGCCTATGAGGAGAAGAAGGTCGAAGGGGAAATGGCGCCCGTAGAGGATCCCTTGGTCGCCACACTTGCGTGGGACGAGAGTCCCGCTCCTCGTCTTGATGGCGTGACCATCGGTTCCACCGTGGGGGCATGTTAGGATGCCTCCCATAGATGGGTCGAGTTGGTGAAGGCGGACGTTGAGGCGCCAAGGTTCGACGCTCACGCTGAGGCCGATAACTCGGGACTTGGCGCGTCATCCTGCCCCCAGCTCGCGTCGGCGATGTACGTGGCGCCCCTTGATCACGAAGCTGCCGTTGGATGTTGTCCATTTGGTCCTGCAGCTGGCGAAATTCTCGCCGCAGGTCCTCGTTGCGTGGCGCAGGTGCCTCGCTCTGAAGAACGGAGAACCTATTGTCATTGGGAAGTGACCTCCCGTCCACCGTCGACGTGTGGAGGCACGTTGCCCACGTGCCCTGCCTATAGTCTTCAAGGTTGATGGAGACCGTACGACCTGAAAGAATGGGCTCTTTGCGTGAGCGCCGTTTCCAAAATTCCTTCATGATGGTTCGCCGCACCATCTCCTTGACCTTCAACGGCTCGTTCGCCCATTCATCAGGGAACAAGTTGTAGGGTGGGGTCAAGGTATTCGCGTACGTGAACACCTTGTCAGCAAGGTCCTTTGCATCGAGGGACCAATCTTCCTCCGGCACCGCGCATTGAGCGATGCGGGAGCTTATCTATTGTTGGAGGCTTTGTACCTTACGGTACTTCCTCTAGTAGTTCTGAAGCGGGTGCGGGCTATCGGACAAGCATGCGCTCGCCATTAGCCTCCGCAGGTTGTAGGACGCCGCTTCCTAGCCCTCGAGGAGCTCGACCTCAGTGCGCCCGGTTGTTGGTGCAGGCAGCGCTGGAGCTGGTGTCGGGGTAGGCGCGAGCAGTGACGCCGCACTTGTTCGCCTATTTATGGCCATGACGCGGAGGCGTTGGGATGCCTCCACATCTCCTCTAATTTCGGCCCTTGTTGACTCCTTCAACAGGGCACGGGCATCGAGCATTAGCTCGCGGCGCTGCTTCTTCGCTTTGGCGGCCGCCCGTCTTTGCGCCTTCTTGGACTACACAATTTGAAATTGTGCAGGGTCCTGCGCTTGATCCATGTACACCTTGGCGCCGACCTAGAAGAACACTGTCGGAGGCTTGTCATGCAGCACGATGTGCAGATGGATGGACGGGCGAAGACGATTCCGACGACCACAGCGAAGCAAAGATGGGAGGAGAACCAGGTCCCACTGGGCGTGCCAATTTGTTTGACACGAGAAAAACGTCCGACACGGCTCCTGCGAGTAGGGCGGAAGGGCGTGGTTTCTCTCATGCGCACCGGGGATCGGTAAAAGAAAGAGAGAGTGCGGGCGTGCCAGTGTATATTGATACACAAAGAAATAAAAGAGATGCGGGAACAGTATTTCATTAATCTTTGAGATAACAAATACAATTCCCATGTATGTGCGCTCCGTGGCCTACTAGTGCGGCCAGCCTGACTAGGGCGATTGCAGTCTCATAATTCCCGGGGCCTCGGAAGGCTCCCGGTTAATTACTCCCACGGGTTACGCCGCGAGACACCTCCGATTAAGCCGTGTGGTCGTCTTCGTCGTCTTCGCTTCACGTCCTGCATGCATGATGATGGTGAAGATGTGTGTGGGCAGCGGCAGAGCCCGTGTCCTCGTCGGTACACGCGCCGCTATAAGCGTGGCCTGTGCTGCGGCCTCGCCCGCCCTCGCCGTCGCGCCTCGTCGGTCTTGAGCGGCGATGATGAGTGTTGTTGAAGTAGCATGATGCAGTCCGGTTAGCTAGAACTTCTTGACGACTTAGCGGCATCGTCGGGGTGTGCAAGGGGTACGCCTCGCGAGAATATTGTTATCAGGAGACCGGCGTCGGTGTAAAACCAACACACGCCCATGTCGGCATGGCCGGTGTGGTCAGCGCCGTGACTAGGCCCGACGCCGAGTAAACGGCTGTCAGCGCAGCTTGGACGCCGTCCTCACGAGGTCACAATGGAGTAGAGTTGGGGTCGCCATCAAGCGGTGTCTTGAAGTGGTACGGTCCGTGAAGTAGCACCGCAGCAACCTGGACATCAGAAGCAACATGGACGTGGAGAGCATAGCAGCTCATGCACGTGTTGGCCACGCACGCGAGCCATGCATCTTTCATGTTCATGTTGGTTTTGCCATGGGAGACCAGCGCACAGCGGCGAGATGCCCAAGCGACGCCGCCTTGCTGCCGGCCGCTGTACCTGTCCTCCTGGACGCACCCTCGCTCCGCTGCTACGTGCTCAGCTGGGGCCATGGCAGCAGCGATGGCGGCCGAATACGCGTTCGCTCATGTACCTGTACGCCGACATGCACCTGTACACCTAGAGCGGCTCGTGTGCATCGGGAGTAGCCCGTGTGCGCCAGCATCGAGCCGCCTGCGTCAGCTGCTGAGTCTCATGCATGCGAGGCCGAGCTGAACCTGTACGTCGCCGTGGAGCTGCACCTGTCCACCAATCTATGCAGGGTTGTACATAGCATCATCCGTGTACGCCGAACTGATCCAGCCGTTTGTGTCGCCACTTGCTGCTGATGCTATTGTCATCGTGTACGTGCTCACATCTAGCCATATGAGGTATATGGCGACGAAAGCACGCGGCGACGAGACATGGATATAGTAGCGCAGCCGCGTCAACTCCTGCACCTGAACGCGGAGCTCCGTACGTCAAGCTCCCGGGGCTGCACCTGTACGCCAAGTACCGCTCCAGTGTGCCGCGCTGGACCTGTACGCCGCCTGCTGAGATGCACTGAACCTGCCCTCGATGAACAGCCTGACGTGCCAACCTGTACGCCGCCGTCCACCGGTTCCATCAACGGAGCTGCATGCTCATGTCCGCCGAGGGTGCTCCATGTCCGAGCTGAGCTGCACCTATACACGTCGTGAACAACCTGCATGCGGAAACCTGTACGCCGCGCCGGGTTGTTCCTGTACGCCTAGCACCGAGTCGCGTGTAGGTCTTCCGTGAGCGGAGCACCTGAACGCCGTTGCAGGTGCAGTCGCACGAGCTCCATGAAGCTCACCGCGAGGGGCTGCACACCTGCGGCGCCTTGGCATAGTTGTTTTAGCCCTGGTCCATGGTGGTATGTAGATGGCAACGGGCTGCGCGCAGGCAGCTCCGGCGCGTGTACTTCGCTGCCGTCCACGGTCGTGCAAAACGAGGACGAAGCGGCACCGGTCGGCGTGTATGCTGCATGAAGAGAGAAGAAGAGAGAGAGGCTGACTATATCAGCCATGATTCTCACCATGGGAAAACGACAGCTTCGCCTCCATGTCCTTCCCCGTCCTGCTCTTGCTCCTGGCTTGATGGATGTATGGAGATGGATGAGTTCGTCTCGGCCGTGTACGAGAGCTAGCTGGGTTTCTTCTCCCGTGCCTCTCTTCTCTGTTCTTTTTTTCTCCTCCTCTGGACGCCATCGTCTGTGTTCCTTTTATAGGCTGCAACCTGCAGGCGGCCGGATAAGAACGCGTCCAGGACTTTCGGAACGAATTTCTTAATCCTTGCTGCTTTCTTTCGTATGGAGCACGACATATCTCGCCAAACAGCCATGATGCCGTTTAAAATCTCTATCTTCTGCTTCTAGAAGCCAGGCTTTCTTCTGAATAAACTTGCCACGTATCGTGTCGAGCGGCCCTGCTGTCCGGCGCACGTATAATACGCTTCAAGCCGGTACATGCTGGGTCGATCGATTAGGTTGGGATGGAGTTGATCTCTGGCAGGTGGCTCAGATCACGTGCATGAAAGGATACATGTACCTGTGTATAAATCAAAGACACGTACTTGCATGTATAGAAGTAGTATTTGTATACATCATTTTCTTTATTTATTTTCTAGTACCATGTGACTGTATTTAAATTGATCTTTGGTACAAAACGCATCGAACAATAAGCTGCAAACTCATCTATACCAAACGCTACTGGTGATATTTTAATGTTTTATTTGCTTGTTATGTACTCCTTAATCAACTACCAATCGGAGTAAATATTTTCTGCCATACATGAAACATGGGAAATGAAAACATGGTGTCCAAATTCTAAAAACAAAATAAAAAATACAAACTATAAAAGTATGGCGACTTCCATTCTAATGTCCCTGGCTGGCACCGGTGTGGTGCTCTAATGCGAAGACGTTGAGGCCAGACATGAAAATTGATCATCTTTGGAGCAACACAAACGGCTAGAAAAAAGCACTCTGACTTATGTAGAAATGAAAATGGATCTCCTTCAGATATGGGCAATATTATTAGTCAAATGATTTTTTTGAGAGAAAATGATGGGCAAATAAGCTATTGACCTAAATAAGCACATAACTGTTAGCACCAGCAAAGATGGCATATCTCTGCCGCCGCTAGACAAAATTGCCCTGGAGCAGCAAGTCAAAGCCATGCCATAGGACAGAGGGAAAGATCCTGCTGTGTACAATACAAAGAAAACACCCCCTCTGATCCTTATTCAATGTCGCTAATTTGTACTAAATGCGACATTAATATAGATAGGAGGGAGTAGCATTTTTACTGGAATAGAGTTACGAACCAAGATGTAAAAAAAGGTAAACTGCAAAAAAAAACACACATTTAAGCTACTGTTTGCCATGCTATTGTCTACCTTTGATCATCACAAAGAATTAGCATGCGTAAAGGTCTCAGACATTGTCCATTATCTATGTTGAACTGCCACGCCTTGAAACAAAGAACATACCTACTCTATCGGTAGCAAGCCATGCATAAGATGCGGCTCACTGTCATCAATAACTGAATGGTGGGCATTTGACAGGCAAACGTCTAAGTAAATTATTTTACATTTTAGAGTTTAAATATCCTAGAATGCAACATGAAACCAATCTGATGCAATTCTGCAACAACAATAACTCCATTCTATCTCTGAAATAGTCAAAATAACAAATTTAGATGGAGCCCAAAAGATGAATAAGGCAATATCGGGTATAACTTAGATGGATTCAGTTATGCATAAGAAATGAAATAATTGATTAACATCACTGGTATGATCTATTGTTTGGCAGATGGTATGACCACTGCCAAATTTTGTATTGACCTCATTTTTTCATTAGCTATGTTGTTGGAAGCATTAGATTTTTGTTCACTAAATGGGTCATGTATAGCATCAACTATAGGAAGAATATGGTCAGAGGTCAGCGTCAGTGTCAATACCGATATAGAAATCGAAGAGGTACCTACTTCTTCTTTTGAGTCAATAGGTTGTAGCATTGCCCACATCAAACACCCACTGTTTGAATGTATCTAGGCCGTGAGAAAATAAGATAACTAAGGCTCATTAGCACAACTGAATAACCCATACCTTATATAGGCTCCGACCTTATATGTGAGAGAACAAAGTAAGTATCCTAGCAAGCACGCACATGCATTACTGTGAATCTCCGGCACCGGTGTTTTTTGAGTTCTTTTATATGCCTTTAGCTGAATGTCTAGATTTCCTCTTGCCAAACACCAAAAGGAAAGGAAACGTCAGACGACTGTGCTACCTTCTTCTCATGGCACGTCATAAGTTGATGAGTACTAACTAACTTTGTTTTCTATGCCTAGTAGCTAGTAAATAATCTCTAATTTAACATATAACATATAAGTAGATGTATAGATCGGAAAATACTACTGTATTTTGTGGCTCTAGATGTCAATCTGTATCTTCAGATCATACAATTCTTGATATTTGGTAAGTTCACAGAGTATTGTTAAAGCATTGTATCGTGTACTAACGTTTTTTTTACAATGTACCAAAAACTAAGAGAGCGCTCTGACTCTCTTGAATTCTTGCTCCCAGATCAACACAGCAACCTCGGAACACTCAGAGCTGAAACCAACATGAAACAAAAAAGGAAATTTCAGAACAAACCCTAAATCATCTGTGACTCAAGCACGGATTGCAAAAGGAAGAAGAAAGAGCAGGAACATACCAATGGAATTAAAGCAATAAATCAAACATTTAACATCAATAAGTAGGAAAGGCATGATTCAGCTAGCCAAGATGTTTCAGCGGAGTATATCACTATCATTCAGGAGCTAAAATTATGTACACTATTTAGCAAACTGAGAACCTGATGCGTCAGCAGTCTTGAAAGTAACCCAACTGTCTTCACTAAAGGCATGAAGCTGTGATTTACATAGCTTCATACTCAAATCGTCATGTGTAGAACTACAAACTAACCATCGAGTATATTAGAATCCTCCTGTCTAGAACTACAAAAAATAAAGAAAAGTCAACAGAGAGAAGCAAAGTATTATACATCACCCAGATTCCACTAACCTAAACTGAAGATTTTTCTACTTCTAAGGAACAGAGAGAACCAAACTGAACTCATAATCATGTAACCCTCGAAAAAGACTTATCCACTTTTCCTGAGCCCCAAGACCACATCAAAATCCTCACACAACTCCTCTTTAGTCCAGGCGCTCTGAAAACAAAACAACAGAAGCAAGGAGGCATCACTATAAGTGTCCATATTTTTCAAATTTGTCAAACTATACAGTGGAAATTGTTTGTGTGCAGAAATTGAAATAAAACATAACAGATTGCACAAATTAGCAGTTGAGTAGATTAAAAAACTTATTAATTCCCCTAGTATCTAATCTCTATAAATTACATAGTCGCAGGCAGATAATTAGTTCCACTCTCATCTAAGCATGGCATGTTGCTTGGATAGCAGCTGAATCGATATAAGCTTATAATAATTTCGCTGCCATCTTACGTCCATGAATTGGAGAGGTTTGTTTCATAACCATTAAGAATTGCAACGATTAATCAAGCCTAACCAAGATGAATACACAACTCTCTGAACCTATACACGAATATAGAACGAAATAGAAACTATTCGAATTGGAGAGGTTTGTTTCATAACCATTAAGAAATTGCAACGATTAATCAAGCCTAACCAAAATGAATACACAACTCTCTGAACCTATACACGAATATAGAACAAAATAGAAACTATTTGCATTAACTCGAAATACAAATCTGTATAAAGTAGAGAATGCCTTAGGAGGGGATATGTACCTCGATTCGAAATTACTCAGCATTCATATCATCCTTTCCACAAACATTGCAGATAAAGAAAAAAAGAAAGCAAGCGCTCTTGGTTGAGTTCCGTCACGCTGCAACGACCAAACAGCTATTCGGCATCCATGGTAAGCACTACACGTGCGCGTTGAAGACGATCATTCGCTTCTTGTCGGCCATCGCAGGTCGCCACCGTCCAAAATCGGCGGGCATAATCGGCCCGCACCAGATCCCCGTGTCCCTCATCAAGGGGCGCGGGAGGAGACATAGGACTGGGAAGAATAGGAGACATGGAATTCCGCCATGCACAGGAGCAGGCCGTCGAACGGGATCTTGGCCAGAGATGAATGGGACTATGAGGGGGTCGCCCAGCCGTAGCGAGGCTAGGAAGATGAACCTCCAGAGACCTCCGCAATGAAGGCGAACTGCGTGCCCACCACCTCCTTCCCGGTGAAGTACAGGTGTACGGCCAGGAGGAAGCAGAGGTGACGCCGTCAGGCTGTGCGCCCTCCGTGGCGGCCCGGACAGCCATGTCGAGCGCGAAGTTCGCGCCGGCTCTACACCTGCCGAACCAGCCTCGCTCAATGGAGGCACGGAGCAGGACGCGGGCGGGAGCGTCGTGCTGGTGAGGTCAGGCGCGCTGCGCCGGTGAAGCTCGGATAAGGAGGAGATGGGGGCGCAGAGATCCTCATGGTGGTCTTCTGCCGGTGGGGAGCTGCAGGGGTGGCTTGGGCAACGAAGAAGAGGAGAACAGGGCCAAATCTTGTGGGGGACAAATCCAGAGAAGAATAGATGGGGAGCACCGCTTTGACTCCTTGTTGGATCGTTCCTCCTTCTAGTCCACAAAATTGCTACACAGCATCGAAATGATACCCAGAAAAACCAGCAGGAATTAAACTACAAGAAGATACACGTGTTAGCAACACATTAATCCAAAAAAAATCTAAAAATTTGAGAAAAATCGAAGTTGTTCAGGTTTAGTATAGTAATATGGTTTGTCATCTATCTTTGGTTGCCTTCGGTCTGGAAGAAGAAAGAGTTTGAAGACCCCTAAGATTTATTGGTATCTTTTAGACTTTATTTTGAGAAAGTAGTATTTGTTACTGTAAAAACAAAACAAAATGGGAACATACACGGGCTATGGGCTGT
This sequence comes from Lolium multiflorum, assembly GCA_030979885.1. Taxonomy (NCBI): domain Eukaryota; kingdom Viridiplantae; phylum Streptophyta; class Magnoliopsida; order Poales; family Poaceae; genus Lolium; species Lolium multiflorum. Next base: position 420,356,433 of record CM061750.1, read on the forward strand.
TGGACTTTGAAGCCCAGCAACTTTCGTCACGTGACCTTCACGTACCTCAGGCGAGCTTCTCGTTTTCTCCACGCCGCCGCCCGCCGCGTTCCCCTGCTGCGCTGCTCTGACACAGTCACCTCCTCTGCTCGCCCTAGGCTACTACTTCGTCTCCCTAGAACCGCACCAGCAGACAACGGCAAGCATTGGCGGCAGTGCTCTTCGTCCTCGATCCGCCCTCTCCCAAATCTCACCTCCACCTCCCAGTCCAGCTCCTCACCGTGGTCTGGTCGCCCCGCTCCAAGAGCCGTCCGGGGTCACGTCCCAGCCAGCCAGCCGTCGATCCGCTAAGCTCCGGACTCGTCCCCGACCTTCGATCCGGGTCCCTGGGTCGTGGGCGGCTGCTACTTATCTACCGAGCCAACCTTCGGAATGGCAGATCAATGCAGAGTTTCCGCTGCTGCCCTTATAGCTGCATCCGAGGAATGCTCGTATGTGTTCAACTTCAAGATACAGGGGTACTCAAGAGCCAAGGAGCTATTCAAGAACGGCGAGTGCGTCGCTTCTCCCCCTTTCAGTCTTGGAGGCTACAGCTGGGTTCTGAGGTACTGCCCGAACCGCCGCCTCGCAGGTCAGGTCAGTTACACGCAGCTGGTTCTTGATTCTGATGATGCCAAGTATGTGAAGGCGCAACCCAGGTTCACGGTACTCGACAAGGATGGGGTACCAGCGAAGCAACTCAGTGGTTTCATCCAGCAAAGGATCTTCCCGTTCCGAGGTGCAAGTTTGGGCCTCCTTATGGACCAGCCGTGGTCGGGCCAATCAGAACACTTAGTGGATGACTGTTTGAGCATCAGGTGCGATCTTACTCTCATCAAAGACGTCTGCAGTGAACAAACAATGGGCGATCAGTTCGTTGTGGTTCCCCCAAGTGACTTGCATCGGCATTTCGGCAACCTCCTGGAGAGCATGGTCGGAGCAGACGTCACCTTTCATGTTGGTGGGAAGGAGTTCTTGGCTCATAGGTTCGTGCTCGCCGCGAGGTCATCTGTATTCGAGGCCGAGCTCCTCGGCGCCATGAAGGAGAATGTTGGCAGTCCGATTGTCATCCATGAGATGGAACCCGATGTGTTCAAGTTCTTGCTCCATTTCATATACACCGACTCGTTGCCCGTTCTTGAGTTTGATACCGACCAAGGTGAAGCAGTGGTGATGGCTGGCCATCTGCTTGTGGCAGCAGACAGGTACAACGTTCAGAGGCTGAAGCTGATATGCGAACACAAGTTATGCAGCCACATTGATGCCAACATGGTGGCCACCAGTTTGGCTTTAGCTGAGCAGCATAGCTGCCATGGACTCAAGGAAGCTTGTCTACAGTTCCTTTCCTCTCCCTCCAATCTGAAGGCGATGATGGAAAGTGATGGCTATGAGCATCTGAAAAGAAGTTGCCCCTCTGCCCTTAAGGACCTCATTGTTAGGCTCCTGCCGGTTGAAATGGAAGTGGCCAAGGATATTGTCATGGCAATATAGTAGTGTGGCTCATGATAACCGAATGTAAGTTAAGTATGTATCTATGCATGTTACAGCTTAGTTCTCTATGTATGGTTGCATGCGTGCCTCAGCAAAATAAGCTTGCTATCAATGTTTGTTGTTGGCACTGAAGGTTACTGTACTGTTCAGTGTGTATCAAACTCTAATAATTTCTTTTTTAGGGCTTAAATGCAATTGGGTGTCATCTGTTCTCTTGGGTCGAAAAAGAACTCCCGGCTATTTATACCTATATTGCAAGTAGAATGAGATGATTGGGTGGCGCCTATATTTTCTATTTTCTGAGAGACACGAATGCCAAAACGGGTTTTTCCTTGCTTCTGTTTTGTTATGACTCCAAGGACTTCAACTACTCACTGGTGTTCTAGTTTACCCAATGTCTTATGTTGAGATAACAATCCTCTAGTTCTTCTTCCCTTGTTTTTATATCAATACTTTTTTTGTCGTGAGGATGTTCTTCTCTAGTTAAAAGTTGTATCCTCTTACCAGCCATTGTTTGCTATTTCGTTTGGATTCATAAGCTTCTGGCAGCTCCTCATTGCAGAACACAACAAGTACATTATAATTCCTTATATATCACTTTCTTTATGTCTTTTTTTTTCATTCAGCATGACTGAACCAAGTTGGTTAATTAAGGTATTGTTATGAATTTGAATCAGTTGCTTGCCTATGCTTGGGTGTGATTCCAGGCATAGAGTTCTGAACATTATTACTGCAAGCATGCCTGGCATGCTATTGTACTGAACATGTTAGTATGAGCAAAACTTTTATGTGGAGCTTTAGAAATAGTAGCAGGTTTTGCCTAAGATTTTAGTCTGATGGCTCATATGGTCATATACAGATTATGATAAGTCTTGCCAAGAAAATTTATATGGTGGCAGTTGCAGCAGTTCACCTTTCCTGAAACGGGCCGCTGGCCTGCGATTTCTTGTTCAGAATTGGGTTTATCATGCATTTGGAAGATGACTTGCTGACACAGCATGTCCTTTTTAGTGGTTTGTATTGCAGTATCTAGCGATCAAAGCTTCTGAAGCATATCTTGTTATCTTTTTTTTGACACCTTTACCGCAGGGGAAGCCCCTACGGTGTAATTTTTATAGTATAACTTGAGCATTGTGTATTGGATCGATAAATCGGGAACAGATCGCGTATTCAGAGCACAACATGCTGGAATCCAGCACTATGTTTTTAACTCCACCTTTGGTACAATCACTGCACTAGAGCACTGTTTTTTCGCACTCGGTAAGTTGCTACTCAGAGACATATAGGTACACGACACCTTTGCTATGTCTCAGTCGACTTTGAAATTTCACAACTTTTTATCGCATTTCGAAATTTGAAACCTCCCGGTTGACTAGGGGGGCCTACAATACACGCCGTTAGCTTGTTCACAAAAAAGAGAGGAACATAAACAGTCTGCTGGTATTGCTCTCCGAAGCCCATCTAAGCCCAATACCGTGACCTGCACCTACCTCACCCTGCGCTTCTCGGTGCCGCCTCCTTCCCCTCGCTGCCCTGCTCCCACCTCTGCTCACCTGCGTGGTCTGCTCTGGTCTGATCATCCCATTCTCAGTCCAGTTCCTCACCGTGGTCTGCTCTGGTCTGATCACCTCCGTGGCGTCCGGAGCCACGTCCCAGCCAGCGATCTTGTCGCTCCAACACGTCACCGATCTTCGATCCGGGTGGGACGGGGCACCGACCCACGATTCCAGCTGCCATTGTCCATCCTACCCTACCTTCCTAGCCAGCCTCCGGAATTGCAGATCAGTACAAGGTTTCTGCTGCTATTGTAGCCGAATCCGAGAAACGATCGTTCGTGTTCAAGATACATGGATACTCAAAACTGAAGGAGTTGCTCAAGAACGGTGAGTGCGTGGCTTCTCCCCCTTTCAGCGTTGAAGGTCACGACTGGTTTCTGAGGTTTTACCCCAACGGCCACCCGGAATATCATGCTGCTTGTATATGCCTGCTTCTTGATGTTGTTGATGATAAGTCGTATGTGAATGCGGAAGCCAGTGATATTTGTGTACTTGGCGACGATGATCTACCGGCACCATCATTAGTGGGTACCCTGTTTTCTAGCGCGCACAGATCATATTTGGGTTATCATATACTCAGGGAGGAATTGGATCAGCAGTTGTGGGATATAATAGATGAAGATGATTGCTTAAGCATCAAGTGTGATCTCATTATCAAGAAGGATATTCACAGTGAAGAAACAATCGGTAATCAGTTTGTTCTTGTTCCTCCAAGTGACTTGCATCGGCATTTCGGCAACCTCCTAGAGAGCATGGTCGGAGCGGACATGACCTTCCATGTCGGTGGGGAGAAGTTCTTGGCTCATAAGTTCGTGCTCGCTGCTAGGTCGTCTGTATTCAACGCGGAGCTCCTTGGCGCCATGAAGGAGAGTGTCGGCACTCCGATTGTGATCCATGAAATGGAACCCGATGTGTTTAAGTCTTTGCTCCATTTCATATACACCGACTCACTGCCTGTTCTTGAGATGGCTTGCAATGAAGATGAAGCATGTTCTGATGTGGCCATGGCCGGCCATCTACTCGTGGCAGCCGACATGTACAATGTTTTTTTTGACGGGCCAAGGCAGGAGCTCTGCCAATTTCATTTCAGAAGAGGGAAACTGTACAATGCAGACTAGCTGCAGGGAAAAAACACAAAGAAAGGCCTAAACCTTACAAGCCAACTCAAAAAGGTTTAACTCATCTCTAGCTAAGCTACCAACTAGCGAAGGTGAAGCAACCTTGGACTCAAAAACTCGCCTATTGCGCTCTTTCCATAGGTTCCAAACAACATAAACGGCAACAGTTGCCTGAGGCCTAGACACTTTATTCTTGTGCAACTTCCATATCTCGGCCCACCAGCCAGAGAGGGAAGTAGAGGAAGTAGCCATGCCAGCGACATGCCCAAAATCTGGAGAGGAGTGCCAGACTTCTTTGGCATAAGTGCAGAACAAAGAGATATGAGCAGCATACTCCTGCACTTGATCACAAAAAGGACACATGCTCTGGTTTGGCAAACCGTGCCTATGCAACCTGTCGGCTGTCCACAGCCTCCCTTGAAGCATCAGCCAGCAGTGGAACTTAATCTTAGGTTCAGCACGAATCTTCCATGCTTGGTTGAGTTGAGGCAAAGGGATTCTCATCTTGAATTGAAGGTCATAAGCAGATTTTGTCGAGTAGCAACCACTTTCAGTGAGAGTCCAGCGAATGGTGTCAGGGCAGTCGGAGAGGCTCACTGCTTGTATTTTAAGCCAAAGGGAGAAAAACTGGTCAAGCTGCTCAGAGGTGCCCATCCTCCCGAGGCCCTTCATCCATCTGCATTCCACAAAAGCCTCTTTGACTGTTAAGTTCTTCCTTCTAGCCAGGGGGAAAAGAAGGGGCGCAATGTGTTGAGGAGCCATCCCATCAAGCCAACGGTCAGTCCAGAACTTGCACTTTTCGCCATTGCCAAGCTCAATCTGGGTGCAAGCTGAGAAAAGTTGCTTATCCACCAAGTCGCATGGCACCTCGGTGCCTCTCCATGGCCTGTCATCGTCACCCCATTGGTACCAAAGCCACCGGAGCCGCAGGGCTCTCCCAAAAGCAACAAGATCTTTAATGCCGAGGCCGCCAACATCTTTGGGGCTACAAATCCGCTTCCAGCTAACCACACATTTGCCGCCTCCATTTGCGCCCTCTTCAATATCCCAAAGAAAATTTCTTCGAATTTTGTCCATCTTTTTAACAGCCCAAGGGTTTGCCGTGAACATCGTTAAGAAGTAGGTGGAGAATGAAGACAACACAGAGTTGATCAAGGTCAACCTACCAGGCTTGGCCATCAGCCTACCCATCCAACCTTTTGCCTTGGAAGCAAGCTTATCGATCAATGGCTGCACTTCCACGCGTCTAGGTTTCCTTAAGCTGAGAGGCAAACCAAGATACTTGCACGGCAGACTACCAAGAGGGCAATTGAAATCCTGAAGCATATCCTGCATATCCAATGTTGAGAGGATATGCAGGACATGTACAATGTTGAGAGGCTGAAATTGATATGCGAACACAAGTTATGCAGCCGCATTGATGCCAACATGGTGGCGACCAGTTTGGCTTTAGCTCAGCAGCATAACTGCAATGGACTCAAGGAAGCTTGTCTACAATTCCTCTCTTCTCCTTCCAATTTGGAGGCGATGGTGTTAACTGATGGCTACGAGTATCTAAAACTCAGCTGTCCATCTGTCCTTAAGGAGCTCATTGCTAGGCTCCTGCCGGTTGAAATGAAAGCGGCCAAGGATATTGTCATGGCAATTTAGTAGTATAGCTCATAATCATCGCATATTAATTAATTTAGTATATGTGTATTTTTCAACTTAGTTCTCTATCGCTCTATGTAAGGTTGCAGCAACTGCAATCTATGTTTGGTTGCTAGCTCTGAAATTTGCTGGACTGCCCAGTGCATTGACCTCCAGTATCTTTTGTTGGAAAAATGAAGATATGATGTCTATCTATCTGTATCTAGATTGCAAGTATAATGGGATTGATTGGGTGTCGCTTGTGTTTTCTATTTGTTGAGATGCATGAGTGCCTGGTGCTGGATGCTCTGCTGTACATTATTGATATCTTCTTTTTTCAGGATGCAATCCTCTAGTTCTTCTCCCTAGTTAAAAGTTATATCCTATATCCACCATTATTTCTCTGTAAGCTTTTGGACTGCATATCCCCCGCCGCGGCCTGCCTATCCCCCGACCAAGCTCTCAACTCGCAGTACTGACCGCGGCCGGCGCTGTCCGTGGCCGGCTGGCCGCTCGACGTCCTACTCTGTCGCTCCACGTTCTCCTTGGCTGTTCCAATTAGCTCAGAAATCCTTCCAAGCAAATAATTAATTGCTTTTGTGAATACTGGTTTAATTCATGTGATACGAATTGGTCATGGATAACATAATCAAATCAACAAGATATTTCATGTGTATCACAAGACAAGAATTAATGTTCTGCTAGCATTTGTTACATGAACCAACTTTCTGATTTGTATTGTCATGAACCAATTTTTTGATTTGTATAGTCATGAACCAATGTTGCTGATTTGTATGACCGTATGACACATATTCAGGGGACATATCAAATTTTTGGGCTTTATAGACATTTTACAACTTAACACAGAAATAAGCTATAATTCTAGAAGCCCAAAAGAATAGAAGAAACTAGCTTCTATGAGCTTCTACCCACCACAGTTTCTCCTCACCGAAACCCATAAGCCGGCTTATGCATAAGCAGAAGCCCAAAAGAAGTCACCCTAAGTTCGGATGAACTCCTCATTGTAGAACACACCAAGTGCATGACATATAACTCCTATGTGTATGGTACTCTAATTTCACTTTCTAGGGCTTAAATGAATTTGGGTGACATGTGCTCCTTTGATCGAAATGAACTATCTATTTATTTTATCTATGTTGCAAGTAGAATGTGATTGATTGGGTGAAGCCTATATTTTCCATTTTCAGAGATGCATAAATGTCGAAAATGGGGTGTCTGCTTGCTCATTTTGATATGGTCTGTACTCTGACTTCAACTGCTCTATGTGGAGTTCTATTTACTTGATGTCATATGTTGGTATTGCAATCCTCTAATTCTTCCCTAGGTTTTTTTCCGAGTGGGTTCTTCCCTTGTTTTTGTTAATGCTGTTTCTTTTGGACTGCCGAGGGGTCTCCTCATTGTAACAAGACAACAAGTCCATGGTATATAATTCCTGTTTCAGACAGTCGAAGTGAAGATACCACTCTTCTTTCTTAGTCGTTTATTTTTGCCTTGTTATTAATTGAAACTCGGGCAAGTTTTGGATGGGCGTAAAGGTACTTGTACCATGGTATGAATCTCGAATCAATCGGTCGGCTTCGCTTTAGTTCCATTCCAAGCATAGGGACATGCTACTACGCTGTTTAACTGAATCTGTCTGTCACTATGAGTGCTGTTTTTCTGTCGACGTTAAGAAACCACAGTAGATGCAGCTCAAGCTTCTGATCTTGAGGCTCATATATAAACATAACCATAATATTTCTGCACGGGTTATGTTAAATCCCTACAAGAACTAAAATTAATACGGTACCAACCTTGCCAGTAAACCTTTCAGCATTCAGAGAACAAAAAGAACATGGGCTTTCATGCTGTTGGTCTCGGAAGCCCACCTAAGCCCAACAATGTTCGTCACATGACCTACCTCCCCTACTTTGCTGCTGCCCTGCTCCCACAAGCCTGCTGCTCCGACGGCAAACGGAGGCGGCGGTCCTCTTCCTCCTCGATCTGCACCCTTCCGCATTTCACCTCCACCTCCAAGTCCAACTCCTCACCGCGTCCGGGGGCGGGGTCACGTCCCAGCCGGCCAGGCTTCTATTCGCTTCCCTTTGTACTCGTTCCTGATCCCAGCTGCCATTATCCATCCTACCCTAGCTAGCTACCGAGCCAACCTCGGGAATGGCAGATCAGCGCAAGGTTTCCACTGCCATTGTTGCTGAATACGAGGAAAGGTCCTTCGTGTTCAAGGTACATGGGTACTCAAGAGCCAAGGAGCTGTTCAAGAACGGCGAGTGCGTGGCTGCTCCCCCTTTCAGCGTCCGAGGCGACAACTGGGTTCTCAAGTGTTACCCCAACGGCCGCTCCGCACTTAGTGCTGCTTGCATATTCCTGCTTCTTCACTCTGCTGATGTCAAGGATGTGAATGCGGAAGCTAGATCTATTCGTGTACTTGGCAAGGATGGTCTACCGGTACCGGCGACACAATTCATGGGTAATACCTCTGTACCGGCCTTAACAGCTGATCTGGAGTTTCTTCTTGGATGGATGTCCCGACCCAAAAACTCATTTTTTGGTTACCATATCGATCGGGTGAAATTGGAGCAATCAGGGTGTATAATAGATGACTGCTTAAGCATCAGGTGTGACCTCACTGTCAAGAAGGATATCCACAGCGAAGAAGCATCTGGTAATCAGTTTGTTGTGGTCCCTCCGACCGACCTGCATCAGCATTACCGAGACCTCCTAGACAGCATGGATGGAGCGGACGTGACCTTTCATGTCCGCGGGGAGAAGTTCTTGGCTCATAGGATCGTGCTCGCTGCTAGGTCATCCGTATTCAAGGCGGAGCTCCTCGGCACCATGAAGGAGAAAACCGACCGTCCTATTGAAATCGGCGACATGGAACCTGATGTGTTCAAGTCCTTGCTTCACTTCATATACACCGATTCGCTGCCTGTTCTTGGGTTGGCAAGTAACCAAGGTGAAGCACGTCGAGATGTGGTGATGGCTGGCCATCTGCTCGTGGCAGCGGACAGGTACAACATCGGCAGGCTTAAATTGATGTGTGAGCACAAGTTATGTAGCCATATTGATGCCAACATGGTGGCGACCAGTTTGGCCTTAGCTGAGCAACATAACTGCAGTGGACTCAAGGAAGCTTGTTTACAGTTCCTTACTTCTCCTTCCAATTTGGAGGCGATGAAGGCAAGTGACGGCTATGAGCATCTGAAAATCAGTTGCCCGTCTGCCCTTAAGGAGCTCATTGCTAGGCTCCTGCCGGTTGAAATGACAACAGCCAAGGAAATTATCATGGAGATTTAGTAGTGTGGCTCATAATGACCAAATCTGAATTAATTAGACATGTTTCAGCTTAGTTCTTATGTATGCTTACATGTGTCCTCGGCTATCTATGTCTGTTGTGAGTTCGTTGGGTTGCAGAGTGTGAATCGAATTCTAACTTCGGCTTAAGTGAAATCGGGCATCATGTTGTCTCCTTTGATTGAAAAACTCCTATCTATTTATACCTATATTACAACTAGAACGAGATTGATTGGGTGACAACTTTTATATTTGCTGGGATGCATGAATGTCAAAATTGCTTTCTGTTTGCTTCAGTTTTTGTTACTGTATATCCGTATTGGGCTTCAACTACTCCATGTGGTATTTTATTTTACCTGATTCTTATGTTGAGATTGCAGTCCCCTAGTTTTTATTCCCTTTGTTTTTTAAAGGGACTTCCTCTTCCCTAGTTAAAAGTTGTATCCCTGAATCAGGCATTGTTTATGCTGCTTCTTTTGGACTGTATAAGCTCAAGGGAGCTCCTCATTGTAGAAGATAGCAAGATGTCGCATTCTGATTTTTGTTCCTTTTTTTCCTTCTTCATTGTGTTGGCCAAGTTTTTGATGGGCTGTAATAATCTTGCTTGGTCCATGAAGGTATTGGTAATTTCGTATCAATTGACTGCCTTCGTTTGGGTGTGATCCCGTGCATGGAGTTTTCAATTTTTTTGCTGCAAGCGTCTTTCCTAGACATGCATGCTGGAATGCCATCGAACTGAATCTGTAAGTATGACTGCAATTTGAACTTTATAAATCATAGCGGTTGCAGCTCAAGATTTTCATCCACGGGCTCATATTTTTATGTACTGATTATGATAATTCCTGTCAAGAGAAGTTACATGGAGCCAACTGTAGCAGTATACATTTGATGAAGCAGGCTTACGATGTCTTGTTCAGAGTTAGGTTAATCGGGCCATTTGGATGTCAAGGACACGCAAGATAGCTCTGCTTGTCAATAAAAGTATTCGTATGAATTTGCCTGCTTTTGCTTGGGTCTGTTTCCAAGCATACTTTTCAAGATGCTATCGAATTGGATCTGTTAGTACAAGTCGTACTGTACTTTCTGTGGGACTTTAAACGTCATACTAGGTGCTACTGAAGCTTTTAATCTCGGGGCTTATATTATTATGTACTGATAATGATAGGTCATTACAAAAAAGTTACAACTACAGCAGTAAACCTTTCATGAATCCGGCTTACAAAGGCTTGTCCGAGTTAGAGAGGCTATTTCTATTTCACGGCCTGCTAGAGAACAGAACTACGGAACACTGCAGTCGTGAAATTTCTAGTGGCTCCTATACACCGACCATGTTGGTGTCTATCAAGCACCGCATACTTCTGGTCGGGTATTGGTCTAGCCCATTTTCTTCTTCTTTCAGTTTTTGTTTTTACTTTCTTTTTGATTGTTTTTCTGTTTTTTTTCCTTTTGTTTTTGTTTTTGTTTTATTTGTTTAAATTTAAAATTTTAAAATTTTAAAATATTTCAGATTTTTAAAAGTTCAAATTTGGGAAATTATACAAAACTTTCAAATTTTTAAATTTTAAAATTGTACGTATTCGAATAATATTCATATTCAAAAAAATATTAATTTTGAAAAAGAACTTAAAATAGAAAAACCAAAAATGTTCAATTTCGAAAAATGTTTAAGTTTAGAAAGTACTTATGATAAAAAAAAAATCGAATTAAGTACTTATGATAAAAAATCGAATCCTACATATGTGAGAACTAGGGTTACCTTGCATGCAGGCGGAATGATCAATATGAACAAGAGCCTGTCGGATGCAACCATGGATGGCGAGGGCGTCGATGATGAAAGTGGTGGCCTCCTCTCCGAGAAAGAGTAAAGATCTCATAGCATCATATCATAGAATAAAGATCCACCATATAGGTATTACAAAAATGACCATAATCATGTTGGTAGCTCATATGGTACTAAGATCTATAAAGAATATGGGAGAAATAGATCAAACTACTGCCACAAACCCATAGTCCAGATGTGGCCCCCCTTGATCATGGTGATGATGATGAAGACGTTGGAGAAGGTGGAGATCCCTTCGGTGGCGGCTTCGGCGGAGTTTCCCCAGCCAATCTTCGCTGTTGCAGCCTCTGTTTTCATGTTTCGGTGTTTATGCGGCGCTCCCTTCCCGAGAACCATTGGGGGCATCTGTATAGTGGTTTTTAGGTCAAAATACGTCGGTGGGAGAAAAGATCAAGCGATTTGGATGATCGATGACCAAAATAGGTTGGGTGGCGCGCCCTACTTGCCTGGGTGCGCCACCTGTGCTCTTTTAGGCCTCGGGCCTCTCCAGGTGTTCTTCCAGGGCCAAGGTTACTTCCCCCGATGCAAAAACGACCCTCCAAAAATGATAGCTCAATTTGACTCCGTATAGGTCTCTGAATCATTGGTAAATCCCCATAAATCAATATAAACATGGTATTATCATCATATATGTTGTAAATATGTGGGAATTCATTCTAATAAAGGACAAATTTCATGTATGCATTTCACATGCATCATGTACTCATCAAGCCAAATGATGCATTAGGCTAGATTATGAAAATAGCAAATGTCAACCCTAATTCCCAAATTGGAGGAAAAACCAAAAATTGAGGAAAATTAAACGAAATTGGGAGAGGGGAAACTCGGATCTCACCTTCCCCACCTCTAGTTTGCTCTCGCATTTCACAAATTCACACCCGAGATTGCCATTCTTGTCGATCGAGGTGACCAGCCTCTTCAGGGGCGCCGTCCGTGGGCAATCATGGCACCTTGCCATCGGCACTGGACCATATCGCGGCCATGGACAGTGGGAGGCGTAGAGCTTGACATCTACCATCGACATTGCCACGCTTCGAGGTCCACAGGAGAAGAAGGGACCGGAGGATGCATGGGAGGATCCAACGGTGGATAAGAAGTGGGCCCCGCGTGGTGATGTGGACAAAATATGGCTCATGTGCTGACGTGAATAAGTTGTGGGTCCCTCCATGCTCGCATTATTCCAGTTGCTAACCTATTTCCCGAGTTTAAGCCCTACCATCGCATATAAGGGATTTGAGTCATGATAATCCTCGCACATGAGCTATTTCAGCCAACAACGTAGCGTTTTCTCCAATTTGCCTCAACGACGTCACATATGAGCTATTTACCCTCAAAGAAGTGGAGTCTTCGCGAGGACTGTGGGCATGTCGGCTACGTCTAGACAATCGGTGGCAGCAGCGACTTTATCCAGGTATCCATGGAATGGCGTGGAGCGACGGGAGTCGACGCTCGGAGTGGATAGCGCCGACGAGTTTCGCGGTGTGCGTACGAGTCAAGGCACTCCGCGTCGGAGAGCGTGTGCGGTGGTTCGGCGCGGGGCGTGAGCAACATGTTTCTCGCCTCGGCGGCTACCCAGGCAGTGTAGACAGTAGTCGGAGGCGACGAAGGCGGCACACTGCGGGTCATCGGCTTCACATGAGAGCGGGAGGCACTTTTTGATCTCCCCTAGTGGCAAAGTAGTACTTTTTCTCAATTTCCTCTTCTTCATTCAGTCAACCAAAAGGATCGGGTCTCTTTTCAATAGACAGCTAGCTTGGTTATTGATCCTAAACTTACTTCGGAATAGGTAGGTTCGAGAGCTTCTATTTCCATTTCTCCAAATTGGAGGAAGTTAGCCGCTTGTGTCTTGACTCGACATTAGTACTTGCTTGAACCGTGGCCTCGTTACTATGTGGTGGATCCCTATGAACTCTAGGATTTTCTTATTTACCTTCTTTCCCCTGTTTTCGTTTTAGGTTGGCGTGAACCTGAGAGTCCAACAAAAGATAAGGGTGCCGTAAGATCAATAGGCTGCAATTAAGAACCTAATTTTTAAGGCTGTGTGCATTGATCGATGCAGAGACCGGGTACGTACCCCCATTTCGAAAAAAAGAACATGCTTTTTTTTTGACAAAGAAAGAAAGAACATGATTTGATTTGGTTTTGTTTCCAGGTTGGGCGGGGTTTGTGCTAGCGGCGGTTCTCCGGGGCTACATTTGGCGTGTCCCATCATACATCATTGAAGAAACCTTGGGCGTTAGATTTCTATGCCTGTACGGTCAAGATCGCTGGGATCTGACACTCTGGTTCTTTTAGTAGTAGTTATGTTTCCCTACGTACGTACTCACAAGTTGGATTTTGCTGCACAATAGGATGGAACCATGACGCAGCATCCTGGTTCATCGCTTGGTCGTGTCTTATTCGCAACTCATGTCCCATATTCCCATATGGATATATGTACACTGATAATACGATTGTCAACGAACAACAGCCAATAGCTGGCCTAACACGCCAAGGTTTGATGCAGCAGTCAGACCCTACATTATAATACTCAAGTTGCTTGCTAGTTTAAGCCATATTTTTGTGTATGCTAGTATATACAACGGGCAATACATGCATATCAGTGGCCAGCAGTTGTTTAAGCATTTGTTTATGGAAAGACACAGTGGACAACTTGTTAGAGTTGACTGAGTATAATAGAGACTTGGCATAGGATAGCAAGTCCTTGATAAACTTGCGTGCTCGATCTAGGGCTGACCTTGGGCTCGATCTGGGCCAGAATAGGTTGGCCCGTTCCATCTGTTTGCCGGAAGCCGGCCGGCCGTGAGGGGGCTGCAAATAATGGTGGTTATCCTAAGATTCTAACCCACGTCAAGATAAAGATCTGTTAGTTGCTAGTCCCGATTGATCTGGCTCGAGTGTCGTGTTTCGAAAGGATCCGTCAGTGAATTTATTGGGCGATTCATGCCTGGAGATTGCGTATCGAGTGTGATTCGATGGTGCGCAACCTTGTTTTTCTTTGGCCGTTTGGTTTCAGAGGGAGCCATGCGAAGCTCTGCTGGCTCTTACTATCATGGAGCACGCTTTCTCGTTCCGCGGAGAAGTTAGCCGGTGGGGAATATCATTGAGGTTGAGATCTGAGGACTAGCTATAGAGATTTCAGTCTCTGTGGCAACGAGAAATTGGCTAGGTGATTTGTATCCTGGAGCAGCGGCATCGTAAGTGGGGCTGTCAACAGGGGAAGTTTAATTAAGGTTAGACCAATCTAAGGTCTAACCTTAATTGGTTGTGTCTGGCAATGATCTTGTTGAAGACTTTATTTCTTTCTCCAAGTGAAAACCTAAGATCTTTGATCCTGTTTGGCGTCGCTTTTGGAGGAGCTGGACTTCTGGTGCTCTCTTGGTGGTGTTAGTACTACGATTCGAGAAATAGATCAGACTTTTCTTTTATTGCAATTCTTCTTTGTTTTTTTGCTATGTGCATTCGTAATACCGCTAGAGAATTGCGTTGTTGTAGATGCTAGATTTTTTTTTTCAAGGTGGACAGGGGGGAACCCCACCGTTTGTTATATTACCCGAAAAGGCCAACAAGCCGGTCTATACAAGGTAGAGAAACATGGGGGGGGAAAAGCTGAATACTCGATCTGAGAGGCGGAAGAGAGCGAGGTCATCGCAACCCGCCTAAGAGTCGAGCTCGGAGAGTACAACACCCCGTTGAAGACGAGGTCGTTGCGGGACTTCCAAATATACCACATGATCGCTGCAACACCAATCCTCAAAACATCCGCCGGGAAGGGGGAGGGCGCAGGCATGTCCCAAAAGGAGAACCCCCCGTTCGGGGTTGGGACATCCAGACGGGTCCAAATCACCGCAACACGGTGACAATCGAAGAACAAGTGTCTCCCCGTCTCGGGAGAGGTGCAGGCAGTGCACATGTTGGTTGTGCCTGGCAATGATCTTGTTGAAGACTTTATTTCTTTCTCCAAGTGAAAACCTAAGATCTTTGATCCTGTTTGGCGTCGCTTTTGGAGGAGCTGGACTTCTGGTGCTCTCTTGGTGGTGTTAGTACTGCGATTCGAGAAATAGATCACTGTAGCAGGACTTTTCTTTTATTGCAATTCTTCTTTGTTTTTTTGCTATGTGCATTCGTAATACCGCTAGAGAATTGCGTTGTTGCAGATGCTAGATTTTTTTTTCAAGGTGGACAGGGGGGAACCCCACCGTTTGTTATATTACCCGAAAAGGCCAACAAGCCGGTCTATACAAGGTAGAGAAACATGGGGGGGGGGGGGGAGGTCAAAGAGAGCGAGGTCATCGCACACCCGCCTAAGAGTCGAGCTCGGAGAGTACAACACCCCGTTGAAGACGAGGTCGTTGCGGGACTTCCAAATATACCACAGGATCGCTGCAACACCAATCCTCAAAACATCCGCCGGGAAGGGGGAGGGCGCAGGCATGTCCCAGAAGGAGAACCCCCCGTTCGGGGTTGGGACATCCAGACGGGTCCAAATCACCGCAACACGGTGACAATCGAAGAACAAGTGTATCCCCGTCTCGGGAGAGGTGCAGGCAGTGCACATGTCGGAGGGTGCACAACTCTTCCGAAAGAGGTTTGCCCAAGCGGTCAATATCCGCCAGGTATGCAAAAATCATGATCTTCGAAGCGATCCGGAGGCCCCAGGAGATACATGCCGACGCGTCGAGGGGGCGTGCTGGCGCGAGAGCCCTTTAGGCTTCCCGCGAGCAGAACCAGGGTGTCGAGGAAGAGTCGATGGCGCGCAGGTCCCAACCAGCACGAAGCTAGCGTAGAGTCGTCGATGATGCAGCGGACCAACCACAGCTCATCCTCCGCGGTCGAGGTCAGGCGGGGCTGGAGGTCCAGTCCCGTCTCCACCACCATCGCGACGGTAGCGTGCCGCCGTGTACTGTGGGAGAAGAGCGCGGGGAAGCGTGTCACGAGCGGCTCACCGAGGAGCCACTTGTCCAGCCAGAAGGACGTAGAGCACCCATCCACAACGGTCACCTTGGTGATGGACCCCGGTAGAACTGGAGGCACTCGTCAACAATCTTCTCCAGGAAAGAGGGGAAGGCGGAGGTTTCCCCGAGATCACGACCTGTATGAGAGAAAAAAGACCTGCCGTCTTAATCCGTTCTTTGTCGCGTGTTCATGATGCATGCCACGGAGTTCTAGATAACCTACACCGGATGAAGGCTAGACACAGCCTTTCAGTATTGATATAGCTTACCTCACGATCGACAGTGAAGCATACTTTTTTTTTTTTTTTTTGAGGGTAAGAGAGCCTTATATTAACGATGTAACATACGATTCATGTCCTGTGTTACAAAGTCCTGAATCACATCAGGAAGGTGGTCTCTCCAGATGCAGCTGCCAGCCGATCTGGCCGTTCTAGCCAGGGCATCAGCCACCCTGTTGTTCTCTCTTCTCGTGTGCAAGATTTGGTGATCATCCAGATCCTTCAGTAATGATTTGGCTTCATCATATGTTGCCCAGAGCTTCGATCTGTCGATGTGGGTGGCTCGAAGTGCTGTAACCGCCCTTGCACAGTCCAGCTCCAGAATGATCCTGGTGTAGCCCATGTCCTTCATCAATTTGATCCCACGCAGAGCAGCTTTGGCTTCAGCCTCTTCCGCGTCGTCACAGCTGACCATAGGGGAGCAAGCAGCAAACAGGACAACGCCCCGGTGGTCTCTCACAATAGCTCCAGCGCCACTGGGTTGGCCAATTCCGATGAAAGAGGCATCCGTATTTAGTTTGAGCCAGTCTACAGGAGGGGCCGACCAAGCAGCAGTCTTGCGAGTTTGCGAAGACTGAGTGTTGGCTTGGAGGTAGTCGGGATGTAGTATCTTACCATTTCCCTCACATGGTTCATGAGGCTGGTTGTAGGAGAGCAGGAAGGACACCGAAGTGGCGATCGATTCCTTCCCCTGCTCATGGACAATGTCATTTCGCAGATGCCAAGATCTCCAGAACAGCAGTAAAATTCTAGCTTTTGTGATAGCGTCGACCTGGTTCAACAGTAACAACAGCCAATCCTTCCCCGATTTCATGAAGTGATGTTCTTTCGGGAGCTTCCAGTGCGCACGCATGGCATGGCGCAGGCCAACGGCTTTTGTACATTTGGCAGCGGCGTGGTAGGCATCCTCTTCAGCCACGCCACAGATGGAGCAGCGGCTGCAGACCTCCAGGTTCCTTTTGAATTTGTTGTTCTTAGTGGCAAGGGTGTCGGTGGCTAGTCTCCACCCAAAGACACGCACCTTAGGCGGCACCTCGGCCTTCCACACACAATTCCATAAAGATCGATCGCCATCCGTGTTGGTGCTGCTGCTAGTACAATCTCGTAGCTGATGTTTGAGACTATAGGCGAGACGGTAAGCACTCTTGACAGAGAACAACCCGTTCGTCTCGTAGTGCCAAGCAACACGGTCAGCTTGTTCCTGCTGCGGGAGCTGTATACACTTATATAAATTCAAATATTTATATGGGAAATTTATTTTCGCTCATAGGAGCATATGAATTGATTGTGTGAAAATACATTTTGAAGTGTCAAAAAAATTTAAAATAAATTTTTGCATGTACATCTAGACATTTTATGTTTGTACACAAATTTTTGGAAAATTTATTTTTTTCTGTGTCTTCTGTAAAAAAAGATAATTTTTGATTCTACAACAAGACTACGTACATGATTTTTGTTTTTGTCGTTTTGTACATGCCACATAAAATATTGTTTTTTACGAAAATTTGTCTACAAACATAAAATATCACAATGTACACCATAAATTTTAGGTCAGAGTTTTTTAATATTTTTATGTATGTATCCGATTCACAAATATGCTAGGGCAACGACATTGGCGAGCTTCACACTAGGGTGCATTTGGTAGCCTGAGCTTCTCTTGGCTCGCATGAGGGGCACAATTTTTGGCTCGTTCGGTTTCCTAGGTTCATCCACGTTGTCGTACCGCATGGTTCTTAAATCACCTTCGGGTCAGGCCTAGAGGAACGTCCGGTTCAGCAGTTTCCAGTGACCCTTGTCTCCGCACAAATCGACAGTGCCGCATTCCAGCAGAGCCACCAAGGGAAGATGGCGCGAGCTTGCGCGAAACGGTGAAATCTCAGCGGGACAAATTCAGTCACCGCACTCCAAAGTTTCGCCATCGTATATAGGGGAGGCTCTCTCACCGCCAAATCTAAATCCCCCATTTCCCCCCATTTCGAGCTCATCCATCCTTCCCGATCTAGCGACAAGGCCGGCTCTTTCTCATCCTCACGGTCGGCGAGGCTGGCGGAGGCTATTGGCCGCGGCATGTCGTCTTCTTCCTCTGCGTTGATGACTTCGGTTGTTGTAAGGTTCAGCAAACCCTAGCCTTAGATCTAAATATTTTGGGTACACAGGGGAATCTGATAGAATCCATTGTAGGTCATTCTTTTGTTGCCGGTCGAAGTTGGATCTGGCTCTACCATGTGACGGTTGTTGAGGTAGCATCTGACTCTACCACGTGGACGGTTGTCGCTGTTGCATCTGACTCTTCCACGGGAACAGTTGTGTTGCCTACTTCTTCGTCAGGGTCTCCTGCTTTCCCCTACCTCGGTGATGTGTGTGGCTCCTCTGATTGTAAGGCCGCTCTTTCTGGTAGTTCATTGATGTGGTAATGCTATTTTATTGATGTGCTAATGCTCAGGATGTGAATGTTGTAGTGGTAGTTCATTGATGTGCTAGTTTATTGATGTGCTAATTCTTAAGGATGTGGATGTGGTAGTGGTAGTTCATTGATGTGCTAACGCTTAGCTACGTTCTTCTTGGTCTTTGTTATGTAGGCGATCATACCATTGGGCTCCTTGATCTTTCTTCTTCAACTGTGAATGCTCATTGTTGTATGTTTGCAAACAGAAGTGCCATGGTTTGGCAACCTAAGATTTCAAAGTTTGTGCTGAACCGCTTGGTTGAGCTCGTCCGTAGCGGCGTCTGTTTTAACCTGGGATTTAAAGAGACCTAGATGAAGCAGGTAGCTGCTGATGTTCTTGCATTCACTAGCATACATGTGAGCACTCTTCAGATCTACAACCACATCAGAAAGTAGAGGACCAAGTGGAGCATCATAAGTAAGATCAAATCTGATCACACTCTCGAGTGGAGCGAAGATGGTTGTTGCTTCTATGCTGCTGATGAAGAGATGATGCATGAGTACATTAAGGTAGTAAGCTTCATTGAGTTCCTTCATAGATCTGAAAGTATGTCATTGTCATCTGCACTAACACTTGGTCCTTTTGGATTGAAACGGTACCCCGATCAGGACCCCGATCAGGAACTGTGCTCAGATGAAGATGATCTTCACGCCCGGTTTGTCTCTAAGGCGCAGAAACTCCAACCTAACTTGCTGGTCAGGGCCATTGCTGACAAGGAAGAAGAGTACGCCGAGTACCGTCAGTTGCAGCCATCAGAGAGGAGGACCTCGCTACGCAAGCAGTTTTCTGCTTAGTGCTTATGCTTCCTTCATCATGATCTGCTGATTTTGGGAGGTGCTCTCGTATCCCTCCATTAGCTAGGAGTTGAACTTGTTCGAGGTGGTATATACTAACCCCTCGTGTGATGAACCTGTAATGCATGCTTTGCTCGTGATGCATCGCCCAGTAGGGTAACTACTTGCTGTGTATTACCATCAACTTCTACTACTACTACTACTACTACTACTACTACTACTACTACTACTACTACTACATGTGTGGGGTTACCACAACACTCTTATGTGTGCAACCAAACAAGGTGTGCGCTGCACAACTAGGGCAGAAAGACGTCTGTGCAGGCACCCAAAGAATGGGGGCTGGCTTCCCTCTCTTGTGCATAAAATGGCAGACGGGCAACGAAACGACACGCCTTTTATGGTCCATGACCCGTTTGCAACGCGCAGGCACTCCCTTCTCACTGCGCCAGTGAGCTCCAAATCGAGCCGAGGCTACCAAACACGCCCTAGAATATCTTCAATTGACGTTGGATAGATCTACGATTTAGTTAAATTTCATTCAATTGTTTTATATATCCTAAGAACTTAACAGTTATCAGCCATAAAATCTAAGGTTTGACACATCAACTCAACTGACTCTTTACAGTTGATACTTCTAATAAAGAATCAACGGCTTGGTTAAAGTAAACCTGCAACATGTTATGTTATTGGTCTATGTATGTTATATTGGCGACTGGAAATCTTTCATGTACGTAACCGTCACAGAAAGTCCTGAAACTGATTGGGGCGAGACTGGTGTTGCCCGTTACGAGAAACTCAATGACGCTCTCTCATACGCCTCCTTGCTCATAATAACTCCAATCGACGGGTATGACCATTTGATGCATGTAAAATACATATATGAATTTTGTAGTTTGTTAACACATTTCCATATATTTGCAACATAGATAATCTCCTTTATTTTGATTTTTAGGGATTTACCAATAAGCCCCTTTATTTTGGTTATAACTCTGCAGGAAAAAATCTTATTATGTATATTTTTAGTTTTGAGGGATATTAAAAAGTTAATGGAGTTAGAACTTTGGGGATGTCAATATTTCATCAAGAAAAGCATCTGGAGCACTTGGACATCAATAGATGGGACACGAAGGCCAAAAGAGGCCATGCGGTGGGCCCAGTAAGGTGAACCCTACCTATTTTCCTCCTCGACCATCCGATTCGCTTGATTCTTTCGCCCACGGACTCCATCTGACCTAAAAACTCCTATATAAAGGACCCCCAGGCTTCCTTGAAGAGAACACTGCAGAAATACCAAGACACCAAAACAGAGTCAGAACCAGCAAAGATTTGAGGGGGAAACTCCGCCGGAGCCGCCGCCATAGGGATCTCCACCTTCTCCAACGTCTTCACCACTATCATCGTGATGAAGAGGGAGTAGTCCAACTTTGGACTATGGGTTTGTGGCAGTAGTTTGATCTATTTATCTCTTGTTCTTCATAGATCTAGTACCATATGATACGCCCAACATGATTATGGTCATATATGTAATTTCTATAAGATTCTTAAGTCTATACTCTAGTAACATATTTGAGATTCAAACATCATATCAAAATACTTAAGTCTATACTCTGTTGATTCTTAATTCAAGATTGCTTGGAGTTTTCCGTTTCTTGAAGAGTATAAGAGAGATGTGTTGCATCATCTCTATGTGAGGACGTGATGCCCGCCAAAAATACATTTACCTTTAGCAAATCCAATCCAAAATCCAAAAAGAATTTTACTTTATTGTTTTACTTTTATTGCCTAGTATAGATTGCTTTACTTTTATTTACTCTATAATTTTCATTTTACTTATACGAAACCTTGTGCTTGACAACCACACGGTGGAGTTGGGGATACAAGGCAATTTATTTTATTTTGTAGGTTGCTTGAAGAGGATAAGGGGAGTAATTCTTCGCCAATGCCCCGAGAGTTTGATATAACCCTCGAGTCACCCTTGTGGGGAAAAGATTCTTGCTACAACACTCTGCACTTGGCGTCCCAACGAGTTGGTAAACACAAAGTTATTGCCATCACCACTTCATCCACGGTTCCGGTGGAACGTTAACCGCTTTCGGTCTACGAGCGCACATGACCGAAACCTTCACCGTTACTGCATTTTTTCTAGATAGATTTGCGCAATGGGGATGTGTTAGTTAGATTTTTTTTTTGCTTTCTACTACGGAACCCTACAGAAAAGATACTCCGAGGAACATGGTTCCCTCATGATCTATGGGGGACCTACAGGTACCCCACTAGGAAAATTCGTAAGGCAACAAAGAGTACAATCTTCACCATTAGTCCAGCATTGCCCAAATACCTATCACTTTTGACCATCAATATCATCCCGATCAAGTCCTGAATCTAGGAAACAACGCGTGGGTGCTGGCGCCCCTGATCTGAAATCCATCTCACACTGATGCTCATGGACGGTGGGGCTGGGCTGAACCTGTTATACATGAAGTCCTTGGATCACATGTGTCGTTGCCTATTTGACGGTACCTCGGAGGAGGGATCCTCACAAGGGGGAGAAGAAGTAGGGGCCATAGGGCGGAGAGTCCTCGGGACGGTGGTACGCAATTTACCCAGCTTCGGAACACCTGCTCGGAGACATGGCCTACTGCTGCTTGTCTGGAATTATCTGGGCGCTCTCGCGTTGTTACAATGAGTTGTGGTTGTGCCTCTAGGGCTCCCGGGATCCAGCTTATAAAGGCACACAGATCTAGGGTTTACATGGAGAGTCCTAGCCGGAATACAAGTTGCCTAACTACGGAATATTACATTGCCGTGCACGTCAAGGATCCGCCTTCCATCTACGCCGTACTGGATCCGGATACTTTATGGGCCTCCATGGATCTGGCCTCCTTCGTAGGTCGGCTGAGATCCGGCTCCTTGCTCTTGGGCTGGACTTCATCCTTCATGATCTACAGCAACCGGGCCGCCCGATGGGCCACATGCCACCATCACTGCCTGTGGGCCACCCGGGCTTGCCGGATCTAGGCCATGTCGTTGATATATCCATAAAGTATACCCACAACAACATGGGCATCCCCGCTTCAAGATTTGCACCGATAGAGACACCCCCCATTCTATGGGGTCATCCCGGGGCTCAAGTATTCCCCATGGGTCAGATCACCCTATCGGTCACCTTTGGAACCCGAAGCAACTTCCGGACGGAGAGGCTCACCTTCGAAATGGTCAGTTTTGAGGGAACCCACCTTCGAAGTGGCCACCTTTGAAATGGCTATTTTAGGGCAACCGAATATCGTCCAATTCATGGAGGTACCTAACCATACATACCTCAAACCGAAGATCCTAGGTCTTGAGGGCATCATCACAGTCAAGGGGAGCATCAAGACGGGCTACCTGGCGAACGAGAACATATCGATCTTGTGGATGCGCTTTGCACCTCCGTCGAGCTTGCTTCCACCATGCGGAGGGTGGTAGAGGACCTCCTCTTACAAGATCTCCTTCCACAAGATAAGAATCCTACGCTCCACCCGGCCTTCAAGCCAGCAGGTGAAAAGAAGGAGATAACACTGGACACTAGCACACTAGAGCATACCATCCTGATAGGTGTGGGCCTTCCCAACAAATAGGAAAGTGCGCTTGTCGAGTTCCTCTGCGCCAACAGAGACATCTTCGCATGGAAGCTAGCCGACATGCCGAGCGTGCCCCAAGAACTCAGCGGGAACTCACTTAACGTATACCTCGATGCGACACGGGTTCGACAGGGGGTGCGACAATTCACCGAGGATATGATGAAGGTGATCGCAGAAGAAATCGCCAAGCTCTTAGAGGCAGGATTCATCCGAGAGGTACGCTACACCTTATGGACGGCAAACCCAGTACTCGACCCCAAGCATATTACCATGAAGCTCAGGATGTGCATCGACTTCACCGGGCTCAATCGCTTCTACCTCAAGGATCCGTATCCACTACCAGGAATCGGTCAAGTCGGATAGGGCGGTGGCGTGCTACACTAAGCCGAATAAGGCACCGTAGCCATGGAACTATCCTACTGTTTTCTGATGGAGAATAGGGAGCAAAGAGATGGAGAAGAAGGGGATTTCGTGGTTCTATCTATTGTACTGCTGCTGTACCACACACAAGGGAACATGGATAGAAGAGGCAGACAATAGATGTGTGGAGGTTTCTACAAACTGCATGGTGGTGGAACTTGACCTTCGTTCGGAATTATAAGTTCAGCGCGTATACCTAAATGTTAAGTTGATCAACATTACATGAATTGTATAAAATAAAAATTATATCGTTAGAAAGTAGAATATCTAAACTTTCTTTGATATATATTTTGAAATATATGGTACCTGGTATTATGTTGGCTAAATTTATAATCTAAGGATACACCTTAGTCTTATAATTCCAAACGGGGCGAGTGTACTTGTTAGCCGCAACAGCTCAGCAACCCCCAATGAACATGTTGTTGGTAGTGTTATCGACCGCTTTGCTCGTCGTATCCTATGCCGATAACCTCACCGAAAAGAAATGAAATGTGCCGATGCTCCCAGTACTACTATTAAACATTCCGTCATTGTTCCAAGATCCTATTGGAAGCTTGCTCTTAGTGTATTATTTCTTACGTACTATTTACGGCTGGCTAGCCAAGCATATATGCATGTTCCGATATTAGCCTGCTCCTGTTTATTTCCCACTTGAGCCCTTGCAAAAAGTCAAACATAGGTTGTTGAGTCCAGTTAGCTAGCTACCCTACAGCGGTTCGAAGTCTTCAGTTTGGGCTTCTCATGGAATGATGCCGAATTGCCGATATGGACGTCACACAAAAAAATAGACTGAGACTTGAGAACAATAATTAACCAAACAACAAAGTAAGATAAACCATCCATGGAGTGGTATTGACTCTATGGAATGACGTTGCCTCTACGTCAGACATCCAAGGTTTGATCACGTCTGTGATCTTAAGACTTACAGGTTGCTACACTTGTTAGGAGAACTGTATTCTGGAGCATCTCCTAGACTCCTAGGACCTACTAATTTAGGTGATTGGTGGAGCAGAACATAAGCGAATATAAATACCTGTTTCATAATTAGGACAGGTCTTAGCTTCTGTAGGTCGTTAGGAGCCCTGTTTCCTGTGTTTAGTCTTTTGGTTCATTGTTGTTTTATTTGGTCGACTTGGGGTCGTGTGGCTGTATGAACTTTGTACTCTGCCCTTTCTTTCTGCCATTTTCTTCATTCTAATATGATTAGATGCAGTCCTCCTGCATGGTTCGGAAAAAAAAACAGTTTGAGCTG
Source organism: Lolium multiflorum (assembly GCA_030979885.1). NCBI lineage: Eukaryota > Viridiplantae > Streptophyta > Magnoliopsida > Poales > Poaceae > Lolium > Lolium multiflorum. The sequence continues at coordinate 420,381,169 of CM061750.1, forward strand.
CAAATACAGAGATACAGTTTGGTTCTTTATTACAAGAAAAGATCCTTATTATTTTCGTTTTAATAAAAATACAAATACCCAGGTTGGTGCCAACCATATTCCAAAATGACAGTCATTGGCAGTACAACATTCTAGCGATTGTATATACTTGCTCCGTCCGTAAATACATGTTAAAAATTTGTCCAAATTCGATTGTATCTATACACTAAATACTGTCTAGGTATACCTAAATTTAGACAAACTTGTGACATATTTTCATGAAGAGAGGTGGTATTCTTTTTTGTCATTTAGGTGTAACGCGTAGTGCATTTTTTTACGCCCAGCAAGCTAGGTAGCATGCATGTTCGGATATTCTTGTGCTCCAGCAAAGGAATGTTGAGACGGTTGAAAGAAATAATGGACATCATCGGTGGTCAAATAAAATAAAGCGAGAGACTAGGCTTTATATAGATGCAGTAGGAAGGCAGTGCTAAATCGCATTGAGTTGATAGCATCCGGATATCAAAGAAAGCCGCAGCCATGTCGCCCCCCACGGCCACGATATTGTTGCTAGTGTTAGCGACCGCTTTGCTTGTGGTAGCCACCGCTGGCGCTGATAACCCCACCGCAAAGCAAGGCTGCCAGTCGAACTGCGGTGGCGTCGACATCCCCTACCCATTCGGCGTCGGCGCCGACTGCTTCCGGCCAGGCTTCGAAATCCTCTGCGACAACTCAAGCGGGGTGGATATACCGCTTCTTCCAGGCGCCACCTCCCGCCCCGACTGGGGTTTTGACCTCGGTATCTTTGGAGACTGGTTCGCGGACCAGGTACGTGTTCTTAGCCTCAACGTGACGCCACGCGCGGAGATCCGGGTGGAGACGAAGGTGGCATATCAGTGTTTCGACGCCCGCGGCAATGTCACCAAACAATTCGGCGGCGGTCTGAATGTGAGCACGACTAGCAATCAGCCGGATGTGTATCGCATCTCCAACTCCGCCAACGAGCTCTGGCCGCAACGCCAAGTCCTACTATGGCGGCTGTGTGGCCTATTGCAGGGACGCCGACGCCCCCAAGGACGGTGCCTGCGAGGGCATTGGCTGCTGCCACATCAACCTCCCACCGAGCCTCATCGACACCCGCATGCAGCTAAGCACATGGCCGCACATAGATCTCGAGTACAGCCCCTGCAACTACGCCTTCATCGTGGAGAAAGGCAGATATTCCTTCAAGGCGGCTGACGTCAAAGACGACATGCTCAGCAACCAGACCATGCCGCTGCTCCTCGACTGGGCTGTCCGCGACTCGGAATCCTGCAGCAACCTCAAGGAATCGGCCTGCGTCAGCGTCAACAGCCGTTGCGCTGATTCCGACAATGGGCCGGGGTACGTCTGCCACTGCTCCGACGGCTACGAGGGCAACCCTTACGTCCAAAACGGTTGCCAAGGTAAGGCTCTATGTCTAGCCTTAGCTATCCATTTTTTTCTTTCAGTTACCCTACGCTTGGTGTTTAATTAATTAGACTTACCTAGTACATTTACTTTGGTTGTTGCTTTTCGAAAAATTCTATAATTAATTAATCCCATTAAATTTCATTATATTTTGTAAGTTGCATATAACGTATAATATAAAACATGTGTGCATTTTCTTTGCGAAACATTTTAGAAGCACGCCCGGCGAGTGACTACTGTTAACTTATGGATGAGCCACTTATGATGCAGATATCAACGAGTGTCAACGCAACCCAGATACTGCGTGCCCGAAGCATAGCGAATGCACGAATATCGCTGGCTCGCACACTTGCCAATGCAGTAAAGGATACAAGAGGGAAGATGATTCAAAGACAGCCTCGTGCATTGCAAAGAGTTCAAAGTTCCCGCTTGCAGCTAAGCTTACCGTTGGTATGCACACTATCTCTATATTTCCTTATATTGTTCCTAACTACATATAGTTGTGTCTTGTTATGGTTATTTCTGATTTCATCTTCTTGCTGGTGAAGTTATTTATCTTAGCTATATCATTCCGAGGAAACTAACCTCCAATACTTTCCAAACCTGTTACAAACAAACTAATAATGGAAAAAAAAGTTTGATGGGTTTGGTAATATTGTTAGATCCATTATGGAATATATTTAATAGTTAGTTTAATGGTTTGGATGGTTTATATCCATCATGAATTATACTATTAATCATCAAATACTAATTTTTTTAACGCAACATGGAATGATATAGCTAGGAGAAATATCCTGAAACTGTATTTAGTTTGGGATATAATGCATGAAATATATTTCTTAGTACAATGATTCAGTACTCAATAGAAATGCGTCAAATTAGTACTTATGCATCGATCGTGAAATATATTTCTTTTGTATACCAATTTAGTAAGCCATGCTTGTATTTTTGGTATTTTTCAATATGAACTTTATCATTCCATACTACTTTAAATTTAAAAAATGTCTGTATGAGTTTTGCATCCATAGGCTCGCTCACTCATTGACATAAACTCATGAAGCGAGATTTAATTGTGTTAATGGAGGCAGTGGAGAGACTTGTAAAATACTAAAATTCGGCGTATGTCCCACTGTGGAGTTTATGTGATAGTAGCCATGCTTTTAGGCTAGTCATAGTAGGGGGTAACTTAGACTAGTAACATATGTCATGTTACTAGTTTAGGTTACTACCTTCATAGTGGGTGGTAACTTATATGTGGTGTCATGCATTGTGTCATTTATTATGTTGTAGACTCATCTTGTCTTGGGTGTGTGATATTATGGTAACATAGCTAGTTACCACCTCACTCTCTTTCTTCATTTATTGGCATGCCATGTCACTAAAATGCATTGAGATGTGTGATGTTACTAGCTATGTTACTCCCACTATGAGCAGTCTTAGCTTCCTCGCCCCGCCAAGTGATTTTTCATACAGTAAGCCTTATTAATAGCCCGTCTCTTGTAGACATATGGCTACGTGCATCTGGAGTTTTGAGCATACTGCCTGTGTGCGCTTCAGTGCATAAAAGTTAGTTTGTTCAATTAATAATCCCACATGGATATACACTAGATATGGTCATTTTTGAAATACGTACACCCTCGTTTCACCTACAAAAAAAGATGAACAATAATATGGTTAATACTTTATATATTCTACTTGTACATGCAAAGCATTAATTTGTCTTTTACCATATACAATTTCTTACACATGAATAATTGGTTGATAAACTGCAGGGATTGTCCTAGGTTTATCCCTCATAGTTATTGCTCTATTGTTAGTACTGGTTTTCTTCCAAAAGAGACAACTGGACAAATCATTTGAAAAGAACGGGGGTAAGGTACTTCAGAACGTGAAAGGCCTGACCATTTTCACCAAGGAGGGACTGAAGAAAATCACGAGAAACAATTCAGATTTTCTTGGTAATGGAGCCTTTGGTAACGTCTATAAAGGAACTCTCCCTGATGATACTATTGTGGCTGTCAAGGGCTCTATCGTTGTAAATGAAGAATCAAGGAAAGATTTCACCGATGAAGTGGAGATTCAGACCAACATGATCCATAAGAATATTCTTCGGCTGGTAGGTTGCTGCCTTGAGGTGGAGGTCCCAATGCTGGTATACGAGTTTGCAGCTAATGAAAGCCTCCAAGATATTCTCCACCAGAAGAAAAACCAAGAACTTCCACTGGATCTGCGTTTGGATATTGCAATTGGGGCTGCAGAAGGGTTGAAATACATGCATTCATCCACAGCTCAGGCCATACGACATGGTGATGTCAAGCCGGACAACATACTCCTTGATGAAAATTTAACACCCAAAATCTCTGATTTTGGGCTGTCAAAGCTTAATATAGAGGGACAATTTGCCAAGAAAGTAGTTGGGTGCATGGGTTATGTAGATCCGGTTTTCTTGAAGACTGGCCTTTTAACACAAAAGAGTGATGTGTACAGCTTTGGAGCCGTTCTCCTGGAGCTCATTACTGGAAAGAAGAACGTATATGGCGAGAACCAAAGCCTCATCATTGATTTCTGCAAAGTTTACGAGAAAGAGAATAGTGGGAGGGCTATGTTCGACACGGAGATTGCAAATGAAGAAGACATGTTTGTCCTGGAAGAAATTAGCAAGCTAGCAATTGAATGTCTATGCGAAGACATAGAAGAGAGACCAGATATGACAGAGGTGGCTGAGAGACTGGTTATGCTTAGGAGAGACAAGAAACTTAAAAAGACACTCGGCACTTATGGGAGCTTGGAGGATATCACCATGGCCGGGTCACCCATACAGCAGCGGACCTAGCTACTATTCATGCCATTCTGTGGTGGAACTCCCTCCATCCACCAATGGTCGGCAAGTGCACACCCACTCCAGGGAAGAATGGTTTCTCAGTGTTATGTTATTGTATCTCTTAGTGTTGTATGTGATGTATACCTTGTGGGTATGCATGCATCGCTGGCGTGCGTGTTGGAGATATGCCCAAGAGGCAATAATAAAAGTGGTTATTATATATCTTTATGTTTATGATAAATGTTTATATACCATGCTATAATTGTATTAACCGAAACATTGATACATGTGTGATATGTAAACAACAAAGAGTCCCTAGTAAGCCTCTTAACTAGCTTGTTGATTAATAGATGATTAGTTTCATAATCATGAACATTGGATGTTATTAATAACAAGATTATATCATTATATGAATGATGTAATGGACACACCCAATTAAGCGTAGCATAACATCACGTCATTAAGTTATTTGCTATAAGCTTTCGTTACATAGTTACCTAGTCCTTATGACCATGAGATCATGTAAATCACTTATACCGGAAAGGTACTTTGATTACATCAAACGCCACTGCGTAAATGGGTGGTTATAAAGGTGGGATTAAGTATCCGGAAAGTATGAGTTGAGGCATATGGATCAACAGTGGGATTTGTCCATCCCGATGACGGATAGATATACTCTGGGCCCTCTCGGTGGAATGTCGTCTAATGTCTTGCAAGCATATGAATAAGTTCATAAGAGACCACATACCATGGTACGAGTAAAGAGTACTTGTCAGAGACGAGGTTGAACAAGGTATAGTGTGATACCAATGATCAAACCTCGGACAAGTAAAATATCGCGTGACAAAGGGAATTGGTATCGTATGTGAATGGTTCATTCGATCACTAAGTCATCGTTGAATATGTGGGAGCCATTATGGATCTCCAGATCCCGCTATTGGTTATTGGTCGGAGTAAGTACTCAACCATGTCCGCATAGTTCGCGAACCGTAGGGTGACACACTTAAAGTTGGATGTTGAAATGGTAGAACTTGAATATGGAATGGAGTTCGAATATTTGTTCGGAGTCCCGGATGAGATCCCGGACATCACGAGGAGTTCCGGAATGGTCCGGAGAATAAGATTCATATATAGGATGTCATTTTATGTGAATTAAAATGATGCGGAAGGTTCTATGGAAGGTTCTAGAAGGTTCTAGAAAAGTCCGGAAGAAACCACCTAGGAAGGTGGAGTCCACATGGGACTCCACCTCCATGGCCGGCCAACCCTAGTGGGGTGGAGTCCCAAGTGCACTCCCCCTTGGGGGCCACCCACCCATATGGAAGGTGGAACTCCCACCTCTAGTGGGAGTCCTAGCTTGGGAAGGTTTCCCACCATATGGAAGGTTTTTGGTTTCGGGTCTTATTCGGAGACTTGTAGTCCAACACTTGGGGCTTCCACCTATATAATGAGGGGCCAAGGGGAGGGGGCCGGACACACAAAGACCACAACCTGGCCGCCCCCTTTAGTGGCCGGCCACCCCCTCCCAAACCCTAGCCGCCCCCTTCTCCTCCTAGCTCCCGCGTGCTTTAGCGAAGCTCCGCCGGAGTTCTCCACCGCCACCGACACCACGCCGTCGTGCTGTCGGATTCAAGAGGAGCTACTACTTCCGCTGCCCGCTGGAACGGGGAGGTGGACGTCGTCTTCATCAACAACCGAACGTGTGACCGAGTACGGAGGTGCTGCCCGTTCGTGGCGCCGTGATCAAGATCTTCTACGCGCTTTTGCAAGTGGCAAGTGATCGTCTACCGCAGCAACAAGAGCCTCATCTTGTAGGCTTTGGAATCTCTTCAAGGGTGAGACTCGATAATCCCCTCGTTGCTACCGTCTTCTAGATTGCATCTTGGCTTGGATTGCGTGTTCGCGGTAGGAAATTTTTGTTTTCTATGCTACGTTATCCTACAGTGGTATCAGAGCCGTGTCTATGCATAGATGGTTGCACGAGTAGAACACAATGGTTTTGTGGGCGTTGATGCTTATGTTGTCTTTAGCTTGAGTACTTTGCATCTTTGTGGCATAGTGGGATGAAGCGGCTCGGGCTAACTTTACATGACCGCGTTCATGAGATTTGCTCCACGCTTGACATGCAACTTGTATTGCATAAGTGGCTTTGCGGGTGTCTGTCTCTCCTACTATAGTGAAGATTCAATTTACTTTTCTATTGACAACACTAGTATCACCGTTGTGGTTCATGTTCGTAGGTAGATTAGATCTCACTCGAAAACCCTAAACCATGTAAAATATGCAAACCAAATTAGAGAACGTCTAACTTGTTTTTGCAGGGTTTGGTGATGTGATATGGCCATAATGTGATGATGACTATGTATGAGATGATCATTATTGTATTGTGGCAACCGGCAGGAGCCTTATGGTTGTCTTTAAATTTCATGTTGAGTAGTATTTCAAAGAAGTTGTAATAGTTGCTACATGGAGAACAATCATGAAGACGGCGCCATTGACCTTGACGCTACGCCGACGATGATGGAGATCATGCCCATTGATGATGGAGATCATGTCCGTGCTTTGGAGATGAAGATCAAACGCGCAAAGACAAAAGGGCCATATCATATCACATATGAACTGCATGTGATGTTAATCCTTTTATGCATCTTATTTTGCTTAGATCGCGACGGTAGCATTATAAGATGATCCCTCTCACTAAAATTTCAAGATAATAAAGTGTTCATCCTTAGTAGCACCGTTGCCAAGACTTGTCGTTTGAAGCATCTCGTGATGATCGGGTGTGATAGAATCAACAAGTGCATACAACGGGTGCAAGCCAGTTTTGCACATGCGGATACTAAGGTGGCCTTGACGAGCCTAGCATGTACAGACATGGTCTCGGAACACGTGATACCGAAAGGTAGAGCATGAATCATATGATTGATATGATGAACACTTCGAGTGTTCGCCATTGAAATTACATCTTGTCTCGTGATGATCGGGCATAGGTGTGATGGATTTGGTTCATGTGATCACTAAGACAATGCGAGGGATATTGTTTTGAGTGGGAGTTCACCTAGTTTTTAATTTTGTTAAATTAAAATTTGAACTCAATTTGTCATAAACATTAGTCTAAACTATTGCAAATATGTTGTAGATATGGCGTCCCCAATCAATTTTAACCAGTTCCTAGAGAAAGAAAAGCTTAAGAGCAACGGTAGCAACTTCACCGACTGGTTCCGTCATGTGAGGATCTTCCTCAATGGCGGAAACCTGCAATATGTGCTTGATGCACCGCTAGGTGACCCTCCTGCAGAAACTGAAACCGATGAAGTAAAGAATGTTTACGCGACTCGGAAAACTCGGTACTCTCAAGTTCAGTGTGCCATCCTGTGCAGTCTGGAAGCCGATCTTCAAAAACGTTTTGAGCACCACGATCCACATGAGTTAGTCAATGAGTTGAAAACTATCTTTGAGACTCATGCGGCCGTGGAATGCTATGAAGCATCGAAACACTTCTTTAGCTGCATGATGGAAGAAGGCAGCTCCGCTAGTGAGCACATGCTCGCCATGACCGGGCATGCGAAGAAACTCAGTGACTTGGGAATAGTGATTCCTAACAGTGGGGATTAATCGTGTCCTTCAATCACTGCCACCTAGTTATAAGAACTTTGTGATGAATTACAATATGCAGAACATGAACAAAGAGTTACCTGAACTCTTCGCCATGCTAAAATCTACTGAGATTGAAATTAAGAAAGAGCACCAAGTGTTGATGGTCAACAAGACCACCAGTTTCAAGAAACAGGGCAAGTCTAAAGGCAAGAATAAGAAGAGTGGCAAGAAAGCTGCCACGCCTCCTGTGAAACCTAAGGCTGACCCTAAGCCTGATGCTGAGTGCTATTACTGCAAGGAGAAGGGACACTGGAAGCGTAATTGCTCCAAGTATTTGGCGGATCTGAAGAGCGGCCTTGTCAAGAAGAAGAAAGAAGGTATATCTCTATACATGTTATAGATGTTTATCTCACTGGTTCTCGTACTAGTACCTGGGTATTTGATACTGGTTTGGTTGCTCATATTTGTAACTCGAAACAGGAACTAAAGAATAAACGAAGACTACTGAAGGATGAAGTGACGATGCGCGTTGGAAATGGATCCAAAGTCGATGTGATCGCTGTCGGCACACTTCCTCTACATCTACCTTCGGGATTAGTTTTAAGCCTAAATAATTGTTATTTTGTACCCGCGTTGAGCATGAACATTATATCTGGATCTTGTTTAATGCAAGACGGTTATTCATTCAAGTCTGAGAATAATGGTTGTTCTATTTTTATGAATAATATCTTTTATGGTCGAGCACCTGAAAAGAATGGCTTATTTCTGTTAGATCTCGATAGTAGTGATACACATATACATAACATTGATGCTAAGCGAATTAAATTAAATGATAATTCTACTTATATGTGGCACTGTCGTCTTGGTCATATTGGAGTGAAACGCATGAAGAAACTCCATACCGATGGATTACTTGAATCACTTGACTTTGAGTCACTTGATAGATGCGAAGCATGTCTGATGGGAAAAATGACTAAGACTCCATTCTCGGGTATGATGGAGCGAGCTACTAACTTATTGGAAATCATACATACAGATGTGTGCGGACCAATGAGTGTAGCATCGCGCGGTGGTTATCGTTATGTTCTAACCTTCACAGATGATTTGAGTAGATATGGGTATATCTATTTAATGAAACATAAATCCGAAACTTTCGAGAAGTTTAAGGAATTCCAAAGTGAAGTAGAAAATCAACGTAACAAGAAGATTAAATTTCTATGATCTGATCGCGGAGGTGAATATCTGAGTTATGAGTTTGGCATGCATTTAAAGAAATGCGGAATACTTTCACAATTGACACCGCCGGGAACACCACAACGAAACGGTGTGTCCGAACATCGTAATCGAACTCTCTTAGATATGGTTCGTTCTATGATGTCTCTTACTGATTTACCGTTATCATTTTGGAGTTATGCATTAGAGACAGCCGCATTCACTTTAAATAGAGCACCATCAAAATCCGTTGAAACGACACCGTATGAATTATGGTTTAATAAGAAACCTAAGTGTCATTCCTAAAAGTTTGGGGTTGCGAAGCCTATGTAAAAAAGTTACAACCGGACAAGCTAGAACCCAAAGCGGAGAAATGCGTCTTCATAGGATACCCTAAGGAAACTATAGGGTACACTTTCTATCACAGATCCGAAGGCAAGATCTTTGTTGCTAAGAACGGAACCTTTCTTGAGAAAGAATTTCTCACTAAAGAAGTGACTGGAAGAAAAGTAGAACTCGATGAGATTGAAGAATCTCTCGTTGATCAGAGTAGCGCATGCCGGAAGATGTTCCTGTGCCTGCCGGCAACAGAGGAAGCTAATGATAATGATCATGAAACTTCAAATGAGATAGCTACTGAACCTCGCAGATCGACAAGGGAACGTGCCACTCCAGATTGGTATGATCCTTGTCTAAATGTCATGATTGTGGATAACAATGATGAAGACCCTGCGACGTATGAAGAAGCGATGATGAGCCCAGATTCCAACAAATGGCAAGAAGCCATGAAATCCGAAATGGGATCCATGTATGATAACAAAGTATGGACTTTGGTAGACTTACCTGATAGCCGCAAGGCTGTCGAGAATAAATGGATCTTCAAGAGAAAAACAGATGCTGATGGTAATATTACTGTCTATAAAGCTCGACTTGTCGCAAAGGGTTTCCGACAAATTCAAGGTGTTGACTACGATGAGACTTTCTCACCTGTAGCGAAGCTAAAATCTGTGAGGATTTTGTTAGCAATAGCTGCATTTTTCGATTATGAGATTTGGCAGATGGATGTCAAAACGGTGTTCCTTAATGGAGACATTGAGGAAGAGTTGTATATGGTACAACCCAAAGGTTTTGTCGATCCTAAAAATGCTGACAAAGTATGCAAACTTCAGCGTTCAATCTATGAAGCAAGCATCAAGAAGTTGGAACCGACGCTTTGATAAGGTGATCAAAGACTTCGGGTTTATACAGTGTCATGGAGAGGCCTGTATTTACAAGAAAGTGAGTGGGAGCTCTGTAGCGTTCCTGATATTATATGTAGATGACATATTATTGATTGCGAATGATATAGAATTATTAAGCAGTGTAAAGGGTTATTTGAATAATAGTTTTTCAATGAAAGACCTTGGTGAAGCATCATATATATTAGGCATCAAGATTTATAGAGATAGATCAAGACGTCTAATAGGGCTATCACAGAGTACATACCTGGACAAGATTCTAAAGAAGTTTAGAATGGACGAAAGTAAGAAAGGATTCTTACCTATGTTACCAGGCAAGGTCTTGAGTAAGACTCAAGGACCGGCTACGGCAGAAGAAAGAGAAAGGATGAGTCAGATCCCCTATGCCTCGGCAGTAGGCTCTATCATGTATGCCATGCTATGTACTAGACCGGATATAGCACATGCTGTTAGTTTGACTAGCAGATATCAAAGTGATCCAGGAATGGAACACTGGACAGCGGTCAAGAATATCCTGAAGTACTTGAAAAGAACTAAGGATATGTTTCTTTGTTATGGAGGTGACCAAGAGCTCGTTGTAACAAGTTACACCGATGCAAGTTGGAACACTGATCCTGATGACTCTAAGTCTCAGTCTGGGTACGTGTTTATATTGAATGGTGCTGCAGTAAGCTGGGCAAGCTCGAAGCAGTGCACGGTGGCGAAATCCTCAACAGAATCGGAATACATAGCGGCTTCGGAGGCTTCATTGTAAGAGGTTCTCTCGGTGTGGTTCCTAGTGCATTGGACCCACTAGTCATCTACTGTGACAACATGGGTGCCATCGCCAATGCACATGAACCAAGGTCACACAAGAGGCTGAAGCATATCAAGCTGCGTTATCATTCGATTCGCGAGTACATCGAAGATGGAGAAGTAAAGATTTGCAAAGTACACACTGATCTGAATGTAGCAGATCCGTTGACTAAAGCTCTCCCTAGGGCAAAGCATGACCAACACCAGAATGCCATGGGTGTTAGGTACCTTACAATGTAATCTAGATTATTGACTCTAGTGCAAGTGGGAGACTGTTGGAGATATGCCCAAGAGGCAATAATAAAAGTGGTTATTATATATCTTTATGTTTATGATAAATGTTTATATACCATGCTATAATTGTATTAACCGAAACATTGATACATGTGTGATATGTAAACAACAAAGAGTCCCTAGTAAGCCTCTTAACTAGCTTGTTGATTAATAGATGATTAGTTTCATAATCATGAACATTGGATGTTATTAATAACAAGATTATATCATTATATGAATGATGTAATGGACACACCCAATTAAGCGTAGCATAAGATCACGTCATTAAGTTATTTGCTATAAGCTTTCGTTACATAGTTACCTAGTCCTTATGACCATGAGATCATGTAAATCACTTATACCGGAAAGGTACTTTGATTACATCAAACGCCACTGCGTAAATGGGTGGTTATAAAGGTGGGATTAAGTATCCGGAAAGTATGAGTTGAGGCATATGGATCAACAGTGGGATTTGTCCATCCCGATGACGGATAGATATACTCTGGGCCCTCTCGGTGGAATGTCGTCTAATGTCTTGCAAGCATATGAATAAGTTCATAAGAGACCACATACCACGGTACGAGTAAAGAGTACTTGTCAGGAGACGAGGTTGAACAAGGTATAGTGTGATACCGATGATCAAACCTCGGACAAGTAAAATATCGCGTGACAAAGGGAATTGGTATCGTATGTGAATGGTTCATTCGATCACTAAGTCATCGTTGAATATGTGGGAGCCATTATGGATCTCCAGATCCCGCTATTGGTTATTGGTCGGAGTAAGTACTCAACCATGTCCGCATAGTTCGCGAACCGTAGGGTGACACACTTAAAGTTGGATGTTGAAATGGTAGAACTTGAATATGGAATGGAGTTCGAATATTTGTTCGAGTCCCGGATGAGATCCCGGACATCACGAGGAGTTCCGGAATGGTCCGGAGAATAAGATTCATATATAGGATGTCATTTTATGTGAATTAAAATGATGCGGAAGGTTCTATGGAAGGTTCTAGAAGGTTCTAGAAAAGTCCGGAAGAAACCACCTAGGAAGGTGGAGTCCACATGGGACTCCACCTCCATGGCCGGCCAACCCTAGTGGGGTGGAGTCCCAAGTGGACTCCCCCTTTGGGGGCCGGCCACCCCCCCATATGGAAGGTGGAACTCCCACCTCTAGTGGGAGTCCTAGCTTGGGAAGGTTTCCCACCATATGGAAGGTTTTTGGTTCGGGTCTTATTCGGAGACTTGTAGTCCAACACTTGGGGCTTCCACCTATATAAGAGGGGCCAAGGGGAGGGGGCCGGACACACAAAGACCAACCTGGCCGCCCCCTTTAGTGGCCGGCCACCCCCTCCCAAACCCTAGCCGCCCCCTTCTCCTCCATAGCTCCCGCGTGCTTTAGCGAAGCTCCGCCGGAGTTCTCCACCGCCACCGACACCACGCCGTCATGCTGTCGGATTCAAGAGGATCTACTACTTCCGCTGCCCGCTGGAACGGGGAGGTGGACGTCGTCTTCATCAACAACCGAACGTGTGACCGAGTACGGAGGTGCTGCCCGTTCGTGGCGCCGTGATCAAGATCTTCTACGCGCTTTTGCAAGCGGCAAGTGATCGTCTACCGCAGCAACAAGAGCCTCATCTTGTAGGCTTTGGAATCTCTTCAAGGGTGAGACTCGATAATCCCCTCGTTGCTACCGTCTTCTAGATTGCATCTTGGCTTGGATTGCGTGTTCGCGGTAGGAAAATTTTTGTTTTCTATGCTACGTTATCCTACAACCGGCCCCCACGCCGGGCCGCCCGGTCCCTGGCCCGGTCGACCGGCCGCCAACCGGCCTCCAACCGGAGGGAGCGCATCGTACCGGGCGAAACCGGAAACTTCGCAACTTTCCGGTTGCCGCCGGTTGACCGGACCACAGACCGGACCGCCGGTCCACAGCCCGGTCGACCGGATTCAGACCGGACCAGTCCGAGTCTGTCTCGACCAGATCTATTCTGGGTCGATTTTACTTGTATCTTTCGACCAAAACTCGTCCCGGACGCCTATATAAGTGCCTTGGACGACCCCCTAGCTGTTTTAGACCACGTTTAAGATAAACCCTAGTTCTTAGTTGTTTGCTTTGCAAAACTATTGAATTCCCTACACCATATTGCTTGATATTGTGTAGATCCTGTTTAAGTCTTGTGTGATCTGCTGTTCCATTGGGAATTAGACGGTTGCAACTTACCGCTTCGTGGTCGGCGGCTACGTGCGCAAGTGTGTGGAGTTGCGAATATCTTGCAGGGTTGAGAGCTGTTGCATTGGCGACAGGGACCAATCGAGAGATCTCGTTGCGTCATACAAGTTATCTTCCACTACATCGTCGTGTTTCTCCGCTGCCATCACCCCGTGATCATCATCACCACCGTTGCTTACTGAGAAGATCGGGCCACCCCTTATCATCTTGGTATCAGATTTCCAGTTTTCCTCGGTAAGCCATCCACAATCCACCCCATAGTTGAGTTGTGAGTGTTTTCCTATCCAGAAAAAGCCAAAAAAAATTAGGGTTAGGGTTTGCCATAGCCATAGATTGCACTAATTTCGAGTTTTAGTTGCTTTTCGTAGTTGTTTTTGCGTACCTTTATCTTTCTTCTAGTAGAATTGTTAGGGTTTGTGTTTTCTTTTCATCTAGTTTATCATCTAGAGTCAGTTTTTGTTTACTCCGAGTCCACATAGCATACAGTGTGTTTGTCCAAACCATAGCTACAGCCTTTCGATATACGTGACTAGGAACTTCCCCAGAAGAGACTAGTTTTACCGCTCGACAGGCTGCTCATTAGGGTTTTGGTGCTTTGCATATCTTGTTGGCCGTGTTATCAAGGAGTTGAGTCATAAAATCAAAAAAAGAGAAAATAGAAAAGAAGAAAAAAGAGCCACATAGCTGCGTGTGTTACAAAACGAAAAATACCGGAAATTCAATTCGGCTCCCGGGTGCATATGCTCCCTCTATCAAAAAATTATATTTCGAAAATTTGAAAATTTTTGATAAAAAATTCTACATGCACATCTCCACAATATACGTACGTTCGTCAAGTTTCGCGAGGAACCAATATGTTTTGTGGTCTATGTAAAAAAGAGAAAATTTATCTCCTGAAAAGCCTTATTTTTATCATTGAATTTTGTCTTTTTTACACACGTCACACGACAAGTCGGATTTTTATGAAACGACTTTGTGAGTGTGTAGCACATGAAGACGTACGTTCGATTTTTTCGTTTCAATTTTTTGAAATTTCAAAATGTATGTAACATACATTTCAAAATAAAGGGAGCATATGCTCCCATGTGCCAAAACATCATTCCCAAATAATACAAAAAGAAAAGTGAAGTGCTAGTTGAATTCAAGTGAAGGCCTAAGTTTTCTTTACTACACCTGTAGTTGAGCAATCTTGTGCCTGTCTCATTGAGCTTTGCTAGCGTCTCTCTCGTGCATTGCAACCTTTCCTCCATATAGTTGCATTGCCCCATTATATCGCCTTGTGTGAGTATCATTGGTTGTCTACGGTCAGCGCTAGAGCTTGTTATTGGTGCAAATAGGTAGCCTACCTACAGCCCCACATATACCCTGCTTTGTCGTGTGATTGTTCTTATACCCTTGATATTCGCTTCGCTACATCCGTGCACTAGTTGTTACTACAAGTGGTAAGCAACACTAATTTACTTTGGAACGGTAAGATTTCCTTTTCTTATCAGTTTTGAGTGAGTTGTGAGAGTACCACCATATATTTTTGATTTAGTGCACTAACCTACTAATCATGTCTGCTAGTGATAATAAGATTGTTAACCAGGAAAACAAGAATTCGGCAGATATCATCACATGGAGGGAGTATGAAGCTCTTCGTAATGAGATGCGACGTGAATTCCGCACTAAGGATGATGAGCTTAAGGGTACAGTTGACGAGATCAAACAAACGCTGGATGCTACTAATGAAACCGTCACTGGATTGGCTGATCAAATGACGGATATACAGCGCAATATTGCAGATATGCGTCTCGCTATTGAGAATTTGACTGCACAACAACAACAACAACAACAACAACAAGACGATGATGACGATCCTGAGCTTGAAGATGACGCACACAATGCTCGTGGTGCGCCTCGTGGTCATCGTCCTCGTGGTTGGGTTCCACTTGGCCGCAATGGTCGTGGACAAGATGAAGAAGATGGATTGGGTAAGCCCAAGTTTTCCATACCCAAGTTTGAAGGAGGAGCTGATGTTGAAGAATATCTCACTTGGGAGCTCAAGATTGAGAAGTTATGGAGCTTACATCCAACTACTATGAAGATAAGAAGATCAAGCTTGCTTCTTCTGAATTTGATGGTTATGCATTGCGTTGGTGGGATTCTTTGGTTCGTAACCGCGACGAAGATGGTGCACAACCTATCCGTACATGGCGTGCTATGAAGGAAGTTATGACTTCTCGTTTTGTGCCTACAAATTACTTGCGGAATATATTTGATAAGCTAACATTATTGAGGCAAGGTGTGAAGACTGTTGATGAGTACTCACTACAAGAAAAGTTCTGATAGACAACGTCCCAAAATCGTCAACTAAGGGGCATTTTTCGTCGCCTATGGGCCTAACCCGACGATATGGGTTCCGTTGTCGAAACTGCGTCAGGCAAAGTCCAACGACGATTTTTTCGGTCCGTCGCGCTTGGGCGCCCTTCCGCCACGGAAAATCGGACCGTTGCGGAAGTGTTTTCGGGAGCCCGTTGACTGCTGACGTCATGCAAACGACACGTGGCAGACGCCGTTAACTGCCGTTAACGGCGTTAACCGGCTGAAACCCCGTGGTAGATGGTAGGCCCACACGAGGCCTGCCACGTCTTAAGCGGGCCGGGCCAGATGACATAGTTTGACCGGTCAACTATATAGCTGGGCTGGTCCATTAGTTAAGTGGGCCGGGCCTAACCTCTAAGGTTGACTGGTCAAAACTTAAATGGGCCGGCCCATTTAACATGTGGGGTCCACCTTCACTGGGGCGGCCCAAGAAGCAAGTGGGCCGGGCCAAAAACACAGGTGGGTCCCACTTTCCTGCTAAAGGCCGGCCCATTTAGTGTGTGGGGTCCACCTTATAGCAAGTGGGCTGGCCCAACAAGCTAGTGGGCCGGGCCAAAAACACAGGTGGGTCCCACTTTCCAGTTAAAGGATCGGCCCATTTAGTTTGTGGGGTCCACCATATAGCAAGTGGGCCGGCCCAACAAAATAGTGGGCGGGCCAAAAACACGGTGGGTCCCACTTTCTGGTAAAGGGCCGGCCCATTTAGTATGTGGGGCCCACCATATAGCCAGTGGGTGGCCCACCAAGATAGTGGGCGGGCCAAAAACACAGTGGGTCCCACATTCCTGTTAATGGGCCGGCCCATTTGGTATGTGGGGTCCACCATATAGAAAGTGGGCCGGTCCAACAAGATAGTGGGCGGGCCAAAAACAGGTGGGTCCCACCTTCCACTTAAAGGGCACCCATTTGCCATGTGGGACCACCATAAAGCAAGTGGGGCCCAACAAGATATGGGCGGCCCAATAAGCACAGGTGGGCCCCACTTTCTGTTAAAGGGCGGCCCATCTAGTATGTGGGGTCCACAATATAGCAAGTGGGCCGGCCCAACAAGATATTGGGGCGGGCCAAAAACACAGGTGGGTCCCACTTTCCTCTTAAAGGGCTGGCCCATTTATTATGTGGGGTCCTCCAAAAAAGCAAATGGGCTGGCCCAACTAATTAGCGGGCCGGCCCAGTAGTTGGTGGGGTCCACATTAAAAAGTGGGCCAGCCCAATTAGTGTGTGGGGTCCACCGTAAATCAAATGGGCTGGCCCAAGAAGTAAGTGGGCCAGCCCGTTTAGTTGTGTTTATATGCCGGCATAATATGCGCTTTAGGATTTTGCGGGCAGGCACATATGTGATTTCGCTTAATTGGGCCGTTTAAGGGATGGGAATTCGTGATTTAGATACTGAGAATATTTACGCAGCATTGATTTCTGTCGGATAGCCTCACTTACCACAAGCACCAAAGAAAAAATGCGCGAAAGAACTATAAAAACTAACTAAATATTACATCAGCTGCAAGGCATTGAAAAAAATATTACAGAACCCAGAGAAATTGAATGGTAATTAAACCTAGCAATACAATGAAGCGATCCGGCAATCTTTTAAGTTGTCCATGCAGCACCTATATCTGAAACAAAGACATTACAAGTTAAGACAGCAACAATGGAAAGGCAAAGACACTCCAATATTGTTTGGCAAAGAATTTGGAACTCATCATTTCGTCGTTATAACAAGATCATTGTAATGCGCACAATAAGCAAACAAAGAGTGCATGCCGCATACCAACAGCCAATATAACAGAGCATGTTAGAATGAAACAGCAGACTTACTACTGTCGAGTCCCATGCAAACCAACATGTTCAGGGAGTACAAAATTGGTATGAACAACATAGTAGCAGGCTATAAATTTTGTAACAACGACTGAGCAAGATGAAGTTATGATGGCTACATCTACAGAGCAGGGAATGTAAACCAAAAATAGAAGTTACGATGGCAAAAGCTAAAGAGGAGGGAATGTGAACCAACATGTGCCAAGTGCAATTACTTCATTTTGGCCGTGAACTAAATAATACTCCTGAACTTATAGTGAAGGGGATGCAAATCAAGATGTTTCGGGATATAAACTTGTAATGAGCAACACATGGAGGATAGTTAATGCTGGAGCTTAGGATGGACCAGATACAGAATATAGTGGGATCACCTGTGAACTTGTATAAGAGGGAATGCAAACCAATATGTTCAGCTTTCCATATGTGAGCGTCATGCCAAGTCAGATAAACAAGTCAATAATGCAGCTTTTGAAGAACAAGATGGCACACAAAATTATTATCTAGTAGTATGACAAGTTTATTTGTACTACAGGCTAGATAGCAGAGTGATAGCATGCCAAACTAAGTCCTTACTTTGTTAGCTTACAATGAACTAGATACAAAACAATGGCATCACCTGTAGTACAGGGAATGCAAGCCAACATGTTCATGGAGTAAAAAATTGGCACAAACAACATAGTAGCAGGCCATAATTTTTGTAACAACGACTGAGCAAGATAAAGTTATGATGGCTAGATCTACAGAGCAGGGAATGTAAACCAAATATAGAAGTTACGATGCCAAAAGCTATAGAGCAGGGAATGCGAACCAACATGTGCAATTACTTAAAATTGGCCATGAACTAAATAATAGCAGGATGTTACTATAATACCTACAGTATAATTTTTGTAACAACGACTGAGCAAGATAGAAGTTATGATGGCTACATCTACAGAGCAGGGAATGCAAACCAAAATGTTCAATCGCTTAAAGTTAGCAATGAAGTAGAAAATAGCAAGGTGTTACGGTCATAGCTAGGAATGAACTAAAAGAGCTTCAGACAAACAAGCATCTGAACCCAGAACATGGCGCTAAAACAAGGGACTTACATTAGGAGAAGCACTCTGTGGGAGTCACAGCAGATCTTCCTGGGGTTGATAGATCCGGTGATGAAGTACGCTACATGTGCTACTTGGGGTTGGAGAGACGGCCATTACACTTCATGGTTACTCATCTCGTCTGCAAAAACGTAACGGCGCGTCGTTAGCACAAACAGGTTCCCCCAAGATTAAACAAGAACTTGCAGGCAAGCAATAGAAAAGCGACAGTAGAAGAGTTTAGATCATACACGGCGCCGGTGAAGCAGATCCGGTTCATGCACAGCGGTGTCGGTGAGCAAGATCCGATGCGGTGGACGACGGATCCGGCGAAGCGGCTCCGGTGGGGTGGACGATGCCGCAGCTGAAGCGACTGCGGTAGACTGCTGGATGAGCATATGGTTTCGAGGTTCGGCGGGGATGATCTGGTCCGGTTGATGACGGCGTCGATGAAGCGGCTCCGGCAGGCAGCCGGATGACGAGGATCGCGAGGCCTCGGGTAGGCCAGGGAAGTCCGGCGGGGATGTTCCGGTGCGGTGGTCGTGGAGGTGGGAGAGAGAGGGACTTGGGAAGTTCCGGTGGGTGGTCTCAGAGGAGAGAGTGAGGGAAATGAATTTTTTTTCGGGGAGTTTCCGGAGCTAGGGAGGTGGTGATCGAAAAAAAATGACGGGTAGACCCCCCACCAACCGACTTATACATGGACATTGTTGTCATCTTTACGAGGGTAGAATGGGAAGTTAGAAGCGTGTGAAATATTTGTATTTTTCGGGCGGGAAGTTTTGCCGCTGGAATGAGATTTCGAATTTGGCTACAGTCCAAGTAATACAAAAATATGAGACCGTACTAGTACGGCCAAATGTCACATCAATTCATCATCACGTTGAAAATCGGTTACGACGATCATAATTATTGGCCGTTGGCACAACAGTTCTCCAACGCTTGATCCAACGGTCAAAGTTCCTTTTTTTAAGAGAACGGTCAAAATTCATTGGATTCGCTCGGGAACTGCGCGCGCCAAAACGAGTCAGACGAAGATGTTTCTAGAGTTCTCACGGACGCGTCTTGGCGATACATTGAATGCAAATCTTGCAAGGTCAAAAAAAATGCAAATCTTGCAGGATCGTATGTGGCTGCTATGAGCTGAAGTACTCCATGAAACCGTGAACATACATGTAGATGGGAATCCCATGTAGACGATCTGAAGAACGACCCGCTGCATCTTTCACAAATCCATCTACATGACATGATAAACTTTAATTAAGAAGCAGCCACGTAACAATTATTGCCCAAAATCTAACGGGTTCGACAATAAGCTGGTAATTCTCTATTATATATAAACACCAAAAAAATATAGCAAGTAAGAAAGGAGTGTCAATGCCACCAGGACTTACAAAAAAAGGGAATTAGCACTTCGTAATCTCTTTGTTTTTACACATACCTTCTGCTCAGGAATCCAGGGCCTAGGGTCACATCAAGTCATAATCAGAAACCAAAGTCGGTTCCCATGTTCTCCAATTCAAAACGCGTACAAAATATTTCAGTGTGTGAAATAATGTTGAGATTTTGAATTAGAGGGTTGTTAAGCTATTGATTATATGGAGTCGAAATTTGGTAGCATACATAAGTATCTCTGTTCACAACTCGCCTGTACAGAAGCAGGAACAGCTGTTGTGTTGCAGCACAACACAAAGGAGAAGCCACTGTTCCGTTCATTGCACTCAATACAGCGATGAATGAACCAGACCAGTTGACAAGCTTCTAGACCAGTATGTAGAAAGATGGAAATCAATGGATCACAGAAAATCATCAGTGTCAAGCTTTAATGCACTAGCCAACGCGACCAAAAGTCCGAACTGATGGAAAGGGCTAGGCAATCCACTTTATACATCGCAACAAAAAGTCCAAACTGACAGAAAAGGCTAGACCGGGAGAAGAGAAGAGAAGGTTTGTGAAAGCGATGACTCGAACTTGAGACTATGGGCTCTGATACCACGTCAAGCTTCATCCACGAGCCAACGGAACCACAAGTCAGAACTGATGGAAAGGGCTAGGCAATCCACTTATAATATTAACAATCAGCAGGGTTCCGGTT
Source organism: Lolium multiflorum (assembly GCA_030979885.1). Taxonomy (NCBI): domain Eukaryota; kingdom Viridiplantae; phylum Streptophyta; class Magnoliopsida; order Poales; family Poaceae; genus Lolium; species Lolium multiflorum. The sequence goes on from CM061750.1 coordinate 420,402,110, forward strand.
CAAAAAAATCCACATCACAACAAGGAAACGACCACCAAGATCATAGCAATTGCAGATAAATGCACCTACGAAATATGCTCAGACTAAGGAACCATTTTACAAGACAAAGGTAATGACCTGTCACTGTCCCCGTTCATCTCCAATTATCTAGCAGATACTCTTCTTACTACTTACTAGCATTCCTAACCTGCTCCAGTAGGGCCTCCTTCTGTGCTGCTATCGTTCTAAAATTGTCGACTTCTAGTCTTAGCGCAGCTGATGCAGCTCGTTCTACTTGGAGTTGCTCCTTTAGAACTTGAGCATGCAAATACTTTGACTTGGACATGGACTTGCACTTCAGCAGTCCAGCATTTCGTAAGAAAGTGTTTTTGGCAATGCCTTTCTTTTTTATTGCCATAGAAAATGCCTTCACACATTCTTCATCGGTTTTTTCCAGACCGTTTTTACCGGTTTTTGCCATCTCTAATTTCATATCTTCCTGCAAAAAATTCAGTTCGTACACATGTGTAAACATGATAGTTACTACAGAGAAACTTGCTGATAGTAGATTTATCATGTGTATGACCTACTTTTATTCCTACAGTTTGGCATGTCTGATTCACATCACATGAATTTTAATAAACATATATAATATCATATTGACATGTACTTTACTACTCCTACAAGTTGGGATGTGAGTCGTCACAAAATTTCAATCTTTGAGAAGACTTACAAGAACACTCTGTGCGACTTCTCCAATCACTTCAAGTTTGTTCTTCTGGCATGCTTCAAAAATCTCTGGCAGAGTCATCTCTTTGTTTGGTTCCCTTTTACTTGCATTATGTAACATCTGCATTTTAGTACTACCATTTATAAATCGAATAACGTGGTTGAAATGGAGGATCATAATATAAGCTGCACACTGGTGTATATACTCTGCATGATCTTTTACTAAAATATTTCTAAATAGCAGTATAAAACAACATGTCCTTACTTTTTGCCGAATGTGCACTATAAGGTTACGAGATCCCGTACGGCTAGGTAAAAGTAGTTTACCGCGGTTTTCCTGATTCTGTTTAGCCAAATTCTGCAAAAAGGAGACTAGTGAGACACTGCTATAAATAAGAATCCAAGATGTGATCTGGTCTCAGTCTTACAAATCATACCATATTCTTTGGATCAGACCAGTGCTTCACAAGATCTCCCCACTGTTTGTCAGTCATTTGCTTAAAAGGAGATATAGTTGGAACACTCCCAGTAATCTTTCCAGTGAAGTATTTCTTCTTTAGCCTGCTGCGATACTGGCGCAGACAGTCTGAGAATAGACTGTTGAGAACATGCTTTACTTCCTCTTGGTCCTCATCGAACTCGAACCTTAACTGTTCACAACAATATAAACCGTTGGTGTGATATACATAGATCCAACAACAAGCTAGAAGGAACGGGACGTGCCAATGTGGTATACTAGTATGAGTAACATTACCAAGAGAAAGATGACTTACGTGTAACCTGTGCACTAATTTTTCAAAATGCGCAGAGGTGTCTACGTGCTCTTTCCATGTTGGGAAGATAGGAATTTCATTCCTGACGAAAATTCCTACATCCGATGCTAATTTACAAGATTCTTCTGGGTCCAGTGGCCTTCTGCCACCTACGATAGATGAAAGGCGAAATCTTGATTCCATCCTAGCAAGCTTAGCTACGAACATTTTCCCTACTGTTGGGCCCCTCGTTTTTCTTGATCGTGGTGCAACTACAAAGTTAAGCATTACATCAAGCTATCAAGGTAGGTATATATATATATATATATATATATATATATATCTATAAAGTATAACTTTATAACGGAGAATGAAACTATAAGCATTGGAAAATGTACCTTCTTCGGTGTGGGGCTCATCCTCAGGGGAGTTGTCTATGGCAGGACTAATATGGGTCAGTGGGAGATCATCAACAGTTTGTTGATGTTGTGCTAGCAGTGTTTGGCCAGTTGTGGTTGTGTCAGCTGGGACTGGTACAGTGTGTCCTTGGGCAGTATTTCCTACCACAGCTACTGCTGATCCCAATTGTGGCTGAGAAGTTGCCGTGGAAACTTGTTCTGCTGCCAATTGTTGTTGAGAAGTTGCTGTGGAAACTGGTTCTGCTGCCAATTGTGGCTGAGAAGTTGCTGTGGAAACTGGTTCTGCTGCCGATTGTCGCTGGTTGACTGGATTGGTAACAGGTGGCTGATTCAACCGCTTGGGGTGTTCACCACGTTTTTTTATTTCAGTACTCTTAGAATTTTCGTTATTTTCTTCAACTGGTGCCATGAATCGCTGAGACTGTCTAGTAGCAGAAGCAGGTTTCTTTTTTGGTTGCAGCTGTTCTATCACCGATTCAGGTGCCTGTTGATTGGTCTTCCTCTCATTGGTGGTTCCTGCGAAATTCTTACTTGAAGCTGCAGATTCCTAGCACACATAAACGATATTTCAGTCTACATAAGTCCCATATATGATGATATGCAAATGGAATAGAATGAAGAACAGTAAAGGATGACGTGCATGCTGATACATATATATGATGCATTAAGGAGACCTAGAGGTGGCATGTGAACATGTTTGGTGGGATTCAGGATACAAGTATACAACACATGGAAGTTGCAACTTGCAACAGATATCTCAAAGTAAAAACACAGAAATCACCTGGTGGGGTTGAGGAGAATGGTCAGGCAAGGCATCTTCCTGAGTCAGCTCTCCAATGGGCTCAGCAGGATCAAATTGTGAATCATAACATTGTTCTTTATCTTTGGGGAGGGGAAAGGGTTCTTCTCCGATTTTGTTCAGGTTTGCACTAGAGGCAATAGCGTTACAAATGCTTGTGCCCACACGGCTTGCATATCTTCTACATATATTCCGTATCCGTTTCTCTTTTAATTCATTCTTCTGTATTGCAATAATATCTAGCATGCATTACAAAAAAAATGCTAATGAGATGGCGGTGCAAGTAAGCAAAAAAATACTTTTCGAAATCACATGCATAACGAATGCGGCCATATCAACCTTCTTGGAAGTGGGCGCGTGTACGCTTTGGTTTCCTGCCGTCGACCATGGAAGCGCCCATCTCTCCAGTCCGGTGGACGGAAGGAGTCGGGGATTAAGATACGAGAACCCGGCGATGGTGACTGTCGCTGACAAGGCGGCGGTGGAAGTCGGCTACGGAGGAGCTCGTATGGTACAGTGGTCGTCGGTGGGGGTGGGGGAGGTGGAAGCTACTCCGGCTTGCTAAAAAGCAAGGGAGACGGCGGAACGTCGTCGGTCACTACGGTGGCCGATGAGAAGGCAGTAGTGCTGGTGTGGGAGTGGGACAGTGGGCCGGCGCCGGCGTGTGAGATGATCCGGTGGGTCATGCAGGGTGGAAGCGTGAGAGAGAGATGCGGGGTTCGGCGCCGCCGGTGATAGGTCTGAATTGAGCGGTCCGGGGGGATAAGATCGACACTGTACTTATTTCACATCGCTTTGAATTTTGGAAGCGGGGGGGGGGATTTCGGCGGGAATTTTGGGGCAGAGTTGAAATTATTACTGGTTGCTGGAAAACTGTGGAACCCTAGCCTACGAAATCCCAAGTCTGAAGCTGAGGGCCCTTTTGCTGTGGCTTTTTGGCTTTTGGATTTTGGAAGCCAAAAGAATATAATATTTGTTTTTGGCTTCCAAAATCCAAAAGCCAAAAAGGCAAAAAAAAAAAAAGGCACAACAAAAGGGCCCTGAGTATGTTCGGGTTCAAGGGGATATGCTTGTTGGTTCTTGGGTGCATATGATCTCTTTATTTCGAAATTCATCTTCTATACATTTTGAAATGTCAAAAAAGAATAAAACGAAAAATGCATGTGTACTTCTTCGCTTGCTTTATACACATAAAATATTTCAATGGAAAAATCGAATAGTAATTTGGGCTATGTAAAAAAGAGTTACTCCGTAAAAAAATTGTGCTAACCATAAGGCTTTTTATGAGACATGTTTTCTCTCTTTTTTTACATCGACCATGAAAAAAACTTGTTTTTTTACATCAACCATGAAAAATACTTTTTTTACATCGACCATGAAAAATACTAGGAATTTGCTAAGAGCATCCACAACGTGTAGCCAAAAGTGGTTCCATATTTGATTTTTGGCTTTTTGAACTAGTTCCATACATTGTAGAGGTAGTTCCAAAACCAGAAAAACAGGGAACCGGAGCAAATAGGTGCTCCGATGCCAAATTTCACTTTTGGCATTTGGAACTAGTTCCCTACATTGTGAGAGTAGTTCCATATTGGCTTTATGAGTTGTTTTAGCTTGATGGCGGGACCCACGTTATAAATATTTGGAACCACTACATTGTGGAGCTATTGCTATATTTCACACCAAAGCCAAATTCACCATCGTATCAGATTTGGCAATAGCAACATTGTGGATAGCCTAAAGTTATATTTTCCATCTTGTACACAATTAAAAATATCTTTAAAACAAACAAATCTCTAATGTCTAGGTGTACCATCTCTACTAGTACTAGTATATATACACGTGCCTTGCACGTGAGGGCTCTTTTTTTTAGTGAAACAACTTCGACGCAATAAGAATTCGATCTTTTTTTTAACAAAGGAGGGGGGCCCAAGGGCTTGGATACCATTAAGTGCAACAGAGGGGTACATATTACAGATTGCAGTCAATAGTCACTTGGGTTGAAAGCCAATGCAAGCCCGCCTACATGATAGCAGGATTTTGTGAAGCTTTTTAACTTAATTGGTCAAACATGCGAAGCATGTGCCATTTACTTGTACAACTTTATCGGAAAAAAATACTTGTACAAGCTAGTTCCCCTAAGTACTACCAGCACATAAGTAAACAAAAGAACCAGGGACATCATCAACTGAAAACAACAATCTATTCATATAGCGGCTCTTGCATCACCCTTTGAAAATCATCTACCTGCAAAGATGAGTGCAGAGTTTCTGCTCGTGCTTTCACCTGTTCCAAGATCGTCCAGTTGATCTCATGGACATCTGCATCAGCCAAAGCGGTAACCAAGTTGCCAGCCACTAGCTTCTGCAGATCAGCAACAGCATGTAGGCCATCTTGAATTGTAGAATTCCATCCTCGGTTCATTTCTTTGTTCCGCCAAGTGGCCACATCCAAGTCCTTTTGAAGACGCCTAATCTTAGCTTCCCCAGTGCCACATCCTTCTGTTTTGTTCCTACAAACGTTTGCATCACTGGAACTCTGGACATCTGTGCTACAATGCTGCTTGGCAGGGACATGAGCAGTCACTTGCTTCTGCGATTTGCCATGCATAAAATCAATCAGCAGATTAAAAGGAAATATGTTGGTTGATTCATGTCACCACTTTCAGCAACCCATGAGTTTCTAAACCTTAAATGGAGTCTAAAACATTGCAATAAAAGGGTGGGTGCATCATTTGGATGCAGAGGCCGGGGCGACCCTATTTTCAAGAAAAAATTAGGAAATCTGAAATCTATATCTATATCTCTACCATCTATACCACTCCACTCCTGTTGACAGTTTGATCTCTTTCAGTACATTAGATTATGTCATGTTTAAAACACTATTATAAAATTACCTCCTTAATGTTGAGCTCAGGAGGATCCAGATGTGCTGATCCTAGGCGGCCACTCAAATGATTGCTTGCTAGAACAATAGGACCAAATCCCGCCTCCTTTCTACCAATGTCTGCATCACTGGCGCGCTCACTGTCTTTGTTAGGAACATGAGCAGTGGCTAGCTGCTGCAAATCAAAGTTCATCAAATCAATCAGCAAACAAGACATATGAAATTTGAGCAGTGCGGCTAAATACCTTCTTCAGCAGCTGCCCCACGGAATCGTCCTTTTGGCGGCACATCACACGTGTGAAAAATCTCGGCAACGACTTGGGGTGCGGTGATTTTGTCCCATTCCACAGTATGCCGAGCTTGGCTGCAATTATCATATTCTGCAAGATATTTTGCCTCCGAGATTCTTCGTAGGCATTCTCGAGGGGAATATCTAGCAGGCATTACAAAAAAAACAGATGCTAATAACAAGCAGTGGAAGCAAGCAATAAACTAGTCTCGGAAATCAAATACGGAGTACATAACAAAAGCTGCCGGACAAAGTGTTCAACCTTGGTCGACTGGGGAGGTGGCGCGTTGGCCGTTCGGTTTGGTTCGGTGGATCATGGTGGCGCTTTGTGTACCGATCTCGCCGGCCGGTAAGATGAACCAGTGAGTCGGGGAAGCAGATCCGACGAAGCGGACGGAGTGTGGTTGACGGCGTCGCTGAGCTGGCTCCGGTGCGGTGGATGTCGGCTACGGATGGAGGACTGAGAGGGAGCGAGACGGACTAGGTGCGAGGTAGGGAGAGAGGCCCTTGCTTGTCCGTGGGTGGGGCTGGATATAGGGGAAATGAAAGCGAGGTAGGAAGATAGCATCCTGCTAATTTATGGTGCTGAACTAGAAAATCCCGCCAATATATGGTGCTGAATTGCGGGCGGCTCATAGCTTGTGCACAAATAAAATGGGAAAATCCAAAAAATGTAGTTCAACAAAAAAAAACTCTAGTAGGCAAAGTCGCTAGCTCGCCATGAGAAGATGCACTCCGCCAAAAAAATGTCATGACAAGCTAGTTTGCTATGGATCTTGCATTAACCCTGCTCGATAAAATGGTGGGCAAAAAAAGACAAGCTAAATCAAAAATAATGGTGGTAGAAAGATGTAACTCTCAAATGTAAACTCTACTAAACAGGGCCAGCTCAAAAATATGCCTCATATTATTAGTACTTTCCTCCGGTCCATATTAACTGCCACTAACATACATCGAGAAACAAAAAAGAGAAATCTGTCATGAATAGTTCCCGAATTCAAATCTGAGTTTCTCTGTAGACTATTCCCATCTGAGTTTCTCTTTTTTGTTTCTCGATGTATGTTTCGAATTTTGATCTGAAATTTTTAGGGGTTATCTTAATATGAGCTGTGAACGTGCATGATTTGTTTCAGATTTTTTTCGCAATGTTTAAATTTGGATTTAGGCCGCATGTCACCTCGCTACCGCTCGAGAAATGGAGCCCCTCTCCGCTGGGCTCCATAAAAGCTTCACTGCTCGTGTCAGACTGTTGAAGACACTGGCAAGTGCATGTCAGGGGGACAGAGAATAAATTTCGTCCACGCGTCGGCGCGTGCTGTCTACCCCAAACCCTAAACTCTGTCTTTATGAAGTCAAGTGATACGTCTCCAACGTATCGATAATTTCTTATGTTCCATGCTACTTTATTGATGATACCTACATGTTTTATGCACATTATATGTCATATTTATGCATTTTCTGGAACTAACCTATTAACAAGATGCCGAAGAGAGTTGCTTTTTTGCTTTTTTGGTTTCAGAAATCCTAGTAAAGAAATATTCTCGGAATTGGACGAAACTTTCGCCCAGGGTCCTATTTTTGCACGAAGCTTCCAGAAGACCGAAGACCTAACGAAGTGGGGCCACGAGGAGGCCAGGGGGTGGCCGCGCGGCCCAGCCCCGGCCGCGCCGACCTATCCCCTGGGCCCCTCGTGTGGCCCCCGCGTTGACCCTCCGCCTACTTAAAGCTTCCGTCGCGAAACCCCCGAGAGCCACGATACGGAAAACCTTACGACGCCGCCGCCGCGAATCCCATCTCGGGGATTCTGGAGATCGCCTCCGGCACCCTGCCGGAGAGGGGATTCATCTCCCGGAGGACTCTACACCGCCATGGTCGCCTCCGGAGTGATGAGTGAGTAGTTCACCCCTGGACCATGGGTCCATAGCAGTAGCTAGATGGTCGTCTTCTCCTTGTTGTGCTTCATTGTTGGATCTTGTGAGCTGCCTAACATGATCAAGATCATCTATCTGTAATACTATATGTTGTGTTTGTCGGGATCCGATGGATAGAGAGTACTATGATTATGGTGATTATCAATCTATTGTTTATGTGTTGTTTATGATCTTGCATGCTCTCCGTTATTAGTAGAGGCTCTGGCCAAGTTTTTGCTCTTAACTCCAAGAGGGGGTATTTATGCTCGATAGTGGGTTCATGCCTTCATTGAATCTGGGATCGTGACAGTAGGTTCTAAGGTTGTGATGTGCTGTTGCCACTAGGGATAAAACATTGATGCTATGTCTAAGGATGTAGTTGTTGATTACATTACGCACCATACTTAATGCAATTGTCTGTTGCTTTGCAACTTAATACTGGAGGGGGTTCGGACGATAACCTGAAGGTGGACTTTTTAGGCATAGATGCAGTTGGATGGCGGTCTATGTACTTTGTCGTAATGCCCGGATTAAATCTCACTATATTTACCATGTCATGTATATGCATTGTTATGCCTTTCTCTATTTGTCAATTGCCCGACTGTAATTTGTTCACCCAACATGCTTTATCTTATGGGAGAGACACCTCTAGTGAACTGTGGACCCCGGTCCTATTCTTTACATAGCATACAATCTACTTGTTTTACTGTTTTCTTTGCAAACATCTTCCACTCGATACGTTTAATCCTTTGTTACAGCAAGCCGGTGAGATTGACAACCTCACTGTTTCGTTGGGGCAAAGTACTTTGGTTGTGTTGTGCAGGTTCCGCGTTGGCGCCGGAATCCCTGGCGCCGCATCACATTTCGCGACCATCAACCTTCAACGTGCTTCTTGGCTCCTCCTGGTTCGATTAAACCTTGGTTTCTTTCTGAGGGAAAACTTGCTACTGTGCGCATCATACCTTCCTCTTGGGGTTCCCAACGAACGTGTGAGTTACACGCCATCAAGCTCTTTTTCTGGCGCCGTTGCCGAGATCAAGACACGCTGCAAGGGGAGTCTCCACTTCTCAATCTCTTTACTTTGTTTTTGTCTTGCTTTATTTTATTTACTACTTTGTTTGCTGCACTAAAACAAAACACAAAAAAAATTAGTTGCTAGTTTTACTTTATTTACTGTCTTGCTCTCTATATCAAAAACACAAAAAAATTAGTTACTTGCATTTACTTTATCTAGTTTGTTTTATTTACTGTTGCTAAAATGGCCAACCATGAAAATACTAAATTGTGTGACTTCACAAATGCAAATAATAATGATTTCCTATGCACACCTATTGCTCCACCTGCTACTACAGCAGAATTCTTTGAAATTAAACCTGCTTTACTAAATCTGGTCATGAGAGAACAATTTTCTGGTGCTAGTTCTGATGATGCTGCTGCCCATCTCAATAATTTTGTTGAACTTTGTGAAATGCAAAAGTATAAAGATGTAGATGGTGATATTATTAAATTGAAAGTGTTTCCTTTCTCATTAAGAGGAAGAGCTAAAGATTGGTTGCTATCTTTGCCTAAGAATAGTATTGATTCATGGACTAAATGCAAGGATGCTTTTATTGGTAGATATTATCCTCCCTAAAATTATATCTTTGAGAAGTAGCATAATGAATTTTAAGCAATTAGATACTGAACATGTTGCTCAAGCTTGGGAGAGAATGAAAACTTTGGTAAAGAATTGCCCAACCCATGGACTGACTACTTGGATGATCATCCAAACCTTCTATGCAGGACTAAATTTTTCTTCGCGGAATTTATTGGATTCAGCTGCTGGAGGTACCTTTATGTCCATCACATTGGGGCGGCTACAAAACTTCTTGATGATATGATGATAAATTACTCTGAATGGCACACGGAAAGAGCTCCACAAGGTAAGAAGGTAAATTCTGTTGAAGAAACCTCTTCCTTGAGTGATAAGATTGATGTGATTATGTCTATGCTTGTGAATGGTAGATCTAATGTTGATCCAAATAATGTTCCTTTAGCTTCATTGGTTGCTCAAGAAGAAAATGTTGATGTGAATTTCATTAAAAATAATAATTTCAACAACAATGCTTATAGGAACAACTATGGTAATACTTATGGTAGATATGAGGAAAGGATGCTAGAAATTGAAAGATCCACTAAAAACTTTATGCAATCGCAATATGAGCAAAATCAATTGTTTACTAAAACTATGAATGAACAATCTACCTTGTTGAAAAATATAGGAAATCAACTTGAAAACTTGAATAGGGAGATTTCTGGTCTGCAAACTAAAATTTCAAATGCTGAAACCCGAATCTCATACATGTCTGCATCACAATCTTCTTTAATTAATAAAATGGCTGCTAAACCTGATGATATTGATAGTAAGATTACTACTACAGCAAATGCCATCCAAGTTAGAATTAATGAGAATATAAGATTAATGGCTGAACTGCGTGCTAGGTGGGATAGAGAAGAAAATGAAAAACTAGCTAAAGATAATAATGTAGCTAAAGTTTGGACTATTACCACCACTAGTAATGCTAATTCTTCACATGTTGCTGCACCTCCTACTATCAATGGTAAAATAATTGGTGTTGGCAATGTTTCTACTCCTAGTGCAAAGCGTACAAAACTGCCTGAAATTGCTAAAACTTCTGAAACTGCTTGTGATAAAACTGCTGAAATTTTTTCCAACCTTGGGAACAATGATCCCATTGCTGTAGCTCATAATGATTTAGATTTTGATGATTGCCACATCTCTGAAGTTATAAAGTTCTTACAAAAACTTGCTAAAAGCCCCAATGCTAGTGCTATAAATTTAGCCTTTACAAAACATATTACAAATGCTCTCATAAAAGCTAGAGAAGAGAAACTAAAACTTGAAACTTCTATTCCTAGAAAGTTAGAGGATGGTTGGGAGCCCATCATTAAAATGAAATTCAATGACTTTGAATGTAATGCTTTATGTGATCTTGGTGCAAGTATTTCTGTTATGCCTAAAAAGATTTATGATATGCTTGACTTGCCACCATTGAAGAATTGTTATTTGGATGTTAATCTTGCCGATAATGTTAAAAAGAAACCTTTGGGGAGGATTGATAATGTGCATATTACGGTTAACAATAACCTTGTCCCCGTTGATTTTGTTGTCTTGGATATCGAATGCAATGCATCTTGTCCAATTGTGTTGGGAAGACCTTTTCTTCGAACTGTTGGTGCTGTTATTGATATGAGGGAAGGTAATATTAAATACCAATTTCCTCTCAAGAAAGGTATGGAACACTTCCCTAGAAAGAGAATGAAGTTGCCTTTTGATTCTATTATTAGAACAAGCTATGATGTTGATGCTTCTACTCTCGATGTTACTTGATTTGCACTTTCTGCGCCTAGCTGAAAGGCGTTAAAGAAAAGCGCTTATGGGAGACAACCCATGTTTTTACCTACAGCAATTTTTTGTTTTGTTGAGTCTTGGAAGTTGTTTACTACTGTAGCAACCTCTCCTTATCATGTTTTTGTGCCAAGTAAAGTTTCTATGTCAAAGTTGATGTTATATTTGGGATCGCTGCGCAGAAACAGCATTGCTGTCTGTCACGAATCTGGGCACAATTCTCTGTAGAAAATTCGAAAAAATCTGCCAATTTACGAGCGTGATCCTCAGATATGTACGCAACTTTCATTAGTTTTGAGTTTTTCCATTTGAGCAAGTCTGGTGCCATTTCTAAATTCGTCTTTACGGACTGTTCTGTTTTTGACAGATTCTGCCTTTTATTTCGCATTGCCTCTTTTGCTATATTGGATTTATTTCTTTGATCCATTAATGTCCAGTAGCATTATGCAATGTCCAGAAGTGAAAATAATGATTGTGTCACCTCTGAATGAGTGAATTATTAATTGTGCACTAACCCTCTAATGAGTTTGCTTGAAGTTTGGTGTGAAGGAAGTTTTCAAGGGTCAAGAGAGGAGAATGATATACTATGATCAAGAGGAGTGAAAGCTCTAAGCTTGGGGATGCCCCGTGGTTCACCCCTGCATATTTTAAGAAGACTCAAGCATCTAAGCTTGGGGATGCCCAAGGCATCCCCTTCTTCATCGACAACATCATCAGGTTCCTCCCCTGAAACTATATTTTTATTCAGTCACATCTTGTGTTCTTTACTTGGAGCGTCGGTTTGTTTTCGTTTTTGTTTTTGTTTGAATAAGATGGATCCTAGCATTCACTTTGTGGGAGAGAGACACGCTCCGCTGTTGCATATGGACACATGTGTCCTTAGGCTTTACTCATAATGTTCAAGGCGAAGTTTCTTCTTCGTTAATTTGTTATATGGTTGGAATTGGAAAATGCCACATGTAGTAATTCTAAAATGTCTTGGATAATGTGATGCTTGGCAATTGTTGTGCTCATGTTTAAGCTCTTGCATCATATGCTTTGCACCCATTAATGAAGAAATACATAGAGCTTGCTAAAATTTGATTTGCATATTTGGTTTCTCTAAGGTCTAGATAATATCTAGTATTGAGTTTTGAACAACAAGGAAGACAGTGTAGAGTCTTATAATGTTTACAATATGTCTTTTATGTGAGTTTTGCTGCACTTGTTCATCCTTGAGTTTGCTTCAAATAACCTTGCTAGCCTAAACCTTGTATCGAGAGGGAATACTTCTCATGCATCCAAAATCCTTGAGCCAACTACTATGCCATTTGTGTCCACCATACCTACCTACTACATGGTATTTCTCCGCCATTCCAAAGTAAATTGCTTGAGTGCTACCTTTAAATTCCATCATTCACCTTTGCAATATATAGCTCATGGGACAAAATAGCCTTAAAAACTATCGTAGTATTGAATATGTACTTATGCACTTTATATTTTATTAAGTTGCTGTTGTGCGATAACCATGCTTCTGGGGAACGCCATCAACTATTGTTGAATATCATGTGAGTTGCTATGCATGTCCGTCTTGTCTGAAGGATCTATCATTTTAGTGGTTGGAGCATGCAAAATTGTTAGAGAAGAACATTGGGCCGCTAACTAAAGCCATGAACCATGGTTGAAGTTTCAGTTTTGGACATATATCCTCAATCTCATATGAGAATAATAATTGTTGCTACATGCTTATGCATTTAAGAGGAGTCCATTATCTGTTGTCCATGTTGTCCCGGTATGGATGTCTAAGTTGAGAATAATCAAAAGCGAGAAATCCAAATGCGAGCTTTCTCCTTAGATCTTTGTACAGGCGGCATGGAGGTACCCCTTTGTGACACTTGGTTGAAACATGGCATGCGAAGACCCGGTAGTCCAAGTTAAGTAGGACGAGGTGCGGGCACTATTAGTATACTATGCGTGAGGCTTGCAACTTGTAAGATATAATTTTCATAACTCATATGCTTTATTACTACCGTTGACAAAATTGTTTCATGTTTTCAAAATAAAAGCTCTAGCACAAATACAGCAATCGATGCTTTCCTCTTTGAAGGACCATTCTTTTACTTTTATTGTTGAGTCATTTACCTATCTCCTTCCACCTTAAGAAGCAAACACTTGTGTGAACTGTGCATTGATTCCTACATACTTGCATATTGCACTTATTATACTACTTTATGTTGACAATATCCATGAGATATACATGTTATAAGTTGAAAGCAACCGCTGAAACTTAATCTTCTTATGTGTTGCTTCAACACCTTTACTTTGATTTATTGCTTTATGAGTTAACTCTTATGCAAGACTTATTGATGCTTGTCTTGAAGTACTATTCATCAAAAGTCTTTGCTTTATGATTCATTTGTTTACTCATGTCACTACCTTTGTTTTGATCGCTGCATTCATTACATATGTTTACAAATAGTATGATCAAGACTATGCTGGCATGTCACTTCAGAAATTATCTTTGTTATCGTTTTACCTGCTCAAACTAAGCTTGGGAAGCTGATACGTCTCCAACGTATCGATAATTTCTTATGTTCCATGCTACTTTATTGATGATACCTACATATTTTATGCACATTATATGTCATATTTATGCATTTTCTGAACTAACCTATTAACAAGATGCCGAAGAGCCATTCTTTTTTTTTTTTGGTTTCAGAAATCCTAGTAAAGAAATATTCTCGGAATTGGACGAAACTTTCGCCCAGGGTCCTATTTTTGCACGAAGCTTCCAGAAGACCGAAGACCTAACGAGTGGGGCCACGAGGAGGCCAGGGGGTGGCCGGCGCGGCCCAGGCCCGGCCGCGCCGACCTATCCCTGGGCCCTCGTGTGGCCCCCGCGTTGACCCTCCGCCCTTAAAGCTTTCGTCGCGAAACCCCAGCACGAGAGCCACGATACGGAAAACCTTACGAGACGCCGCCGCCGCGAATCCCATCTCGGGATTAGGAGATCGCCTCCGGCACCCGCCGGAGGGGGATTCATCTCCCGGAGGACTCTACACCGCCATGGTCGCCTCCGGAGTGATGAGTGAGTAGTTCACCCCTGGACCATGGGTCCATAGCAGTAGCTAGATGGTCGTCTTCTCCTTGTTGTGCTTCATTGTTGGATCTTGTGAGCTGCCTAACATGATCAAGATCATCTATCTGTAATACTATATGTTGTGTTTGTCGGGATCCGATGGATAGAGAGTACTATGATTATGGTGATTATCAATCTATTGTTTATGTGTTGTTTATGATCTTGCATGCTCTCCGTTATTAGTAGAGGCTCTGGCCAAGTTTTTGCTCTTAACTCCAAGAGGGGGTATTTATGCTCGATAGTGGGTTCATGCCTTCATTGAATCTGGGATCGTGACAGTAGGTTCTAAGGTTGTGATGTGCTGTTGCCACTAGGGATAAAACATTGATGCTATGTCTAAGGATGTAGTTGTTGATTACATTACGCACCATACTTAATGCAATTGTCTGTTGCTTTGCAACTTAATACTGGAGGGGGTTCGGACGATAACCTGAAGGTGGACTTTTTAGGCATAGATGCAGTTGGATGGCGGTCTATGTACTTTGTCGTAATGCCCGGATTAAATCTCACTATATTTACCATGTCATGTATATGCATTGTTATGCCTTTCTCTATTTGTCAATTGCCCGACTGTAATTTGTTCACCCAACATGCTTTATCTTATGGGAGAGACACCTCTAGTGAACTGTGGACCCCGGTCCTATTCTTTACATAGCATACAATCTACTTGTTTTGTTTTCTTTGCAAACATCTTCCACTCGATACGTTTAACCTTTGTTACAGCAAGCCGGTGAGATTGACAACCTCACTGTTTCATTGGGGCAAAGTACTTTGGTTGTGTTGTGCAGGTTCCGCGTTGGCGCCGGAATCCCTGGTGTTGCGCCGCATCACATTTCGCGACCATCAACCTTCAACGTGCTTCTTGGCTCCTCCTGGTTCGATTAAACCTTGGTTTCTTTCGAGGAAAACTTGCTACTGTGCGCATCATACCTTCCTCTTGGGGTTCCCAACGAACGTGTGAGTTACACGCCATCATCAAGCATGCATGAAGAGAAGTGGTTTTTGGTTTCAAACATGGAAATTTCAAAAACCCTCTCAAGAGCTACATTTTGGAGTGACTAATTTTTCATATTCATGATTTAAACTTGTTTAAATGGGCATAAAAATAGGCATAAAATTCAAAATAAATCAAAATAAATGAAAAACCAAGGCACATAGTCTTCTTATGTCATATAGTAAGCATTCAATTAAGTTGATAAACAAGGTCTAGACATATTCGAACCAGAAAAATCATGTATCTACCCTAACCCTAAACTCTGTTATGAAGTCAAGCATGAAGAGATGTGGTTTTTGGTTTCAAACATGGAAATTTCGAAAACCCTCCCAAGAGCTTCATTTTGGAGTGACTAAGAAGCATACATGCTTACTTTTTTATATTCATGTTTTAAACTTGTTCAAATCTTGATCAAACCTAGGATTTGACCAAGATTCAAATGGGCATAAAAATTCAAAAAAATGAAGAAAAAAATGAAAAACCAAGGTCTTCTTATGTCATATAGTAAGCATTCAATTAAGTTGATAAACAAGGTCTAGACGTTTTAAACCTGAAAAATCATGTATCTACCCCCTAACCCTAAACTCTGTCTTATGAAGTCAAGCATGCATGGTGAAGAGAAGTGGTTTTTGGTTTCAAACATGGAAATTTTAAAAACCCTCCCAAGAGCTTCATTTTGGGGTGACTAAGAAGGATACATGATTACTTTGTCATATTCATGTCTTAAACTTGTTTAAGTCATGGTCAAACCTAGGATTTGACCAAGATTCAAATGGGCATAAGAATTCAAAAAAAAAAGCACATAGTCTGTGTATGTCATATAGTAAGCATTCAAGTTGATAAACAAGGTCTAGACATATTCAAACCAGAAAAATCATGGAAATTTCAAAAACATCCCACGAGCTTCATTTTGGAGTGACTAAGAAGGATCGATGCAGGTTACTTTTCATATTATTCATGTTTTAAACTTGTTTAAATCTTGGTCAAACCTAGGATTTGACCAAGATTCAACAAATGGGGATAAAAAAATGAAAACCCAATGCACATAGTCTTCTTATGTCATATAATAAGCATACAATTAAGTTGATAAACAAGGTCTAGACATATTCAAACCAAAAAAAACATGTATGTGGCTACCCCTAACCCTAAACTCTGTCTTATGAAGTCAAGCATGAAGAGATGTGGTTTTTGGTTTCAAACATGGAAATTTCAAAACCCCTTCCAAGAGCTTCATTTTGGAGTGACTAAGAAGCATACATGCTTACCTTTTCATATATATTCATGTTTTAAACTTGTTCAAATCTTGGTCAAACCTAGGATTTGACAAAGATTCAAATGGGCATAAAAATTCAAATAAAATGAATACCAAGGTCTTCTTATGTCATATAGTATGTGCGCATTCACTTAAGTTGATAAACAAGGTCTAGACATATTAAACCTGAAAAATCATGCATGTATCTACCCCTAACCCTAAACTCTGTCTTATAAAGTCAAGCATGCATGGTGAAGATAAGTGGTTTTTGGTTTCAAACATGGAAATTTCAAAAACCCTCCTAATTAAGAGCTTCATTTTGGAGTGACTAAGAAGGATACATGCTTACTTTTACATATTCATGTTTTAAACTTGTTTAAGTCGTGGTCAAACCTAGGATTTGACCAAGATTTAAATGGGCATAAAAATTCAAAAACAAAATCAAAAACCAAAGCAAGTCTTTGCATGTCATATAGTAAGCATTCAAGTTGATAAACAAGGTCTAGACATATTCAAACCAGAAAATCATGTATATATCTACCCCTAACCCTAAACTCTATCTTATGAAGTCAAGCATGAAGAGAAGTGGTTTTAGGTTTCAAACATGGAAATTTCAAAACCCATCCCAAGAGCTACATTTTGGAGTGACTAAGAAGGATATATAGATGCTTAATTTTGCATATTCATGATTTAAACTTGTTCAAATCTTGGTCAAACCTATGATTTGACCAAGATTCAAATGGGCATTAAAAATAGAAAAATGAAAAACCAAAGCACATAATCTTCTTATGTCATATAGTAAGCATTAAAGTTGATAAACACAAGGTCTAGACATATTCAAACCATACAAATCATGTATCTACCCCTAACCCTAAACTCTGTCTTATGAAGTCAAGCATGAAGAGATGTGGTTTTTGGTTTCAAACATGGAAATTTCAAATACCCTTCCAAGAGCTTCATTTTGGAGTGACTAAGAAGCATACATGCTTACCTTTTCATATTCATGTTTTAAACTTGTTCAAATCTTGGTCAAACCTAGGATTTGACCAAGATTCAAATGGGCATAAAAATTCAAAAAAATGAATACCAAGATCTTCTTATGTCATATAGTATGCGCGCAATCAATTAAGTTGATAAACAAAGTATAGACATATTAAACCTGAAAATCATGTATCTACCCCTAACCCTAAACTCTGTCTTATAAAGTCAAGCATGCATGGTGAAGATAAGTGGTTTTTGTTTCAAACATGGAAATTTCAAAAACCCTCCTAATTAAGAGCTTCATTTTGGAGTTAAACCAGGCTTCTGTAGTACTGGGCAAAACCCTAGTTTAACCTAGTATATTTAATTATAGATTCGTAGGTCGAAAATTAAGCATCTATCCTTCTTAGTCACTTCAAAATGAAGCTCTTGGGAGGGTTTTTGAAATTTCCATGTTTGAAACCAAAAAACCACATATCATCATGCTTGACTTCATGAGACAGAGTTTAGGTTAGGGGGTAGGTACATGATTTCTCTGGTTTGAATATGTCTAGAGACCTTGTTTATCAACTTAATTGAATGCTTACAATATAACATAAGAAGACTATGTGCCTTGGTTTTTCATTTTTTGTTTTTTTTTAAATTATGCCCATTTGAATCTTTGTCAAATCCTAGGTTTGACCATGATTTAAACAAGTTTAAAACATGAATATGAAAAAGTAAGCATGTATCCTTCGTAGTCACTCCAAAATGAAGCTCGATCTTGAGAGGGTTTTTGAAATTTCCATGTTTGAAACCAAAAAACCACATACCTATCTTCATGCTTGACTTCATAAGACAGAGTTAATTAGGGGTTAGGGGTAGCTTGATACATGATATTTCTGGTTTGAATATGTCTAGACCTTATTTATCAACTTAATTGAATGCTTACTATATGACATAAGAAGACCTTGGTTTTCATTTTTTATACCCATTTGAATCTTGGTCAAATCATAGGTTTGACCAAGATTTGAACAAGTTTAAAACATGAATATGAAAAAGTAAGCACGTACGTATGCTTCTTAGTCACTCCAAAATGAAGCTCTTGGGAGGGTTTTTGAAATTTCCATGTTGAAACCAAAAACCACTTCTCTTCATGCATGCTTGACTTCATAAGACAGAGTTTAGGGTTAGGGGTAGATACCTAATTTTCTGGTTTGAATATGTGTAGACCTTGTTTATCAAAATAATTGAATGCTTACTATATAACATAAGAAGACCTTGTTTTTTTTTGAATTTTTATACCCATTTGAATCTTGGTCAAATCCTTGGTTCCACCAAGATTTGAATAAGTTAAAAACATGAATATGAGAAAGTAAGCATGTATGCTTCTTAGTCACTTCAAAATGAAGCTATTGGGAGGGTTTTTGAATTTCCATGTTCGAAACTAAAAACCACATATCTTCATGCATGCATGCTTGACTTCATGAAACAGAGTTTAGGGTTAAGGGTAGATACATGCATGATTTTTCTTGTTTGAATATGTCTAGACCTTGTTTATCAACTTAATTGAATGCCTACTATATAACATAAGAAGACCTTTTTTAATTTTTATACCCATTTGAATCTTGGTCAAATCCTAGGTTTCACCAAGATTTGAATAAGTTTAAAACATGAATATGAAAAGGTAAGCATGCATGTATGCTTCTTAATTAATCGCTTCGAAATGAAGCTCTCGAGAGGGTTTTTGAAATTTCCATGTTTGAAACAAAAAAACCACGTACTTCTCTTCATGCTTAACTTCATAAGACAGAGTTTGGGGATAGGGGTAGCTTGATACATGATTTTTCTGGTTTGAATATGTCTAGACCTTGTTTATCAACTTAATTGAATGCTTACTAGATGACATATATAAGATGACTATGTGCATTGGTTTTTCATTTTATTGTTTTTTTTGAATTTTTATGCCCATTTGAATCTTGGTCAAATCCTAGGTTTGACCATGATTTAAACAATTTAAAACATGAATATGAAAAATTAAGCATGTATCCTTCGTAGTCACTCCAAAATGAAGCTCGATCTTGCGAGGGTTTTTGAAATTTCCATGATTGAAACCAAAAACCACTTCTCTTCATGCTTGAATTCATAAGTCAGGGTTTAGGGATATATAGGGGGTAGATACATGATTTTTCTGGTTTGAATATGTCTAGAGCTTGTTTTTCAACTTGAATGCTTACTATATGACATACGAAGACTGTTTGCTAACGGAGGGATTAAGCACTCTAGCTATGAAAAGTACCAAACGATGCATACCAAAATGATTTTTTAGAGGAATACTAGTTCGGATTATATAATTTTATATTAGCAGGCCAAAATCGAACCCCGTAGTTGGATTTTCAGAAATTGATCCGTAGTACTGGGCAAAACCCTAGTTTAGCTTATTTAATAATAGATTCGTAGGTCGATTTTTTTACGTTATTATTATTATTACTAGGCAGCACATGTGTTTGCCCGTCCAGTGAAACTCTTTCATTTCATTTTTCTTTTCCGCAAGGTCGGGAGTCGGAGGAAGAGGGATCACACGGGAGGAGACGAAGGGAGAGCAGTCACGGGGCCCCACTTATTTATGGTGTCTATCCTTTTTCTGGTGATGTTGACTGTTGTGCAGGGTTGTCAGTGCGCAGGGGGTGCGAGCGAGCGAGAAAGGCCGAGAATGAGAGAGATGTTTTTTTAGAGGGACAACCGAACGATCCTGAAGGACCCAGATTTCCAATACGCATCAGAGCGCAGTTTACAGCAGGACACAAAATAAATAGGAAATTACGTCTAAATCCCTAAGATTTACATGGTAGACCCCATGCTGAAAGCAAGAAATGCGATCGGGTCCTTAATAGGCACCGTCCGGATTGATCCTCGTCGGAGCCGGGGACGAACCACTTGGCGCGACCAAATCGCCATGGCTACAGAGCCTGCACACCATGGCCTACGAGCTGAGCTAGAAACGACCTGCCAAAACCGGCAGCCAACGGAGGTGGATAATTGGAGAGAGAGAGAGAGAGAGAGAGAGAGAGAGAGAGAGTGTTGATGCCTCTCTCTTGACAAAGAAGATGGCTGGGAGTTTGCTTACCTAGCGTACGTGACTTGTGCTCACTGAAGTGTGGGACCTCACGCATGGGAACCACACGTAAGTGACAGACTTGTTGCTCTAATAACTCGGGTGATCATTATACTGTATTAGTACATAGTTTCCTATGGATCCTTCTTAGTCACTCCAAAATGAAGCTCTTTGGGAGGGTTTTTGAAATTTCCATGTTTGAAACCAAAAATAAGAAGACTATGTGCCTTGATTTTTTTTTTTTTTTTTTGCCCATTTGAATCTTGGTCAAATCCTAGGTTTGACCATGATTTAAACAAGTTTAAAACATGAATATGAAAAATTAAGCATGTATCCTTCATAGTCACTCCAAAATGAAGCTCTTGAGAGGGTTTTTGAAATTTCCATGTTTGAAACCAAAAAACCCGTACTTCTCTTCATGCTTGACTTCATAAGAGAGAGTTTGGGGATAGGGGTAGCTTGATACATGAATTTTCTGGTTTGAATATGTCTAGACCTTGTTTATCAACTTAATTGAATGCTTACTAGATGACATAAGATGACTATGTGCATTGGTTTTTCATTTTATTGTTTTTTTGAATTTTTATGCCCATTTGAATCTTGGTCAAATCCTAGGTTTGACCATGATTTAAACAAGTTTAAAACATGAATATGAAAAATTAAGCATCTATCCTTCTTAGTCACTCCAATATGTAGCTCTTGGGAGGGTTTTTGAAATTTCCATGCTTGAAACCAAAAACCACTTCTCTTCATGCATGCTTGACTTCTTCATAAGACAGAGTTTAGGGTTAGGGGGTAGATACATGATTTTCCTGGTTTGAATATGTGTAGACCTTGTTTATCAAATTAATTGAATGCTTACTATATAACATATAAGAAGACCTTTTTTTTGAACTTTTATACCCATTTGAATCTTGGTCAAATCCTTGGTTCCACCAAGATTTGAATAAGTTAAAAACATGAATATGAAAAAGTAAGCATGTATGCTTCTTAGTCACTTCAAAATGAAGCTCTTGGGAGGGTTTTTGAATTTCCATGTTCGAAACCAAAAACCACAAATCTTCATGCTTACTTCATGAAACATAGTTTATATTAGGGTTAGGGGTAGATACATGCTTGATTTTTCTTGTTTGAATATGTCTAGACCTTGTTTATCAACTTAATTGAATGCCTACTATATAACATATATAAGAAGACCTTTTTTGTTTTTTTTTTTTTATACCCATTTGAATCTTGGTCAAATCCTAGGTTTCACCAAGATTTGAATAAGTTTAAAACATGAATATGAAAAAGTAAGCATGCATGTATGCTTCTTAATTAATCACTTCGAAATGAAGCTCTTGGGAGGGTTTTTGAAATTTCCATGTTTGAAACCAAAAACCACATATCTTCATGCATGCGCTTGACTTCATGAGACAGAGTTTAGTGTTAGGGGGTAGATACATGATTTCTCTCGTTTGAATATGTCTAGACCTTGTTTATCAACTTAATTGAATGCTTACTATATGACTTAAGAAGACTATGTGCCTTGATTTTTTTTAAAATTTTGTCCATTTGAATCTTGGCCAAATCCTAGGTTTGACCATGATTTAAACAAGTTTAAAACATGAATATATATGAAAAATTAAGCATGTATCATTCGTAGTCACTCCAAAATGAAGCTCTTGAGAGGGTTTTTGAAATTTCCATGTTTGAAACCAAATAACCACGTACTTCTCTTCATGCTTGACTTCATAAGACAGAGTTTGGGGTTAGGGTTAGCTTGATACATGAATTTTCTGGTTTGAATATGTCTAGACATTGTTTATCAACTTAATTGAATGCTTACTAGATGAGACATAAGATGACTATGTGCATTGGTTTTTCATTTTTTTTGAATTTTTATGCCCATTTGAATCTTGGTCAAATTCTAGGTTTGACCATGATTTAATCAAGTTTAAAACATGAATATGAAAAATTAAGCATCTATCCTTCTTAGTCACTCCAATATGTAGCTCTTGGGAGGGTTTTTGAAATTTCCATGCTTGAAAACCAAAAACCACTTTTCTTCATGCATGCTTGACTTCCTAAGACATAGTTTAGGGTTAGGGGGTAGATACATGATTTTCCTACTAGTTTGAATATGTCTAGACCTTGTTTATCAATTTAATTGAATGCTTAATATATGACATGGGCAGACCTTGCTTTTAATTTTTTTATACCCATTTGAATCTTCGTCAAATCGTAGGTTTGTTGACCAAGATTTGAACAAGTTTAAAACATGAATATGAAAAAGTAAGCATGTATGCGTCTTAACTAGTCACTCCAAAATGAAGCTCTTGGGGAGGGTTTTTGAAATTTCCATGTTTGAAACCAAAAACCACTTCTTCTCTTCATGCTTGACTTCATAAGTCAGGGTTAATTTAGGGATATATAAGGGGTAGATACATGATTTTTCTGGTTTGATATGTCTAGACCTTGTTTATCAACTTAATTGAATGCTTACTATATGACATAAGAAGACTACGTGACTTGTGCTCACTGAAGTGTGGGACCTCACGCATGGGAACCACACGTAAGTGACAAACTTGTTGCTCTAATAACTCGGGTGATCATTATACTGTATTAGTACATAGTTTCCTATGGATCCTTCTTAGTCACTCCAAAATGAAGCTCTTTGAGAGGGTTTTTGAAATTTCCATGTTTGAAACCCAAAACAACTTCTCTTCATGCTTGACTTCATAAGACAGAGTTTAGGGTTAGGGGTAGATACATGATTTGTCTGGTTTGAATACGTCTAGACCTTGTTTATCAACTTTAATGCTTACTATATGACATAAGAAGACTATGTGCTTTGGTTTTTCATTTTTCTGATTTTTTCTATTTTTGATGCCCATTTGAATCTTGGTCAGATCCTAGGTTTTACCAAGATTTAAACAAGTTTAAAACATGAAAATGAAAAGGGAAGCATTTATCCTTCTTAGTCACTCTAAATGAAGTTTTTGGGAGGTTTTTGAAATTTCCATGTTTGAAACCCAAAACCACTTCTCTTCATGCTTGACTTCATAAGACATAGTTTAGGGTTAGGGGTACATACATGATTTGTATGTTTTGAATATGTCTAGACCTTGTTTATCAACTTGAATGCTTACTATATGACATAAGAAAACTACGTATGTGCTTTGGTTTTTCATTTTTCTGTTTTTTTTTAATTTTCCGCCCATTTGAATCTCTGTCAAATCCTAGGTTTGACCAAGATTTAAACAAGTTTAACACGTGAAAACGAAAAGGTAAGCATGGATCCTTCTTAGTCACTCCAAAATGTACCAATTGATAGATGTGTTAACTTTGCTTCATGGAAAAATAATGTCATGTAAATGAGTTAACTTGGATTTCCTACCCTTGAATCCATAGGAAACTTTGTTCTAATGCACTATAATAATCAACCGAGTTTTTACACCAACAGTCACTTACGTGTGGTGCCCATGCGTGAGGTCCCACACTTCAGTGAGCACAAGTCACGTGCAATAGGTACGCAAACTCCCAGCCATTTTCTTTGTCAAGAGAAGACGCATCAGGATGCGTATTGGAAGTCTGTGGGTCCTTCTGGATCCTTCGGTTGTCCCTCTCACAAAAAAAAACAAATCTCTCATTCTCGGCCTCGCTCGACTCGCTCGCTCGCTCGCTCGCTCGCTCGCACCTCCTGCTCACTGACAAACCCTGCACAAAAGTCAACATCATCACCCGAAAAAGGGGAGACACCATAATGCTCTCCCTCCTTTCTTCTCTCCTTCCGAGTGATCCCTCTTCCTCCGAGTTTCACTCGACGGGCAAACACATATGTGCTGCATAGTAATAATAAAAAGGTACTACAGAAAATTCGACCTACGAATCTATAATTAAATATACTAGGTTAAACTAGGGTTTTGCCCAGTACTACAGATCAAGGTTCAAAAAAATCCAACTACGGGGTTCGAACAACCCCATTTCTAATCAAAGATTTTTTTCGACGTCATCCAAATGGCCTCAAACTATAGCATGGGCGGATCCAGACTATAGCCAAGGGGGGCAGCTGCCCCCGCTCAATTTTCTGAAACCTTGTAATATGATATTTGCATCACTTATCATATGTTTGCCCATTTGAATCTTGTCAAATCCTAGATTTGACCAAGATAATTTAAACAAGTTTAAAACATGAAAATGAAAAGGGAAGCTTGTATCCTTCTTAGTCACTCTAAAATGAAGTTTGGGGAGGTTTTTGAAATTTCCATGCTTGAAACCAAAAACCACTTCTCTTCATGCTTGACTTCATAAGACAAAGTTTAGGGTTAGGGGTAGATACATGATTTTTCTGGTTTGAATATATGTCTAGACCTTATTTATCAACTTAATTGAATGCTTACTATATAACATAAGAAGACCTTGTTTTTTTATTTTGTTTTTTAATTTTTATACGGATTTGAATCTTGGTCAAATCCTTGGTTTCACCAAGATTTGAATAAGTTTAAAACATGAATATGAAAAAGTAAGCATGCATGTATGCTTCATAATTAATCACTTCAAAATGAAGCTCTTGGGAGGGTTTTTGAAATTTCCATGTTTGAAACCAAAAAACCACATATCATCATGCTTGACTTCATGAGACAGAGTTTAGGTTAGGGGGTAGGTACATGATTTCTCTGGTTTGAATATATGTCTAGAGACCTTGTTTATCAACTTAATTGAATGCTTACAATATAACATAAGAAGACTATGTGCCTTGGTTTTTCATTTTTTGTTTTTTTTAATTATGCCCATTTGAATCTTTGTCAAATCCTAGGTTTGACCATGATTTAAACAAGTTTAAAACATGAATATGAAAAAGTAAGCATGTATCCTTCGTAGTCACTCCAAAATGAAGCTCGATCTTGAGAGGGTTTTTGAAATTTCCATGTTTGAAACCAAAAAACCACATACCTATCTTCATGCTTGACTTCATAAGACAGAGTTAATTAGGGGTTAGGGGTAGCTTGATACATGATATTTCTGGTTTGAATATGTCTAGACCTTATTTATCAACTTAATTGAATGCTTACTATATGACATAAGAAGACCTTGGTTTTCATTTTTTATACCCATTTGAATCTTGGTCAAATCATAGGTTTGACCAAGATTTGAACAAGTTTAAAACATGAATATGAAAAAGTAAGCACGTACGTATGCTTCTTAGTCACTCCAAAATGAAGCTCTTGGGAGGGTTTTTGAAATTTCCATGCTTGAAACCAAAAACCACTTCTCTTCATGCTTGACTTCATAAGACAAAGTTTAGGGTTAGGGGTAGATACATGATTTTTCTGGTTTGAATATATGTCTAGACCTTATTTATCAACTTAATTGAATGCTTACTATATAACATAAGAAGACCTTGTTTTTTTTTTTTTTTTTTAATTTTTATACGGATTTGAATCTTGGTCAAATCCTTGGTTTCACCAAGATTTGAATAAGTTTAAAACATGAATATGAAAAAGTAAGCATGCATGTATGCTTCATAATTAATCACTTCAAAATGAAGCTCTTGGGAAGGTTTTTGAAATTTCCATGTTTGAAACCAAAAAACCACATATCATCATGCTTGACTTCATGAGACAGAGTTTAGGTTAGGGGGTAGGTACATGATTTCTCTGGTTTGGATATGTCTAGAGACCTTGTTTATCAACTTAATTGAATGCTTACAATATAACATAAGAAGACTATGTGCCTTGGTTTTTCATTTTTTGTTTTTTTAAATTATGCCCATTTGAATCTTTGTCAAATCCTAGGTTTGACCATGATTTAAACAAGTTTAAAACATGAATATGAAAAAGTAAGCATGTATCCTTCGTAGTCACTCCAAAATGAAGCTCGATCTTGAGAGGGTTTTTGAAATTTCCATGTTTGAAACCAAAAAACCACATACCTATCTTCATGCTTGACTTCATAAGACAGAGTTAATTAGGGGTTAGGGGTAGCTTGATACATGATATTTCTGGTTTGAATATGTGTCTAGACCTTATTTATCAACTTAATTGAATGCTTACTATATGACATAAGAAGACCTTGGTTTTCATTTTTTTTACCCATTTGAATCTTGGTCAAATCATAGGTTTGACCAAGATTTGAACAAGTTTAAAACATGAATATGAAAAAGTAAGCACGTACGTATGCTTCTTAGTCACTCCAAAATGAAGCTCTTGGGAGGGTTTTTGAAATTTCCATTCTTGAAACCAAAAACCACTTCTCTTCATGCATGCTTGACTTCATAAGACAGAGTTTAGGGTTAGGGGTAGATACTTAATTTTCTGGTTTGAATATGTGTAGACCTTGTTTATCAAAATAATTGAATGCTTACTATATAACATAAGAAGACCTTGTTTTTTTTGAATTTTTATACCCATTTGAATCTTGGTCAAATCCTTGGTTCCACCAAGATTTGAATTAATAAGTTAAAAACATGAATATGAGAAAGTAAGCATGTATGCTTCTTAGTCACTTCAAAATGAAGCTATTGGGAGGGTTTTTGAATTTCCATGTTCGAAACTAAAAACCACATATCTTCATGCATGCATGCTTGACTTCATGAAACAGAGTTTAGGGTTAAGGGTAGATACATGCATGATTTTTCTTATTTGAATATGTCTAGACCTTGTTTATCAACTTAATTGAATGCCTACTATATAACATATATAAGAAGACCTTTTTTGTTTTTTTTAATTTTATACCCATTTGAATCTTGGTCAAATCCTAGGTTTCACCAAGATTTGAATAAGTTTAAAACATGAATATGAAAAGGTAAGCATGCATGTATGCTTCTTAATTAATCGCTTCGAAATGAAGCTCTTGAGAGGGTTTTTGAAATTTCCATGTTTGAAACAAAAAAACCACGTACTTCTCTTCATGCTTGACTTCATAAGACAGAGTTTGGGGATAGGGGTAGCTTGATACATGATTTTTCTGGTTTGAATATGTCTAGACCTTGTTTATCAACTTAATTGAATGCTTACTAGATGACATAAGATGACTATGTGCATTGGTTTTTCATTTTATTGTTTTTTTGAATTTTTATGCCCATTTGAATCTTGGTCAAATCCTAGGTTTGACCATGATTTAAACAATTTAAAACATGAATATGAAAAATTAAGCATGTATCCTTCGTAGTCACTCCAAAATGAAGCTCGATCTTGCGAGGGTTTTTGAAATTTCCATGATTGAAACCAAAAACCACTTCTCTTCATGCTTGAATTCATAAGTCAGGGTTTAGGGATATATAGGGGGTAGATACATGATTTTTCTGGTTTGAATATGTCTAGAGCTTGTTTTTCAACTTGAATGCTTACTATATGACATACGAAGACTGTTTGCTAACGGAGGGATTAAGCACTCTAGCTATGAAAAGTACCAAACGATGCATACCAAAATGATTTTTTAGAGGAATACTAGTTCGGATTATATAATTTTATATTAGCAGGCCAAAATCGAACCCCGTAGTTGGATTTTCAGAAATTGATCCGTAGTACTGGGCAAAACCCTAGTTTAGCTTATTTAATAATAGATTCGTAGGTCGATTTTTTTACGTTATTATTATTATTACTAGGCAGCACATGTGTTTGCCCGTCCAGTGAAACTCTTTCATTTCATTTTTCTTTTCCGCAAGGTCGGGAGTCGGAGGAAGAGGGATCACACGGGAGGAGACGAAGGGAGAGCAGTCACGGGGCCCCACTTATTTATGGTGTCTATCCTTTTTCTGGTGATGTTGACTGTTGTGCAGGGTTGTCAGTGCGCAGGGGGGTGCGAGCGAGCGAGAAAGGCCGAGAATGAGAGAGATGTTTTTTTAGAGGGACAACCGAACGATCCTGAAGGACCCAGATTTCCAATACGCATCAGAGCGCAGTTTACAGCAGGACACAAAATAAACAGGAAATTACGTCTAAATCCCTAAGATTTACATGGTAGACCCCATGCTGAAAGCAAGAAATGCGATCGGGTCCTTAATAGGCACCGTCCGGATTGATCCTCGTCGGAGCCGGGGACGAACCACTTGGCGCGACCAAATCGCCATGGCTACAGAGCCTGCACACCATGGCCTACGAGCTGAGCTAGAAACGACCTGCCAAAACCGGCAGCCAACGGAGGTGGATAATTGAGAGAGAGAGAGAGAGAGAGTGTTGATGCCTCTCTCTTGACAAAGAAGATGGCTGGGAGTTTGCTTACCTAGCGTACGTGACTTGTGCTCACTGAAGTGTGGGACCTCACGCATGGGAACCACACGT
Organism: Lolium multiflorum; assembly: GCA_030979885.1. Lineage (NCBI taxonomy): Eukaryota > Viridiplantae > Streptophyta > Magnoliopsida > Poales > Poaceae > Lolium > Lolium multiflorum. The sequence goes on from CM061750.1 coordinate 420,430,982, forward strand.
AAGTGACAGACTTGTTGCTCTAATAACTCGGGTGATCATTATACTGTATTAGTACATAGTTTCCTATGGATCCTTCTTAGTCACTCCAAAATGAAGCTCTTTGGGAGGGTTTTTGAAATTTCCATGTTTGAAACCAAAAATAAGAAGACTATGTGCCTTGATTTTTTTTTAAAAAAATTTTGCCCATTTGAATCTTGGTCAAATCCTAGGTTTGACCATGATTTAAACAAGTTTAAAACATGAATATGAAAAATTAAGCATGTATCCTTCATAGTCACTCCAAAATGAAGCTCTTGAGAGGGTTTTTGAAATTTCCATGTTTGAAACCAAAAAAACCGCGTACTTCTCTTCATGCTTGACTTCATAAGAGAGAGTTTGGGGATAGGGGTAGCTTGATACATGAATTTTCTGGTTTGAATATGTCTAGACCTTGTTTATCAACTTAATTGAATGCTTACTAGATGACATAAGATGACTATGTGCATTGGTTTTTCATTTTATTGTTTTTTTGAATTTTTATGCCCATTTGAATCTTGGTCAAATCCTAGGTTTGACCATGATTTAAACAAGTTTAAAACATGAATATGAAAAATTAAGCATCTATCCTTCTTAGTCACTCCAATATGTAGCTCTTGGGAGGGTTTTTGAAATTTCCATGCTTGAAACCAAAAACCACTTCTCTTCATGCATGCTTGACTTCTTCATAAGACAGAGTTTAGGGTTAGGGGGTAGATACATGATTTTCCTGGTTTGAATATGTGTAGACCTTGTTTATCAAATTAATTGAATGCTTACTATATAACATATAAGAAGACCTTTTTTTTGAACTTTTATACCCATTTGAATCTTGGTCAAATCCTTGGTTCCACCAAGATTTGAATAAGTTAAAAACATGAATATGAAAAAGTAAGCATGTATGCTTCTTAGTCACTTCAAAAATGAAGCTCTTGGGAGGGTTTTTGAATTTCCATGTTCGAAACCAAAAACCACAAATCTTCATGCTTACTTCATGAAACATAGTTTATATTAGGGTTAGGGGTAGATACATGCTTGATTTTTCTTGTTTGAATATGTCTAGACCTTGTTTATCAACTTAATTGAATGCCTACTATATAACATATATAAGAAGACCTTTTTTGTTTTTTTTAATTTTTATACCCATTTGAATCTTGGTCAAATCCTAGGTTTCACCAAGATTTGAATAAGTTTAAAACATGAATATGAAAAAGTAAGCATGCATGTATGCTTCTTAATTAATCACTTCGAAATGAAGCTCTTGGGAGGGTTTTTGAAATTTCCATGTTTGAAACCAAAAACCACATATCTTCATGCATGCGCTTGACTTCATGAGACAGAGTTTAGTGTTAGGGGGTAGATACATGATTTCTCTCGTTTGAATATGTCTAGACCTTGTTTATCAACTTAATTGAATGCTTACTATATGACTTAAGAAGACTATGTGCCTTGATTTTTTTTAAAATTTTGTCCATTTGAATCTTGGCCAAATCCTAGGTTTGACCATGATTTAAACAAGTTTAAAACATGAATATATATGAAAAATTAAGCATGTATCATTCGTAGTCACTCCAAAATGAAGCTCTTGAGAGGGTTTTTGAAATTTCCATGTTTGAAACCAAATAACCACGTACTTCTCTTCATGCTTGACTTCATAAGACAGAGTTTGGGGTTAGGGTTAGCTTGATACATGAATTTTCTGGTTTGAATATGTCTAGACATTGTTTATCAACTTAATTGAATGCTTACTAGATGAGACATAAGATGACTATGTGCATTGGTTTTTCATTTTTTTTGAATTTTTATGCCCATTTGAATCTTGGTCAAATTCTAGGTTTGACCATGATTTAATCAAGTTTAAAACATGAATATGAAAAATTAAGCATCTATCCTTCTTAGTCACTCCAATATGTAGCTCTTGGGAGGGTTTTTGAAATTTCCATGCTTGAAAACCAAAAACCACTTTTCTTCATGCATGCTTGACTTCCTAAGACATAGTTTAGGGTTAGGGGGTAGATACATGATTTTCCTACTAGTTTGAATATGTCTAGACCTTGTTTATCAATTTAATTGAATGCTTAATATATGACATGGGCAGACCTTGCTTTTAATTTTTTTATACCCATTTGAATCTTCGTCAAATCGTAGGTTTGTTGACCAAGATTTGAACAAGTTTAAAACATGAATATGAAAAAGTAAGCATGTATGCGTCTTAACTAGTCACTCCAAAATGAAGCTCTTGGGGAGGGTTTTTGAAATTTCCATGTTTGAAACCAAAAACCACTTCTTCTCTTCATGCTTGACTTCATAAGTCAGGGTTAATTTAGGGATATATAAGGGGTAGATACATGATTTTTCTGGTTTGATATGTCTAGACCTTGTTTATCAACTTAATTGAATGCTTACTATATGACATAAGAAGACTACGTGACTTGTGCTCACTGAAGTGTGGGACCTCACGCATGGGAACCACACGTAAGTGACAAACTTGTTGCTCTAATAACTCGGGTGATCATTATACTGTATTAGTACTTTAGCTTGGGGGAGTTGATACGTCCATTTTGCATCACTATTTTATATCATAATTTACTGTTATTCATTGATATATTTCATATTTAGAGATGATACTTATGTTATTTCACTTATTTTGCATGTTTCATGATTATTGGAGAATTATTCACCGGAGTCAGAATTCTGCTGGAAAAAGCACCGTCAGGATACCATATTTCTGAAGATCAACAATTGACGGAAAATACACCGAAGTTCTTATTTTCCCAGATGACGGAGCCAACCAAAAGGGGAGGCCGAGGAGGGCCGCCATGGCCCCCCCATAGGCCGATGCGGGCCCTGCCCTGGCCGCGCCGCCATGTGGGGAGCCCACCCCCCTCCTCTTCTCTCCTTCGCATACTTCTTCTCCCGAGAACCCTAAGGTACGGGAGGCATCGAGAATAGACACAGCCGCCTCTGCGGGGCGGAAAACACCAGAGAGAAAAGAGCTCTCCGGCGGGCAGAAATCCGCCGGGGAAATTCCCTCCCGGAGGGGGAAATCGTCGCCATCGTCACCGTCATCGAGCTGGACTTCATTGGGATCATCATCATCATCATCTCCACCATCGACACCGCCATCTCCACCGCTGCACCTCGTCTCCGCTGTAACATCTTGGGTTGAATCTTGGTTATTTCATAGGGGAAACTCTCCCGGTGTTGATTACTCCTTGTTATTGATGCTATTGAGTGAAACCATTGGATCAAGGTTTATGTTCAGATTGTTATCCATCATTATATCACCTCTGATCATGTTCCATATGATGTCTCGTGAGTAGTTCGTTTAGTTCTTGAGGACATGGGTGAAGTCTAAATGTTAGTAGTGAACTATGTTGAGTAATATTTAATGGTTTGATATTTAAGTTGTGGTGTCATTCTTCTAGTGGTGTCATGTGAACGTCGACTACATGATACTTCACCTTTATGGGCCTAGGGGAATACATCTTGTATTCGTTTGCTAATTGTGGGGTTGCCGGAGTGACAGCAACCTGAACCCTCGTTGGTATATCGATGCAGGAGGGATAGCAGGATCTCAGAGTTTAAGGCTGTGGTTAGATTTATCTTAATTACTTTCTTGTATTTGCGGATGCTTGCAAGGGGTTTAATCACAAGTATGTATTAGTCCTAGGAAGGGCGGTGCATTAGCATAGGTTCACCCACACAACACTTATCAAAACAATGAAGATTAATCAACTATATGAAGCGAAAGCACTAGACTAAATTCCCGTGTGTCCTCAAGAACGTTTGGTCTTTATAAGTAAACAAATCGGCTTGTCCTTTGTGCTAAAAAGGATTGGGCCACTCGCTGCAATTATTACTCTCGCATTTTACTTACTTGTACTTTATTTATCTGCTATATCAAAACCCCCTGAAAACTTGTCTGTGAGCATTTACAGTGAATCCTTCATCGAAACTGCTTGTCAACACCTTCTTGGTTTTCGACACTCTTATTTATCGAAAGTACTACGATACACCCCCTATACTTGTGGGTCATCACGACTATTTTCTGGCGCCGTTGCCGGGGAGTGAAGCGCTATTGGTAAGTGGAATTGGTAAGGAAAACTTTTACTGTACGTGCTGATTTTGTTTCTGCTTGCTGCTATAAGTCATTATGGAGAGATCCTCTCTTGAATTTCTATTTGGGAAATCTACTACTACTGCAAAGGTAGTGGATGAAGCGCCAGGTGAGGAAGTAATTCCGTATAAAATACCTATGAAAATTATTGAACGTGTTGTGGATAACCGCTATGAAGGGGATGGAACTGTTCATCCTGGAGATCATTTATTGTTTTTACATGAATTATGCGGGTTATTCAAGTGTGCAGGTATTTCAATGGATGAAGTTAGGAAGAAATTATTCACTATGTCGCTGTCTGGTAAAGCGGCGCATTGGTATAAACTGCTATTCCAACACCAGAAAAATATACTCGACAAAATATTCTCAGAGCGCCACTGTCGCGATTTAATCTCTGAATGTCGCAATACTTTGCGAAGGTAAGACCCCAGATCCGTCCTGCGCGGCGTGGCATCGCACTGAATGCGCTCTGCTACTTTTTTCCGTATCAACAGATGCGAAGAAAAATCCTAACAGACGCGTTAGGTACCCGATAAAATATGACTGGGGTTCGGCATATGGTAAGACCTTAAGCGGCACATGTCGAACTAACACCAGTATACCGAGATCATGTACAGGGACTTGATCTTGAAGTAGGTTTTTGCGGGATTGTCACACGAGCACTTAACTGGTACCTGATCCGTCAGATGAACCAGCCCCAACTACCATGATCCCTACATAATATATGATTATTTTATAACTTGAAGAGATTATATGTTCATTGTAATGAGGGAGATTTTTCTTGATTCTTTGATTCAAGTAAAATTTCGGGGGCTACTGACATAGGCATCCCCAACGGGCCTGCCGGAGAAGGTACCGGGGGTTTACTGAAGGCCCAAGACCCGAATATTGTGAAGCCCAAAAGCCTAATCAAGTATGCGTTTGGAAAGATAGAGTTGTATTAGGAATAATAACTTGTAAATACTATGAGACGGACTCAAAGAGTATACCGGTGTTTGTAACTTGTACATCACGAAACCCTCGACTCTGCCTCCTATATAAGGGGGAGTCGAGGGAGAAAGAGAGGATCGATTCATTGTCAACACAACCCTAGTTTTCTAGCAGTCGAGTACTTTTCCGGCTGAAACCCTCGAGATCTACTTGCCCTCTACTTTCCGCGAAACCCTAGTCTACAACTTGTAGGCATTGACAAGTTGATACCTTGTCAGCGGCGCCCTCATCATCCGCGACCAACCCTCCTCTCCGCAGCGCCGGCAGAAGAGGAAGTCGTCGAAGAAGGAGGCCGCCGCCGCCGCTGACACGCGTGAAGCACACGTCCGTTGGGAACCCCAAGTGGAAGGTGTGATGCGTATAGAAGCAAGTTTCCCTCAGTATGAAACCAAGGTTATCGAACCAGTAGGAGTCAAGGAACACGTGAAGGTTGTTGTGTTATCACCTGATTTTGGCCAAATCAGGAGATGGGCCGTAAGTGAAGATGGGCTTGAAGGACGTACACATGGAGCATCTTCGAACCGGCCTTGCGCTGAGAGTTTGGGCTAAGTTGCCCATGTATCTGTAATTTAGTAGATCGTATTGTATTTAGATTAAAGAGATAGAGTCCGGCCCGTGCACGGTTAGGTGCACGCCTCAATTAGAAAGTCCCTTGGACTATAAATATGTATCTAGGGTTATCGGAAAAGGAGGACAATCATCGTTCAACCAACACAAATCAGGCGCATCGCCACCCCTTTCTTCGAGGGTTTCTCCCGGGTAAGCACCATGCTGCCTAGATCGCATCTAGCGATCTAGGCAGTATACGTTTATTCGTTAACCTTGTACTGCTCGTGCTGAAGCCTTGTTGATGGCGAGCAGTACTATTTATCCTTAGGTGTTTAGGGGCTTGCATTGATGCTTTCACGTGCATATCTGCGTGGCAATGCCGTCCCTCGACACCTAGCTGCCCTTACGTCTATCCAGACGTAAGGGCAGCATCTTGCTTGTTCGTTACTTAGTAGATCCGATCCGTTATAGTTGCTCCTTGCTCCGCAAGGATTAGTTTAATATCTGCATAGTTAGGCCTTATGCTGGGGTCGGACGATCCGGCGGTGCGTTAGGCGTTGTTTACCGTCCCTGCGAGGGATGTTCCGGGGATCAACGTTATGTTGTTTTTAGGCCTCTCGTAGGGGTAGTTTGCATCGTCTCTCGTAGCTGCTAGGCCCGATCGCACGTAGGACGTTCCGATTATGCGGTGAAAACCCTAAACTGTCGTGGATCGTTTTAGCTTTGTCCTGATCAAGCAGGATCCCCATGCCATTGTAAATCCAACGTGAAACATGGGGCGATCGGCTCCTTGAGCCGATCCACAGGGAAACCTGAGAGCCGATAGGGCTCGTATTTAATGTGTACGTGTCTACCATGCAGGAACAAATCGAAGCACTAACACCCTCCTGATCGGGTCTAGGTCAGGTGGCACGCCCTAGCAACCGCCAGGATGTTGGCCAGAAGATTTGCGGGACGACGCGAGGTGCCAGGGATCCACTAAGCGGCCCTGGAGCTTCCCGGCTCTTCGTGTTGCTTAACCAACGCCCGTCGGTGGGTTTTGGAGGGTAACACATTTTGGCACGCCCGGTGGGACACTCTTCTGCAACATCCACGTCAACACCGACATCCGAGATGGCAGAGGAACATATCACCTACAAGGATCTCCCTGCGGAGCACAAGAAGAAATACGATGAGCTGAAGGCCATCCGTGAAGCCGAACTCATCGGCTCCTTTGAGACAACCCGTTCTCACAACATCAAGCTCAAAGGAAACACGTGTCCGTCGCATGGCGTCAACACGGTAGATCTCAGCCACTCCATAAGGGAGCCAGGGTTCTCCTTTAATGTCAACATGGCCAGGCTGGTGAACTGCCACAGCGCGGACAAAGCAGAGAGTAGCCACTCTCGTGGCAAAGATAAAGAAGAGGCCGTTCCATGCGACCGGCCCCAAGATGATGACAGACGGTACCTAACCGAGGAGGAGGTGAGAAGCACACGGTATCAGCGCCCACTATCCGTGCATCTCCTCAACAAATATGAGCAGCGGTACGACCGACGTCGGCGCTACGACGAAGACGATGAGAGATATCGTCGGTCGATGCGGAAACGAAGGTATCGTCGGTATGATGGAAACAACGACGGTACGAACGTCGCGCCGAGGGAGGTCAAGGGAACAAGACAACGTGGATAAGCACTGGGACTGTCCATTCTTCAAACATTGCTGGGACTCAGGAATGAGCCGATTGCCAACAATCGAGAACTGCCCAGAATGCAAACAGCAAAGGAAAAGGACAAGTGAAATTTCAGTGTTCGAGCGTCTAAAACCTCTCCCACCTCAGAATAAACGAGCTGAGTCCTCTCAAGAAGAAGACTTCGAGGAGTCAGATGGAGAAGAAGATAGGTATCACCGGTTAAGGTGGTGCCCGATGGACTCAGCCATTCTCGGAAGCGTAGGGTGCAACGGCACGAAACCTGGAAGAAGCCGAGGCACGGTACGTACACATTGAGAAGAGCACGGCCGATCTGGCGGTGAAAATCCGGCAAACATTGGAGACGGCGCGCCCGCCAAAGAGAATGGCGCCCTAAACAGACGAAAACCGATGCACAGGCATCGGCTGATGCCGATGCAGAGACGTCGGCTGGTACAAATACAGTGTTCAGGATCTCGTCAGAGATTTATGACCCAAGACATGGTGAGCATGCCTCCGTCGAGCCACGTCACCATAGTAAGAGACCAAGAAGTTGTAAACCCTCATTAAGCATGACAATGGAAAAGGAGGCCGATTTCAGCGATCGGCCAGCATTATCCTCAACATACGCTTTGCCGGTATTCAACATTGATCTGGCAGGCGATGGAAAGCTGGGTTATGGGTTTACATCAGCGGACGAACTAGAAGAGGTTGATATTGGTCCTGGGGACAAGCCCCGGCCAACATTTATCAGCAAGAAACTAGACCCACACCTGAGGGGCCTGATGATAGCCCTGTTAAAAGAGTACCCAGATTGTTTTGCCTGGGATTATACATGTCAACACCCGGATTTTTAAGTCCAGATGCCTATTATGCCATTCATCGCAATCCCAGGAATATTGTTTTTGCGAGACATAATAGATTGATATCACAACACATCATTTATTACAACACGTAATCGTCTTACAACAAAGGATCACATGATCCAGTCTTAATACAACATAGTGGATCTAGAGATCCTATTACAAAACACATAGCGGAAGCGAAGTAACGGTCGTGGTCCATCTGTTCCACAGGCAACTGTTGACGTCAGGAGCGGTCCTAGTTGTCGTAGACGTTCTGCTGTCCATCTTCCTCGTACTGCTGTTCACCTTCATAGTCTGGCCATTTGAATAGCCAGGGACAAAGCCATGAGTACTTTTAAAGTACTCGCAAACTAATACTAGTGTAAGCATTATCAATTGTGGTAAAGGGATACTAAGCTCTAGGTTTATTTGCATAAAGCCAAGTTTATTTCATAAACATTTAGTAAAGATGCTTGAATCACTAGACTAACTCAGGTGGGAACCTTAGTGTCATTCCCACAACTCTGTTGTGGTCCAACTCAAAGTCACCATTCACCGGTCAACTTCAAGTCACCAGTCATATGTCACATTTTTGAAAATGGTCTGATGACGGAACAGTATGGCCTTTCCAATCGTCCGTAACCGTGGACACGGCTATTCGAATAGTTCTACACTCTGCAGAGGTCGTACGCTTGTGCCACAATATTTGCAATAATCCGTCAGGGTTAACTGGCCCTGATTTATCATACTCCGTATGCGGACTACCAACCATAACCTTTCACTTATATACTCTAGTACAGGCACCTCTCCCCATGAGCTTGGCCTCCCGGTGAGAACCAACTGTTAACCCGGGAACTGCACAGGGCTTGGGCCGGACAATTCACCTCAATCACGTCATTTCACATCATCTCAGATGTCTTTGGAGGCAGCCCTTGGCATAACCCCGATGACGCTTGTTTAGAGGGAACCCATACTAAAGCACATAAATTTCTAGTTAAGCCCTTACCCATATTGGGTATTGTGGGGGTACTTTCAAAATTGGAATGGTATCGCATCCGAACCCAACCATCAGTTTTATATCAAAAATCACCATCTTCTCTTGGTCATATTCACCTTCAAAGTCATTCAATGGAATGAACCATCATTCCAAGGTTTCAACTTCATTTCAAAGTCACATGTTCCCATCTAGAGTAGTCAATTTTTAATTGATTAGCAATAGCAACTATATGAGGGGTGCTATCTAGCTTGGAGTGGTGTTAATCTAAACCAAGTATTGTTCTACTCTAGACCAAGTGAATCATAAATCAAAAAGTAAACTTTGATAAACCAAAAGCATTAAAGCTTGTAAAGTAAAATCTTGGGATAGGATCAGAAAGTAAAATGTAATGATGCCTTGCTCTGGTAGAGCTTTGCACTTAGTTTTAGCAAGGGTTAGCTTGCATTAATATCAGCTTGCAAGAATACTAGCTTGCTTGTATGGGTAATAGCTTGCAAGAGTATTATCTTGCTTGTAGGGGTAATAGTAATATCAGCTTGCCTTGATTGGTGAAGTGATCAAAGTGTTCTTCTTCTTCCTCTTGGTAGAATACCTCCTCCTCTTGATAGTCTCCGGTACTAGCGTCTATAAACGAATACGAGGATACAATCACCAAACAATACTTAAGTACTCTTAATTAGCCTTAGTGGCTCACACAATGATCTAGCATCACTACTTAATATTTATTACAAGATTATGCTAGGGTTTTCTTATTTAATAATAGGAAAATAATTTCCTCTCATTGAACAATGGAGTTAGGGTTTCTCTTTGGTTTGGTGAGAAATAATTTCCTCTCATTGAATCTTCTTAAGATTTAATTTCTCTTATGAATAATATATGACCTAGGTTGACTAAAGTCAACCTCTTCATACTTATCATTTGAGAAAATGATTTAAATGAGGTTCCATACCTCATGCAATTTAATACTAACATGGTAGTGATTTAATGCCACCAAATAATTCAATATGAGGTTACCTAGACTATGCTCACTACCTCATATTGGATTACTTGAGAACAAGATTTAAATGAGAGAAATATCTCTCATATGATTTAACACCTAATTGTAACTAATTTAAAGGACTATTATTGAGGTGATTTAATATTCTCAAATAACCAGGGATGATCCCATGTTGACCAAGGTCAACACTTCACACTTAGTATTTGAGAAAGGTGAGTTAAATGATATTCATCATCTCATGTGATTTAATTAATCTTTGGAAAATTTAAATAGTATTTAGATTTAAGATTTATAAATGAGCAAGCATGAGCCTAAGAAATTAAAGGTCAAAACATTACTTCATTTTATTTGAGAAAGATGATTTAAATGAGGTGAGCACCTCATACCATTTTAATAACACCTTGCAATGGTTTATTAATTAATTTAATGTGAGTTTTAAATTGACCATGGGATCTACCTCATATTAATTTGGTTGAGGCAAGATTTAAATGAGACCTAAGTATCTCATATGATTTAATAGATAGGTTTGAAATATTTAAATACTACTTATTAGAATGATTAAATATTTTCAAATAGGAATCTATGGGTTAATAATATATGTGTTATTAATTCTTATTGAACTATTTGGATTAATGATTTTAGTGAGAGGCTATACCTCATATAAGTTAAACTATCATCTAAATGATTTAAAATCTATAAGTAACTAAGCATGAGACTTACTTGGCCAAGGTCAGTACCTCTAATTGAATTACTTAAGATCACAATTTAAATGAGAGATAAGCCCTCATACTATTTAAATAATTCTATGTGTATGTATTAAATGAACTAGAAATATCTCCATAGCCATTATTTAACTTTAGTCCATGATCATGCAAAACAACCATGCTATATTTTTACATAAACAATTAGATTATGTCAAATGTGATTTATTAGAGTTGGAATCAACTTAAAATCATTTCTAGATAATTTCTAATATTTATTTGAAGTCAGAAAAGTCCCTGCCTTGTTATTTTTATCATCTAAATTTAATTTCGAATTTGGACATGAGGCCAGTGGCATTGTTTAGATAATTTCATGAGCTTTCCAAATATATAAAATTGGTTAAATTTGGTGTAGTAGATTTCAAACTATTTAATTTTGAAGTTGGCACCAGTATTGAATTTAGCTAAAAGGATTAAATCAAATTTGAATTTCTGGGCCGCGGGAAAACGACACGGGCTAACCAAATTAAACTAACTGGGCCGGCCCAACTAACACGGACCACGCCGCGGGCCAGCTGACAAGAGGTCCCACGCGTCAGTGGATCGTAAGCAGCGGTCATTCTTTGGGAGCGTTGGATCGGACAGACGATCGACGGTCGAGCGTCGTCGTCGTCGACGGGGAGAAGGCGTGCTGCGCCCGCGAGGTAGGGGGTCGGAGAGCGCAGGAGGTCGCCGGCGGTCGAGGGCGGTGGTCGGCGTCGTTGGCGAGGGCGAATAGGCCCCTGGTACCGTGGCGGAGCTCGGGGTGGTGTGGATCAATGGATTGATCTGCGGCGGCTCCGGCGGCCTTCGTCTTGCGATTGGAGCTGCTCCGGCGAGGTGGTGTCCAATTGATGGTGGGAGAGGGATCAGTGATGGGAGGAGAGCAGATGTTGTGAAGAGTCGAGGCTCAGAGCTTCTCTATTTATAGCGGGGTGAGAGGGCCGGCGGGTGCTGTGAAGGGGCGGCCATGGCGCGGCGTCTACGGTGAGCGAAGGGGCAAGCTAGGGAGCTCGTCGAGTAGGCGACGGCTAGGAGATGCTCTGGGTGTAGCCGTTGCGTCCAGGGCGTGATAGGATTGCTCGAGCGCTTGCACTTTGTACCACAGTACTCGCGGCATGATTCCGGCGAGGACGATGGTGACGAGGCAGCTGCGGTCGTTTGAGTGCATCTACGCGTTAGAGGTGAGGGTGGTAGTGCTTGTTTCAGACGTAGGCATGCAGGGGAAGGACGGCGTCGATCAAGTGCTCGGCGTACTGGCGCGTTCCAGAGCGTGGTCACCGCGTGCCTGGCACGTCCTGGCATGGTGCTGGGCGTGCTGGTGCTGGCCAATGCCGTGTAAGATTTGAGCTAGAAATGGTACTGGCGTGTGTAGGAGAATTAGAGCTACCTATTTGACATGGTAGAGCTGGCCAGAGAGAGGTAGAGAGGATGAGTGGCAATGGGGTGGCATGGTGCACGGCATGGTGAAGAAAAGGTGCTCCCCTCACTTTAATCGACATGAGCAAGTACATGCACTGATGCAGGGGTTGCAGAGGGGTGTGATGATCACCAAATGAAAGGGGTTTAGGTCAGGAACCAAAGGATAATAGCAGGTCTCACATTTCCAGATTTGTGCACCCAAGGTGTATGATGAAATGGCCGCATGAAATTTTATTTGGAAATTTGCAATTCTTTTTGGTGGAGCTCACTTATATAATTAAAGAGAAAGAATGGTGGTGGTGGTGTCCATTTTGGTGAAGATTTGCAAAGTTTCAAAAAGTGGATCATCTTCTCTTTAATTCAAAGTCTCCACTTGGCAATTCTCTACTGGTCAACCTGGTCAACTTCAGCAGGGATGGTCAACATGGAAGTTGTTGACCTTGACATGGTCTTGGATGACATGGTCATAGTTGACCAAGTTTAGTTTGAGAAATGAGAAATACAGAGGGGTAAAGTGGGGAACATTTTATAAAATGGCCAAATGACCATTATCACATGTATGTTGATTTTGAGTTTTGCTTTGATTTGATTTTGGTTTCTTTGATGCAATTGTGTTTATTTATCATATATAAACATTCTACAAGCAAGAGATCAAGCAATGGTGGCCTTGGTTGAAGATTTGCAATTTGGCATAATGTGTATGTGAGTGAAATTTGGGAATTTTCTCTCTATTTGATTTCTTTTTATTTGATTTGACTTTGGTTGACTCTAATGTGGTTCTTATTAGTTTAGAAACATTCTAAGAGCATTGAAACTAAATCAAATGGTCTTGTTCAAAGATTTGCAAATTTGGCCTTAATACATAAGAGATGAGGTGTCACTTTTTACTAAACTTGTAAATGGTTGATCTTGCTTCACTTGGACATGGGTTAGGGTCCATTTAGTGTTATATTAGGTTGAGAGATGGTTTCACACCATTTGGTCAAGGTTTGAAGTCATAGGTCAAGGTTTGGTGAAATGACTATGTGTCACATATGCTTTTATGCATATGTTGCATTTGATTTTTAATTTGACTTGGTTTGACCCAATTGGTTTTGTTGAGTGTTGAAATGGTATATGGAGGTGATCCAACCATTCACAACAAGTCCTAGGGTTAGTTCTTCTTAAATTCCTATATTTGCTATTTTACTCTCATATGCCTCTATGGCATTTTTAGTTTCTTTTTATTCTTTTTGGTTTCAACTTGGAAATGATTTGAGAAGTACTATATAAGGTTTATAAAGCTTTTCCAATCCTTTAAATAAAGTGGAAAGGTCTAGGGTAAAGATTTATAATTATATCCATAGGCACATATGCCTTTTTCTTATTTTAATTTCCTTTTATTTTATTTTAACTAGGATGGGAAAAGAAGGGTGAGGTTTTAGGGTTTAAGATTATTTCCAATACTAATAACAAGCAATCATGGCAAGAGCACATGAATTAAGCAAGATTATTATGTATCAAACTTATTTTAATAAAAGTTTTTGTGGTTCCAAAATTTGGAACTAGGGGAATTTGTTTATTTTGTTTTAAATTTCTGGGATGTTACAATACAGAGATGCCGGGGTTAGACAGGAGCATCATTGAGCACCGGCTCCCTCTGAAGAAAGGATTTCGGCCGTTCCAGCAGCGAGCACGACAGATGAAGGCCGAAGTCTTGGAAGAAGTCAAGAAAGAAATCAAGAAGATGCTGGACGCCGGATTCATCAGGCCATGCAGGTACGCTGAATGGATTTCCAATGTGGTGCCTGTGGAGAAAAAGGACGGCCGATGGCGCGTAGCCATAGATTTTCGGAACCTTAACAGCGCCACTCCGAAGGACGAGTATCCGATGCCAGTAGCAGAAACCCTGATTAATGCAGCTGCCGGTCATAAAATATTGAGTTTCATGGATGGCAATGCTGGCTACAACCAAATTTTCATGGCTCCGGAGGATATACACAAGACTGCATTCAGAGTGCCAGGCTCGGTAGGCTTGTTTGAATATGTGGTCATGACGTTTGGACTGAAGAACGCCGGCGCGACATACCAAAGGGCTATGAACTACATCTTCCATGACTTAATCGGCAAATTGGTGGAGATTTACATCGACGACGTGGTGGTAAAGTCTGTTGCGACGGACGGACACTTAGAGGATTTGCGACGAGTCCTGGACCGAACTCGGAAGTTCGGACTGAGAATGAATCCAAAGAAGTGCGCCTTCGGTGTGACGGCCGGTCAGTTCCTAGGATTCTTGGTCCACGAGCGTGGGATTGAGATCGGCCTAAAAAGTCAGGAGGCAGTTCGAACGATGAAGCCGCCCACCACAAAGAAGGAGCTCCAATGTCTCATCGGCAAAATTAATTTCGTCAGAAGGTTCATCTCCAACCTGTCTGGGCGAATTGAGCCGTTTATGGGCTTGGTCAAAATCAAGCCCGATGAAGAGTTCCGCTGGGGGGCAGAGCAACAGCAGGCCTTTGACGATATTAAGGAATACCTGACCAAGCCACCAGTGTTAGTTCCGCCGCGGCAGGACAGGCCATTCTATATTTACTTGTCAGTGGCTGACACCTCCATCGCGTCAGTGGTGGTGCAGGTTTATGATGGCCTAGAAAAAGTGGTTTTTTACCTCAGTAGAAGGATGTTGGACGCAGAAACAAGGTACCCTGAAATTGAGAAGTTGTGCCTCTGTCTGTTCTTCACCTGCACCAAGATCCAACACATCCTTGTGTCGGCCGATATCATCGTTATATGCAAATCGGACGTCATCAAACACATGTTGTCGGCTCCTGTATTAAAAGGCCGACTCGGCAAATGGATGTTTGCACTATCGGAGTTTGAGATCCGGTATCAACCGGCAAAGGCAGTCAAGGGGCAAGCGCTAGCAGATCTGATTGCCGAACGAATAAACACGGACGTAGCGGCACTATCGGTGCGCGCATGGGCTATGTTCTTCGACGGATCGGTTTGTGAGGATGGTTGCGGCATTGGCGTGCTACTCGTGTCGCCTCGGGGGGCAACATACTCCTTCTCTATCAAGTTAGCTGACCCCTGCACCAACAACGTGGCTGAGTATGAAGCGATCTGCAAGGGAATGAAGTTACTCCTGGAAGCTGGGGCTGAAGCAGTCGAGATCTTTGGAGATTCCAAATTGGTGATCTCTCAGCTCACGGAGGAATACAAGTGCGAAAGCGAGTCACTCTTCCCATTTTGGATACAATGCCGTGAGCTAATGGCACAGTTCAGGTATATAAGCTTAAATTGGATCCCAAGGTTGCAAAATACTGAAGCCAACGACCTCGCACAAACGGCGTCAGGGTACAAGGACACGGCAGGAGAAGCCGATTTTCAGGTGCAATTCCTGGAACCAGACGATTGGAGAGCCGATATCTTCAATTATTTGAAGGATCCGGCTCGGGGGGCACCTAAGCGTACAAGATACAGAGCCATGAAGTACGTACTGATAGGCGATGACATGTTTTATAGAACGTTGGAAGGATTACTCCTCAAATGTCTGGGGTCAGCCGAGTCCAATCGGCTCTTGCACGAGGTGCACGAGGGTGCTTGTGGAACCCACCAGTCGGCCCATAAGATGAAATGGCTGATTAGGCGCTCCGGATTTTATTGGCCTACCATGCTTGAAGATTGCTTCCAGTATTACAAGGGTTGCCAAGCATGTCAGAAGTTTGGGAGCATTCAGATGGTGCCTGCATCAGCAATGAATCCCATCATCAAGCCTTGGCCATTCCGAGGGTGGGGTATGGATATGATCGGAGAAATTCATCCTTCATCGAGCAAGGGCCATAGATGGGTTCTGGCCATTACAGATTACTTCACGAAATGGGTGGAGGCGGTCCCTATGAAGAAAGTAGCGTCGGAAGACGTTATCAAGTTCGTATTGGAACATGTCATTCATAGGTTCGGGATTCCCCAAACTATTACGACCGATGGAGGTTCGGTCTTCGTTTCGAAAGAGATGAAAAAGTTCTGCGACGACATGGGAATCAAGTTAATCCGATCGTCTCCATATTATGCTCAAGCAAACGGGCAGGCCGAAGCATCCAACAAGAGCTTGATCAAGCTGATCAAGAGGAAAATTGACGAGCACCCCAAACGATGGCATGAGGTGTTGTCAGAGGCGTTGTGGGCTTACCGTATGTCGTGTCATGGGGCAATCAAAACCACCCCATACCAGCTGGTCTATGGACAGGAAGCTGTGTTACCCTGGGAAGTCAAGGCAGGATCAAGGCGGGTCACGTTTCAGAATGATCTAACTGCTGAAGAATACGCAGCCCTGATAAGCGACAGCATTGAGGATGCGACGGAGCTTAGGCTATGGTCACTCGAGAAGATCAAGGAGAACAAAGCCAAGGTAGCTCGGGCATATAATAAGAAGGTGAAGCCAAAAGAATTCCAAGTTGGTTGGGAACCCAAGAGGAAGGTATGATGCGCACAGTAGCAAGTTTTCCCTCAGAAAGAAACCAAGGTTTATCGAACCAGGAGGAGCCAAGAAGCACGTTGAAGGTTGATGGTCGCGAAATGTGATGCGGCGCAACACCAGGGATTCCGGCGCAACGCGGAACCTGCACAACACAACCAAAGTACTTTGCCCCAACGAAACAGTGAGGTTGTCAATCTCGCCGGCTTGCTGTAACAAAGGATTAAACGTATCGAGTGGAAGATGTTTGCAAAGAAAATAGTAAAACACAATTGCAGTAGATTGTATGCTATGTAAAGAATAGGACCGGGGTCCACAGTTCACTAGAGGTGTCTCTCCCATAAGATAAAGCATGTTGGGTGAACAAATTACAGTCGGGCAATTGACAAAATAGAGAAAGGCATAACAATGCATATACATGACATGGTAAATATAGTGAGATTTAATTGGGCATTACGACAAAGTACATAGACCGCCATCCAACTGCATCTATGCCTAAAAAGTCCACCTTCAGGTTATCATCCGAACCCCCTCCAGTATTAAGTTGCAAAGCAACAGACAATTGCATTAAGTATGGTGCGTAATGTAATCAACAACTACATCCTTAGACATAGCATCAATGTTTTATCCCTAGTGGCAACAGCACATCCACAACCTTAGAACTTTCTGTCACTGTCCCAGATTCAATGGAGGCATGAACCCACTATCGAGCATAAATACCCCTCTTGGAGTTAAGAGTAAAAACTTGGCCAGAGCCTCTACTAGTAACGGAGAGCATGCAAGATCATAAACAACACATAAACAATAGATTGATAATCACCATAATCATAGTACTCTCTATCCATCGGATCCCGACAAACACAACATATAGAATTACAGATAGATGATCTTGATCATGTTAGGCAGCTCACAAGATCCAACAATGAAGCACAACAAGGAGAAGACGACCATCTAGCTACTGCTATGGACCCATGGTCCAGGGGGTACTACTCCTCATCACTCCGGAGGCGACCATGGCGGTGTAGAGTCCTCCGGAGATGAATCCCCTCTCCGGCAGTGTGCCGGAGGCGATCTCCAGAATCCCCCGAGATGGGATTCGCGGCGGCGGCGTCTCTGGAAGGTTTTCCGTATCGTGGCTCTCGGTACTGGGGGTTTCGCGGAAGCTTTAAGTAGGCGGAGGGTCAGCGCGGGGGCCACACGAGGGGCCCGGGGGTAGGTCGGCGCGGCGGGGGCCCGGGCCGCGCCGGCCCTCCTGGCCGCCTCGTGGCCCCACTTCGTTAGGTCTTCGGTCTTCTGGAAGCTTCGTGCAAAAATAGGACCCTGGGCGAAAGTTTCGTCCAATTCCGAGAATATTTCTTTACTAGGATTTCTGAAACCAAAAACAGCAGAAAAGCAACTGGCTCTTCGGCATCTTGTTAATAGGTTAGTTCCAGAAAATGCATAAATATGACATATAATGTGCATAAAACATGTAGGTATCATCAATAAAGTAGCATGGAACATAAGAAATTATCGATACGTTGGAGACGTATCAGCATCCCCAAGCTTAGTTCTGCTCGTCCCGAGCAGGTAAAACGATAACAAAGATAATTTCTGAAGTGACATGCCATCATAATCTTGATCATACTATTTGTAAACATATGTAATGAATGCAGCGATCAAAGCAAAGGTAATGACATGAGTAAACAACTGAATCATATAGCAAAGACTTTTCATGAATAGTACTTCAAGACAAGCATCAATAAGTCTTGCATAAGAGTTAACTCATAAAGCAATAAATCAAAGTAAAGGTGTTGAAGCAACACATAGGAAGATTAAGTTTCAGCGGTTGCTTTCAACTTATAACATGTATATCTCATGGATATTGTCAACATAAAGTAATATAACAAGTGCAATATGCAAGTATGTAGGAATCAATGCACAGTTCACACAAGTGTTTGCTTCTTAAGGTGGAAGGAGATAGGTAAACTGACTCAACAATAAAAGTAAAAGAATGGTCCTTCAAAGAGGAAAGCATCGATTGCTGTATTTGTGCTAGAGCTTTTATTTTGAAAACATGAAACAATTTTGTCAACGGTAGTAATAAAGCATATGAGTTATGAAAATTATATCTTACAAGTTGCAAGCCTCATGCATAGTATACTAATAGTGCCCGCACCTCGTCCTACTTAACTTGGACTACCGGGTCTTTGCATGCCATGTTTCAACCAAGTGTCACAAAGGGGTACCTCCATGCCGCCTGTACAAAGGTCTAAGGAGAATGCTCGCATTTTGGATTTCTCGCTTTTGATTATTCTCAACTTAGACATCCATACCGGGACAACATGGACAACAGATAATGGACTCCTCTTAAATGCATAAGCATGTAGCAAAGTTATTATTCTCATATGAGATTGAGGATATATGTCCAAAACTGAAACTTCCACCATGATTCATGGCTTTAGTTAGCGGCCCAATGTTCTTCTCTAACAATTTTGCATGCTCCAACCACCAAAATGATAGACCTTCAGACAAGACGGACATGCATAGCAACTCACATGATATTCAACAATAGTTGATGGCGTTCCCCAGAAGCATGGTTATCGCACAACAAGCAACTTAATAAAATATAAAGTGCATAAGTACATATTCAATACTACGATAGTTTTTAAGGCTATTTTGTCCCATGAGCTATATATTGCAAAGGTGAATGATGGAATTTTAAAGGTAGCACTCAAGCAATTTACTTTGGAATGGCGGAGAAATACCATGTAGTAGGTAGGTATGGTGGACACAAATGGCATAGTAGTTGGCTCAAGGATTTTGGATGCATGAGAAGTATTCCCTCTCGATACAAGGTTTAGGCTAGCAAGGTTATTTGAAGCAAACTCAAGGATGAACAAGTGCAGCAAAACTCACATAAAAGACATATTGTAAACATTATAAGACTCTACACTGTCTTCCTTGTTGTTCAAAACTCAATACTAGATATTATCTAGACCTTAGAGAGACCAAATATGCAAATCAAATTTTAGCAAGCTCTATGTATTTCTTCATTAATGGGTGCAAAGCATATGATGCAAGAGCTTAAACATGAGCACAACAATTGCCAAGTATCACATTATCCAAGACATTTTAGAATTACTACATGTAGCATTTTCCAATTCCAACCATATAACAATTTAACGAAGAAGAAACTTCGCCTTGAACATTATGAGTAAAGCCTAAGGACACATGTGTCCATATGCAACAGCGGAGCGTGTCTCTCTCCCACAAAGTGAATGCTAGGATCCATCTTATTCAAACAAAAACAAAAACGAAAACAAACCGACGCTCCAAGTAAAGAACACAAGATGTGATTGAATAAAAATATAGTTTCAGGGGAGAGAACCTGATGATGTTGTCGATGAAGAAGGGGATGCCTTGGGCATCCCCAAGCTTAGACGCTTGAGTCTTCTTAAAATATGCAGGGGTGAACCACGGGGCATCCCCAAGCTTAGAGCTTTCACTCCTCTTGATCATAGTATATCATTCTCCTCTCTTGACCCTTGAAAACTTCCTTCACACCAAACTTCAAGCAAACTCATTAGAGGGTTAGTGCACAATTAATAATTCACTCATTCAGAGGTGACACAATCATTATTTTCACTTCTGAACATTGCATAATGCTACTGGACATTAATGGATCAAAGAAATAAATCCAACATAGCAAAAGAGGCAATGCGAAATAAAAGGCAGAATCTGTCAAAAACAGAACAGTCCGTAAAGACGAATTTAGAAATGGCACCAGACTTGCTCAAATGGAAAAACTCAAAACTAATGAAAGTTGCGTACATATCTGAGGATCACGCTCGTAAATTGGCAGATTTTTTCGAATTTTCTACAGAGAATTGTGCCCAGATTCGTGACAGACAGCAATGCTGTTTCTGCGCAGCAATCCCAAATATAACATCAACTTTGACATAGAAACTTTACTTGGCACAAAAACATGATAAGGAGAGGTTGCTACAGTAGTAAACAACTTCCAAGACTCAACAAAACAAAAAATTGCTGTAGGTAAAAACATGGGTTGTCTCCCATAAGCGCTTTTCTTTAACGCCTTTCAGCTAGGCGCAGAAAGTGCAAATCAAGTAACATCGAGAGTAGAAGTATCAACATCATAGCTTGTTCTAATAATAGAATCAAAAGGCAACTTCATTCTCTTTCTAGGGAAGTGTTCCATACCTTTCTTGAGAGGAAATTGATATTTAATATTACCTTCCCTCATATCAATAACAGCACCAACAGTTCGAAGAAAAGGTCTTCCCAACACAATTGGACAAGATGCATTGCATTCGATATCCAAGACAACAAAATCAACGGGGACAAGGTTATTGTTAACCGTAATATGCACATTATCAATCCTCCCCAAAGGTTTCTTTTTAGCATTATCGGCAAGATTAACATCCAAATAACAATTCTTCAATGGTGGCAAGTCAAGCATATCATAAATCTTTTTAGGCATAACAGAAATACTTGCACCAAGATCACATAAAGCATTACATTCAAAGTCATTGAATTTCATTTTAATGATGGGCTCCCAACCATCCTCTAACTTTCTAGGAATAGAAGTTTCAAGTTTTAGTTTCTCTTCTCTAGCTTTTATGAGAGCATTTGTAATATGTTTTGTAAAGGCTAAATTTATAGCACTAGCATTAGGACTTTTAGCAAGTTTTTGTAAGAACTTTATAACTTCAGAGATGTGGCAATCATCAAAATCTAAATCATTATGAGCTACAGCAATGGGATCATTATTCCCAAGGTTGGAAAAAATTTCAGCAGTTTTATCACAAGCAGTTTCAGCAGTTTTAGCAATTTCAGGCAGTTTTGTACGCTTTGCACTAGGAGTAGAAACATTGCCAACACCAATTATTTTACCATTGATAGTAGGAGGTGCAGCAACATGTGAAGAATTAGCATTACTAGTGGTGGTAATAGTCCAAACTTTAGCTATATTATTCTCTTTAGCTAGTTTTTCATTTTCTTCTCTATCCCACCTAGCACGCAGTTCAGCCATTAATCTTATATTCTCATTAATTCTAACTTGGATGGCATTTGCTGTAGTAGTAATCTTATTATCAATATCATCAGGTTTAGCAGCCATTTTATTAATTAAAGAGGATTGTGATGCGGACATGTATGAGATTCGGGTTTCAGCATTTGAAATTTTAGTTTGCAGACCAGAAATCTCCCTATTCAAATTTTCAAGTTGATTTCCTATATTTTTCAACAAGGTAGATTGTTCATTCATAGTTTTAGTAAACAATTGATTTTGCTCATATTGCGATTGCATAAAGTTTTTAGTGGATCTTTCAATATCTAGCATCCTTCCCTCATATCTACCATAAGTATTACCATTAGCAGGATATGGCCTAGAATTTTGAGCAACTAATGAAGCTAACGGAACATTATTAGGATCAACATTAGATCTACCATTCACAAGCATAGACATAATCACATCAATCTTATCACCCAAGGAAGAGGTTTCCTCAACAGAATTTACCTTCTTACCTTGTGGAGCTCTTTCCGTGTGCCATTCAGAGTAATTTATCATCATATCATCAAGAAGTTTTGTAGCCGCCCCCAATGTGATGGACATAAAGGTACCTCCAGCAGCTGAATCCAATAAATTCCGCGAAGAAAAATTTAGTCCTGCATAGAAGGTTTGGATAATCATCCAAGTAGTCAGTCCATGGGTTGGGCAATTCTTTACCAAAGTTTTCATTCTCTCCCAAGCTTGAGCAACATGTTCAGTATCTAATTGTTTAAAATTCATTATGCTACTTCTCAAAGATATAATTTTAGCGGGAGGATAATATCTACCAATAAAAGCATCCTTGCATTTAGTCCATGAATCAATACTATTCTTAGGCAAAGATAGCAACCAATCTTTAGCTCTTCCTCTTAATGAGAAAGGAAACACTTTCAATTTAATAATATCACCATCTACATCTTTATACTTTTGCATTTCACAAAGTTCAACAAAATTATTGAGATGGGCAGCAGCATCATCAGAACTAGCACCAGAAAATTGTTCTCTCATGACAAGGTTTAGTAAAGCAGGTTTAATTTCAAAGAATTCTGCTGTAGTAGCAGGTGGAGCAATAGGTGTGCATAGGAAATCATTATTATTTGCATTTGTGAAGTCACACAACTTAGTATTTTCAGGAGTATTCATTTTAGCAACGTAAATAAAACAAACTAGATAAAGTAAATGCAAGTAACTAATTTTTTTGTGTTTTTGATATAGAGAGCAAGACAGTAAATAAAGTAAAACTAGCAACTAATTTTTTTGTGTTTTGATTTAGCGCAGCAAACAAAGTAGTAAATAAAATAAAGCAAGACAAAAACAAAGTAAAGAGATTGAGAAGTGGAGACTCCCCTTGCAGCGTGTCTTGATCTCCCCGGCAACGGCGCCAGAAAAAGAGCTTGATGGCGTGTAACTCACACGTTCGTTGGGAACCCCAAGAGGAAGGTATGATGCGCACGGTGGCAAGTTTTCCCTCAGAAAGAAACCAAGGTTTATCGAACCAGGAGGAGCCAAGAAGCACGTTGAAGGTTGATGGTCGCGAAATGTGATGCGGCGCAACACCAGGGATTCCGGCGCCAACGCGGAACCTGCACAACACAACCAAAGTACTTTGCCCCAACAGTGAGGTTGTCAATCTCACCGGCTTGCTGTAACAAAGGATTAAACGTATCGAGTGGAAGATGTTTGCAAAGAAAATAGTAAAACACAATTGCAGTAGATTGTATGCTATGTAAAGAATAGGACCGGGGTCCACAGTTCACTAGAGGTGTCTCTCCCATAAGATAAAGCATGTTGGGTGAACAAATTACAGTCGGGCAATTGACAAAATAGAGAAAGGCATAACAATGCATATACATGACATGGTAAATATAGTGAGATTTAATTGGGCATTACGACAAAGTACATAGACCGCCATCCAACTGCATCTATGCCTAAAAAGTCCACCTTCAGGTTATCATCCGAACCCCCTCCAGTATTAAGTTGCAAAGCAACAGACAATTGCATTAAGTATGGTGCGTAATGTAATCAACAACTACATCCTTAGACATAGCATCAATGTTTTATCCCTAGTGGCAACACACATCCACAACCTTAGAACTTTCTGTCACTGAGATTCAATGGAGGCATGAACCCACTATCGAGCATAAATACCCCCTCTTGGAGTTAAGAGTAAAAACTTGGCCAGAGCCTCTACTAGTAACGGAGAGCATGCAAGATCATAAACAACACATAAACAATAGATTGATAATCACCATAATCATAGTACTCTCTATCCATCGGATCCCGACAAACACAACATATAGAATTACGGATAGATGATCTTGATCATGTTAGGCAGCTCACAAGATCCAACAATGAAGCACAACAAGGAGAAGACGACCATCTAGCTACTTGCTATGGACCCATGGTCCAGGGGTGAACTACTCACTCATCACTCCGGAGGCGACCATGGCGGTGTGGAGTCCTCGGGAGATGAATCCCCTCTCGGCAGTGCGGAGGCGATCTCCTGAGATCCCCCGAGATGGGATTCGCGGCAGCGCGTCTCTGGAAGGTTTTCCGTATCGTGGCTCTCGTACTGGGGGTTTCGCGACGGAAGCTTTAAGTAGGCGGAGGGTCAGCGCGGGGGCCACACGAGGGGCCCAGGGGGGTAGGTCGGCGCGGCCGGGGCCTGGGCGCGCGGACACCCTCCTGGCCGCTCGTGGCCCCACTTCGTTAGGTCTTCGGTCTTCCGGAAGCTTCGTGCAAAAATAGGACCCTGGGCGAAAGTTTCGTCCAATTCCGAGAATATTTCTTTACTAGGATTTCTGAAACCAAAAACAGCAGCAACTGGCTCTTCGGCATCTTGTTAATAGGTTAGTTCCGAAAATGCATAAATATGACATATAATGTGCATAAAACATGTAGGTATCATCAATAAAGTAGCATGGAACATAAGAAATTATCGATACGTTGGAGACGTATCAGTGAGGCCAAAAGAATTCCAAGTTGGTGATTTGGTATGGGAAGCTGTACTGCCATTGGGGACAAGGGATAAAGAGTATGGGAAATGGTCTCCGAATTGGCATGGCCCGTATAAAGTTGTCCAAGTTCTGAAGGGGAATGCGTACATGCTCGAGATGTTGGATGGCGTGAAATTCCCGGTAGCCGTCAACGGCCAGCATCTAAAAAATATTTCCCAAGTATGTGGGATGATGGGCAGTAAAGATATGGAGGCCGATACACAAATCGGCCGAAAAAACAACAAAATGGGTAAATGGGGGCCGATTATATGAAATCGGCGGTAAAAAAAGTAAAATCGGGCGCATCTCGCCTGGAATCGCGTTGGAATGCAGGCCGACGCTGTGCCATCGGCTTTTTGAGGTGACTTCATTGGACAAATCGGCCAAGTTGACAAGAAAGCAAAGGTTATGTAGAGAAATTTTCTTCCTTAATAAGAAAGGATCTTTACAAGGAAGAGCCGATTGCTCAAGAAAGGAAGAACAAAAGAAGAGCCGATTGCTCAGGAATTGCTAATCCTACAGAGCTAATCGTCGCTGGCCTCATCGTCGCGCGGAGCCACCATCGGCCTTGCCGGAGACTTCTTCGTCGGCTGCCCAGGTCCTCAGCTGAAGCTCTTCTTCCTCGTCATCATCATCATTCTCACTGTCCGCCCAACTGCGGAAGCGCTTCGTCGGCGGATATCCGGCGGAAGAGGAGGAATCATCTTCCTCCTCTTCTTCTCCTTCCTCGTCATCATCATCGTCCTCGCTGTCCGCCCACATGCGGGAGCGCTTCGTCGGCGGGTGCCTGGCGGAGGAGGGGGCCTCTTCCTTCTTCACTGGTTCTTCCTTCTTGTTGGAGGAGGTCGCCCCGGAATGAGGGTCGCCCTCATTCTTCGGCGGAGCTCGGAGGGAGAGATCTGAGGAGGTAGAGGAAGACGAAGACATTGCTGCAATGGAAGAGGGTTTTTTGGTGTTGGTGGACAGAACAGAGCAAGGGGATGAAGTGGCAAACCGTTTGGCACAGATAAATAAAGGGGATGCGGTGAAGATTTAATGCGTGACGGTTCTCGAAGATGTGATGCCAAAGCCGTCCAATCGTGCAGAGAAGTTGGGAAGGCAAGAGTCATGATGAAGAATACTGCGACGGTTCTGCTCTGCCACGACATGACCCCTCGAGGAAAAAAACAGATGGTTTTGATATTATCATTACCAAAACCAGGGGGGCATGTGTTATCACCTGATTTTGGCCAAATCAGGAGATGGGCCGTAAGTGAAGATGGGCTTGAAGGACGTACACATGGAGCATCTTCGAACGGCCTTGCGCTGAGAGTTTGGGCTAAGTTGCCCATGTATCTGTAATTTAGTAGATCGTATTGTATTTAGATTAAAGAGATAGAGTCTGGCCCGTGCACGGTTAGGTGCACGCCTCAATTAGAAAGTCCCTTGGACTATAAATATGTATCTAGGGTTATCGGAAAAGGAGGACAATCATCGTTCAACCAACACAAATCAGGCGCATCGCCACCCCTTTCTTCGAGGGTTTCTCCCGGGTAAGCACCATGCTGCCTAGATCGCATCTAGCGATCTAGGCAGTATAAGTTTATTCGTTAACCTTGTACTGCTCGTGCTGAAGCCTTGTTGATGGCGAGCGGTACTATTTATCCTTAGGTGTTTAGGGGCTTGCATTGATGCTTTCACGTGCATATCTGCGTGGCAATGCCGTCCCTCGACACCTAGCTGCCCTTACGTCTATCCAGACGTAAGGGCAGCATCTTGCTTGTTCGTTACTTAGTAGATCCGATCCGTTATAGTTGCTCCTTGCTCCGCAAGGATTAGTTTAATATCTGCATAGTTAGGCCTTATGCTGGGGTCGGACGATCCGGTAGTGCGTTAGGCGTTGTTTACCGTCCCTGCGAGGGATGTTCCGGGGATCAACGTTATGTTGGTTTTTAGGCCTCTCGTAGGGGTAGTTTGCATCGTCTCTCGTAGCTGCTAGGCCCGATCGCACGTAGGACGTTCCGATTATGCGGTGAAAACCCTAAACTGTGGATCGTTTTAGCTTTGTCCTGATCAAGCAGGATCCCCATGCCATTGTAAATCCAACGTGAAACATGGGGCGATCGGCTCCTTGAGCCGATCCACAGGGAAACCTGAGAGCCGATAGGGCTCGTATTTAATGTGTACGTGTCTACCATGCAGGAACAAATCGAAGCACTAACACCCTCCTGATCGGGTCTAGGTCAGGTGGCACGCCCTAGCAACCGCCAGGACGTTGGCCAGAAGATTTGCGGGACGACGTGAGGTGCCAGGGATCCACTAAGCGGCCCTGGGAGCTTCCCGGCTCTTCGTGTTGCTTAACCAACGCCCGTCGGTGGGTTTTGGAGGGTAACAGTTCGTGGAGGAGTGTAGTGCGGCGCAACACCAGTGAAACCGGCGCCAACGTGGAACGTGCACAACACAATCAAGATACTTTGCCCCGTAACGAGGTTGTCAATCTCACCGGCTTGCTGAAAACAAAGGATTAAACGTATAGTGTGGAAGATGATGTTTGTTTGCAGAGAACAATCAATGATTGCAGTAGATTGTATTCAGATGTAAAAGAATGGACCGGGGTCCACAGTTCACTAGTGGTGTCTCTCCAATAAGATAAATAACATGCTGGGTGAACAAATTACAGGCGGGCAATTGACAAATAAAGATTCAATACATATCATGATGATCACTATGAGATTTAATCAGGGCATTACGACAAAGAACATAGACCGCCATCCAGCATGCATCTATGCCTAAATAGTCCACCTTCAGGTTAGCATCCGCACCCCTTCCGGTATTAAGTTGCAAACAACAGACAATTGCATTAAGTATGGTGCGTAATGTAATCAACACAAATATCCTTAGACAAAGCATCGATGTTTTATCCCTAGTAGCAACAGCACATCCACAACCTTAGAACTTTCTGTCACTGTCCCAGATTCAATGGAGGCATGAACCCACTATCGAGCATAAATACCCCCTCTTGGAGTTACAAGTATCAACTTGGCAAGAGCCTCTACTAGCAACGGAGAGCATGCAAGAACATAAACAACACATATATGATAGATTGATAATCAACTTGACATAATATTCTATATTCATCGGATCCGCCAAACACAACATGTAGCATTACAAATAGATGATCTTGATCATGTTAGGCAGCTCACAAGATCTAAACATGATAGCACAAGAGGAGAAGACAACCAACTAGCTACTGCTATGGACCCATAGTCCAAGATGAACTACTCACGCATCAATCCGGAGGCGGGCATGATGATGTAGAGCCCTCCGGTGATGATTCCCCTCTCCGACAGGGTGCCGGAGGCGATCTCCTGAATCCCCGAGATGGGATTTGATACGTCTCCAACGTATCGATAATTTCTTATGTTCCATGCTACGTTATTGATGATACCTACATGTTTTATGCACATTATATGTCATATTTATGCATTTTCTGGAACTAACCTATTAACAAGATGCCGAAGAGCCAGTTGCTGTTTTCTGCTTTTTTAGTTTCAGAAATCCTAGTAAAGAAATATTCTCGGAATTGGACGAAACTTTCGCCCGAGGTCCTATTTTTGCACGAAGCTTCGAAGGAAGACCTAACGAAGTGGGGCCACGAGGAGGCCGGGGGTGGCGGCGCGGCCGGGCCCTGGCCGCGCCGCCTATCCCCTGGGCCCCTCGTGTGGCCCCCCGCGTTGACCCTCCGCCTACTTAAAGCTTCCGTCGCGAAACCCCCAGTACCGAGAGCCACGATACGGAAAACCTTACAGAGACGCCGCCGCCGCGAATCCCATCTCGGGGATTCAGGAGATCGCCTCCGGCACCCTGCCGGAGAGGGGATTCATCTCCGGAGGACTCTACACCGCCATGGTCGCCTCCGGAGTGATGAGTGAGTAGTTTACCCCTGGACCATGGGTCCATAGCAGTAGCTAGATGGTCGTCTTCTCCTTGTTGTGCTTCATTGTTGGATCTTGTGAGCTGCCTAACATGATCAAGATCATCTATCTGTAATACTATATGTTGTGTTTGTCGGGATCCGATGGATAGAGTACTATGATTATGGTGATTATCAATCTATTGTTTATGTGTTGTTTATGATCTTGCATGCTCTCCGTTATTAGTAGAGGCTCTGGCCAGTTTTTGCTCTTAACTCCAAGAGGGGTATTTATGCTCGATAGTGGGTTCATGCCTTCATTGAATCTGGGATCGTGACAGTAGGTTCTAAGGTTGTGATGTGCTGTTGCCACTAGGGATAAAACATTGATGCTATGTCTAAGGATGTAGTTGTTGATTACATTACGCACCATACTTAATGCAATTGTCTGTTGCTTTGCAACTTAATGGAGGGGGTTCGGACGATAACCTGAAGGTGGACTTTTTAGGCATAGATGCTTGGATGGCGGTCTATGTACTTTGTCGTAATGCCCGGATTAAATCTCACTATATTTACCATGTCATGTATATGCGTTGTTATGCCTTTCTCTATTTGTCAATTGCCCACTGTAATTTGTTCACCCAACATGCTTTATCTTATGGGAGAGACACCTCTAGTTGTGGACCCCGGTCCTATTCTTTACATAGCATACAATCTACTTGTTTCTGTTTTCTTTGCAAACATCTTCCACTCGATCGTTTAATCCTTTGTTACTGACAAGCGGTGAGATTGACAACCTCACTGTTTGTTGGGGCAAAGTACTTTGGTTGTGTTGTGCAGTTCCGCGTTGAGCGCCGGAATCCTGGTGTTGCGCCGCATCACATTTCGCGACCATCAACCTTCAACGTGCTTCTTGGCTCCTCCTGGTTTGATTAAACCTTGGTTTCTTTCTGAGGGAAAACTTGCTACTGTGCGCATCATACCTTCCTCTTGGGGTTCCCAACGAACGTGTGAGTTACACGCCATCAAGCTCTTTTTCTGGCGCCGTTGCCGGGGAGATCAAGACACGCTGCAAGGGAGTCTCCACTTCTCAATCTCTTTACTTTGTTTTTGTCTTGCTTTATTTTATTTACTACTTTGTTTGCTGCACTAAAACAAAACACAAAAAAATTAGTTGCTAGTTTTACTTTATTTACTGTCTTGCTCTCCATATCAAAAACACACAAAAAATTTAGTTACTTGTCTTTACTTTATTTGCCTAGTTTACTTTATTGCTACTAAAATGAGTAATCCTGAAGTTGAAGTTCGTTCTTTTAAGCAACAAGGTGGAGAAAGTTTTAAAGATGCTTGGTACAGAATTAGTAATGCTCATCATAGGTGCATTAAGAAACACTCCACCACTATCCTTCTTAGGAACTTTTATGTTGGTTTATCTAGTTGGAATAGATATGTTCTTGATACTCTTTCGGGAGGTAATTTCCTAGGTACTCCCGCTTTAGAAGCTAGTTGCATCATTGAGAGTCTAGTTGGAATACCACCTGTTAATGAAGTTAAAATTGAAATCTCTCTTGAAGATGTTATGAAAAAATTGGAAACCATAGAGAAAAAATTTCCAAGTATTGAAACTAAATTGGGAATGTTATTTGACAAAACTTATGAACTTGATAAATCCTTAGGAGGAATTGATGAAAGAATTAGTGTCCTAGGAACTTGTGTTGTCCATGATAATCAAACCAATAGGATTAATGAACTTGAAAAATCTATGGGAACCTTGGGTTCAACCTTTTCTTCTCTCAAGTATAATGAGAAAGCTTATGTGGGTAAAGAGCAAAAATTCATGTATGCTTCTAAAGTGCCTAAACAAAAGAATTACTATAGGCCTAAAATTGCTAAAACCCCTAGCACCACCATAGAAAATTTAGATAATGGAGCACCTAAAGTACCCTCTGCAACAAGTTGTGTTTGCATGAAAAATAATGATGTTGATGCTTCTACTCTCGATGTTACTTGATTTGCACTTTCTGCGCCTAGCTGAAAGGCGTTAAAGAAAAGCGCTTATGGGAGACAACCCATGTTTTTACCTACAGCAATTTTTGTTTTGTTGAGTCTTGGAAGTTGTTTACTACTGTAGCAACCTCTCCTTATCATGTTTTTGTGCCAAGTAAAGTTTCTATGTCAAAGTTGATGTTATATTTGGGATCGCTGCGCAGAAACAGCATTGCTGTCTGTCACGAATCTGAGCACAATTCTCTGTAGAAAATTCGAAAAAATCTGCCAATTTACGAGCGTGATCCTCAGATATGTACGCAACTTTCATTAGTTTTGAGTTTTTCCATTTGAGCAAGTCTGGTGCCATTTCTAAATTCGTCTTTACGGACTGTTCTGTTTTTGACAGATTCTGCCTTTTATTTCGCATTGCCTCTTTTGCTATATTGGATTTATTTCTTTGATCCATTAATGTCCAGTAGCATTATGCAATGTCCAGAAGTGAAAATAATGATTGTGTCACCTCTGAATGAGTGAATTATTAATTGTGCACTAACCCTCTAATGAGTTTGCTTGAAGTTTGGTGTGAAGGAAGTTTTCAAGGGTCAAGAGAGGAGAATGATATACTATGATCAAGAGGAGTGAAAGCTCTAAGCTTGGGGATGCCCCGTGGTTCACCCCTGCATATTTTAAGAAGACTCAAGCATCTAAGCTTGGGGATGCCCAAGGCATCCCCTTCTTCATCGACAACATCATCAGGTTCCTCCCCTGAAACTATATTTTTATTCAATCACATCTTGTGTTCTTTACTTGGAGCGTCGGTTTGTTTCGTTTTTTTTTTGTTTGAATAAGATGGATCCTAGCATTCACTTTGTGGGAGAGAGACACGCTCCGCTGTTGCATATGGACACATGTGTCCTTAGGCTTTACTCATAATGTTCAAGGCGAAGTTTCTTCTTCGTTAATTTGTTATATGGTTGGAATTGGAAAATGCTACATGTAGTAATTCTAAAATGTCTTGGATAATGTGATGCTTGGCAATTGTTGTGCTCATGTTTAAGCTCTTGCATCATATGCTTTGCACCCATTAATGAAGAAATACATAGAGCTTGCTAAAATTTGATTTGCATATTTGGTCTCTCTAAGGTCTAGATAATATCTAGTATTGAGTTTTGAACAACAAGGAACGGTGTAGAGTCTTATAATGTTTACAATATGTCTTTTATGTGAGTTTTGCTGCACTTGTTCATCCTTGAGTTTGCTTCAAATAACCTTGCTAGCCTAAACCTTGTATCGAGAGGGAATACTTCTCATGCATCCAAAATCCTTGAGCCAACTACTATGCCATTTGTGTCCACCATACCTACCTACTACATGGTATTTCTCCGCCATTCCAAAGTAAATTGCTTGAGTGCTACCTTTAAAATTCCATCATTCACCTTTGCAATATATAGCTCATGGGACAAAATAGCCTTAAAAACTATCGTAGTATTGAATATGTACTTATGCACTTTATATTTTATTAAGTTGCCTGTTGTGCGATAACCATGCTTCTGGGGAACGCCATCAACTATTGTTGAATATCATGTGAGTTGCTATGCATGTCCGTCTTGTCTGAAGGATCTATCATTTTAGTGGTTGGAGCATGCAAAATTGTTAGAGAAGAACATTGGGCCGCTAACTAAAGCCATGAACCATGGTTGAAGTTTCAGTTTTGGACATATATCCTCAATCTCATATGAGAATAATAATTATTGCTACATGCTTATGCATTTAAGAGGAGTCCATTATCTGTTGTCCATGTTGTCCCGGTATGGATGTCTAAGTTGAGAATAATCAAAAGCGAGAAATCCAAAATGCGAGCTTTCTCCTTAGACCTTTGTACAGGCGGCATGGAGGTACCCCTTGTGACACTTGGTTGAAACATGGCATGCGAAGACCCGGTAGTCCAAGTTAAGTAGGACGAGGTGCGGGCACTATTAGTATACTATGCGTGAGGCTTGCAACTTGTAAGATATAATTTTCATAACTCATATGCTTTATTACTACCGTTGACAAAATTGTTTCATGTTTTCAAAATAAAAGCTCTAGCACAAATACAGCAATCGATGCTTTCCTCTTTGAAGGACCATTCTTTTACTTTTATTGTTGAGTCA
Organism: Lolium multiflorum; assembly: GCA_030979885.1. NCBI lineage: Eukaryota > Viridiplantae > Streptophyta > Magnoliopsida > Poales > Poaceae > Lolium > Lolium multiflorum. The sequence continues at coordinate 420,463,865 of CM061750.1, forward strand.
GTTTACCTATCTCCTTCCACCTTAAGAAGCAAACACTTGTGTGAACTGTGCATTGATTCCTACATATTTGCATATTGCACTTATTATACTACTTTATGTTGACAATATCCATGAGATATACATGTTATAAGTTGAAAGCAACCGCTAATCTTCTTATGTGTTGCTTCAACACCTTTACTTTGATTTATTGCTTTATGAGTTAACTCTTATGCAAGACTTATTGATGCTTGTCTTGAAGTACTATTCATGAAAAGTCTTTGCTTTATGATTCATTTGTTTACTCATGTCACTACCTTTGTTTTGATCGCTGCATTCATTACATATGTTTACAAATAGTATGATCAAGACTATGGCATGTCACTTCAGAAATTATCTTTGTTATCGTTTTACCTGCTCGGGACGAGCAGAACTAAGCTTGGGGATGCTGATACGTCTCCAACGTATCGATAATTTCTTATGTTCCATGCTACGTTATTGATGATACCTACATGTTTTATGCACATTATATGTATGCATTTTCCGGAACTAACCTATTAACAAGATGCCGAAGAGCCAGTTCCTTTTCTGCTGTTTTTGGTTTCAGAAATCCTAGTAAAGAAATATTCTCGGAATTGGACGAAACTTTCGCCCCGGGGGTCCTATTTTGCACGAAGCTTCCAGAAGACCGAAGACCTAACGAAGTGGGGCCACGAGGAGGCCAGGGGGTGGCCGCGGCCCAGGCCCTGGCCGCGCCGACCTATCCCTGGGCCTCGTGTGGCCCCCGCGTTGACCCTCCGCCTACTTAAAGCTTCCGTCGCGAAACCCCCAGTACCGAGAGCCACGATACGGAAAACCTTACGAGACGCCGCCGCCGCCGTCCCATCTCGGGGGATTACGGAGATCGCCTCCGGCACCTGCCGGAGAGGGGATTCATCTCCCGGAGGACTCTACACCGCCATGGTCGCCTCCGGAGTGATGAGTGAGTAGTTTACCCCTGGACCATGGGTCCATAGCAGTAGCTAGATGGTCGTCTTCTCCTTGTTGTGCTTCATTGTTGGATCTTGTGAGCTGCCTAACATGATCAAGATCATCTATCTGTAATACTATATGTTGTGTTTGTCGGGATCCGATGGATAGAGAGTACTATGATTATGGTGATTATCAATCTATTGTTTATGTGTTGTTTATGATCTTGCATGCTCTCCGTTATTAGTAGAGGCTCTGGCCAAGTTTTTGCTCTTAACTCCAAGAGGGAGTATTTATGCTCGATAGTGGGTTCATGCCTTCATTGAATCTGGGATCGTGACAGTAGGTTCTAAGGTTGTGATGTCTTGTTGCCACTAGGGATAAAACATTGATGCTATGTCTAAGGATGTAGTTGTTGATTACATTACGCACCATACTTAATGCAATTGTCTGTTGCTTTGCAACTTAATACTGGAGGGGGTTCGGATGATAACCTGAAGGTGGACTTTTTAGGCATAGATGCAATTGGATGGCGGTCTATGTACTTTGTCGTAATGCCGGATTAAATCTCACTATATTTACCATGTCATGTATATGCGTTGTTATGCCTTTCTCTATTTGTCAATTGCCACTGTAATTTGTTCACCCAACATGCTTTATCTTATGGGAGAGACACCTCTAGTGAACTGTGGACCCCGGTCCTATTCTTTACATAGCATACAATCTTTTACTATTTTCTTTGCAAACATCTTCCACTCGATACGTTTAATCCTTTGTTACAGCAAGCCGGTGAGATTGACAACCTCACTTGTTTCGTTGGGGCAAAGTACTTTGGTTGTGTTGTGCAGGTTCCACGTGGCGCAATCTGTTGCGCCGCATCACATTTCGCGACCATCAACCTTCAACGTGCTTCTTGGCTCCTCCTGGTTCGATTAAACCTTGGTTTCTTTCGAGGGAAAACTTGCTACGTGCGCATCATACCTTCCTCTTGGGGTTCCCAACGAACGTGAGGTTACACGCCATCGGGATTGGCGGCGGCGGCGTCTCGGAAGTATTTCCGTGTCGTGGCTCTCGGTACAGGGGTTTTCGCGACGAAGGCTATAAGTAGGCGGAAGGGTAGGGTTGGAGGGGGCACAGGGGCCCCACACCTTAGGCCGGCGCGGGCCCCATGCTGGCCGCACCGCCCTATGGGTACGGGCCCTCGTGGCCCCACTTCGTATCCCTCGGTCTTCGGAAGCTTCGTGGAAAAATAAGACCTGTGCGTTGATTTCGTCCAATTAGAAATATTTCCTTTATAGGATTTCTAAAACCAAAAACAACAGGCAACTGGCGCTTCGGCATCTTGTTAATAGGTTAGTGCCGGAAAATGCATAATAATGATGTAAAGTATGTATAAAACATGTGAGTATTGTCATAAAAGTAGCCTGGAACATAAGAAATTATAGATACGTTGGAGACGTATCAAGCATCCCCAAGCTTAGTTCCTACTCGCCCTCGAGTAGGTAAACGATAACAACAAATAATTTCTGAAGTGACATGCTACCAACATAATCTTGATCAACATTATTTTAAAGCATATGAGATGAATGGAGTGATTCGAAGCAATAGATTGCTAACAAAGAGATAATGACTAAACAACTGAATCATATAGCAAAAATTTTCATGAATAGTACTTTCAAGACAAGTATAAAAAAGACTTGCATAAGAGCTAACTCATAAAGCAATAGATTCAAAGTAGAAGGCATTGAAGCAACACAAAGGATGATAAAGTTTCAGCAATTGCTTTCAACTTGCAACATATATATCTCATGGATATTTGTCAACATAGAGTAATATAACAAGTGCAATAAGTAATCATGTAAGAATCAATGAACACAGTTAACACAAGTGTTTGCTTCTAAGATAGAGAAGTAGGTAAATGACTCAACATAAAGTAAAAGAAAGGCCCTTCGCGAGGAAGCATGGATTACTATTTTTGTGCTAGAGCTTTTTTTTGAAAACATAGAAACAATTTTGGTCAACGGTAGTAATAATTCATATGTGTTATGCATAATACTTCCTACAAGTTGCAAGCCTCATGCATAGAATACCAATAGTGCCCGCACCTTGTCCTAATTAGCTTGGATTTACATGGATTATCATTGCATAACATATGTTTCAACCAAGTGTCACAAAGGGGTACCTCTTGCCTGTACAAAGGTCCAAGGAGATCAATCACATTTGATTTCTCGTTTTTAATAGATCTCAACTTAGGACATCCATACGGGACAACATAGAAAACAGATAATGGACTCCTCTTTAATGCAAGCATTCAACAACAAATAATATTCTCATAAGAGATTGAGGATGAATGTCCAAACTGAAAACCACCATGATACAAGGCTTTGGTTAGCGGCCCAATGTTCTTCTCTAACATATGCATACTCAAACCATTTGATCATGATAAATCACCCTTACTTGAGACAAGGCAGACATGCATAGCATCTCACATGATATCCAACAAAGGTGTAAAAAGTTGATGGCGTCCCCGAACATGGTTACCGCTCAACAAGCAACTTATAAGAACTAAGACACATAGCTACATATTCATCACCACAATAGTTTTTAAGCTATTTTCTTATGAGATATATATTGCAAAGACAAAGGAATGAAATTTTAAAGGTAGCACTTAAGTAATTTACTTTGGAATGGCAGAAAATAACACATAGTAGGTAGATATGGTGGACACAAATGGCATGGGTTTTGGCTCAAAGTGTTTGGATGCACGAGAAGCATTCCCTCTTAGTACAAGGCTTTGGGCTAGCAAGGTTGTTTGAAGCAAACACAAGTATGAACAGGTACAACAAAACTTACACAAGAACATATTGCAAGCATTATAAGACTCTACACTGTCTTCCTTGTTGTTCAAACACTTCACCAGAAAATATCTAGACCTTAGAGAGACCAATCATGCAAACCAAATTTCAACAAGCTCTATGGTAGTTCTCCACTAATAGATTAAACTACATGATGCAAGAGCTTAAACATGATCTATGAGAGCTCAAAACAATTGCCAAGTATCAAGTTATTCAAAACCATATGAAGCATTTTCTGATTCCAACCAAATAGAATCAACGAAGCAATTTTCAGCCTTCGCCATGAACATTAAAGCATAACTAAGAACACAAGTGTTCCATATGAAAAACGGAGCGTAATATCTCCAATACAAGGATGGTGGGATCCAACTTTATTCAAACCAAAACAAAAATAAAAGCAAAAGACGCTCCAAGTAAAGAACATAAGATGTGATGGAATAAAAATATAGTTTCACTAGAAGTGACCTAAGTTGTCGATGAAGAAGGGGATGCCTTGGGCATCCCCAAGCTTAGATGCTTGAGTCTTCTTAAAATATGCAGGGATGAACCACGCGGGCATCCCCAAGCTTAGACTTTTCACTCTTCTTGATCATATTGTATCATCCTCTTCTCTTGACCCTTGAAAACTTCACCCAAACTTTAAGCAAACTCATTAGAGGTTAGTGCATAATCAAAAATTCACATATTCAGAGGTGACATAATCATTCTTAACACTTACGGACATTGCACAAAGCTACTGAAAGTTAATGGAATAAAGAAATCCATTCAACATAGCAAAAAGGGCAATGCAAAATAAAATGAGAATGCTGTCAAAACGAGAGACAGTCGTAAGACAAATTTTCGAGAGGCACTTAAATTGCTCAAACGAAAAACTCAAAACTAATGAAAGTTGCGTACATATCGAGATCACGCACGTAAATTGGCAGATTTTTGATTTTTTTACTGTAGAGATCTACAAAATTCGTGACAGACAGTGCATTCCAGCAATCAAATCTAGCATCAACTTTACTATAGAGACTTTACTTGGCACAAAAAACATGATAAGGAGATGTTGCTACAGTAGTAACAACTTCCAAGACTCAACAATACAGTAATAAAATAAAACATGGGTTATCTTCCAAGAAATGATTTTCTTTAACACCTTTCAGCTAGGCGCAGAAAGTGCAAATCAAGTATTATCAAGTGAAGAAGCATCAATATCATAATTTGGAGTTTTCTCAACTATGCATTGTATCTTATCTATGTAAGAAATTTCTTTTTTATTACCTTTAGGCTTACTATCCTCCTCAAATAAATTTTTAGGAACAATCCAATCAAAATTATTTTCTAATGCCTCATGCATTCCTATGAGTTTATAAGGTATTTGTATTTTAATCTCCCCCTCACAATTGGCTTTATCAGTGTATCTTAGCCTATCTTTTTCCCTTCTTTCAAGGATATTTGCAAAATTGTACACAAGCTAGCATTTTATATCGAATAAAGACTTTCCTAGCTTCTCTAGCTACATCACCAAATTCTCTAAGAAGGGTTTCTAGAACAAATCTTTCTTTTCTCCTTCTTCCATATCACCAAGTGTAAGAAACATATGTTGCATTATTGGGTTAAGATTAACAAATCTAGCTTCCAACATGTGCACTAAAGAGGCAGTAGCAATTTCATAATCAGGAGCAAGTTCTACCAAGGATCTATCTTCAAAATCTTCAGTCTTACTAACATGAGTGAAAAATTCTTCTATATTTCTTTTCCAATGATAGACCCACTACCTACCGATATATCTTTCAAAGTAAACTTAGGATGAAGCATGATGAAATAAACAAAAGTAAACTTGATGAAGTAAATGCAAGTAACTAATTTTTTTGTGTTTTTGATATAGGGATAGCAAGACAGAAAATAAAGTAAAGCAACTAATTTTTTTGTGTTTTTAATATAAAGCAAACAAGACAGTAAATAAAATAAAGTAAAGCAAGACAAAAACAAAGTAAAGAGATTGGATGTGGAAGACTCCCCTTGCAGCGTGTCTTGATCTCCCCGCAACGGCGCCAGAAATTTAGCTTGACACGCGTGAAGCACACGTCTGTTGAGAACCCCAAGTGGAAGGTGTGATGCGTATAGAAGCAAGTTTCCCTCAGTATGAAACCAAGGTTATCGAACCAGTAGGAGTCAAGGAACACGTGAAGGTTGTTGGTGGAGGAGTGTAGTGCGGCGCAACACCGGGGATTCCGGCGCCAACGTGGAACCCGCACAACACAATCAAGATACTTTGCCCCAACGTAACAGTGAGGTTGTCAATCTCACCGGCACTGAAAACAAAGGATTAAACGTATAGTGTGGAAGATGATGGTTGTTGCGAAAAAAGTAGAGAACAATGATTGCATTGTATTCAGATGTAAAAGAATGGACCGGGGTCCACAGTTCACTAGTGGTGTCTCTCCAATAAGATAAATAACATGATGGGTGAACAAATTACAGGCGGGCAATTGACAAATAAAGATTCAATACATATCATGATGATCACTATGATTTAATCAGGGCATTACGACAAAGAATAGACCGCCATCAAACATGCATCTATGCCTAAATACTCCACCTTCAGGTTAGCATCCGCACCCCTTCCGGTATTAAGTTGCAAACAACAGACAATTGCATTAAGTATGGTGCGTAATGTAATCAACACAAATATCCTTAGACAAAGCATCGATGTTTTATCCCTAGTAGCAACAGCACATCCACAACCTTAGAACTTTCTGTCACTATCCCAGATTCAATGGAGGCATGAACCACTATCGAGCATAAATACCCCTCTTGGAGTTACAAGTATCAACTTGGCAGGCCTCTACTAGCAACGGAGAGCATGCAAGAACATAAACAACACATATATGATAGATTGATAATCAACTTGACATAATATTCTATATTCATCGGATCCCGCCAAACACAACATGTAGCATTACAAATAGATGATCTTGATCATGTTAGGCAACTCACAAGATCTAAACATGATAGCACAAGAGGAGAAGACAACCATCTACTGCTATGGACCCATAGTCCAAGGATGAACTACTCACGCATCAATCCGAGGCGGGCATGATGATGTAGAGCCCTCCGTGATGATTCCCCTCTCCGAGGGTGCCGGAGGCGTGAATCCCCCAGGATGGGATTGGCGGCGGCGGCTCTCGAAGTATTTCCGTATCGTGGCTCTCGGTCTGGGGGTTTTCGCGAAGGCTATAAGCGGCGGAAGGGTTGGGTTGGAGGGGCACATGGGCCCCACACCATAGGCCGGCGCGGGCCCATGCTGGCCGCCGCCCATAGTACGGGCCCTCGTGGCCCCAGTATCCCTCCGTTCTTCTGGAGCTTCGTGGAAAAATAAGACCACAGGCGTTGATTTCGTCCAATTCCGAGAATATTTCCTTTGTAGGATTTCTGAAACCAAAAACAGCAGAAAACAGGAACTGGCGCTTCGGCATCTTGTTAATAGGTTAGTTGGAAAATGCATAATAATGATGTAAAGTATGTATAAAACATGTGAGTATTGTCATAAAAGTAGCATCGAACATGAAATTATAGATACGTTGGAGACGTATCGGCCGTAGCCAACCCGCTCGCCGGGAGGCAGCGCGCGGAGGACGGTGGTGGAAAGGCGATCGCCAGGTCGTTGAGGACCTGGTGCCCGCCGACAACGGCCTCCCCATCGGCCTTGTGTTTGGAGTGGTCCAGCGGGGCCCAGGACGCCGGAGAGCGGGCGGCGGCTTTCTTGGACCTGCGCCGCGCGCAACTCGCCGTCCGCTCCGCCGCACCGGCCCGCGGAAGGAACACCGCACCCAGGACCATCGAGCTGATCAAGCTCGAGGAGAGTAGCGACGACGACATTTACCGGACGCCGCCACGCGCGATCTTGGCAGGGTTCGAGCTGCTGGTACAAGCGGCGCCGCCGGGACACGCCGACTCGAGCGGCGACGGCGACGATGACGCGGACAACACGACCTTCTACCGCCATTTCGGCATGTAGAGGCCGGTTTTAGTTTAAGTTGTCGCCTAATTCAAATATATGTACGAATTCGGCCTATTTATGTATGAACTCGCCTATATATGTTAAATATCATTAAGTTTCACTTATGTTTGAACGAGTTTCGCCCAATTTTGTCTGAATTCGCCGTATTTCGTCAAAAACTTTCATCCATCCTGGGTTCGTCGCTGGGAAAATGGGTCTCCCAGGCTAAAAATTACATCCATCTGACGGTATTCTGTCGGATATCGGCTGGGAGCTGGCAGCTGGAGATCTTTCTAAGACATCAAGGTAAACTAGAAGACCAGAGAGTAGCTGAAGTCCTTATACAATTATAACAAAAACAGAAGTGACCCTGCCAAATTCGAACGAACTTCAAATGTCGTCCTGACGTGTGGTTCGTTTCCGGAGAGAAGACGTGCCAGGCCACGTGGCCCACGTACAAGCAACGGAGACACCTGGGAACTCTCTTTCCGCTTCGGACTCAAACCAAAGCGCGGCGTACGTTGCCAACATAACTAACAACTGTGGTTCCGCTGCACACGACTCAATACTTGCATCGATGGTGTCGATTTCGTCATGGGCCGATCTCCCGCAAGACTTGCTGCGTCTTGTTATCGCCGGCCTCATCTTGCCGGCCGACTGCGCTCGTTTCCGGGCGGTGTGCCGTTCGTGGCGCTCGGTGCCCTCGCCTCACCGGATACCTTGGATTGTACTCCCCGACGCACGCTCTCTACAAGAAGGTTTCAGTGAAACAATATTCACTTTCCCTGCCAACGGAAACTGCATCGGCACTACTGACAGTTGGCTCGCCATGGACGCCGTCAACGCTCAGACATGTACGCACTCCTATTCTCTACATAATCTCTTCACCAAGACAACCGTGTCGCTCCCCGAGCTGGACAAAATCATCGGCAATGTTGCCAAAACTTTTAAGGTTCGTAAGGTACTCATGAAGTCGTCTCCTACGGGTCTCGTCGCTCTTATGACCAACAGTTACAACTATCCGATCATCTTGGTCCAGCCAGGGAAGGGCGTGTGGATGCCTCGTAAGCCACAAACAGATTTGCTCTCTCGTGTCATCGACATTGCGTTCCTTAAAGACAAGCTCTATGGTCTCACCCAGGCGGAGGACCTCATCTCCTTGTGCATCGCATTTGGCAGCGATGGTTTACCCACCGTTACCAGTATCGAGCCCGTCATCAAACACCCGGCTAGTGATGACGATCATGTCTCGGAAGAGTCAAGAAAGAACAGAGGTGATTATATTGATGATGTCCTGATCTTTGAAGTACTCGGTGATGACCAACACAATGGAGATATCAATGCGACAATGTGGTACTTGATCGAGTCGCGCGGGAAGTTGCTCATGGTGAAGCGCCAATTGCGAGTGCCGGTGCCACATGTTTCCTTCTTCAGTTGCAAGGTGGAGGTTTTCGAGGCGGATAGAAGCTCTAGAAGGTGGCTGCCGATGTCGGGTGGGCTTGATGGCCAATCACTTTTCATACGCAAACTCTTTAGCAAATCTGTTTTTGCGTATGGAGAGGTCAAGAAAGACTCTATTTATTTTTTCGACCTAGTGGTTGAAGTGTTTAATATGATATCCAACACTGTAACCCCTCCGACCATACTTACCGACTATCGTACGTCGTGCTTGTTTCTTCCAGGTTCTTTTTAGAGTTTTCAGCATACAGCTACCCCCTTTTCTTCCAGCTTGTAACCAGCCATTTTACCAATGTATCATCAGATGTACTAGAAACAATGGTTTTCATCTATATGTATTTATATATGTTTCTTTTTGATTGGGAAAAGGGGGTTTACAAAATTGATTCGTCAGCAATCTCTTCCGGTAGCTTCCCATGCCAACAGGTCGTGCGTCACTACCTCACTGGGAACGACGGAAATGAGCAAGACAACACATAGCAACACCCCGATATGATATCACGAACGTTTTAGAATGGCCATATTCCTTTCTCCGGAAATCAAATCCAATTTCTTTCACCCTAGAAGCATGCCTCGCTGGATAGTTAGCGTAAATTTTTAAATACACTTTAATTATTTACTAAATGCACGGAAGCATCGATTAGAAATTAACACGCGGGATGGTCAACACAGTCAATTAGCAGTCAAACAGTCAACCGAGGGATCAAATACCATGTCGAGGCGTCAGCGCGTGGAAATAATCTATACCTACCTAATAATAAAGGAGATAAGGTTTCTCACAAAAAGTTTCGTCAATGCTTTTTTTAGGACTGTTTTGTCCTCCCACCATATCGCATAATACACAATTTTGCCATTGTACCGTTTCGGTCCTTTTGTTTCTTATTACCTACCCGAGCGAACGAGACCGCTTCCTTCTCCCGAACATAACACAACTATCATCCTCTCGAATCTCGATCTCTATGAGAGGAGCCGCCGCCGTCCCACAAAATCTGCCTGTGCCTACATCCTGCTTGTTGTTGCTGACGAAATAGGTTTCCTTCATAAGTGGTCGGTGATGAGGCCGGATGCTTCCATCCCCAATCGGCGACGATGGCAGCTGAATTCATCCCCAATCGACTGCGCCCTTAATCCCAAACTGGCCACAAGTCCGATTGAATCCATCCCCAATCTACGACAAGGTCTGCCGCCTCCATCCCTGGATTGCAAAGCGGCGGCGGGAGGGCGTGCCACGCTGCGGCAAGCTCTGATTTGATCGCTTATGAGCGCGGTGGTGAGCTCTGAGATCTGGCCGTGAGCGCGATCCACGGCTGACACATGGAGCAACGTGGCGAGGTCCAAGATCCGGCCGCAAGCGTGATCCACGGCCGGCTGCCGGTGGTGGTCCTCGTCAGTGTCGCGGCGCCACCAGCATGATCCTGTAAGGCCATTAGCAAAAGCGACAGAAGGGAATGGCGGCCGGGGCGAGCTGACGCGAGAGAATGACAGCGCTGACGGCGGCGTTCGCCTGCGATGTGCCTGGGAAAGCAGGAGATCGAGATGTAGACTCAGTTCGTTTGGTCAAAGAGCATTAGCGCGGCCGGTCATGCCCAGCACGGAGTCGGCGGATACCGACGCTCGCGGCGAAGTTGACGACCGAGGACCGCCTAAGACGCGGTCCACCACACCACCCGAACGCTGCTCCTCCAAGTGCTCTGGCTCGAGGCGAAGGCGACGACCCATAACGACGGCTGCGACCTCGGCGAGACTCCCAACCACGCCTAGGAGAAGACCGACGGGAAGGTGATGGAGCGGATCCTGCCGATCCTTGGCCGGCCACGCGGGGGATGGGAGGAGGCCGGCGGGGATGATTGGGTCGGGACCATACGGATAGAAAAAGGAAAATGCTCGTTTTCCTCCGGAGGCTGCAGCGCCTCGCAACCTCCGGGTCTTGGGTCGTTGGATAGGCTCGATCATGCGGACGTGCGACGTTCCCTTTCTTCTGTGGGCCCGGCAAGTCATTAGTCGTTCTCATCGACAAACTACTCCCTCAGATCGCGCACGCCATGGGGAGAGCTCGCTCGCCGGCCTACCGCGTCGCCGCCTCCGACCCCACGACGGCGGCCTCGACGAAGGCGTCTCCGCCTCCGGCCCCCGTGACGCCAACCTCGACGGAGCTCGTCACCGCCACTTCCCCCGCGCCCGCCGGCCATAACGTAGCGCGCCGCCGCCTCCTTGCCCGTGACGACCGCCTACCTCTGTACCGCGCGACGCAGCCTCCGGCCCCGCGACGGCAGCCTCGACGAAGGGCGTTTCCACCTCCGCCCCCTGCGACGGCAACCTCCACGGAGCTCGTCGCCACCACTTCCCCCGCGCCCACCGGCCATGATGCAGCGCGCCGCCGCCTCTTTGCCCGCGCTGACCGCAGGCCTCTACTCCGCGCGGTGCAGCCTCCGTCCACCGCGACAGCCTTCGCATCCGCCTCCATCCCGCGCAAGTTCGTACTTCTCCGCATCGATGTTGTGAAGGGAGGGCCGGTGAGATGTAAGCATGCACCCCATGAAATCTACGGGGGATGAGCAGTGGTGTTGGGAGGTTCTGCTGCGAGGGGTGAACGGTGGTGCTGGAGGCGCTGCAACGAGCAGGGGAGGTCGCCGACCGGCCTGACTCCCTCTTTTCTCGTCGTTCCACTTCCTCTATCCGGCCGTTTCTCCAATGGCCATGGCTGTGGTGGTGCCGTGGTGGTGCTGCTATGGGGTGAGGATAGTGCACACCGTAAGCCAAATCGACTGCTGAATAAGGTAGAATATATACTTGATGTCCCCCTGCGCCATTTGGTAGCCTAGTCCGATGGTATGCTGCCATCAGCTATGGTGGGTGCTGCCAACAGCGTCGGTCAGTGCTTCAACCGGCTACGGGGGTCGCTGCGAGCCAGTGGTGATAGTGCTGCCCACCGACGACATCACATGCTTCAAGTGGTATCACATGTTGCTGCAAAAGGTCAACGAGTGCACGGAGGATCCTGGTCATTCCCCGAACACTAGGAGGCAACGTTGGCCAGCTTCGATTTGCGGTGGCACGGTGCTGCAAAGTCTGGTCCGCCATGCTGCGTATGGTTGGTGGCGGAGCTACCAAAAGGGGGTTGCCGTGCTGTGAGCGGATTGCGGCAGCGGAGCTTCAAAGAAAGAGTGGTGATGCTGCGAATGGTGGTCGGCTGAGCTTCAAAAGAAGAGCTATGCTGCTGCAAATAGTTAACGGTGGTGCTTCAAATTGTCAGGTCAGCCGGTGGTACCAACAGTTAGTGGTGATGCTACAAAAGGTCAGCGGCGGTGCTGCAAATGTTCACTGATGATGCTACCAACAGTCAGTAGCGATGCTGCAAGAAGCAAGTGACGGTGTTGTTAGACGAACTTGAAATGTTGCCAACAGTGCGCCGGCGAGGGGTCGTCTCGATGCTACAATAGTATAAATATTTTTAGTACGAAATATTATGTGGTTCAGCTACTCTATTATAATTCTTGTGCTACAATAACTTCGGTGAGGTCTCCGGCGAGTCTCTGAGGAGGTCTGTCGTACGACGTGTCTTTTCTGTTTTATTTTCTAAACGAATCGTTTTTTGCTTTAATAAAGCAAAAGTGGGAGATTTTTTGCTGCGATGAAGCAAATTCCAAACTGAGCTGCAATTCTCTTTATATTTTAGTCGAACCGTTTTTTGCTTCAATGAAGCAAAAGCGGGAGATTTTTTGCTGCGACGAAGCAAAATCTAAATATCAGAAAATTGGACACGTGTCATGCAAGCAGGAGGCTAGAAAGTTTGGAGCCTCCGGAGGATTTGTAGCACTGTCCATAGAAAAACAGAGAGAATCTTACATAGATGTTTGCTAGCTGTGCGTGTACTTTTCCTGCGTCTGCTTCGCTGTTGACTCAAGTTTTTTGTTTTGTGTTTTAAGCGCTTCCCCGCCGCTGATTGCTTGCTCTATATGCTTAAATGATGCTGCTGATTTGCTTGTTGTAATTGGTAGTTACCATGAAGATCTTGCTGAAGCTGAAGCGATGTTGCAAGCTGTTTTGCACCTGCACATGTTGAAGAGGCCGATACTGTATGTTCCTTGTTGCAAGCTGTTTTGCACCTGCACCATTTTATATTCATCACGGTATTAAGCATATCATGCTCGAATCTGATGTTTGCAAACTATCTCTACTTGATTTTACCTCCCAATGTTTTAGCCCGTAGTTCTCAATATAATCCTTTTAGGATTGATTATATTTATCATGAATAGAAGAAAACTTGACCACCAACGAACAATGGCGACGAACAGAAGTGTCAAAGTAAATAATTTATTCGTTTGAGTATTTATTTTTCCCGGTGCAACGCACGGGCACTTTTGCTAATTAATGGCTTATATAGGACACGGAACCAATTATCCCCATAGAATATGCCGACAACTGTGGGTGAATTCTTTCTTTTTGAAAGCGAGGAGCTGACAAATTGTGACATACCTAACTTGTTTTTTTTGGAAAATTACCATATTTTTGAACCTATCTAGCGTGAGCTCCCTTGACCGTTCATGTTGTGTCATGTAAGGCTATCTCTAGAGGATCCCCTAAAAGCTATAGATGACTAAAAGTTAATTTTAAGGGGATAAACGTCAGGATCCATTGAACGATTTAGAGGAGTAACCTTGGCAGTTCGAACCCTTATGTTTACAGGACCACCGAGTCGATGAGTAAAAGTTTCCAAGCCACTGCTCTCCCTCGCACACACATCATCTCCGCTGTTGCCTCCAACGACCATCATTAGGCTCCGCCGACACCGCGCAGCCTCTTATGGCTTCCTGTCACACTCCGACTTGCTCGGCTGTTGTTGTCGTAACCAGAATCGAGCTATAGCTCCGCAATTGTTGTGTAGATTAGAGCATCTTCACCTGCGTGCCCCGGGTTCCGATAGCGATTTGGAGGCCGAAAGGCGAAAAATGTTCAGCATGGCGTGTCCCAAATAGCGCCGGCCTTTTTCCAAGCCCAATAGAAATGCCTGCAACCCCGTGTCAGCCCCTTGGTCAAGGGCGCAAATCGGGCGCGCCGGAGCCTCGCGAGCCAGAAAATTTTGGGCGTGGGGGCCACATGTCAGCCCCGTCCCAAAAGTCGACGCCAGCGGAGAGTGGCGGGGCCTACGCGTCAGCGGCGCATTCAATTTTAACCTAACTGTCGTCTACCTCGCGACGGAAGTTATTGGCACGCAGCGGCGGTGTTTCCGCACCGCGCAGCGAACCGTCCGTCCGCGCGCCTAGCTTTCGTGCCGAGCATTAATGAGCGCCACCCACACCCGCTCTCCGGCCTATAAAAGGGTGCTCTCGCATCGTCCCTCCCACACAAACCCTAGCGCCTCTCTCCCAGCCCTTGCCGCCACCATCTGAAGAGACGACGCCATGTGCGGCAGAGGCCGAGGTCGCGGCCGTGGTCGTGGTCGTGGCCGCAAGCTGCACGCTCGCCGTCTCCTGCGACACCGTCATCTTCATCGTCGGACCTGCAGGAGGAGGAGCGGCAAGTGTTGTTCGAGTTCGTCGTGGTCCTCAATGGCGACCCACTTGGCATCCAGAGGCTGCCAGAAAAGTTCGCCGACTTCATCGCCGGCAACGAGCCGTCCTCTCTGCATCTGTGGGAGGCTGCCTGCGGCTGCTGCCGGTGGATTGTGGACGTGATATGCGACGCGCGCGGCAAGATGTACCTCCACATCGGCTGGGAGAAGTTCACGCGCTACCACCACCTCGAAGCCGGCTTCGTGCTCACGTTCTCCTACCTTGGCGAGAGGGATATGAGCATCAAGGTGTTCGACGAGACGCGCTACCGCCGGCATTACCACGACGACAGCATCGAGGAGGACGAGGAGTGTTGTTTCTTCGCAGCGAAAGTAGGCACGCATGTTGTTGGATGTTCTTCCTCGAAAGAACTAACAGGGGTACCGTCATCAGCTGGATTTTCCAGTTTTGGTGACTGGGAGTGTCTGAGAATGTTTTTTCTTGCCAGCGAACACACGAAACCTGCAATGCCAACACTAGTTAGGTTTTCTTATTTTGCAATGTTTTATATTTGTGTCAACCATGGTTCAAACTATGTATTAGTTTGTGGAAACCATGTTACAAATTAAATTTTCGTGTTAACCATGTTACCAATTATGTATTAGTTTGTGGAAACCATGTTCCAAAATTGTGTCTTCGTGTAAACCATGTTCCCAATTATATATTAGTTTGTGAAATATTTCTTCTCTTTATTCAAATTTCTATGTTTTTATTTGAGAATTTAATTTAAATTATCTATCGGAACTGCCGGTGTGGAAACAGCACCCGAAATAGAGGATGCAGTGCCGCCGGCCCATATGAAGTGTGGACCCCTCTGCTGCTAACGACTATTTATGGACAGCCAGTGAAGATGCTCTTAGAGCATGTCTAACAGACCCCTTAAAAGGGGCAAACCTGTATAATAACCGCCGTTATACGGGTTTCGGCTCTACCCGGCCGTCTAGCACACCCCGTAAAACCGGCCCCCGCATCGATTTTTGCTGTTTTTGATTACGGGGCGGGCTCTCTCCCCCTACTTGTGCGGGGTGGGAGGGGGAATAGTGTAGGATAACGTAGCATAGAAAACAAAAATTTTCCTACGGCGAACACGCAATCCAAGCCAAGATGCAATCTAGAAGACGGTAGCAACGAGGGATTGTCGAGACTCACCCTTGAAGAGATTCCAAAGCCTACAAGAGGAGGCTCTTGTTGCTGCGGTAGGCTTGCTGCTTGCAAAAGCGCGTAGAAGATCTTGATCACGATCGGTTCGGGCGCCACGAACGGGCACACCTCCGTACTCGGTCACACGTTCGGTTGTTGATGAAGACGACGTCCACCTCCCCGTTCCAGCGGGCAGCGGAAGTAGTAGCTCCTCTTGAATCCGACGGCACGACGGCGTGGTGTCGGTGGCGGTGGAGAAATCCGGCGGAGCTTCGCTAAGCGTGCGGAATATGGTGGAGGAGCGGGCGCTAGGGTTTGGGGAGAGGGTTGGCCGGCCACTATGGGCGGCCAAGCTTGAGGCTTTGGTGTGGCCGCCCCTCCCCTTGGCCCTATGGGTGGAAGCCCGGTGTTGGACTACAAGTCTTCGAATAAGACCCGAAACCAAAACCTTCCATATGGTGGGAAACCTTCCCTCCCACTAGAGGTGGGATTTCCACCTTCCATAGGGGGGTGGCCGGCCCCCTAGGGGAGTCCACTTGGGACTCCTCCCTAGGTTGGCCGGCCATGGAGGTGGAGTCCCATGTGGACTCCACCTTCCTTGGTGGTTTCTTCCGGACTTTTCTAGAACCTTCTAGAACCTTCCATAGAACCTTCCGCATCATTTTATTCTCATAAAATGACATCCTATATATGAATCTTATTCTCCGGACCATTCCGGAACTCCTCGTGATGTCCGGGATCATATCGGGACTCCGAACAAATATTCGAACTCCATTCCATATTCAAGTTCTACCATTTCAACATCCAACTTTAAGTGTGTCACCCTACGGTTCGTGAACTATGCGGACATGGTTGAGTACTCACTCCGACCAATAACCAATAGCGGGATCTGGAGATCCATAATGGCTCCCACATATTCAACGATGACTTTAGTGATCGAATGAACCATTCACATACGATACCAATTCCCTTTGTCACGCGATATTTTACTTGTCGAGGTTTGATCATCGGTATCACACTATACCTTGTTCAACCTCGTCTCCTGACAAGTACTCTTTACTCGTACCGTGGTATGTGGTCTCTTATGAACTTATTCATATGCTTGCAAGACATTAGACGACATTCCCCGAGAGGGCCCAGTATATCTATCAGTCATCGGGATGGACAAATCCCACTATTGATCCATATGCCTCAACTCATACTTTCGGATACTTAATCCCACCTTTATAACCACCCATTTACGCGTTGCGTTTGATGTAATCAAAGTACCTTTCGGTATAAGTGATTTATATGATCTCATGGTCATAAGGACTAGGTAACTATGTATCGAAAGCTTATAGCAAATAACTTAATGACTTGATCTTATGCTACGCTTAATTGGGTGTGTCCATTACATCATTCATACAATGATAACCTTGTTATTAATAACATCCAATGTTCATGATTATGAAACTAATCATCCATTAATCAACAAGCTAGTTAAGAGGCTTACTAGGGACTCTTTGTTTGTTTACATATCACACATGTATCAATGTTTCAGTTAATACAATTATAGCATGGTATATAAACTTTTATCATAATCATAAAGATATATAATAACCACTTTTATTATTGCCTCTTGGGCATATCTCCAACAGTCTCCCACTTGCACTAGAGTCAATAATCTAGATTACATTGTAATATACCTAACACCCATGGCATTCTGGTGTTGGTCATGCTTTGCCCTAGGGAGAGCTTTAGTCAACGGATCTGCTACATTCAGATCAGTGTGTACTTTGCAAATCTTTACTTCTCCATCTTCGATGTACTCGCGAATCGAGTGGTAACGCAGCTTGATATGCTTCAGCCTCTTGTGTGACCTTGGCTCTTGTGCATTGGCGATGGCACCCATGTTATCACAATAGATGACAAATGGGTCCAATGCACTAGGAACCACACCGGGCTCTACAATGAACCTCTTCATCCATACCGCTTCCGATGAAGCCTCGAAGCCGCTATGTACTCCGATTCTGTTGAGGATTTCGCCACCGTGCTGCTTCGAGCTTGCCCAGCTTACTGCAGCACCATTCAATATAAACACGTACCCAGATTGTGACTTAGAGTCATCAGGATCAGTGTTCCAACTTGCATCGGTGTAACAACGAGCTCTTGGTCACCTCCATAACAAAGAAACATATCCTTAGTTCTTTTCAAGTACTTCAGGATATTCTTGACCGCTGTCCAGTGTTCCATTCCTGGATCACTTTGATATCTGCTAGTTAAACTAACGGCATGTGCTATATCCGGTCTTGTACATAGCATGGCATACATGATAGAGCCTACTGCCGAGGCATAGGGGATCCGACTCATCCTTTCTCTTTCTTCTGCCGTAGCCGGTCCTTGAGTCTTACTCAAGACCTTGCCTGTAACATAGGTAAGAATCCTTTCTTACTTTCGTCCATTCTAAACTTCTTGAATCTTGTCCAGGTATGTACTCTGTGATAGCCCTATTAGACGTCTTGATCTATCTCTATAAATCTTGATGCCTAATATGTATGATGCTTCACCAAGGTCTTTCATTGAAAAACTATTATTCAAATAACCCTTTACACTGCTTAATAGTTCTATATCATTCCCAATCAATAATATGTCATCTACATATAATATTAGGAATGCTACGAGCTCCCACTCACTTTCTTGTAAATACAGGCCTCTCCATGACCTGTATAAACCGAAGTCTTTGATCACCTTATCAAAAGCGTCGGTTCCAACTTCTCGATGCTTGCTTCAGTCCATAGATTGAACGCTGAAGTTTGCATACTTTGTCAGCATTTTTAGGATCGACAAAACCTTTGGGTTGTACCATATACAACTCTTCCTCAATGTCTCCATTAAGGAACGCCGTTTTGACATCCATCTGCAAATCTCATAATCGAAAAATGCAGCTATTGCTAACAAAATCCTCACAGATTTTAGCTTCGCTACGGGTGAGAAAGTCTCATCGTAGTCAACGCCTTGAATTTGTCGGAAACCCTTTGCGACAAGTCGAGCTTTATAGACATAATATTACCATCGGCATGTTTTTCTCTTGAAGATCCATTTATTCTCGACAGCCTTGCGGCTATCAGGTAATTCTACCAAAGTCCATACTTTGTTATCATACATGGATCCCATTTCGGATTTCATGGCTTCTTGCCATTTGTTGGAATACGGGCTCATCATCGCTTCTTCATACGTCGCAGGGTCCTCATCATTGTTATCCACAATCATGACATTTAGACAAGGATCATACCAATCGGAGTGGCACGATCCCTTGTCGATCTGCGAGGTTCAGTAGCTGTCTCATTTGAAGTTTCATGATCATTATCATTAGCTTCCTCTGTTGCCGGTGTAGGTGGTACAGGAACATTTTCCGATACTGCGCTACTCTGATCAACGAGTAGAGATTCTTCAATCTCATCGAGTTCTACTTTTCTTCCAGTCACTTCTTTAGTGAGAAATTCTTTCTCAAGAAAGGTTCCGTTCTTAGCAACAAAGATCTTGCCTTCGGATCTGTGATAGAAAGTGTACCCTATAGTTTCCTTAGGGTATCCTATGAAGACGCATTTCTCCGCTTTGGGTTCTAGCTTGTCCGGTTGTAACTTTTTTACATAGGCTTCGCAACCCCAAACTTTTAGGAACGACAGCTTAGGTTTCTTATTAAACCATAATTCATACGGTGTCGTTTCAACGGATTTTGATGGTGCTCTATTTAAAGTGAATGCGGCTGTCTCTAATGCATAACTCCAAAATGATAACGGCAAATCGGTAAGAGACATCATAGAACGAACCATATCTAAGAGAGTTCGATTACGACGTTCGGACACACCGTTTCGTTGTGGTGTTCCCGGCATTGTGAAAGTATTCCGCATTTCTTTAAATGCATGCTAAACTCATAACTCAGGATATTCACCTCCGCGATCAGATCGTAGAAATTTAATCTTCTTGTTACGTTGATTTTCTACTTCACTTTGGAATTCCTTAAACTTCTCGAAAGTTTCGGATTTATGTTTCATTAAATAGATATACCCATATCTACTCAAATCATCTGTGAAGGTTAGAACATAACGATAACCACCGCGCGATGCTACACTCATTGGTCCACATACATCTGTGTGTATGATTTCCAATAAGTAGCTCGCTCCATCATACCAGAGAATGGAGTCTTAGTCATTTTTCCCATCGGACATGCTTAGCATCTATCAAGTGACTCAAAGTCAAGTGATTCAAGTAATCCATCGTTATGGAGTTTCTTCATGCGTTTCACTCCAATATGACCAAGACGACAGTGCCACATATAAGTAGAATTATCATTCAATTTAATTCGCTTAGCATCAATGTTATGTATATGCGTATTACTACTATCGAGATCTAACAGAAATAAGCCATTCTTTTGTGGTGCTCGACCATAAAAGATATTATTCATAAAAATAGAACAACCATTATTCTCAGACTTGAATGAATAACCGTCTTGCATTAAACAAGATCCTGATATAATGTTCATGCTCAACGCGGGTACATAATAACAATTATTTAGGCTTAAAACTAATCCCGAAGGTAGATGTAGAGGAAGTGTCCCGACTGCGATCACATTGACCTTGGATCCGTTTCCAACGCGCATCGTCACTTCATCTTTCGTAGTTGTCGTTTATTCTTTAGTTCCTTTGAGTTACAAATATGAGCAACCGAACCAGTATCAAATACCTAGAACGAGAACTAGTGAGATAAACATCTATAACATGTATATCGGATATACCTTCTTTCTTCTTCTTGACAAGGCCGCTCTTAGATCTGCCAAATACTTGGAGCAATTACGCTTCGGTGTCCCTTCTCCTTGCGATAGCACTCGGCATCGGGCTTAGGGCCGGACTTAGGTTTCACGGGAGGCGTGGCAGCTTTCTTGCCACTCTTCTTGTTCTTGCCTTTAGACTTGCCCTGTTTCTTGAAACTGGTGGTCTTGTTGACCATCAACACTTGGTGCTCTTTCTTGATCTCAATCTCAGCAGCTTTTAGCATGCCAAAGAGTTCAGGAAACTCCTTGTTCATGTTCTGCATATTGTAGTTCATCACAAAGTTCTTGTAACTTGGTGGAAGTGATTGAAGGACACGATTAATCCCCAGTCTGTTAGGAATCACTATTCCCAAGTCAGAGTTTCTTCGCATGCCCGGTCATAACGAGCATGTGCTAACTGATGGAGCTGCCTTCTTTCATCATCACAGCTGAAAAAGTGTTTCGATGCTTCATAGCATTCCACGGCCGCATGAGTCTCAAAAATAGTCTTCAACTCTTTTATCAACTCATGAGGATCGTGGTGCTCAAAACGTTTTTGAAGATCGGATTCCAGACTGCATAAGATGGCACACTGAACTTGAGAGTACCGAGTTTTCCGAGTCATGTAAACATTCTTTACTTCATCGGTTTCAGTTTCTGCAGGAGGGTCACCTAGCGGTGCATCAAGCACATATTGCAGATTTCCGCCATTGAGGAAGATCCTCACATGACGGAACCAGTCGGTGAAGTTGCTACCGTTGCTCTTAAGCTTTTCTTTCTCTAGGAACTGGTTAATATTGATTGAGGACGCCATATCTACAACATATTTGCAATAGTTTAGACTAAGTTTATGACAAATTGAGTTCAAATTTTAATTCTACATAATTAAAAATCTAGGTGAACTCCCACTCAAAACAATATCCCTCGCATTGTCTTAGTGATCACACGAACCAAATCCATCACACCTATGCCCGATCATCACGAGACAAGATGTAATTTCAATGGCGAACACTCAAAATGTTCATCATATCAATCATATGATTCATGCTCTACCTTTCGGTATCACGTGTTCGAGACCATGTCTTTACATGCTAGGCTCGTCAAGGCCACCTTAGTATCCGCATGTGCAAACTGTCTTGCACCCGTCATATGTACTTATCGAATCTATCACACCCGATCATCACGAGATGCTTCGAAACGATAAGACTTGATAACGATGCTACTAAGGATGAACACTTTATTATCTTGAGATTTTAGTGAGAGGGATCATCTTATAATGCTACCGTCGCGATCTAAGCAAAATAAGATGCATAAAAGGATTAACATCACATGCAGTTCATATGTGATATGATATGGCCCTTTCGTCTTTGCGCCTTTGATCTTCATCTCCAAAGCACGGACATGATCTCCATCATCAACGGGCATGATCTCCATCATCGTCGGCGAAGCACCAAGGTCAATGGCGCCGTCTTCATGATCGTCCTCCATGTAGCAACTATTACAACTACTTTGAAATACTACTCAACATGAAATTTAAAGACAACCATAAGGCTCCTGCCGGTTGCCACAATACAATAATGATCATCTCATACATATTCATCATCACATTATGGCCATATCACATCACCAAACCCTGCAAAAACAAGTTAGACGTTCTCTAATTTGGTTTGCATATTTTACGTGGTTTAGGGTTTTCGAGCAAGATCCAATCTACCTACGAACATGAACCACAACGGTGATACTAGTGTTGTCAATAGAAGAGTAAATTGAATCTTCACTATAGTAGGAGAGACAGACACCCGCAAAGCCACTTATGCAATACAAGTTGCATGTCAAGCGTGGAGCAAATCTCATGAACGCGGTCATGTAAAGTTAGCCCGAGCCGCTTCATCCCACTATGCCACAAAGATGCAAAGTACTCAACTAAAGATAACAAGAGCATCAACGCCCACAAACCATTGTGTTCTACTCGTGCAACCATCTATGCATAGACACGGCTCGATACCTTGTAGGATAACGTAGCATAGAAAACAAAAATTTTCCTACGGCGAACACGCAATCCAAGCCAAGATGCAATCTAGAAGACGGTAGCAACGAGGGGATTGTCGAGACTCACCCTTGAAGAGATTCCAAAGCCTACAAGAGGAGGCTCTTGTTGCTGCGGTAGACGTTCACTTGCTGCTTGCAAAAGCGCGTAGAAGATCTTGATCACGATCGGTTCCGGCGCCACGAACGGGCAGCACCTCCGTGCTCGGTCACACGTTCGGTTGTTGATGAAGACGACGTCCACCTCCCCGTTCCAGCGGGCAGCGGAAGTAGTAGCTCCTCTTGAATCCGACAGCACGACGGCGTGGTGTCGGTGGCGGTGGAGAAATCCGGCGGAGCTTCGCTAAGCGTGCGGGATATGGTGGAGGAGCGGGCGCTAGGGTTTGGGGAGAGGGGTTGGCCGGCCACTATGGGCGGCGGCTTGAGGCTTTGGTGTGGCCGGCCCCCTCCCCTTGGCCTCTATATATAGGTGGAAGCCCCAAGTGTTGGACTACAAGTCTTCGAATAAGACCCGAAACCAAAACCTTCCATATGGTGGGAAACCTTCCCTCCCACTAGAGGTGGGATTTCCACCTTCCATAGGGGGGGTGGCCGGCCCCTAAGGGGAGTCCACTTGGGACTCCTCCCCACTAGGGTTGGCCGGCCATGGAGGTGGAGTCCCATGTGGACTCCACCTTCCTTGGTGGTTTCTTCCGGACTTTTCTAGAACCTTCTAGAACCTTCCATAGAACCTTCCGCATCATTTTATTCTCATAAAATGACATCCTATATATGAATCTTATTCTCCGGACCATTCCGGAACTCCTCGTGATGTCCGGGATCATATCCGGGACTCCGAACAAATATTCGAACTCCATTCCATATTCAAGTTCTACCATTTCAACATCCAACTTTAAGTGTGTCACCCTACGGTTCGTGAACTATGCGGACATGGTTGAGTACTCACTCCGACCAATAACCAATAGCGGGATCTGGAGATCCATAATGGCTCCCACATATTCAACGATGACTTTAGTGATCGAATGAACCATTCACATACGATACCAATTCCCTTTGTCACGCGATATTTTACTTGTCCGAGGTTTGATCATCGGTATCACACTATACCTTGTTCAACCTCGTATCCTGACAAGTACTCTTTACTCGTACCGTGGTATGTGGTCTCTTATGAACTTATTCATATGCTTGCAAGACATTAGACGACATTCCACCGAGAGGGCCCAGAGTATATCTATCCGTCATCGGGATGGACAAATCCCACTATTGATCCATATGCCTCAACTCATACTTTCCGGATACTTAATCCCACCTTTATAACCACCCATTTACGCAGTGGCGTTTGATGTAATCAAAGTACCTTTCCGGTATAAGTGATTTATATGATCTCATGGTCATAAGGACTAGGTAACTATGTATCGAAAGCTTATAGCAAATAACTTAATGACTTGATCTTATGCTACGCTTAATTGGGTGTGTCCATTACATCATTCATACAATGATATAACCTTGTTATTAATAACATCCAATGTTCATGATTATGAAACTAATCATCCATTAATCAACAAGCTAGTTAAGAGGCTTACTAGGGACTCTTTGTTTGTTTACATATCACACATGTATCAATGTTTCAGTTAATACAATTATAGCATGGTATATAAACTTTTATCATAATCATAAAGATATATAATAACCACTTTTATTATTGCCTCTTGGGCATATCTCCAACAAATAGAGGGCGAAACCAGTATCCCCCCTTCCACTGCACGCGAACGGTTTCAGCGAAACCCAACCGCCGCCGCCGCTCGATCTCCTCCGCCCCGCCCTTCCCGGCCACGTCGCGGCCGGATCCCGCTGCCATGGATCCTCCGCAAGGTCCGCCATCCGCCGGCGGTCCATCTCCGACGGCCGCGGTGGTTGATGTCCCCGTCGTGGGACCGCCCAACGCCGGCGACGTGTCGGCCATGATCTCTGCCACCATCCCGTCGAAGAGAAAGAGGTTTTCGAAGCAATTCTTCGAAGGCCCTTCGCCGGCCGCAGCTCCCTCGGCCGCAGCCCCGCCGGCGGCCAAGAAAATGAGGATGAAGACGAAGGCGGCCTGGCCGAGGGGTGCTCCGCAGCCCAAGTTGAAGACCAAGCAGGTCAGCCGCATCAGCCTCGCGCCTCCACCGTCATCCAAGGCCACGGCCCCTCCTCCGTCTGATGCGATGCCCGCGCCGCCGCCACCCACCATGGACGTAGAAAAGGTGTTCGACGTTGAGTCCACAACATCGTACATGGACATGCTCAACGACTCGGCGGTGGATTTGGACGCCGGCATCGATGGGTTCGATGGAGAGTGCAACATTGAAGATATTGATGACGAGCAAGAGGATGAGGGTGACGAGGAGGAGGTGGTTGAGGTTGATCCGGCTGCCGCCGGTTCATCATCGACGCCAAAGCCACGCACCGCCAACTACACCGAGATCGAAGACGCTACTTTGGTCCGTGCTTCGAGCAAGGTGGGGATGGATGCGTGCACCGGAGTGGACCAAGGCGGCAAGCGCTATTGGCAGCGCATTGAGGATTTCTACCACCAGCTCAAGCCTCGCACCAAGAGCATGGCCGACAGATCCTACCGCTCCCTTGAAGGCCGATGGAACATCATCAAACCAGCTTGTTCTCGTTGGAGTGCTGCCATGGATCAAGTGGCCGACAACCCCCCTAGTGGAACCGTGCCGGAGGACTATGTAAGTTTCCTTGTTTGTGGCTATCCATATGTGTTGATCATGTGCAAACATCACATAATATTGTTGTGCAGCCCAAGTATGCTCAAGCCCGGTACAAGGACATGGCCGGCTCCAAGAACAAGGAGTTTCAATTTCAACATTGCTTTTCCATTCTTCAACATCTTGCTAAGTGGAAGTTGAGGGACAACGAACCAAAGTGCAAGAAGGAGGCACTGCTCACCATGGATGATGAAGCGGAGGACATGAGTGCGAGAAACGCCGGCAAGCCCGAGGGCAACAAGAAAGCCAAGGAGAGGGTGAAGGTGGAAGCCGAAGCAGCTAGCTTCCGGGAGAAGTTGGATCAACTCATGAAGTCCAAGGAGACATTGACGATGAAGACATTGGAGACCAAGCTCCTCATCACCGAGAAGAAGAAGGAAGTGAAGCTTGCCAAGGTGGAAGCAAGGAGGGAAGATGCCAAACGGAAGGCCGAGCTCGACTTGAGGATGCTCGACCTCAAACAAGCCAAGGCCATGAAGGAGCTCTTGGACGAGGAGAGGGATATCATGATGATGCGCACCGACGGCATGGACGAGGATCAGCTGGCTTGGTGGAAGGAGACGAAGGCGGACATCATGGCGAGGAAGAAGGCTGCGCGTGAAGCTCGTGATGCAAGTGCTCAAGGTGAGTCTCCGGCGAGTGGTGGCGCCGGTGTCGATGGTTGATCACATTTGGAAAATTCCGTGGCTTGAACATTGCCTATGATCGCGTTGTGATGTTAAAAACTATAAATTATGCATCACATATTTTGGATGTGCTATGTTTGATCTAAAATTATTGTGCAAATTGTTGTCTAAAACCCTGTTTTGAGGGGTTGAAAACTCGGACGAGCTAGCAGAACCTGTATCCCCACCCCGTAAAACAGAACCTGTTTTACGGGGTGAGGATACGGGTTCTGCTAGCTCGTCCGAATTTTCGGCTGGCGAAAAGTGAATACAGAACCCTCTAGTCGCGTTTTAAGGGGCGAAAAAATACGGGGCCTGTTAGACATGCTCTTAAGTCACCCCAAAATTGAACCGACGACCGGCAAGTTTCATCCTCCGAGCCCCTCCATCAACCACAGGTTCTCTCGCAGCGCCGACGGCGCACGTCCGTTGCTACCTTTGTAGTAATCAGCCAATCAGTCAAAGTTCTACTATGACGACATTGATTTGGTCGCCAAAAAATCCAAGGAGCCACTCTGTAGACTTGCAGCCATCTCACATCTTTCATTTAGGAAACTTGGTAGGACGAACCACTTTTATTTAGTGGACCAAATATTTTCCGTCGATGTGATCGCGCAGGTTGTACTCGCGGAAGAGGAGGTAGAAGTACGTCTTCCAGGCGAGGTAGTTGGCGGCGGTGGTGGACAGCTTGACGGGGACATGGTCGTTGATGGCAACGGCGCGGAGCTGGCTGGGGTCGGGGATGGAGGAGTCGGCGAAGGGGTTGGAGCTAGGGGTGGACATGGTGGGGAAGGGGAGGCGGCGCGCGGCTGGAGAGGGAGGAGAGGCGGCGCGGCTAGAGTTTAGGGGTGGGGAAGGGGGCGGCGCACGGGGAAGAGAGGCGGCGCGCGGGTAGGGTTTAGGATCTAGGAGGTGTCTGATACCATGTAGAATGAGATGCAATGCTCGATGTATTGATCGGATGAATATGGCGGTACATATATAGGCCACGTCTTCGACTATACAAGGAAGGAGGCGGGCCCAATAGTAAATACAAAGATATGTATCGCTATACAATAACTACAGAGGATACACATCCGGATATACAAGATATGTATCTCAACAAATGCCTCACACAAAGGAGGTATGGGCCAAATCTGAGCCAATTCACATATTGCATCCGAGGCAAAAGTGTCATCTTAGGTACCTAGTTAACACCGTTGGCATTTAGATTGCACTAGAGGGATATGAGGAACCAACCTAAAATATAGTGTCAAAAAGGAAAGAGGAAAATTTCCAAGGCCAAGAAAGGAAGTTAAATTTAAACCACGGCCAAATAAGGAATTCTCTCACGTTTTTTGTCATACGCGTCTCAAATTCTTTTGGGGACGCTTTGGAGAACGCGGTTGGAGATGCTCTTAGCTCTCATAAACACAACGATTAGTTGTCACGCGGTTACACAATAGCGGTAGTTTATTGCAAGAAGTTGAAATGTGAAAGTTTTTAAAAAGAGTAAAACGCTTCGGGGGTCACGAAGTTGCCACCGATGAGCGTATTAGTCATGAACTGGGAAAATGACAAGTATTGGTCACGAAGTTGCAGAATTGTGTCTCGTTAGTCTTTCCGTCAGGACGGCCGTTAAGTTGATGACATGGCGCCGCTAGTTGTCACGTGAAACGCACGTGCGGCCGGCCCGTAGCTAAAAATCTGACCGAAATTATTGTAATATTGTAAAATCAATATAAAAATATCTATAGGCCTAAATTTAGCAAATAATATACCGTTGGATTCACAAAAAGGAGTAGAACACATTGATACTGTTGGTTTGCACTTTTGCAAAACTTACAAATATTCAAATTTTAATGAGTGTTTATGGTGTTTTTTACATGATTTAAATTAATTTGAATGCGTTTAATATTAAACCAATACCAAATGACTCATATTGAAATTGCCCATCCACTAGTAGAATTTTGAAACTAAAGCTATTTTCATCATATTTTTACTGTTGTGTTAATATGCCTATTTAAAATTATATTTTTACTATTTTCCGGCCACCTCTCCTGCTTCTGGCGGCGCCCGAGCCAAGCCCGCCTAGTCCCAGATGGGCCCCGAGGGCCCAGCTCTGGGCCGAGAGAGCCTCGTTGCGCGCCACCTCGCTTAATATTAACGGCCGACCGCACGTGCGTTTCACGTGACAACTAACGGCGCCACGTCATCAACTTAACGGCCGTCCTGACGGAAAGACTAACGAGACACAATTCTGCAACTTCGTGACCAATACTTGTCATTTTCCCAGTTCGTGACTAATACGCTCATCGGTGGCAACTTCGTGACCCCCGAAGCGTTTTACTCTTTTAAAAAATACTAGCCACAGTTATGGTGGTTTTTGCAATTTTCTCGTGGAGAGCCAGACATTAATCTGATCGTTGTCCTGGCCGGAATCAATAGTGGCGTTGGCAATGTTGTGGGTCTGCCGACGAATGCAACTCCAACGCTACAACTGGCCTAGATAGGTACGCAGCGGAATCTTAGATGAGTTCTAACACGGAGCGCGTACACGGTCTCTCCAAGTCCCTTTTGTTTTCGTCTCGGAATATATCGGGTCGTGTACTTACTTTCGTCCGCTACAACTGGCCTCGCTCTATGTACCGATAAATATCTACCTCTATATGTCCGTTTTTTGACATACAGCCAGGCTGGTCGATCCCCTCTCGACGCCGGCTAACTTTGGGTTGTACTCACGGTTTTGTTCGCGGAAATCGACGGCGACGAGGAGGGAGATGGTTCTTTTAAAAGGAAAAGACTTTGGGTTATACTCCTGTGGCTGGATCATTGGCCAGCTCTGAAAGTAGCTCGATCATACGTTGTTGTCCTTGTTTTCCTGAGAACAAACTTTGTGTCGGCACTACCGAAGGTTTGACATGGACACTCAAATATGTACTCGTACCTACTTAGTTTTGGATATTCGTTTTTCTCTAGGACAGTGTCGCTCTCCGATCTGGACGTAGTCATGCAACAGGTTGTTCGAGGTTCGCAAAGAGCTTCTGCAGTCGCCCTACCGGCCGGACTTGCCATTGTTAGAAACCAAAATTGTAATTATCCGGATAACTGTAATTACACTGTGCTTATTCTATGATATGTCCTTACAAATTAGCCACAAAATTAGGCAAAAAAGGGTTAACAAACAACAATATAGAAAAAAAAACGGGTTGGCCAAACGGGAATATGAGAATCCACAGCAATTGCAAACCCAAACTTAGAATATCCGCGTCCTCGACCTCACCGCACGTCCAGGCCACCCTTGCAGCAGCGCTAGCTATTTACTAGCCTCGGTGTTGCTATTTCAACACTGTCAAAGATAGAGTAACAAAATATCTAGCAAATTCCAAAGAGCAGTTAAATCTAAAATATTGTCATGCTAGGACTTCATTATACCATTCTAGCAGATCTCGTTAACTCCCAAACCATTTTTGGGAAGTCTGAGGAAACATCTGCAATTGCTAATAATTGGAACCAAATGATGCGATGACAAATCCTTTGTATAAATTTCTCCGACATTATATTTTCCAGACAGACATAACATAACATATACTATATAATTGTACATCAAAGCCTCTATCAAGATATTTTGAAACAGTAATTCACAAGTTATGTGCCAAACTATTTGAACATACTGAACTAGAGGCGAACACCCATACACACGAAATAAATATACACACTGCAAACCCATCTAAGCGACAAATTAATCATCATAAACATGTGATTGTGTCCCTTTTCATATCTATAAGGCCGGACTAGGTTTATCGAAATGTTTATTTAAGAGATGATATCTAGAGTAAAGGGCAACTAGCCTACCTTTATTTTAAAAATGTTTAAATATCGTGTTCATGTATTATTTGAATGTGAAAGATGGAATGATATATTAAAGAACGACGTATCATGGTATTTGATAGAAGGGTTCTATGATTGATTATGGTAATTATAATAGAAAAGTATAATACTAAATGTTGATCCAACAAATTGTAAACAAGTGAAAAGCAATTAGATTCCGCCCTTTTGTGGGTACTAATAAGTTTCTTCGCCACACTTGTGTTTAACATAAGAAAGTTGGTTATATATAATTTTTAGTTGAACATGTAAAATGTTATCATTGCCAATCTGCCATGATTCTTCATGTGCCTTTTTGCCTTTCAAAATATGAGACACCTTTTGTAGATATATCATATGCACTTTTGAAATATGCTTACTCCATGTTGTTTTTTTAATGCAGACGGCCAAATATAGCCATTACAAATAAGGAAATCCACCATCTTGATAAATAAATAATGACTCACTCCTGGAAAAAAATCCACTGTTGATTGTTGCACTGATGCTTCAGGTCACGCTTGGGTAGATATAAGATAGAGAATATTTCGGAAGTGTGGGTCTTTCTTTAGGGTTATTTTCAGACATCAGTCTCTCACTATACTAATTATTTACCCATCACTATAATAAAATGGAAAGAACAAAGTCAGCCCCCCACCCCCCTAAACTTTTCATTTGGCTCATATTTCCCCCTAAACTTTACTTGGCTCATTAAACCCTCATAAACTATGAATAATGGTCCATTTAACCCCTGTACCCGGTTCAAAATGTTGGGTAAAAATTTCAGGTTAAGGGGGTAATATGGACCATTAGTTATAGTTTGGGGGGGGGTGGGCTTTGTTCAAATGGAAAGAGAGATTACTTACTTTGGTCTTTCGCTTTTATGTACTGCCGCAGTTGTGAAGAAAATTAAAACTTATTCCATTCAAATTTCAAATTAAGCAACATGCGCTCGTCATTTTTTGAAAAGCAGTAATGACCCCTAGCCTCTCACCGATTGATACACCCCAATCATAATTTTTTTCATTATCCAAAGGTGTTAGGCAAATGAAATTAACAAAGTTGAATCTGAGGTAGAGCTGGGGCCGTCTGCCTCGAGATAGGAACTCCACCAACCTAACACAAGCTCTATGATAAGTGACTTATGAAAGTGAACCGTACGAAGCTCATAGGCAAAGCCTTCAACAAGCTTTTTATCGCATGTGTGATGATGATGACGAGTCCAACCATAGATTGTTCTTGAGACGCTAGACCTCTTAAAAAAATCTATGATATAAAACCAAATTTTTTGATGGGAAAACTTGCCCAGGTGTGCACGACAGTTTTCCTAAGCTTAATTATGTGTGGGCCCTGACAACTTTATTTATTTATTACATTCTTTGCAAGAAAGGCACCGCCGTTGCTTCTTGGGTGCGTGGCTCATTTGCCGTTATGTGCCGAGCCAAATTTCGAACGCACGCTTGCACGTGGCATCCATGAAAAACACATACTCCCTATGTCTATAAAAGGATGTGGAAGATTTATTTAAATTCGGATGTATCTATACACTAGTAAGTGTCTAGATATATTAAAATTTGGATAAATTAAGACATTTTTTTATGGATAGAGTTAGTACATTTTGTCATCGAAGAAATCCTATAAGAGCTGGTTGTTATGGAGTGACGTGTTAGACTATATAAGCTGTTACGAACTGAATCTAAAACCCTAGTGGCTCACGCTCATGGAGGAATAATTAACGACGTGTGCCAATACGTCAGAGTCAGACCATACGTTCGCTCCAAGTCTACATACATGTTTTTACTGAAAAAGAATCTGTATATATGTAGGACAGGTTGGTGAGCCAACCAGAAAATTTTGAAATCTCGTCGCTCGTGACAACAGAAATGGTGGTCTACCTCGGCTCACGCTGGGCTCTCGCTGGACGTGGATCGATATGGCTCTGCATGCAACGGGCAGGTGATTGCAGCTTGACGGCAAACCATGTTTTTTTTTTTGGAAAATACTAGTAATTCTAGATTACTCCCTCTCCATCTCATTATACACGTAGTAATTTTGTCTAAATTTAGATATATTTAGAAATTAAAAGTAATTTGATATATTTTTAAATTTAGATAAAATTTGACAAGGTCTATTTCTCATCAAAATAGACCCGGCCAGTCTTGAGATTGACACGTGTACTTGTTTTTTCCAAACGACCACACTAGGCCGGATTTCATTACCCAAGGATAACGAAACAGAGATACGTGTACTTGTGGGGAGATAGAGAAATATACCAAGTCTTTTGGTGCAAAGTGAAAACTAACAAATTCTATTATCATCCCGCGTAAACTTAACAAGCTGCTCACGGAGGAAGGACGTACGCAAAGTCAGATGCAAATGGAGGATGGCTATATATATGGGGCAAATAGAAACTTCTGAAATCATTGTACGGACAACACAAATGGAGGTCTACCTCGGCTGGGCTCTGGTGTGGGTGTGGGTGTGGCTGGCTCTGCTTGCAACGCGCAGCTGGTGGAAGTCTACGGCGAACCACGGCTTGCGTCTCCCGCCGGGTCCATGGACGCTGCCTATCATCGGCAGCCTGCACCACCTGGCCGGGAAGCTCCCTCACTGCGCCCTGCGCGACCTGGCGCGGCGCCACGGGCCGGTCATGCTGCTCCGGCTCGGCGAGGTGCCCACGCTGGTGATATCGTCTCCGGCCGCGGCCCGCGAGGTGCTGAAGACCCAGGACCCGGCGTTCGCGTCGCGTTCGCTGACGGTCACCATGCGCGTGGTCACCTGCGACGGCCGCGACATCATCTTCTCGCCGTACGGCGAGTACTGGCGCCAGCTCCGCAAGGTCGCCGTCACCGAGCTCCTCACCATGCGCCGCGTCCGCTCCTTCCGCGCCATCCGCGAGGAGGAGGTGGCGACCATGCTGCACCACGTCGAGCGCGCCGCCGCGGCCGGCACCCCCATGGACATGCGCACGCGCCTGTCGGCTATCGTCTCCGACACCACCTTCCGCGCCGTCATGGGCGACCGCTGCAAGCAGCGCGACGTGTTCCTGCGGGAGCTCGACTCTCTCGTCAGCCTCACGTCGGGGCTTAACCCCGTGGACCTGTGGCCGTCGTCGTGGATCGCCAGGCTGCTCAGCGGCGACCTGCGCCGTGCCAAGAAGAACCACGCCGTGGTATTCCAGATCATCAGGGACATTGTCCAGGAGCATCTCAAGGGCGGCGGCGATGAAGCCGAGGATCTGGTTGACGTGTTGCTCAAAGTGCACAAGGATGGTGGAGTCGACATGCTCGGAGTCGAAGCCGTCATCTTTGTACATATCGACAACTAATCCCTTTCTTACATTTGAAAAAAAAAGAGACTCTGAACAATGATTGTTTTGACGCGCACTATGTACGTACGTGCAGGATCTCTTCAGCGCCGGAAGCGAGACGTCGGCCACGACGCTGGAATGGGCCATGGCGGAGATGATCAAGAACCCAACGGTGATGAAGAGGGCCACGGCGGAGGTGCGCCGGGCATTCGAGGCCGGCGGCAAGGTCGTCGAGGACAGGCTCGGCGCCGACCTCCCGTACCTGCAGCTCGTCGTCCGGGAGACGCTCCGTCTCCACCCGCCCCTGCCGCTGCTGCTCCCGCGCCAGTGCCGGCAGCCCTGCAAGGTGCTCGGGTTCGACGTGCCCGAGGGCACGCAGGTCATCGTCAACGGCTGGGCGCTCGGCCGCGACGAGCAGAGCTGGCCCGACGCCACCGAGGAGTTCCGGCCGGAGCGCTTCGAGGCCGGCGACGGCGCCGACTTCAGGGGCACCGACTTCGAGTTCCTGCCCTTCGGGGCCGGCCGGAGAATGTGTCCCGGGATGGCGTTCGGGCTCGCCAACGTGGAGCTCCCACTCGCCAGCCTGCTGCTCCACTTCGACTGGGAAGCGCCCGGCATCTCCGATCCGGCTGAGTTCGACATGACGGAGGGGTTCGGCGTCACTGCGCGCCGGAAGGCTACCCTCCTCCTGCGCCCTTCCCTCCGCGTGCCAACCCCTCGAACTGGACTTGTCGTCTAAGTCAACTCCTACGCCATTGCCTATGTGCAGTGCTAGCTACCGCTACTTGTACACCAGTGGTGTCACCGCGCGTCATTTCCTTGTAGTGGAACGCTTGTAGTACACGTTTCCACCGATGAGCCAACTGTTGGTACAAGGCAGAATAAAAATCCAAGTATATAGTTATATTGTATTGCTCCACCAACACATGATGTAATCTATTCTGTGTGAATTTTGATGTAATGTTTTGTAAGATATATATTTTATGATAATGACATAATAAAAGTTCTAATGCATCAATCGATTGAGAGGTCAAGACTATGTCTCCTTTGAAAAAAAATTTAGTTCGGGCAACACTAATTTTGTTGCTTAATCTATATCTATATCTATATCTAATAATAAAGGGAGGATTGTTTCCGTCGTCCAACACTTTTTTGGACCAAAGTATCCTCCCACCAACGGGGCCACCTGATGAGTCCATGAGCGACAAGCCATGCCGCGGTTGCCGATCCATGAGCGACCCTCTCACCCATATATAAAGCTAGGAACGAACGGCCGCCACCTCTCAAAATCAGATGGAAATCCTATCATATCATAACAGTACCGACAATGAAGACTTCTACGCCGCCGAGCTCTCATCGTACGTGGCAACAACTGACGGAAGTCCATCCAAATCCCTAGATCGGAAGTACCATGGCAACCTCTGAGGCGGTAGGAGAACTCAGTACATAACATGGAGCTCCACGAAGAGATAGAGGTCTCGTGGCTGTGCACGCAGAAGTATTGATGTACATGGTTCAACAACTTCGCAGACGCCATGATCTATCAGGACCTGATGTATTGATTGATTTACAAATCGGTAACCTCGTGAATTGATCGATCTACAAGTCGGTAACCTCATGGTGGCGACGCGGGAGGATGTCACGAACGATAGGACCCGAAGCGCCGGAGTCAAGGCAGGTGGCAGGCGTCGGGATTGATGCGGAGCAGGGCCAGTGGCGCCGAAGTCCAGGGAGGTGGCGGGCGTCGGGATGGATCCGGTCTTGTCAGAGGAGGCCGCTAGCGGCTGCGCGCGGCGGCCGTGATCACGATGGCGCGCCGTGTCCGCCGTTTCCGCAGGAGAAGCTGGTAGGGCGATCGTCCGGTGCTGTTCCGTGCCCATGTGAGAAGGGCGGCCACGAGAGGGGGAGCTCCAGCGCTAGACATGGCTAGGTGCTGAGGCGCTAGGTCACTGCTTTGCCGACATCGGCGGTTTGAAGGCTGACGATGATGGCTGCTTTGATCCCGGCATCAGCAGTCCAACCAATTTGCATTGATCTTTCTGGCCAGGGCGAACATGTAAAGGTCTTCTTTATATACTATCAGATTTCCGCGGATCGAGTCACTAATATTGCCGCAAAGCTCGATGCTTCGGTATTGATAACGTGTTGCTTATATCTCTTCTAGATCAGTGGTGCACCCCTGTTGTTGATGCTCTGCAGCTTCTTTTGACTAGCAGCAGATGCATACCACTATGTCATTCAGTAGTGTGTCCTGTACCTGCTACTATTGCAATTTGGGCTAGGAGGGGCTGAGCTCTTGGTGCGTTTTGGTCAGGGAAGAGATAAATTACTGCTACTCAAGTAGGGAGATGTCATAGACAGTGGCTTGGCTCACCTGATTTGAGACAGAAGAGAGATCCGGAATGAGATTCATTGGTATTAACGGTGCATTGCTACTAATCACTATTACTATTTCTGCTACTTTTTGCTGCTGCCAGTACGGTCAACCGACTATCATTATTGTGTAAAGGAGCACCAAGGTGTGGTCATCGGCTTCGACTGACCGCGGTGTTTGCAGCTTGAATTTTGCAAACGAAGCAGGCTAGTCTTTATAAAGGGTCAGCAAAAAAAGATCGGAGACGCGGCAGTGACCTCGTCAACTTTTAATCTCTTCAGGTTGCAAGTTACAACCACGCTGCATTAGCATAGTTCCCCCTTTAAATTAGTGAATCAATCTCACCATTGCTGACACAAGTGTGTACGAGGTGTGCCTCTGCCAATTCTCTGCCAATTCTCAGTAAAATTCATGATGAAGCCGTGATCGTCTTGATCTGATCTCTATCTTTTATTCATAACAATATCAACACTGTACATGTGTATTTCTGTATCGATTATCTGTTATGGTGGCCTCATGCAACATCAAAGAGCACATAAAGTGACTTTTTGCGACATGCCGCAGATTTACCTTATATTAATTAATTGTAAGTTTTATTATAAAATATTTTTTTTGTCCCTATGCAACGCACGGGGAAATGTCCTAGTAATAATAATAATAATAATAATAATAATAATAATAATAACACATAGTAACATTTTGAACTATTATAAACATTTATAGAAACATCCTAAGGTGTGAAAATGAAATTATTGAGATCTAACCGGAGCAGAATGGGCCCTTTAAAACTTTGGGCTATAACTCCAACCCGTGTCACTCGCTAGCTATTTAAATTGACTTTTCAGTCTCTCTTTTGTAAGGAAATATATATATGTTGGACATTCTTACCAACTTTCAATATTTTAAACTTCGATGAACTTTGGTTGTTACATATAGACACTATAAAACACGGGAACTTTTCTTTTTGTCATCTCTATCTCTTCTCACATGCAAGCTGTGTTTTAAATCGTGGCCATCAGATCAACATCCAATGTGTTTGACACGAGAAAAACGTCTGTGGAAGACAGATGCGCTACGTTGAGGGGAAGGATGGTAGCGTGTTTTTCTCATGCGCCGGGGTAAAATAAAAGAAGTGCGGGCGTGCCAGTGTACCGTAGTACACGAGAAAAATATAGGGAATCAAGCATTTTATTAATGTCTCTTGGAGAAACAAAGTACAAGTTCCCGAATACAAAGCGCTTCGTGGCCTGCTCGCGCGGCCAGCCTAACTATGGCGATTGCGATCTTCTGGTTCCCGGGGCCTCGGAAGGCACCCGGTTAATTACTCCCGCGGGTTACGCCGCGAGACACCTCCGATTAAGCCGTGTGGTCGTCTTTGTCGTCTTCGCTTCGCGTTCTCCATGCATGATGTGGTGGTGGTGTGTGTGGGCGGCGGCAGAGCCCGTGTCCTCATCGTTACACGCGCCGCAAGAAGCATGGCCTTTACACCGGCCATGCCCGCCCTCGCCGTCGCGCCTCGTCGGTCTTGATGGCGTTGGTGTATTTGTAGTTGGTAGCATGGGTCCGCCTAGCTGGGACTTCTTGACGACCAGTGGCCTCGTCGGGGCGAGCAAGGGGTATGCCTCGCGGGAGTAAGTTGTCGATGGAGATCGGCGTCAGTATGAAAACCGATGCGCACGCACAAGTCGATGTAGCCAGCGTGGTTGACGCCTTGTCTTAGCCCAACGCCAAGTTCATGGCTGTCGGCATAGACAAGGACGGCGTCTCACGGGCTCGCGAGGAGCGGTATCATTGGTATCATTGGGGGCGTCACCCCACAGGACGATAGCCCTAGCATGGATTTCGTCGTCGCGGCATGTGTGGTTGCCTGTCTTCAGCCACCTCCGTGGGGCTAGCAGCGTGAGAGTCGCCACGCCTTAGGCAGCTCTCAGGTTGGCGGCGATATGCTCAGCTCGCGTCTCATGGGCGGCCAACTGGAGCAGACGTGTCGCTTGAGCGTGTGCACCAGCCAAGCGTACCGCTGGAGGTGGAGCCACGATGTCTTGAGTGTCGAGGTGGCCATCAGGTGCAAACGTGTGGCTTGAGCAAGTGCACCAGCCAGGCGTGCCGCTGACCATGGAGGCACAACCGGTGTTTTCAGCGTTGAGGTAGAAGAAAAGTTGGGTGGTAGTTTGGTAGCTCCAACGTGGCAAAGGCCATGCGGCTACCCTGATGTCCGTCCCTTACATGCCAAAGGTAATTAACGCTAGCTAGTTATTAGCTAGCTTAGAGCATCTCCAGTCGCGTCCCCCAAAGCGTCCCCGATTTGGGGGACGCCGGCCAAAAAAACGTCCCAGTCGCGTGCTCTAAAGGCCGCTTCGGTACGGACGTGCTCCAAATATTGTCCGGCGTCCCTAGCCCATCCCCTGTGTATAGAGTCTCTACCGGGGACGCCGGACACGACTTTTACACTAACTATTTGTTTGGAGGTCGCGTTTGGGGGACGTGGCTAGAAAAGGGACCTTCTCCAAACGAAAATTTTGTCCGGACGTCCCCCAAACGACTAATCCGGCGCTTTGCCCGGACATCATTTGGGGGACGCGACTGGAGATGCTCTTATGCACCGTGTTCGTGCAAGTCACCAGCAGGTCCTGGCATGGTGATGTCTCTCCGCTGTACATTAGCCGCGCAACCTTAGCCTACACGTGTGTATGGTGACATAGGCATCCCCAATGGGCCTGCCAAAGATGGTACCCGGGGTTTACTAAAGGTCCAGGACTCGAAGAATAAGAAGACTCGGAAGCCTACTTAGTGTTAAGAAAAGATAGTTTGTATTAGGAAAGATAGAGATTTGTAATCTTACGGGTTGGGTACGAAACCCTCCCGAACTCTGTAACTTGTGTATTACGAAACCCTCGGCTCCACCCTCTATATAAGGGGAGTCGAGGGACAAAGGATCGAATCTATTGCCAACAGAACCCTAGTTTTCATAATCGTCGAGTACTTTTCGGCTGAAACCATCGAGATCTACTTGCCCTCTACTTCTAGCAAAACCCTAGTCTACAATCTGTAGGCATTGACAAATTAATCCTTTGTCAATTGGTGCCGTCCGTGGAGATTAGAGGTTGCAAGGAGCTGATCTCAATGGCACGTCCAGAATCGTCGACTTCGTCGGTGGCGAGCAATGCGATGGATCGAGGTAACCAGGGAAAAACTGATCTAGTCGATTTTATTCCTCACCCGCCCTCCCGTGTGAATGCATGTGCCTATCTGGAGGAGCCCATCATCATGACATTCGGAGAATTCCGATTTGGCGTCAACAAGGAAGGATCCTACCGTCTAGAAGTTCCGATCTCGTCGGAATTTTCAGCGGTCGATTGACTTTCGTCGGCGACGAGGTTTTCGTCACCACGCTTCGTCGACACCAAGGCGAACAAGCTCGTCAAGATCTTCAGCGATACATCTTTCGAGTCGTCTGCGGACTCCTTTATAAGCAGCGATTCTGACAGCATCGACAGCTTCAACTTCATCGACAAATCTGCTGCCATCGGAAAGGTCTTCACCAATCTATATGATGGTTGATGACCCACAAGTATAGGGGATCGCAACAGTCTTCGAGGGAAGTATTACCCAATTTATTGATTCGACACAAGGGGAGACAAAGAATACTTGTAAGCCTTAACAGCGGAGTTGTCAATTCAGGCACCTGGAAACAGATTTGCTCGCAAGAGTTTATCGGTAATGTGTTTTATGGCGGTGGAAATAATGAAATAACAGCAAGTGGAATAAAGACAGCAGTAGTGATTATAGTAAACAGCAGGATTAAAATGTAGGCGCAGGGGACGGATTAACGGGCGTTGCATGGATGAGAGAAACTCATGTAACAATCAAAGCATGGGCATTTGCAGATAATAATAAAACGGTATCCAAGTACTAATCAATCAATAGGCATGTGTTCCATATATAGTCGTACGTGCTCGCAATGAGAAACTTGCACAACATCTTTTGTCCTACCAGCCGGTGGCAGCCGGGCCTCTAGGGAAACTACTGGATATTAAGGTACTCCTTTTAATAGAGTACCGGAGCAAAGCATTAACACTCCGTGAACACATGTGATCCTCACATCACTACCATCCCCTCCGGTTGTCCCGATTTCTGTCACTTCGGGGCCATTGGTTCCGGACAGCGACATGTGTATACAACTTGCAGGTAAGATCATAAACAACGAATATCTTCATGAATCAATAACATGTTCAGATCTGAGATCATGGCACTCGGGCCCTAGTGACAAGCATTAAGCATAACAAGTTGCAACAATATCATAAAAGTGACATCTACGGATACTAGGCACTATGCCCTAACAATCTTATGACTATTACATGACCAATCTCATCCAATCCCTACCATCCCCTTCAGCCTACAGCGGGGGAATTACTCACACATGGATGGGGGAAACATTGCTTGATGATGGAGGCGTTGGCGGTGATGGCGGTGAAGATCTCCTCCAATTCCCCGTCCGGCGGAGTGCCGAACGGAGACTGGCTCCCGCGACGGAGTTTCGCGATGTGGCGGCTCTGGAGGGTTTCTGGCGACTTCGACTTCTCCCGTGCGTTTTGTCGAAACCAATAAGTAGTCCGAAGGGGGCGTCGGAGGCCGGCGAGGGCCACACCATGGGGCGCGGGGCCCCAGGCCGCGCCGCCATATGGTGTGGGGCCCTTGGGCCTCCACCTCTCTTGCCCTTCTGGCTCCGTCAATGGTAAAATAGGCCCTTCGCATAAATTCCGAGGATTTTCCCGAAAGTTGGATTTCTGCACAAAAACGAGACACCAGGTTGCAAACAGCGTTAGTCGTGTTAGTTGTATCCAAAATACACAAATTAGAGGCAAAACAATAGCAAAAGTGTTCGGGAAAGTAGATACGTTTTGGACGTATCAACTCCCCCAAGCTTAGCTTATTGCTTGTCCTCAAGCAATTCAGTTAACAACTGAGCGATAAAAGAACTTTCACGAACACATTTGCTCATATGATGTATATATTCTCATGCTATGGCTAATACTTAAGCAGTTCATAATGAGATACATGCAAATAAGATCATCCAACAGCTATGTCAATCATGGAGAAGTACCAACAATTAATAATAAGCACCATGAATCATGTATATAAGCAATTGTTCATAAGAGAATATGATAAAGTGGTATCTCGCTTGCCTGTATTTGATCGGCAAAACATAAATGCCAAGGCACCTCTTGAGTTCATAGAAAGACTAGAAGTAGTGATTGTCAAAGATAAAAGCATCAAAGTTATACCACAATCAATCATATTTTGAGACAAGCATATTATACTAAGAATGACAGTTGTGCTCTCAAGATAGTGCTCAAAGAAAGAATGGAGACACAACATAAAAGTAAAAGATTGACCCTTCGCAGAGGGAAGCAGGGATTAACATGCGCTAGAGCTTTTCATTTGTAAAACAGGAGTAAAATTATTTTGAGAGGTGTTTGTTGTTGTCAACGAATGGTAATGGGTACACTAACTACCTCATCAACCGGACTCACAAGAGCGGCTCCCATGAATTATTTTAGGGTGGCACTCCTTCCAACCTTTCTTTCACAAACCATGGCTAACCGAATCCTCGGGTGCCTGCCAACAATCACATACCATGAAGGAGTGCCTTTTTATTTAAGTTTTATTATGATGATGACACTCCCCCAACCTTTGCTTACACAAGCCATGGCTAACCGAATCCTTCGGGTGCCGTCCAACAATCACAAACCATGGAGGAGTGTCTATTTAAGTTAATTAATTCGGGACTGGGAATCCCATTGCCAGCTCTTTTTGCAAAATTATTGGATAAGCGGATGTGCCACTAGTCCATATGAGAATCCGTCAAAAGTAAATGACAAGGTTGAAAGCTAAACACCACATACTTCCTCATGAGCTATGAAACATTAACACAAATTGAGAAGCATTTTGAAAGTTTTAAAGGTAGCGCATGAGAATTTACTTGGAATGGTTTGAAATGCCATGCATAGGTATTAATGGTGGACACTTTTGGAACAACTTGGTTTTCAGGTGTTTGGAAGCACGAGCGGCGTTCCCGCTCAGTACAAGTGAAGGCTAGCAAAAGACTAGGGAGCGACAAATCAAGAGAGCAGTAACTGTCATAATCATGCTTGCGGTAAAATAAATTAACGGAGGCATAAAAGTGATACAAGAACTCTGAAGCAATATAAATCATCGAGGCTTAATTGACTTTTTGTTCAGTCATATGCATGCGTGAGCATGTGCCAAGTCGATATAAATGAATTATTCAGAGGAGGATACCACAATGCCATACTTACTTATGAATAAAGCAATGCAAGCAAACATCCATGACATGCTACTCATATTAATAAATTGGAACTAAACATGAGAGATCATGAACTACTAGACTTTCTCAAATAACATATACCTCACATGAACCAACTAAGCATGCTCACATGGATGAGTATATGTACAAAAATGAAAACAAATAGAGTTCATACCAGCCTCTCACCACAATCAGATTGTCGTAGATCGTCATTATTGCCTTTTCACTTGTGTAGCTTGGATAATATGAAATGAAAACCACGCTCCAGCCACCGAAGATCATTGAACTCATGATGAACTTTACAAACCAAAGAAGAACAGCAAATATTTTTGGTGTTTTCGAATTAGAAACAAGAGCGAAAGAAAACAAGCAAACAAAGCAAAATCTTTTTGGGTTTTCTCATAGCAAACCAACGATAGCAAATAAAGTAAACTAAGAGCAAGGAACCAAATAAACAAATGGTGAAGAGAAACAACAGAAATATTTTTGGTCTTTTTGTGTTTTAGGAAAGAAACAAAGCGAAAACAAAAGAATGCAAACTAACAGAAACACAGAAAAGCAGGATGACAGAAATCTGCCAAATCCTGACAGCAGTACAGAAATCGAAATTAACAAAAATCTTCCATTGCTCAGACCAAAAAGTGTTCAACTAATGAAAGTTAGATAACAACCTGGGGAACATGCTCAAAAATTGGCAACTCAAAATAACGTTCTGGCTGTGCGTACGAATTTTTTGGTAACAGCACAGAATCTGTTTTTGGACAGCACTTCCCCAAATATCATCTCCCCCTCATTAGAAAACCACTCTAGAGACTAAACAAGTATGTACAAGTACCCAGCAACCATAATATGCAAAGAATGAGTGATGCCGGTATACCTCCCCCAAGCTTAGGCTTTTGACTCTTCTTGATCATATATCATCCTCCTCTCTTGACCCTTGAAAACTTCCTTCACACCAAACTTCTCATAAACTTCATTAGAGGGGTTAGTACTCAAAAAACTTTAATCCACCTTGGCCCTATAGTGACACATTGCAATAACTCAGTAAAACATTAGCTACAGCTCTCCACGTCTAGAAAGCCCCACTTAAAGTCCACAAGAGACAATGCAAAAAACAGAGACAGAATCTGCCAAAACAGAACAGCCAGTAAAGACGAATTTTAAAATGGTACTTCCGTTGCTCAAATCAGAAAACTCAAAACTAATGAAAGTTGCATACATATCTGAGGATCACGCACGTAAATTGGCAGATTTTTCTGAGTTACCTACAGAGAAATATGCCCAGATTCGTGACAGATAGAAATCTGTTTCTGCGCTGAAATCCAAATCTAGCATCAACCTTCTACTAGAGACTTTACTTGGCACAACAATGCAATAAAATAAAGATAAGGAGAGGTTACTACAGTAGTAAAACAAATGGAGGGAGAAAGAAAGAAATGTTGTTTAGCTCTCTTATGCATTAAAATATACTTGTTAACAAGGTTGATCAAGTCTTGCTACCAAATAAATTTTATATGACATAAGAAGAAATAAACCTCAAATCAATCATGTTACCTTATATTGAATTGATATGGATCCAATCACAAGAGTTTGATATTCTTCTTTAGGCTCATATATAGGACAATCAATGGATCCCACTTTGATAGTTTTTACATTAAAAATTGTATTAACTCCACATACTTTATCAATCCTCTTGGGAAAATAGACAGTGTGTTCCTTATCATCAACATTGAAAGTAACCATGCCTTTATTGCAATCAATAACAGCCCCTGCAGTATTAAGAAAGGGTCTTCCAAGAATAATGGACATATTATCATCTTCAGGCATTTCCAACACAACAAAATCAGTTAATATCAAGCAATGTTGAGTAACTTGAACAGGAACATTTTCACATAAACCAACAGGAATAGCAGTAGATTTATCAGCCATTTGCAAAGATATATCAGTTGGTATCAATTTATCTAAATCAAGTCTCTTATAAAGAGAAAAAGGCATTACACTAACACCTGCTCCCAAATCACATAGAGCAGTTCTAACATAATTATTCTTGATGGAACAAGGAATAGTCGGTATACCTGGGTCGCCCAACTTCTTTGGAATCTTACCATTGAAGGAGTAATTAGCGAGCATAGTAGAAATTTCCTCATTGGGGATTTTCCTTTTGTTAGTAACAATATCTTTCATATACTTTGAATAAGGAGGTAATTTAATAGCATCAGTCAAAGGGATTTGCAGAAATAAAGGTTTCATCCAATCACAAAATTTATTATAATGTTCCTCCTCCTTTGATTTTAGTTTCTTAGCAGGAAAAGGCATTTGCTTTTGAACCCATGGTTCTCTTTCATTACCATGTTTCTCAGTAATAAAATCTTCTTTAGTGTACTTTTTATTTTTAGCAGGCTTTTCAGGTTCTTTTTCAATTTCTTCTTTATCAGGAGTATCATCCTTATCATTATCTTTATCATGTTCATTACCACTTTCAGTTTCAGCATCGAAATAGAAATACTATTAGGATCATTAACAGGTTCAGAGGATTCTACAACATTCTT
Source organism: Lolium multiflorum (assembly GCA_030979885.1). Lineage (NCBI taxonomy): Eukaryota > Viridiplantae > Streptophyta > Magnoliopsida > Poales > Poaceae > Lolium > Lolium multiflorum. The sequence continues at coordinate 420,508,472 of CM061750.1, forward strand.
ATGTTTCTTTTTCTTTTTCTTAGATGGAGCACTAGTTTTAATTAGTTGAGAATCTTGTTCAACTCTTTTGGGATGCCCTTCAGGATATAGAGGATCCTGGGTAGAAGCACCACCTCTAGTTGTTACTTCACAAGCATGTTTTTCTTTAGAATTATTTCCCAACAAGTCATTTTGCACTTTAGTAAGTTGATCAATTTGAGTTTGAACCATTTGAAAATGTTTAACAAGTATCTTAACATCATTGGAGGTTCTCTCCACAATACCATGCAATTCACTAATAGCTCGAGAATTTTCCATTAAATGATTCTCTACTCTCATATTAAAGTTTTCTTGCTTAACAATGTAATTATCAAACTCATCTAAGCATTGAGCAGGAGATTTTGAATACGGAATATCTTCCCTAGTAAAGTGTTGAAGCGAGTGTACCTCAATCATGGATGAAGAGGGAATTGTCTCACATATATCTTCTATAGGAGGTAAATTCTTCACATCTTCAGGTTTAATACCCTTCTCTTTAAGAGACTTCTTGGCTTCCCTCATATCTTCATCATTTAATTTAATCATACCCCTCTTCTTCACTATCGGTGTCGGGGTTGGTTCAGGTGTAGACCAATCATCATGATTCCGGCCTATTTTAGCCAATAATTCTTCAGCGTCGTCTGGAGTTCTTTTCCTGAAAACACAACCAGCACAACTCTCCAGGTATGCCCTAGACTAAATGGTTAGTCCACTATAAAATATATCAAGTAAATCATGCTTTTCCAAATCATGGTCAGGCTGAGCTCTAATAAGAGAACAAAATCTAGCCCAAGCCTCGGGCAATTTCTCTCCATCTTCCTGGTCAAAATTATAAATTCTCTGCAAAGCAGCGTGTTGAGCACTAGCAGGAAAGTATTTTCGAAAGAAAACATCACGCAAGTCAATTGGACTTTTAATAGAACCAGGAGGCAAAGTATTATACCAAGTTTTAGCATCATCCTTTAATGAGAAAGGAAAATTTTAGCGACAAAATAAGTACGCATCTTGACATCATCAGAAAACACGCCACTAAGAGTAGATAACTCAGTCAGGTGTTCAACAACACTTTCTTTTTCAGTACCACAAAAGGTGTTTTCTCAACAATAGCTATATGAGATAGATCAAGAGAAAAATCATAATCTTTATCCCTAATGTTTATAGGAGATGTGGCAAATTTAGGATCAGGAGATGGTTTATATCTAACAGCATGTTCTGCAAGCAACTTTTTAATTTTTCTTGCATCAGTAGTAGCATTGCATTTTTCAATAAAATCATCATCAAGCTCTACATAATCTTCATCAGGATCATCACTAGAATAATCAAGTTCAGGGTTAACAGGTGTAGTAGCATTAGGAGTTTCAGTATTTTCAATTTATCTAGACCTAGCAATTGTAGCATCTAGAAAAGATCCCAATGAACCACTATCATCAAGCACAGAAACATTATCAATATTATGAGAATTTTCAGATTCAGCAGAAGTACCAGCATGTGAAGCATGTGGCGGTGAAACAAGTTTATCAATCACAGATGGTGAATCAAGAGCAGCAGAGGTACTAAGAGTTGTACCTTTTCTTGTAGTGGATGGTAATATGGCGATCTTAGTGTCGCGAGGTTTACCCATGATGGAGAATTTGCAGCGAACAATATCAATCCAAGTGAACTTCCAAATAAAGCTATGCTCCCCGCAACGGTGCGGAAAATAGTCTTGATGACCCACAAGTATAGGGGATCGCAACAGTCTTCGAGGGAAGTATTACCCAATTTATTGATTCGACACAAGGGGAGACAAAGAATACTTGTAAGCCTTAACAGCGGAGTTGTCAATTCAGCTGCACTGGAAACAGACTTGCTCGCAAGAGTTTATCGTAGTAACATTTTTATGGCAGTGGAAATAATGAAATAACAGCATCGGTGGAATAAAGACAGCGGTAGTGATTATAGTAAACAGCAGGATTAAAATACGTAGGCAGGACGGATTTAACGGGCGTTGCATGGATGAGAGAAACTCATGTAACAATCAAAGCATGGGCATTTGCAGATAATAATAAAACGGTATCCAAGTACTAATCAATCAATAGGCATGTGTTCCATATATAGTCGTACGTGCTCGCAATGAGAAACTTGCACAACATCTTTTGTCCTACCAGCCGGTGGCAGCCGGGCCTCTAGGGAAACTACTGGATATTAAGGTACTCCTTTTAATAGAGTACCGGAGCAAAGCATTAACACTCCGTGAACACATGTGATCCTCACATCACTACCATCCCCTCCGGTTGTCCCGGTTTCTGTCACTTCGGGGCCATTGGTTCCGGACAGCGACATGTGTATACAACTTGCAGGTAAGATCATAAAAAACGAATATCTTCATGAATCAATAACATGTTCAGATCTGAGATCATGGCACTCGGGCCCTAGTGACAATCATTAAACATAACAAGTTGCAACAATATCATAAAAGTGACATCTACGGATACTAGGCACTATGCCCTAACAATCTTATGACTATTACATGACCAATCTCATCCAATCCCTACCATCCCCTTCAGCCTACAACGGGGGAATTACTCACACATGGATGGGGGAAACATTGCTGGTCGATGGAGAGGCGTTGGCGGTGATGGCGGTGAAGATCTCCTCCAATTCCCCGTCCGGCGGAGTGCCGAACGGAGACTTCGGCTCCCGCGACGGAGTTTCGCGATGTGGCGGCTCTCTGGAGGGTTTCGCCGACCGACTTCCCGTGCGTTTCGGGTCGAAACCAATAAGTAGTCCGAAGGGGGCGTCGGAGGCCGGCGAGGGGCCACACCATAGGGCCGCGCGGGCCCCCTGGCCGCGCCGCCATATGGTGTGGGGCCCTCGGGCCTCCACCTCTCTTGCCCTTATGGCTCCGTCAATATTCTGGTAAAATAGGCCCTTCGCATAAATTCCGAGGATTTTCCCGAAAGTTGGATTTCTGCACAAAAACGAGACACCAGAGCAGTTCTGCTGAAAACAGCGTTAGTCCGTGTTAGTTGTATCCAAAATACACAAATTAGAGGCAAAACAATAGCAAAAGTGTTCGGGAAAGTAGATACGTTTTGGACGTATCAATGGTGTCACCAATCCTGACAAAAATCAATACGCAAAATACCATCAGATCTATGCGATAGAAGAGGCAGGCCGATCAGAACCAGAAACATCAGAGGCTTTCGATGATTTGGGAAATCCATACATCGATCCCGCTGATCTCAGAAAAGGCTTAGGCACTAAATATGCTGGGTCTTCAACTCGCGCAAAAGTCCAACTCCCGCAAGCAGCGTGGGATAGGGCCGCAAGAGCCATGGATGGTTCAGAACCAATGACCACCACTGCTACTGTGCAAGAACTACAAGCATATCAATATAGACTTGCTCGAGTAAGTAGAGAGTTGGAAAAACAGACAGCATCCTTGAATAGGAGAAAAGAGGCAGCTTCCGCGTCCAGCAGGCGTCGAGCGAGCTCAGTCGCCAATCAGAAACTTCGGCGGATAGCCATAGAGAGGCTCGAAGGAGATCAAGATCTCGGCTGCAAAATATACCCGAAGAAGAGAGAGGAAACCTAATTCAAAATCTCGACATGTCCTTCATGACGATCGATGAAAGGGGAAATATCATCCCAAAAACACCAGAAGCAGGTTACATGGCAACACAAGCTTACATCCTCGCGTCCGGACCACCTCCTGGGGATCCGAGAGAACCATTGTTCAATATGGCAATGGCTGGAGTAGGCGTTATGGGAACAGCGTTCGCAACGCCTCCCGAAGGAAATCCTAGGCAAAATAGTCCACGACCTTGGTACAAGATCCACCGAGAACAAGTGGGGCAAGAGACACACAGTTCAAGTAAGGGTGGATAGAGCGCGACAAGAAAGAAGAGAACGCCAGTATTCACCAGAAGTTGCCGACGAAGATATGTGGACTCCGTGCTTTACGAGAAGAGTTCGAAAGACTCGAGTTCCAAAAGGGTTCAAGTTACCCGAGAATTTCAAGAAGTTCGACGGCCTGCGGGATCCCGAGGATTGGCTCGTAGATTACCTCGAGATGGTGAAGCTGGTAGGAGGAACCAACAGCTATGCAAAGTATCCAAGTTCACTTGAGTGGTGCCGCAAGATCTTGGATAAAGAAACTCCCCCAGGCTCCATCGACAGCTGGGATAATTTCGAGGATATCTTCGTGAGAAATTTCCGATCCACCAAGAAACCTGCGTCATTGGAAGAGCTGAGGGCTGTCGACGAAACATGACGAGTCGATGAGAAAATATATACAGCGGTGGAACATTATAAAAAACTCGGCAGAAGATATATCCGACGAGAGAGCAATAGATGCGTTCGTGGCAGGAATTCGGCGAGGAGACTTCGTTGAGGACTTAGGGAGAACTAACCCTAAGACCATATCAGCACTCATGGAGATAGCCAATAAGTGGGCAGATGGAGAAGACGCAATATACAACAAGCGACACAGGTCGCCAGTTCTACAACAACGATGCTCCTGGCCATATATCGGCTGGCTTTCGGGGAAATCCTGGAGGGAATAGTCGAGATGACTATCAAAGGAGTAATGAGCAACAAGGCGACAATAGAGGCGATTCTCGCGGCAACAGGCAAAATAGTGGACCAAGGTTTCAAAGACCTTACGTGTCACCCGAAGAGATGATGAACGGTCCGTGTCAAATGCATTTTTATCTCGACAACAACGGAAAAAGGCAGTCAGGACATCTCCGAAAACTGCGAAATTTTCGGACAATGTTGCGAGCCGCAGGAATTGCAAATGCCCAAGCCATGAACAGAAACCCCCAGGGGCCAAGGAGCGAGATCCACCTTCCACCTCCTCCCACAATCACGGACGAAAATCGGCTCCAGCTCGAATAGCGGCAGCACCACACCCACCTCCATATGTTGATCCTAACTCCAATGGTGCGGTCTCGATGATTGAAAGCTAGGCCATCCAACAGGGCGCAGAAGGTAATCTCACGACAAGTGTTCATGGCAGAGAAGATGCCTCCACCAACAGTCGAGTACTTAAATTGGTCAAGGCAAGACATTGGCTTCACAATCGCGGACCATCCGCAGCAAGTTCCTCGACCAGGACAATCAACACTCATCTTACCCGCAGTAATCGCTGGTTTTGACGTGTCGAGAGTTTTCATAGATGGCGGCAGCAGCTTAAACCTTATGTATGCAGATACATTGAGGAAGATGAACATATCCCTGGCAAACTTGAAACCAACTGACACACATTTCCATGGGATTACACCAGAGAAGCCAAGTTACCCATTGGGAAGATCAACCTCGACGTTCAGTTTGGAACCCGAGAAAACTACAGGATAGAGAATTTGGAGTTCGAAGTGGTGGATTTCCCGTCGCAGTATCACGCTTTGTTGGGACGACCAGCATACGCCAGGTTTATGGCGGTACCACATTATACGTATCTATTGTGGATGTTGCCCGGACCCAAGGGACCCATTACAATCAAGGGAAGCTTCGCGTTATCCGATAAATGCGACAAGGATTTTCATCATTGTCACTTTCGGGATGCAAGCGGAATATACGGCGCCAAGGTTCACGATTATGATGTGCTGCCGAAGTAGGGAGGTCTTCGAAGGAGCCAACTTTCAACACAAACAAGGATTCAAAAGAGGTACAGATCCACCCGACAGACCCAAAGAAAACGACATCCATCGCAACAAACATGGATATCGCATAGGAAAGCGCGTCGAGTTCCTCCGTGAGCACCGGAAAATCTTCGCATGGTGTCCAGGACATGCCAGGAGTACCCGGAACTTGCCGAGCACCACCTCAACTTGGATCCTCTCGCAAGACCAATCAAGCAACCTTTGCGTTTTTCGGAACCTAGCCGCAAAGCCATGTTATCGGAAATAGATCGACTCAAAGATGCTGGTTTCATCAAAGAAATATCTACGAAGCCACATGGGTAGCTAACCCAGTGATGGTGCCGAAGAAACACACGATAGTCCTTCGCATGTGCGTCGACTTCACGTGTCTCAATAAACATTATCCTAAGGATCACTTTCCCCTCCCAAGGATCGATCAAATCATCGACTCCACGGCAGGATGCGAACGTCTTTCCTTCTTGGATGCGTACTCTGGTTATAACCAGATCAGATTAAAAGAAGAAGATGAAGCCAAGACAGCGTTCATAACACCTTACGGCGTGTTTTGTTACAAAACAATGCCCTTTGGTTTGAAAAACGCGGGAGCAACATATCGGCGGATGATGCAGAAATGCCTAGCAACACAGATTGGAAAAAATGTGCAAGGCTACATTGACGATGTCGTGATAACATCAAAGAAAGGATCAACTCTGATCGAAGATTTAAAGGAAACCTTCGACAACCTCGACAAGTTCGCCTCAAGCTGAACCCGACAAAGTGCTCTTTTGGAGTTCCTGCGGGAGAACTTCTCGGGTTCTTAGTATCAGCAAGGGGATTGAAGCTAATCCCGAAAAATCCAGGCCATCGTTACTATGAGAAAGCCAACAAAGTTGAAAGAAATACAACAGCTAACGGGGTGAGTCGCAGCTTTAAGCAGATTCGTCGCCAGGCTAGGAGAAAAGGCGCTGCCGTTCTACGCATTGATCAAACAAGGGGAAAATTTTCAATGGAACGAGGAAGCAGATAGGGCCTTCGAGAACCTCAAGCGGACAATTTCAACACCACCAATCTTGGTGGCGCCTAAAGACAAAGAACCTCTCCTCTTATACATTGCAGCCACACCTCAAGTGGTTAGCACGGTTCTAGTAGTCGAGAGAGAAGAAGAAGGAAAGCTTCATGGAGTTCGAGTATATTTCATCAGAAGTCGCCTTCAAACAGCGGTACCCGCAATACCAGATGGCGTACGGAGTATTCACGACAGCAAGAAAATTGCGACACTATTTTTCGGCGCACCCGATAATAGTGGTCAATGAAGCTCCTTTGTCAAACATATTGAACAACCCAGAAGCTACGGGTCGTGTCTCCCTTTGGGGAATAGAACTTTCCCCTCGGGACATCACGTATGAAAAAGAAAGGCAATAAAATCGCAGGTTTTACCAGATTTCATCGCAGAATGGATGGAGTTACAAAACACGGGGCCTCCAGTTTGTCGAGAACTTGGACCATGAACTTCGACGGGTCCAAAAGGTTGGAAGGTGCGGGAGCAGGTGTGATATTGGTATCACCTGAAGGCGACAAGTTGAAATATGTCCTACGGATGACGTTCCCAAACGCGTCTAACAATGAAGCAGAATATGAAGCTCTCATACACGGGATGAAGATGGCGAAAGCTTGCGGTGCAACCAGATTGAAAATCTTCGGCGACTCACAATTGGTGGCACAGCAAGTTATGAACCAATGTGATGCAGTCAACGAAAGTATGATAGCATACAAGGAGGTGTACAACGAGCTGGAAAAATTGTTTGATGGATGCGAGGTAAACCACATTAGCAGGCTGAGTAACGATGAAGCCGATGTTCTTGCAAACATCGGGTCACAATGCCTCGCGATCCCTCCAGGCGTATTTTGGGAAGAAATAAGCGAAAGATCAACAAAGCCAGTGAAAATAAAGAAGAAGGAGAAAGAAGGGAAATCCTCGGGTACCACCAAAGACTTAGTGGAAGAAGAAGAGGAACAGGAGATGGTAATGATGGTGCAAATTCCGTGGATGCAGGCTTACATATCATATGTCCTAAGGAAAACAATACCCGATGATCTAGTTGAAGCAAGGCGAGTAATCAGGAGATCAAAAGCTTTGTGGTAAAGGGAGTTATACAAACGAAGTATTTCAGGCGTGCTACGAGAAGTGTCACACCAGAAGAAGGAAGAATCATCTGAAAGATGTGCATGAAGGAATATGCGGGCACCACGCGAGCAACCGAGCTATTGCGGCCAAAGTCTTCGAGCAGGATTTTATTGGCTAACAGCAATCGAGGACGCAAAGGAAATAGTGCGAACTTGCGACGCGTGCCAAAGATTCGCGGCAAAACCTCACTCGCCAGCAGAACTTATGCCAATCCCATTGTTTGGCCCTTTGCTCAATGGGGTCTCGACATGGTGGGAAAACTACACAAAGTTTCGCAGGAGGATATGAGTATATGCTTGTCGCTGTCGATAAATTCACAAAGTGGATAGAAGCAAAGCCGATAAATTCACCGGACGGCGCGTCGGCGATCAAGTTCGTAAAAAGCATCGTCTTTCGATTTGGAGTCCCTCACAGCATTGTCACAGACAACGGCAGCAATTTTACGTCCAAGGAGTTCAAGGCATATTGCGCGAAGTGGGCATCAAATTGAGTTTTGCGTCTGTTGCACATCCACAGACCAACGGTCAAGTCGAAAGGCCAATGGCATCATCGCAACGGTATCAAGAAGCGCTGTTAGGACCATTGGAAAAAGCTCGGCATACTTGGCGGGAGGAGTTGCCAAACGTGTTGTGGAGTATTCGAACAACACCAAATACGGCGACACGGGAGACGCCGTTCTTTCTGGTCCATGGAGCCGAGGCAGTCCTGCCGATAGAAATAGAGCATGATTCTCCAAGAGTTACAGAATATGATGAAGAAACTTCGAGAAAAGCTTTGGAGGATGATGTTGATGCACTTGATGAAGCTCGAGACGAAGTCCCGTCACGAGTCGCCAAATATCAACGGGACCTGAAAAACTACCACGTTGACGATTGCGGCCAAGATCATTCCAAGTTGGTGACCTGGTCTTACGACTCAACCAAAAAAGTCATGAAAAACTCGAGTCACCATGGCTAGGACCTTACATCGTCACGAAGTAATCGAAGGAGGAGCATACAGAATCAAAGACAAGAAGACGGGGATTGCCGAGCCAAATCCTTGAACGTGGCGCAGCTCAGGCGTTTTACGCCTAGATGTCGAAATATAGTATCCTTTGTAAACATACAATGTACCTGAAACGCCCGCGAGTTTTCAGACGCACTCTTTTCCTTTTCGGGGCACCGAGTGGGGCCGGAAAAGGTTTTTAATGAGGCGGGCTCGCGGTGCTGCAATATAATAAAAATAGCGGAGATATACTTCTTATTCGTCGACACACTTGGGGGCTCCACACCTTCAAGTCTCAAAATACGTACAATACAGACAAACTAGACTTACCGAAATATTTCGCCTTGGTACAATAATACCTCGCCAAATACATAAATCGGAAGCTAGTAATTTTAAATATAGTATACACGTCAAAAATCTCATTGCTTTGGTCCAAGAACCTTGCAACAAAAATATAGAACTCCGACACTAAGATACTCGAGGGCTTGCAGTCCATCAATAAAAAAATAAAAAATAAATAAAAAAAGAAGAAAAAGCAAGGATGTCTTATTACAACAGAAGGAGAAATCTTCGAGAGGGAAAAAACAGTACAAACTCTAGCCAAAAGGCTCGGGGGCTCCAACAATATAGAGCACTTTGCAATATACAACAAATTTCTTCGACAAGGTTTTGCAATATGGAACAAATCAGTCAAAACCTAAAATATTATCTATTGACAAGCCTCTGGTTGTTTTATGCTCAGCATAAGATCCCTTGACGAAGAATTCTGAGTCCATCCGAAGAAGCTCATCTATCATCGACTCGGCCACAGGAGCCACCATCTCATCGATTGTGTCAATATCATTCTTCCGCCGCGATTTTTTCGCCAGGCAATCAACGACAATCTTCGTCAGGACTAATTTTGGATGGCAAATATTTATCATAATCATGGCGAATCTTGCTCCAGCAGTCAATTGAGCTCGCACAAAATTATGAATACGAGGAGCATCTCTGAATGTCTCCAGCAATTCAGGAAGAGTTTTAGGAACCTCATTTCGAGGAAACAAAGTCTTGAAAATAAGGGTTAATGTTGTCGTGCAAAAACTGAGAAATTCGCGCACTTGGCAAGCATGATCTTGGAACCTGACAATCTGCTGGGTTCGTTCAGGGGTGGCCCAGAATAAACAGCCATGGTTAAGGGAAAGATTGACAAGAAGATTCGTTCTCTCGTTCACTCTTCGATCTTCGGCGGCAGCATCAAGAACCGAGCCTATTAGGCAACAAGGCAAGAAACTCGGAAGAAGGCACAGCAAAATAAAGAGGAGGCATTGTGAGGTTGGAAAAACATACCTAACATATCCGTGCTAGCTTCCAACATTAGCTCGAGCATGCTATTTTCTCGGGTAGTAGCTCCTTTTGCTTCCAATACAGCAGTATCCTTGACAACCATAGCCTCTTTGGCTTGTTGAAGAGCAAGTTTCTCTTGTTCAGACGCTTTCCGAGATTGTTCCATCATTGCCAGAGTTTGTTTCTTCATGGATTGAAGTTGTTGTCGAAGTTCTTGCAAATTTTCCGACAAAGGTTTGCTTGAAGAACCTTCAAGGGGATTATCATCGACTAGTATTTTCTTCGAGAAGGAAGACGCAGGCGCAGCATCGGGAGAGCAAGGGTTGGTCGAATAATTATCAAATATTAACTGGAAAAGAAAATCCCAGGATCAATGATAGTACCAAGAGGAATTTCATTGATTTCTAGAAAGTTTACACGGACATTACAAAAGAAGTTCTCCAAAGGGACTAACAGGGTAATTGTCGCCAAGGCTAAAATGGCGACAACAGCAAAAGAAATAGAGAAAGCAAAATATAGAAAAAGCAAAGGCATTCAATTAGACCTCCGGCCTTGACGAGCTAGGAGTTGAAGATGGTTTGATCCCGAGATAGGCTAGGATTTTCTTCGTGTTGGGCTTGGCTGCCTTGATCAAAGACCTCCATTTTGATTGTTCTATCTGCTCGGTGTCGCCTACCTTCATCCAGTCAACAGTTTGTTGACTGTCAGCGACCAAGGCAATAGTATTCTCAACAGCAACCTTCATGTTCTCCTGACGCATCTTCAGACCAAGATCTTCTGTGGATTGAAGTCCTTGGCAAGGGCAAGGAAAGTCTTAGGCTCCTCTTTCTTCGGGAAGAAGTAGGGGAACAACCGTGCGTCAGCATTCACCACGCCTTCGCGAATTTCTTGGCCATGAAACTCCAGATAAGATAGTGCGTCAAGCAGAGGATCATTGGTGGGATTTTCAAGGTCAAAATCTTGGCTTGTTTGACCTGCCATAAAGATTATATGTTAGTGGACAGCAAGTAAAAATAAAAGAAAGCAAGTCTTAAGAAAAATAGAAGGGATCAACAAAGTTACCAAGGAAGCGACGATTTTGCGTGTTCAAGCGCTTGAGGATTCCCTTTTCACGGCTGTCCTGGGCGGCTTTGTGCTCGTTTAAACCAGCTTCAGCATCATCAAGTTTCTTCTGCAGCTCTTCGACACTAGCAGCTTTTGCTTTGGCCTCATCAGCCTCTACTTTTGCTTGGCTAGCTTCAAGCTCGGCTTTCTTGCGAGCCGTTTCACTTTGCTCCAATTTCTGAGCAAGAGTGTCGGCAAGCCTGTTGGCCTCTGCAAGTTTTTCTGCCAAAAAAAAACAGTCAAAATTGCGACAAGAATAAGAGCAAGAAGATTAGAAACAATGACAGCAAAAAAGTTGTTACCTTCAATCTTGTTGGCATATTCACGGTACCCAATGAATTGGGATCCAATGCGAATAAGCTCTTTGATCATGGGCTGTCAAAGAAGAGTAGAGAAAGAAAATATCGGTACGAGAAAAATATGAAGGCACAAAAAGAAATAAACAAGAGGAAATATAGATACTAGCAGGAAAGTTAAAAACTTACATCATCTAAGAGCGAATGAGAAGAGCTACCCAATGGAGGGGTAGGCTCGATGATCGTTTCGACCCTTGTCCTTTTTGGCAAAGGAGCAAGGGGGCTTGAAGGAGGAGTGGTGGTGACGACGTTTTGTTGAGGAGGCGAGGATTCCTCTCCATCAATTGGCGTCTCTGACACAACTAAAGTATGTGACGCGCTCGAGGAGCCACGTCACGAGTTGGCACTTCTTCCTCATCATCACTTGATTAAAGATCGACAGCATAAAAAGCAAGATGAGACAAAAAAACTTCGACTACAAGAAATAAGGGGACATCAAGATGACTTACGAGCTGATGAGGGACGCAAGATATGGATCATAAGTTGCCTTCTTATGCGAAGGATCAACTTCTTCGGCTTTGGAAGTGCCGGAATCTTCAACGCCTTTCCTCTTCCTTTTGCCTTTTGGAGAAACAGCGGGAGAGGGGAGATTGCGCCGACGCAGTACCTTCGGAAGATCCCGCAGATTTTTGAGAATCCACGGGTTCATTCACAAAAGACGGAGCTTCTTCATTGTCATCAGTGACAATGGCCCTTTCTTCGACTTCTCCACCTTCCGGAAGAGGAGGAAGCGAGACAAGGTCTGGATGATTCTGTGCAAAATAAAACAGGGACAGATGTCAGAAAAGAAGATACAAAAAAGATAGCAAAGCAATAACAAGACAATAGACAAAAATTACCTCGGGAAGTGGATTGGCGGCGCTGAAGGGTGTCACATGGCAAGAAGAAGGGACACATCTTTTTTTTGAGAGATGAAATTTTTCGGACAAGTCTCTCTAAATCCTTGACCTCTAAATCCACTGACAGCCGATCTACGTCCTTGTCGCCGGCATATTTCCAGAGAGGATATTTGCGGGCCTGAAGCGGCTGCACTCTAGTCCTAAGAAAATATGCAGTGATTTGGATACCTGAAAGCACTTTTCCGCGAGTGTTTTGCAACTCGTGGATACGAGCCATCAAGGTTTCTGTCGACACCCTTTCTTCTTCGGTGGCATCCGCGTCCCAGGAACGGCGGCGCAAAATTTTCTCGGCGCCATCAAAAGGAGGGATGTTGTCTTCCGCATCCATGGTTCTCCTCCTGAATGTACAACCACTTCTTGCGCCATCCTTGAACTGAGTCAGGAAGCTTGACGTCGAAGTAGTCAACAGTGGGTCGAACATAAATTACAACGCCGCCTATATTATAGGTGACATTGGGCGAGCCATTACGGCGGCAGAATAAAATGCGCTTCCATAGCGCCTAGTTAGGCTGGACGCCAAGGAAGGCCTCGCAAAGAGTGATGAAAATGGAGATGTGAAGAATGGAGTTTGGCGTAAGATGGTGGAGTTGCAAACCGTAGACAAAAAGTAATCCACGGAGAAAAGGATGAATGGGGGCGGATAGACCACGGATAAGGTGATCGACAAAACTTACCCGGTACCCCATTGGAGGGGTTGGGTAGCTCTCCTCACTGGGGAAGCATAATGCCTTGGGTTTCTTGCTGATCCCCAGCTTCTTCAGCAAGTTGACATCTTGAGTGGAAATCTTCGATCTTTCCCACTCCGTCGCCCCAAGATCCACGGCAGCCATGGAGGAATCCGGCGTATTGTGCCTTGTCAATCGACGCGGCGGCATCAACAAAGGCGCAGGGATTGCAGTTTGGAGGCAAGGAGCTTAAGAGGTTGTGGATCGCAGGAAGAAATTTGCAGATGAAAGCAGAAGGACGGCGCGAGCGGAAGTGCTCAAGGAGGAAGAAGATGATCTTATATAAGGGTGAGGTGAAACGACGAACCGTTGGATAAGGAAAATGTGTGGCAGATGATAGCCACGTGGCAACAAAGGTAAAAAAGTAATTCAACATTGGGGAAGTTATGGTGCGTGCGCCAGAAAAAGCGGAAGACGTGTGTCCTCCACTTGCACGACATGTCAATTAGATGAAGAATTTGGACCCACAAGACAGTGAGAGGAGCGGTTTTCGCATGTTTCCAAAATAGAATTCGTGGCTATCATCAGCAATGACGTCATCATGGTAAAAGAAAAGCTCGACTATGAAGCTGGGAGAGATTATCGACAACGGAAAATCATTTCGGGAGCCTTTGATCAAATACAAGTTTTTGCCCAAACGCTCGGGGGCTACTTTGAAAAAATAGAAAATTTTGAGTTTGACAAGATAGAAATGGTGAGAGCCTATGACCAAAAGCAAGCATTTGTTCATAGCCTCGGGGCTACTCCCATCGGGAGCGCTGGTCGCGCACCCGATAAATAGAAAAATATCGAGAAGGATTATAAATATAGCGGCAAAGGATACTAAGTGGAGCCTACACCCAAGCACAAGTTCTTGGCTGTAGCCTCGGGGCTACTCCCATCGGGAACGCTGTTCGCGTCCCGATGAATTTTTATCAAAAGGAAAAATAGAAGTGAGTATATTTCGAGTTACACAGATAACTCTACATATACTCCCATCGTGAAGACAAAATAAGTCATCAAATATGACTCGATAAAATGTGATATTCCAACAGCCGAAAAGCGCTCGACAATATATTCTCAGAGCGCTAAAAGTCGCGAATAAATCTCCGAATGCCGCAAAACTTTGCGAAGGTAAGACCCCAGATCCGTTCAGCGGCGTGGCACCGTCTCGACGGCGGGACTACTTTTTCCGTATCAACAGATACGAAGAAAAATCTAACGGACGCGTTAGGTACCCGATAAAATATGACTGGTACTCGACGAATGGTAAGACCTTAAACGGCACTTGTCGAAGTTTACACCACTATCCCGAGATCATGTCCAGGGGACGTGATCTTGAAGTAGGTTTTGCGGATTGCCACTAGAGCAGTTAACTAGTACCTGATCCGTCAGATGAACTAGCCCCAACTACCGTTATCCCTGTACAAAATAGTATTTGCATATCGAAAGATTATGTAATGAGTAAAGTTGGAGATTTTCCCGATTCTTCGATTCAAGAAAAATCTCGGGGGCTACTGACATAGGCATCCCCAATGGGCCTGCCAAAGATGGTACCGGGGTTTACTGAAGGCCCAGGACTCGAAGAATAAGAAGACTCGGAAGCCTATTTAGTGTTAAGAAAAGATAGTTTGTATTAGGAAAGATAGAGATTTGTAATCTTACGGGTTGGGTACGAAACCCTCCCGAACTCTGTAACTTGTGTATTACGAAACCCTCGGCTCCACCCTCTATATAAGGGGGAGTCGAGGGACAAGAAAGGATCGAATCTATTGCCAACAGAACCCTAGTTTTCATAATCGTCGAGTACTTTTCGGCTGAAACCTTCGAGATCTACTTGCCCTCTACTTCTAGCAAAACCCTAGTCTACAATCTGTAGGCATTGACAAATTAATCCTTTGTCATATGGCTAGGATGCAAATACGTCACCAGCGCGCTGGCCTCCCATGCTTCCACTGCGGCGGAACCGGCAACGAGCTGCGCACCCCGGTCTTCGGCCTAGCTCGAAGGTTTCCATGGGCAGCCGCGCGTCAAGGTCGTCGTCGTCGCGCCTCGCGGGTGCCGTCAAGATGGCGCCGCGCTGCGCGCCGGCAACCTCGTCAAGGTCATCGTCGCACCTCGCGGGTGTCGTGGAAATGGCGCCGTGCTGCATGCCGACAACCTCGTCAACGTCTTCGTCGCCGCGCCTCGCGGGTGCCATGGAGATGGCGATGCGCTGCACGCCGGCAACCTCGTCAAGGTCGGCCTAGCTCGAAGGTTTCCATGGGCAGCCGCGCGTCAAGGTCGTCGTCGTCGCGCCTCGCGGGTACCGTCAAGATGGCGCCGCGCTGCGCGCCGGCAACCTCGTCAAGGTCATCGTCGCACCTCGCGGGTGTCGTGGAAATGGCGCCGTGCTGCATGCCGACAACCTCGTCAACGTCTTCGTCGCCGCGCCTCGCGGGTGCCATGGAGATGGCGATGCGCTGCACGCCGGCAACCTCGTCAAGGTCGGCATCATCGTTGCCATGTTGGATGGCGCCAGGCTGTATGCTGGCAGCCCTGACGTCGTCGTCGGTGGCATGGTGTAGAGTTGAAGATGCGTCGCGCTGCGCGCCTCGCGGGGTGTCGTGGAAATGGCGCCGCGCTGCACGCCGGCAGCCTCGGCACGGAAGTCGTCGCCGCGTCTCAGGGTATCCTAGAGATGGCGCCGCGGTGCATGGTGGCAGCCTTACCATGGACTTGATGTCGTCGCGCCTCGCAGTGTGGTGAAGATGGCGCCGCGCTACACGCCAACAGCCTTGGCACGGACTCGTCGTCATCGCGCCTCGCAGTGTGATGAAGATGGCGCCATGCGACACGCCGACAGCACCTTCATGGATGTCATCGTCGCGCCTCGCGGGTGGTGGAGATGACGCAGCGCTGCACGCCGGCAGCCCTGCAACGGACGTCGTCGCCGCGTCTCGCGGGTGTACTAGAGATGGCGTCGCGCTTCACGGTGGCAGCCTTGCCACGGACGCGTTGTCGTCGCGCCTCGAGAAATGGTGAAGATGGCGCCGGCGGAGATGAGGATGTCGCCGGGCTACACACCGGCAGCCCCGCCACCACGATGCCGTCACCTTGGACGTCGCTCGCGGAGTTGAGGATGTCGTCGGGCTACACGCCGGCAGCCCCTACACATGACGCCGTCGCCTTGGACGTCGCTCGCGGAGATGAGGATGTCGCCGGGCTACACACCGGCAGCCCCGCCACCACGATGTCGTCACCTTGGACGTCGCTCGCGGAGTTGAGGATGTCGCCGGGCTACACGCCGGCAGCCCCTACACATGACGCCGTCGCCTTGGACGTCGCTTGCGGAGATGAGGATGTCGCCGGGCTACACATGGGCAGCCCCGCCACCATGATGCCGTCTCCTTGGACGTCGCTCGCGGAGTTGTGGATGTCGCCGGGCTACACACCGGCAGCCTTGCCACCACGATGCCGTCGCCTTGGACGTCGCTCGTGGAGATGAGGATGTCGCCGGGCTACACGCCGGTAGCCCTGCCGCCACGCCGCCGTCTCCTTTGACGTCGCACACAGAGTTGGAGATGACGCCGGGCTGCACACTGGCAGCCCCGACTGCCCGACATGGGCGTCGTCATCGCAGCTCGCAAGTGTCATGGAGAGGACGCCACGCTTCACGCCAGCAGCTCCGTCAAGGACGCCGTCGTTGCGCCTCGCGGGTGTAGAGGTGGCGTCCGGCTGCGCGCCGGCTTCGCTGCATCCGTCTTCATCGCGGCTTGCTGAAGTGGAGATGGTGCTCGGCTGCACACCGGCAGCTCGGACACCGTCGTCGCCAACTCCGTGCGCCTTGGTGTGATATGCATGGATGCGTACGTCGGAGAGAGAAAGGGAGAAAGAGAGGGGCGCGGATTTTCTGGCGGAACCGGTTCCTACCGGTGTTCCAGCTGCCGTCCGATTTTGCTTGAAGATTCGGGAATGCTTTTGGTGTATATGCACTTCTTTATTGGTATTGACTGCGAGCTGTACCTACCTTGGTCGTTTACGCCGGTACAACACGACATACATACAGAGAGTAATAATATCAGGCCATCCCCCGCCCACCCCCAGGCCCCACCGTGACTCCCTCTCTCATCTCTCTCAATCTCGATCCAGAAAAAAGCGGCGGCTGCGGCGGAGCGCGACCTGCGGCGAGGCGAACGACGACTGCAGCGGGACGGCGAGATTGCGGCCAGAACTATGGGGGTTCGAGTGCTCACCCTGGGCTACGGCCAGGACGGCCGCGCCGTGCATGAGCAAGGGACCGCTCTCGAGCTTTGACCTGCAGCGCAGCGCCTCGGCCTCCTCGTCGAGAGCCACCGGAGTAAGACGAGACGAGGCGGCGGCCGCCACCTTGTTCATTTGTGGGCTAGGTTTGGGATTCGCTTCCTCGATGTAGGAATTGTTTTCTTTCAATTTGATGAGGATGCAGATCTTAAGATTGATATAGATGGTTGCTATTTCTTGTCCGATCTGAAATTCAGTCGTCTATCCCGTGTTATTTCTAAATCATCCAATTCTCTCTAGTTTTATTTTTCTCCTGCTTTTTTATAATGGCCCAGATTGAGAAATTCTTGTTAAAATCCATCAAAAAAGTCCAGATCTGAAGAATATTCTGGTGGTGGTTTGTCCATATGAACGGTGCTTTTGTTGATATAATATTGTAAACAAATGTCTCAAATATCAATGGCGTATGCTATACTTTGTTGATATAATCCTGGCTCATGTTTGGTATCTGCAACTAAAAAAATGTTCCGTGGAACATAATTGGCTTGTTTGGTATGACCCTTGTATGAAATGTCAGATCTCTTTTATACCAAAATGTTATTGAACCCATACTTGAAACATCTCTGTTCCTTTTATGGAATTAGCTCAAAGATTAATTTTTTGTTTGTTTTTTTAATGTACTGAAAAAATTCTGAAAAACAAAGCAAAATATTTGAAACATATGTGAATGGTAAATAATTTTTTAATGGAAAACTTGGAAAATCATATATAACCCTTATATGCAATATGTCATATCTCTTCTATACCAAAATGTTAGTGAAACCATACTTGAAACATCTCTTGTTCATTTTATGGAATTAGCTCAAAAATCAAAATATTTTAATTGTATTTTGTTATTAATGACATATATGTATAGTAAAGGATTTCTCAAATATCAATTGTGTATGATATATATACATTGTGGAAGCTAACATAGATTTGTTACTTATGACATATATGGATAGTAAAGGATTTCTCATATACCAATTGTTTATGATATATACTTTATCACTAATAATATTTTTTATTTCTAAAAGGTAATTGGGTCATATTTGGTATGACCCAATTCTTGATAATGTATGAAATATATATCATATATCTTTGATACGAAAATGTTAATGAATCCATACTTGGAATATATCTTATTCAATTTATTTTTATTAGCTCACAAGAAAATTGGGAAATATTTTGATTCTGTATCTCAAAAATAAATTGAAACTAATTGAAAACCAAAGAATAATATGTGAATGATATTTCACTGGAATACTTGTGAACTTATTTTTAAACCGATATGATATTTGAAATATTATTTAAGAATTATATAAATAAATCATTTTACAAATTATTTCGAATCCTGAATTTAATTACCATATGGGAATTTGGTTAGAATAGATTTTAGAACTTTCCCTTGTCTAGGGGCTGCCCGCTGAAACTGATTCTCTCAGGCGCCGAAGGAAAAAACAAAACGAACATCGTGTGTGGGTCCAGATCGTGGGAGGAAAGTGCATGTTCGGTGGGTCCAGGATTGTAATACAGCACAGTAAAGAATCTAAAGTACTGCCAATACCAGGGAATACTATTGGGGTACCCAAGCAGGTGGCGCAAGTTGATTGGACCAAGGGACACCGGTAGGAACCGGTTCCTTTAGAAAAGACTTTCCCAGAAAGAGAGATATTCAACCATGATTCTCACCATTCGAGGCCACCGGCTTCGTTTCCATGGCCTCCTGCACGATAACGTGTGTGTATAGTGCTTGTTTGATGTCAATGGATGGGTGTTGGTGTGAGCTGCGCGTGTATGGCGTGGATGGATGGGTGCTCCTTTTCTTCAGGTGCGAGCCGCGCTTCTGGTCTTCAGGTGCGAGAGCTCGATCTCTCAGATCGCTGACCCTGGTCAGGTACCATGGCCTCCGGCTGTTCCTGTCCTCCCCTCAAGATGTGTTGCGCGCCTCTCTTTATAGGCAGCAGGAGACGGGATGGATGGCTGCGTGGAGCGACTCCTTTCCCGAGTATTGTGGCGGCGATGCTTATCTCGACGCTTGCACGCGCTAACTCTTCCAGAGAATCGCGGCCGCTCGAGAGTTGATGTCTATCTGATCGTTTCGATGCATGTACCACACGGATCGCAGCCAAAATATTTATCTTGTTTATGCCACACTGATCCGGTGGAACGTGACGCAGTACTGACACGATACGTATAACGGCGAGTCGCGAGCCATGTACATACAATGTATACGTACGACCCTCCTAGGCGCTTGTACATGCACTAGCTGCCTGGACGTGAACCTGACTCCTCCGTGCTGGGCAAAGCTGATTGATTCGCTGAATTACCAGCTTCATGTATCGAACGAGTGGCCAGCTCCATACGTGCATCTACACATCTTGCTTGTTCAATACTAATTTCGTATGTGTATCACATACTAGCTAGTACATGAATCAACTAGCTCATGCACATATTGGGCAGAACTAATTAATCTACGAGATCGATGTATACACACATCAAGCATTTTCTTCTCCCTTTTGTTATATGCCAATTTTCCAATTGAAGTACTCCCGCAACTCAATACGAAATTGCGTCGAACAAATGCCCCTCGCCAAGGTGAGATCGCGCGCGAAGCAAGTCGGCATTGGCTTGGCGAAATCCCGCGCAACTAGTATTTGTGCAGCCTGAACCTTCGCATCATGGGAGGAACACCAGGTTGTCGTTCATGTAGATGATCTTCCAACTGGAGGAGGTGTCGAGACTGCCGAGTGTTGATGTAGAGGCAGTGTCGCAGCTGCTGTAGAGGCCGTGTCGCTAGTGCCGAGCGTTTAACGTGGAGGAAGTGTCGCGGCTGCCGAGTGTTGATGTAGAGCTTCTGAGTGTTGATGTAGAGGCGGTGCGGCGAGTGCCAAGTGTTGATGTAGAGGCAGTGTCGCAAGTGTCAAGTGTTGATGTAGAGACGGTGTGGCGAGTGCCAAGTGTTGATGTAGAGGAAGTGTCGCGGCTGTTGGGTGTTGACGTAGAGGCAGAGTTGCGAGAGCCGAGTGTTGATGTACATTGGTGCGGGAAGGTACGTCCGCGTACATATTTTGAAGAAAACCGGTTGGGATCGTGTGCGATGCCAACCAACCGGCTAGTCTTCCTTCATCTTCATTCCATGGCGAAATAACATGCCGTGTCGTGGTGAAATTTTATCAATCCAGCCGGGACCATGTAGCCATCATGGTGCCAGCCGACTAGATTGAAGGGTTTCACAGATTCGCGCTAGCCGCACTGGCGCGCTGCACTGCTCCCGTATCTTCATATGTCGATGTAGATGTGCCGCCGGAAAGTCATCGGCGTCAACACCGTCCCGGTATTGCCAAAGTGGGTCGGTGTAGACATTTGAAGGTCGTGGCGAGCCTATCATCATGGGCGCCGAGTCGCAACTCAACTTGTGAAAGCGTGTTCCTGTACTTTCTCGGGTTCGAGGAAACAAGAGCAAGGAAACACGAAGCAAGGTAGAGAGTAACAAAAAAAACTGTTTGGTTTGGGATTTTTTTTTAAATGTTGGCTTTCCCGTTATAAACTAGCTATATGTGTGATATCCGAGAAGGCTGCCGAAGGACTTGTCAATGGGAACCGTCGAAAAACCATGACGATTATATCTTGTCCCTGCGTGTAAGTGTGTGTGGAGGCGCCGTATTCGGAGATGCTTCCGAGAGGCAGTAGAGAGTCATACCCTAGCGCATCATGGTACCGAGGAACCCCACAGCTCAGCATGCCCCCAGCATGATGCCCCACGGACCAGAGGCTTGGGCATGGTAGGACAGGGCTGAATGGCTTTGGGACAATGGATTGGGAGTTTCCATGCCTTCTTGTGGGGTGGTGAACAGCTACCTTCCGCCTTCTTTCCAATGGTTCCTTCTATCTTCGGGACATTTGTACTTGATTCTTGGATTTTTGGATGTTTGCCGTCTTGTGAGGGCTGCTTGTACGGGCCATTTGAATGACCATGGACTTCATGAGATTGGTTGTACTTCTTTTGGAGTTTTTTTTTGCTTGAACTCCTTTGTAATTCTTCTTTGCTTGAACTTTTGGGACTCTTCTTCGCTTGCTTGGGGACCCATCTTGAGAACTTGGAAGGCAACCGTTCACCTTGGTGGACTACAAAACCCTCTGGCACTTTATCTGGAGCTTATGGTGGCACGCCCCAAGGTTGTCACGTGGCTCCACACCTAGTCCAACTTCTGCTGGGTTGGCCAGGCCTTTCATGATCTTTCGCCTAAGGTCTTTCCCGGAGTGTGAGCCTCTGTGAGAGAGTGGCACGCCAGGAAGCATGGGACGCGGAGCCTCAGTACGATGAAGTTCCCAAGTAATCTTCTCTACTGCCTCCGAAAACATACACTTGGTACGTGCCATGCTTTATGGGTGTAAGAGCCACTCAACTTGCAGCTTGACACATTGTGCCACCCTCCGACAAGACCCAGGGTAGCCAAATCTTCAATCACAAGCATGGTGTATTGGGGGGAAGCCAGTTTTTTTTGTTGGACCTGGTCCGTTTTAAAATGGGGAAAATAAATATCCACGCTATGCATATAAGAATGCACCATAGATCGAGCCGGCCGAGGATTCCCTATTATTAAAAAACAAAAAAAAGCAATGGAAGAGGCAAATGTTTAGCAAAAATATTTTTTGAGGAACCTTCCATTGATTGGAGGCATGAGCCGGGCTCCCTGAGGATCGACCAGCTGGTATGCACCCCCGTCGTAGACTTGCTCGATGGTGTATGGTCCTTCCCACTTCGGCTCGAACTTCCCCCTCGTCTTGTGTGTGACGACGATGGGACGCCTGAGCACAAGGACCAGCTCGCCTTTCCGGAAGACGCGCCGCTTGACGATCTTGTCATAAGCTCTCACCATGTTCTGGCGATAAAGCTCCAGATTTTGTAGGGCATGAAGATGCTCCTCTTCCAGGGCGTCGAGCTCCTGAAACCGCAGGTGTACCTGTTTGTCTTTGGTGAGTTCATCTTGGATAGCCACCCGTAGAGAGGGTAGCTGGACTTCCAGTGGAAGCACGGCCTCACTCCCGTAGACAAGGGAATATGGTGTAGCCTGAGTTGGGGTACGGACTGTAACACGGTATGCCCATAAGGACTCGAAGAGACGATCGGGCCAGTCCCTTCGGTGCCTCGTCACCGTCTTCTTGAGTATCTTGCCAAGAGTCTTGTTGAAGGCTTCAATCGCCCCATTGGCTTGAGGGTAGTAGCCAGTGGAGTAGTTCCACTTGATCTTGTACTTCGCCATGAACCTATGCATCTTGCTGGATTTGAAGGCCTTGGCGTTGTCGGAGGTGATGCGGTGTGGAATCCCAAAGCGATATATGATATTTCGCTCTAGGAAGTTGATGACGTTGTCGCTCTTCACCTCCCGCAGCGGGACAGCCTCCGCCCACTTGGAGAAGTAGTCGGTCGCCGCAAGGATGAAGCGATGTCCCCCGGAAGATGGTGGGTCAATAGGGCCTATGATGTCGATGCCCCAAGCATCGAATGGCCATGCGGGAATGGTGGGGTGTAGAGGCGCCGACGGCTGATGCTTGAAGTCGCCATGGATTTGGCAACCGTGGCATGACTTGGCCACCCGGAGGCAGTCGGTCATGATGCCGGGCCAATAGTACCCAGCTAGGTGTATGCCATGGTACATTTTGGCCCCGCCTTGGTGGCCACCGTAGACTCCATGGTGCATCTCCTGCATGATCTTCTCAGCTTCACCTCGGTTGACACACCGAAGTAAAATCTCCTGCCCATGAGACCGTCTGTACAAGGCGCCGGCCTTATAGACATAGGATGGGAGTCGTCGTTGCAGTTGGCGCCTCTTGACGGGGTCGTCGGGGAGGCTGCCGTGCTTGAAGTAGTCGAGGAAGGGTTGCAGCCACTCGTCCTCCTCCACGACATTTGTCGTGATGGTATTGACTTCGCCTTCCTCCGGGACGAGCTCCAAGACAGCGGGAAGAAGCCACCGTTCTTCAACCGTCACCTGCGTGGATTTGTCACTTGGGAGAACCAGCGTCGATGCCAGTTTCGCCAATGCATCGGCAGGTGCATTCCTGCTTCGTAGAACATGGAGCACTTCGACTTGTTGAAATTTCTCCATGAGCTTCCGGGCCGCGTTGTAGTATGGCACCAGTTCAAGCTTGCGTACCTCGTAGATGTCGTTGACTTGCCGAACGATGAGTTGAGAATCTCCATAGGCCCGTAAGGAACGGACTTCCATGGAGAGCGCTAGAAGAAGGCCGAAGATGAGTGCTAGCATGTAGTGCCTCAACTTCTTCGGTGCGAATATGAGCATCAAGCATAACTTCTCTATTGGAGAGTAGTTGCGCTCAGCACCCATAATGGTGCGGCTCAAGTAGTAGCAAGCCACCTCATTTCCTTCATCATTGTGTTGAGCGAGTAGGGCGCCAATCGAGGTAGGCTGCGCTGCAATGTAAAGAATAAGAGGGCGCCCTTTCACAGGAGCTGCCAAAATAGATGGGTTAAGCAAATACTTCTTGATGTCGTTGAGGCCTCTTTGACACCCTTCATCCCACACGAACGGAGCTCCTTTCTTCATGAGACACGAGAAGGGCTGGATACGTCCGGACAGGTTGGAGATGAAGCGGCGGATGTATGCCAGCTTCCCTTGCAATGCCCTCAACTCCTTGAGGTTACAAGGAGGTGGCATGTTGAGGATGGCCTTGATCTTCTTGGGCTCGATCTCTATGCCTCGATAGTGGACAACAAAGCCTAGGAAGAGGCGTGATTGTACAGCGAAGGCTGATACGTCTCCAACGTATCTATAATTTCTTATGTTCCATGCTAGTTTTATGACAATACCAACATGTTTTAGTCATACTTTATAATGTTTTTATGCATTTTCCGAGACTAACCTATTAACAAGATGCCGCATGCAGTTCTGTTTTCTGTTTTTGATTTCAGAAACGTTAGTTTACAAATATTTTCGGAATTGGACGAAACAAAGCCCACAGTCCTATTTTCCACGGAGCCTTCGAACACCGAAGAGAGACGAAGAGGAGCCACGAGGCGGCCACCCCCAGGGCGGCCCCACCCCGCCGCGCCGGCCTATGGGTGGGCCCTGCGCCCCCGATCGCCCCTTCGCCTATTTATTCCTTCGTCGCGAAAACCCTAGTACCTAGAGCCACGATACGGAAAAGTTTCAGAGACGCCGCCGCCGTCAACCCCATCTCGGGGGTTCGGAAGATCGCCTCCGGCACCCTGCCGGAGAGGTGGAATCATCACCGGAGGGCTCTACATCACCATGCCCGCCTCCGGATGATGCGTGAGTAGTTCATCCTTGGACTACGGGTCCATAGCATAGCTATATGGTTGTCTTCTCCTCTTGTGCTATCATGTTTAGATCTTGTGAGCTGCCTATCATGATCAGGATCATCTATTTGTAATGCTACATGTTGTGTCTGTTGGGATCCGATGAATATGGAATACTATGTCAAGTTGATTATTGATCTATCATATATGTGTTATTTATGTTCTTGCATGCTCTCCGTTGCTAGTAGAGGCTCTGGCCAAGTTGATACTTGTGACTCCAAGAGGGAGTATTTATGCTAGATAGTGGGTTCATGTCTCCATTGAATGGGGGAGTGACAACAACCCCTAAGGTTGTGGATGTCTGTTGCCACTATGGATAAAACATCAATGCTTTGTCTAAGGATATTTATATTGTTTACATTACGCACCATACTTAATGCAATTGTCTTGTTTGCAACTTAATACTGGAAGGGGTGCGGATGCTAACCTGAATGTGGACTTTTTAGGCATAGATGCATGCTGGATGGCGGTCTATGTTCTTTGTCGTAATGCCCTAAGTTAATCTCATAGTAGTCATCATGATATGTATATGCTTCTCTATTTGTCAATTGCCCAACTGTAATTTGTTCACCCAACATGCTATTTATCTTATTGGAGAGACACCACTAGTGAACTGTGGACCCCGGTCCATTCTTTACATCTGAAATACAACCTACTGCAATCATTGTTCTCTTTTGTTTTCTGCAAGCAAACATAATTCTCCACACCATACGTTTAATCCTTTGTTTTCAGCAAGCCGGTGAGATTGACAACATCACTGTTAAGTTGGGGCAAAGTAGTTTGATTGTGTTGTGCGGGTTCCACGTTGGCGCCGGAATCACTGGTGTTGCGCCGCACTACACTCCTTCACCAACAACGTTCACGTGGTCTTCATCTCCTACTGGTTCGATAAACCTTGGTTTCTTATTGAAGGAAAACTCGCTGCTGTACTCATCATACCTTCCTCTTAGGGTTCCTAACGGACGTGTGCTTTACCGTCACAAGGAGCTGCCTCCCACGCCAGCAGCACGCACTTCAACGGGTTCATCTTGAGCTAGTGTTGTCGTAGACGCTCAAAGACAACTCAAAGGTCCTTGTGATGAAGGACTTTGAGGAACACCACTCTGGTGCGCCATGTCGTCGTAGGGGCGCGAAGTGGTGCCGCACCCGCCTTCTTGCTTGCGGCCTTAGCTTGGAGGAATTGAGAGGCCTTCGCGTCGCCATTGATGCCGGCCCTCGTTGACTCCTTCAACAGGGTGCGTGCCTCGAGCATTATCTCGCGGCACTCCTTCTGTGCCGTGGCGGATGCTCGCCTTTGTGCCTTCTTGGATTGCACAGTTTGGAACTACGTTGGCTCCTGGGCTTGGTGGATGTACGTTTTGGCGTCATGCGTGATGAAGACCATGGGAGGCAGCTTGGATCCAAAGTGGATCACCCAAGGCTCCGAGGCGTTGGCGCGGGACAGTCCTCCTGCATGAAGAGGATTCTTACCAGCGGAGCTCCATGCTGGTCGCTTCTCATGCAGGATGTTGTGTGGATTGGATGAACTGGCGAAGATGACTTTGACGACCACAGCGAAGCAAAGATGGGAGGAGAACCACGTCCCACCGGGCGTTCTAATTTGTTTGACACGAGAAAAACGTCTGTGGAAGACAGATGCGCTACGTTGAGGAGAAGGATGGTAGCGTGTTTTTCTCATGCGCCGGGGTAAAATAAAAGAAGTACGGGCGTGCCAGTGTACCGTAGTACACGAGAAAAAGATAGGGAATCAAGCATTTCATTAATGTCTCTTGGAGAAACAAAGTACAAGTTCCCGAATACAAAGCACTCCGTGGCCTGCTCGCGCCGCCAGCCTGACTATGGCGATTGCGATCTTCTGGTTCCCGGGGCCTCGGAAGGCACACGGTTAATTACTCCCGCGGGTTACGCCGCGAGACACCTCCGATTAAGCCGTGTGGTCGTCTTTGTCGTCTTCGCTTCGCGTTCTCCATGCATGATGTGGTGGTGGTGTGTGTGGGCGGCGGCAGAGCCCGTGTCCTCATCGGTACACGCGCTGCAAGAAGCATGGCCTTTACACCGGCCATGCCCACCCTCGCCGTCGCGCCTCGTCGATCTTGATGGCGTTGGTGTATTTGTAGTTGGTAGCATGGGTCCGCCTAGCTGGGACTTCTTGACGACCAGTGGCCTCGTCGGGGCGAGCAAGGGGTCTGCCTCGCGGGACTAAGTTGTCGATGGAGATCGGCGTCAGTATGAAAACCGATGCGCACGCACAAGTCGATGTAGCCAGCGTGGTCGACGCCTTGTCTCAGCCCAACGCCAAGTTCATGGCTGTCGGCATAGACAAGGACGGCGTCTCACGGGCTCGCGAGGAGCGGTATCATTGGGGGCGTCACCCCACATGACGACATCCGAGCAACAAGGTGGAAAAGAGGCTAGTTGGCATGACCTAGGTTGGGGCCCGCGCCACCCCATCTCTTTCCCAGCCTGTTGACGTCCTGGTGGCCCACTTTAGCTCATTTTGTTTATCTTGAAAATTTCGAAGCATGCTCTCTGACCTTGCCCTTTTTGAGTCCCATGGCTCCTGGAAAGTCCAAATTACTAACAGAAGGTTTTTCTACCATACAGAGTTAGAAGTAGAGGAGAGGGGATTGTTTAAAAAAATCTCAGGAATCATTAAGAACATTGATAATAACTACTAATATGATGCAAATATATGGGAATATGTATCAATAAACTAAAAAAAATATGTATGCATTTTACATGCATCAACGCTAAAGAATTTTCTTTGGGTACCCTTGTTGTCACATGAATACCATCGATAGCCCCAATACAATCCCGTGAAAGCAACGAACAGTTAGTCATGTTACTGACCATGGCATTTGTATGATGAAACGAATGAACATAATTAGTGCATACCCTGAAATATGGCCACCATATGTAGCTGTTCTTGATCTTGGGAGGCGTGTTCTTGGATTGTGTCTTGATCATTTCACCTCTTAGCTTTCCAAGTGAAACAACACCTGCTCCAAGTAGCAATACATAGTTTCCACTGATTGCCTATGGATCACTCTAAACCTTTGATTGTGACCCACAACATGAAGAAACATGGCAACTTGTTCTTGCACGGAGGTGTGGGAGCTATCTTGAAGTAGTCCTATCTCCCTACGTTTTACCAAGTGCATAGAAAGGGGCTAATCTCATCCGAATCATTTGGCTAGCCTCTACATCATTGCAGATGTCGATGTAGTTCAGGTTTACCATCCCCTCCTGATCTCATGGTAACATTGGATTGTAGGTGAGATGAGGAAAGGCAGCACACCCGACTTCTCTCTTGTACAGTAGCAGGATCCATGCATGAATGACATCGATGAGTATTGTGCCGTGATGTAGAAGTTGGATGTGGTCATCCTAATCAAATCGATCTACGATTAGGAACAACCAAATCAACCATACGGAGTTCTAGGTAAATGGATGTACCACGAGGCTAGACATTAGAGTAGAATAGTGTGGTATACCTCCGCCATGATAGACGATGGAGAGGAGCCAAAGTCGAAGAAGAAGGAGATCAGGCGAGACCAAAAAGACAAGCTCTTCCTCCAAAGGACGACGAGGGTACGGTGCGAGAGTACAAGGAATCTGCCAGAGTGGTAGATCTGCATCTTCGCCGCCGGTGTCTAAAGGGGGGGACGGGATCTTGGGTGGGAGCTAATGGAGGAGGTAACATAAAACACTTCTCCCGCCATCTCATACCGAGCTCCCGCGCACATGGCTTTATCGATTTTCATGGCGGCCCCTGGAAAAAATTCCGATTCGGGCGTTCCTTCTGGCCGGGAGTGCTTTAAGACTCGCGTTAGCCACAACGCAGACCCACTCCGAGAATCCAAACAACAGTTTTTTGTTTTCACTGGGCGTATCCCAAAATCATGCGAGCTGAGTACCACAAACGCGCACCTAATGAAGTTGGGGCCGGACGACAAGGGCCTTGACCTGTGTAAGGATATTTGGGCTTGACACTGACACGGGATGTAGATCTTTCAGCCCATTCACTCTGTGACCGTCCAATCCTCAACATTCAAAATTCTTCCACAACGAAGAGAACGGGAAAATATAAGAGGGCAGCAGGCGCTCCTTATGACTGCTCAGTGAATACCTAGCAAGTTGCAGACACCAGCATGGAAAATAGATCAACATCGACTTAGAAAAAGGGGAACACACGACCGACCAGTCCCTCCTAGAGTCCTAGGTGAGCACCGGCGCCGGTAACCTGAGATTCTTCAGAGATGAACATCTGGGACCGAGGCCAGCGCCCAACTTGCGAGGACAACCGCGATCCGATCACGCGATCACACAGTGCAGCAAGCAATGGAGTCATCGCGGGTCCTAGAAAACTGTTGATTCGGGCGTTTCTCTCGGCCGCGAGTGCTTTTAAGACCTGTGTTAGCCACAACGCAAATCCCCACCGAGAATCCAAATACCAGTTTTTAGCTTCCACTAAGCGTGTCTCAAAATCATGCAAGCTACCAAACGCGCCACTAATGTATGTAGGCCAAAGCTGGGGGGCCGGACGACAAGGGCCATGACCGTGGGCTGAAAAAGTTTCTTGCTTATATGTGTATAAGGATAATTGGGCTTGGCAGGGGCTTTGAATCTTTCAGCCCATTCACTCTTTGACCGTCCAATCCTTCACATTCATCCATTCTTTGGTCTCCCAAAAAAAAAGTCATTCTTTGGTCGATCAAATTCTTCCACAACGAAGGGAACAAGAAAATACTAAGAGATCAGCACGCGCTCCTTATGACTGCTCAGTGTTGAAGTTACAGACACCAGCACGGACAATAGATCAACATCGATTTAGAAAAAGGTGAAAACGAGATTCTTCAGAGATGAACATCTGGGGACCGAGGGCGGCCAACTTGCGAGGACAACCGCGATCCGATCACGCCATCACACAGTGCAGCAAGCAATGGAGTTCGAGTAGGTAGAAATAGGAGGAGCAATGCACACCTGCCAGCCAGCCTCGCGTCGCAGCTTCGGCTTCGATCCTTGTCTCCATGCAAGCTGGAGCCTGGAGGGGGACGGTAGATCGGAGCGCGCCGACGGTATAGTGGTCCTGCTCCGTCGTCGCTAGCTACACCGACAGACACACCGACGCTCCCGGCCGGCCCGGCCGCGTACGGCGCACGAGCTAGGTGGGTGTGATCCATTAATCCTGTGCGTGCCTCCTGCCGCACAGGGGCAGATGGGTAGTAGCGGCCCAGCGGGCAGTGTACAGTAGCACCAAGGCGACTGATCCACATCTTAAGGGCCCTATCCGATTCAAATGATCCTTGTAGCAATTCGGAGGATTAGAATACTTGAAAAGATGACATTTGATCTGCATGATTGCTTCATACAAAAACCTTTTCTAATTAAGAGCTGTTTTTACCACATTCGACACGGAACTCAGAATCTATTTAGACCTCTTGGAAACGAAATATCTCTTTATTCAACGATAAAATCAAACAAGCTCCCATTGCAAAAAAAAGATGATAAAATCAAACAAACCAGACCCCGGAGGATTCAAATACCATGATATTGCAATTATGTGTTCCCCTTTTTTTAGTTTTCTTGTAATCATGCAAATTATAGATGTTCAGGTTCGAGTTTAATTTTATGGCTCAGTGCTCAAAGAAGAAAATACAAAAGAAAAAAAGGAATCTGCTGGAGCAAAAAGCTTGAAAAAAGGATTCCAGATGGCCGACCTTGATTTTCACGGCTGGTTCAGTGTCGAGAAGAAAGAGACATTTTGGAACCTAGCTCGACCACAACGATAGCTTATAGTTTCATAAAGCTCCAACTTTGGCTCAAATCCACACGAGCGCATGCAAGCTCACCACGAACGGCGGCTTGGGATAGATTGGGAGTTGGCAAGAGGCGTCTTGACTCTTGAGGTTGATCCAAGCGGGACGAGATTGCAAATGGAGACCCGCGGACGGAGAACTTGTGCACTAGTACGACACATGCATCCAGATCCACCGAAGCTCGATCTCAGCAGCAGTGGAGGAATGTCGTCCTCTATGGTTTAAGGTAGATCGAGCGGTGGTAGAGCCGTGGCCGAGAAACAGAATTGCTGGACTAACAAGTGTGAGTTAGATGGGACAAAGGGTCTTTCTACAAAATGAAGGAGGATGGGTGGGAGAGTGGGGATATCAGCCCTTGGAACACAATCTAACGGTCCTTGTTACGATTTGCAGAAAACAGTGCATTTGCACATGATAGATAACATTGTGTTGCTAGGAATAATCGTGCCTCTAGACCTCGCAACCCCATCTAGCACCACCGATGTTGCCTTCTTCTCCTGATGTCATCACGAGGTTGATATTTGCTCCCAACACCAATAAGGAGTTGGCGAATGTTTTCTTGGCGCGCTACTAGTATCTTCTCCAACGACTCTTTTCGATAGGGACTTGCCAATGTTGAAATGCCGAATCTTTGTGCCGCGAAGCTCGGACGATCTCATGTGCTCCGTTTTATTCCTCTCGCCATGTGGTTCGAAGAAAGCGACCCCTGATGCCTCGAAGAGGAACACACGGATGTTGTTTGATTATTTTTTACTTGGCAATGTCAAATGGCATGGTACCAAAAAGATCAAAATAATAATGCCTTGAACCATTTTTTTCCCTAGAGGAACTGGACCTACCATTGTTGTGTTGGGCATTTGGTGTGAAGAAGAGTGCTAGCCGGCCAAAGGTTCGGCGCAGGCACACTCGGCTCACTGCGGCCCGCACCACTCCACTCCACTCCCCCAACCCAACCAGATTTCTTCCCCACGCACCCGAATTCCTTCCCCGAGATACGCGCATATAAATCTAGGGCCGTAGTCGCTCGCTAACCACGACGCAGCGGGGGCGGCGCCGAATCCCCTCTCCCCTTCCCGATCCCCCCAATCCCCTCCCAGGGCGGGCTCAGCGCAGCGGCCATGGAGGTGTTCTACTACCTCGTCTTCGGCGCGCTCTCCGCCGTCGTGGCGGGGCTCGAGCTCGGCAAGAGCGGCAAGGACCGCGTCGCCACCCCCACCGCCTTCAACGCCTTCAAGAACAACTACGTCCTCGTCTACTCCCTCATGATGTGTACGCCCTTCCTCCTTCGATTTCTCCCTTCCTTCCCCAATTTCCTGCGTGCGCCCCTCCGCCGCCGAGTTCAGATCTGGAACCGGCGGGCACGCAATGCCGAGGTTTAATCCTGACTGACGGCGCGTTTTACTGTACCTTTGTTTTTCTGAACGAATTTGCAGCCGGGGACTGGCTGCAGGGCCCCTACGTCTACTACCTCTACAGCCAGTACGGCTTCGACAAGGGCGACATCGGCCGACTCTTCATCGCCGGCTTCGGCTCCTCCATGCTCTTCGGCACCATCGTAGGCTCGCTCGCCGACAAGCAGTACGTCCTCCTTCTGTTTCACCCCCCGCGATTTCTCTGAATGCAGATCCCCAATTGAACTCACTCCTTCCTGTATGCGCGACAACCATTTGTTCAGGGGCCGCAAGCGGGCCTGCATTACCTACTGCATCACCTACATCCTCAGCTGCATCACCAAGCACTCGCCGCAGTACAGGGTCCTCATGATCGGCCGCATCCTCGGCGGCGTCGCCACATCGCTGCTCTTCTCCGCCTTCGAGTCATGGCTCGTCGCAGAGCACAACAAGGTACTGTAGTACTCTATTGCTGACTGACCGTAACCCAGATCTGCTCGCTCACCGCTACTGTCTCTATCAGCGTCCACTATACCACCACTGTCGCTTTTGGGATGGAGATGGACTGCCTTTAGCTTTAATCCAAAGCTTATCCATTTTATTGATGTTCCTCAGCTTACAATTCATGTCCTAGAATGATAATATAAAGTATTAATATGTATCTAGAGAGGATTGTGTCTATCCTACTTATGCTGCATATTCCAAGCTTTGTTGTTATAACAAACTACTACTATAATATGCTGGATGTTTGACTAGTAATGCTCCAGGCCACATATTAAAATTGAGCTGCGTGTTAGTATAAAACTCAAGATCTGGTCTATGC
This sequence comes from Lolium multiflorum, assembly GCA_030979885.1. NCBI lineage: Eukaryota > Viridiplantae > Streptophyta > Magnoliopsida > Poales > Poaceae > Lolium > Lolium multiflorum. The sequence goes on from CM061750.1 coordinate 420,541,331, forward strand.
TTAATACAATGCCCAGGAAAACGGCACTTTTGTCAGGATCTGAGCAAGACTCAAGTCTTGCTGGCTGCACAAGCATAAATCCACCATGTCCTGTCTCTGTTCCATTACTTGTCCTTGTGTCGGTGGATCAGGTCTGGTGGTTGCCGACTTGCCATTGGCATAGGGTGGCCATTTAACAAGCATGGCCCAGTTTAATAAACCTCTTCAGGATGGCCTTACTGGGATTTTGTCCTTTTATTCGGCCATGTGCTGTCGGCATTAATAGTGTACCCACGCAATCATCCTAAGAATCCAAGGGTCCAGCACAGTATCTGCAGCATGTGACACTCAATTTAGAGGCCTGGTGGTGCCCGTGATCTACCACAGTATCTGATCCTTGTCACTTACAAATTATGCATTATCTTATTGCCTTGTTGATTGACACTGGCAGTGATGTTTCCCTTCACAGAGAGGCTATGATCCGCAGTGGCTGTCCATCACCTTCTCCAAGGCTATATTTCTCGGAAACGGCCTAATTGCCATCATCGCTGGGCTGTTTGCAAACCTGCTTGCGGACAACCTGGGCTTTGGTCCTGTGGCTCCTTTTGATGCGGCTGCTTGCTTCCTGGCAATAGGCATGGCTATCATAATGTCCTCGTGGAGCGAAAACTATGGAGATTCATCTGAAGGCAAGGACTTGATCGCTCAGTTCAAGGGTGCGGCTAAGGCGATTGCTTCAGGTATGCTTAGCGCATTATTGGCCTGCAACAAAACATCAGTTGTGTACTGGAACTTAGAATTGGTATTCTAACACCATCCATGAATGATCAGATGAAAAGATTGCGTTGCTGGGAGCCATACAGTCATTGTTCGAGGGCTCAATGTACACCTTTGTCTTCCTCTGGACTCCAGCATTGAGCCCAAATGACGAAGACATTCCTCATGGCTTTATATTTGCTACGTTCATGCTCTCATCTATGTTGGGTAGCTCCATTGCCTCACGCCTGTTGGCCCGGAAAATGAAGGTCGAAGGTTATATGCAGATAGTGTTTTCAGTATCAGCAGTCACCCTTTTCCTCCCTGTTGCCACCAGCGTAAGACCACGATTCGCAACTGTTCATTTTTTTAAATTCAAATCCTTTCTTAGTTATCTGATATTGTTATTTTAATGTCCAACAGCTCCTAGTGCCAGCTTCACTGAAAGGAAACGGCATCTCATTTGCAGGCTCACTACAGCTGCTTGGTTTCTGTACCTTTGAGTCATGTGTCGGCATTTTCTGGCCATCTATCATGAAAATGAGGTCTCAATATATTCCTGAGGAGGCAAGAAGCACGATCATGAATTTCTTCCGTATACCGCTGAACCTGTTTGTCTGCGTGGTGCTGTACAATGTAAGTACAGTATTTTCCTTTCACCAGTATCAATTGATCGTGATCTGTCAGGATTATTTGGCAAGCACGGCACAAGAAGTTTTGGTTGAGAACGGTTACTTATGAACATTACCTTGCAGGTGAACGCGTTCCCTATCACCGTCATGTTTGGCATGTGCTCCATCTTCCTCTTCATGGCAGCAATCTTGCAGAGACGGCTAATGGTTGTTGCCGACCTACACAAACTATCAACAAGTATGTTCTCTTCTTTTTGATCTATTACAGCAGAGATGAAAACGGCATTATTCTTTCCGACCGACATATCAATTCAGTTTCACTAACTGCTAACTGTACTGCAGAAGCACAAGAGATGACTGGGGAAGACGAACCACTAAATCCTTGAAAGGCCAAGAGAATCGAGATGCCATCTGTTCATACTCCTGAGTCTTCTCCACCTGGCGGCTGAATAAGATGGAGTGAGAAAAGCCTGGAGGGGAATGTTTTTTTCTTGTAACTTCGTTTATGTAGTGCAGATCGACGATTGTTAGGCGTGAGCACGATACATAGCTGAGATAAGAAAAGTTTCGGAGTGAGGTGGTATAGGCTATTCATGTTGTCATTCATCGCATGGCATTATTTGCGTTTAAATCGCTGTGAGTGTGTTCCTTGAAGCTATATTACATCATCAGATAACAATATCTGAATGATCTACAACGCAAAACTATATAATGTCTCACTCGTGTACTGGTACAATACAAAGGGAGTAATTCCTGAATCTATATGATCCTTGCAACTCAGCGCAATAGGATTCACGAAGCTCAGAAGTCAGCACATCCAAGTATTTTATGAATGAACTCAAAGTTTACTCAAAATGACAGTACGAACTTCGTATGTGTCCAAGTATCATATCATGGGATGGATGGTGTGAACCACGCCGGCGGTGGCCAGCTCCAGTGCTGCCCTAGCCCCTCGACATTCTCCTCCGTGCCGTCCTTGAGGCAGAACACCCCAACGACACACCGGTCATCGTCGTAGCAGCTGCGATCCTTGTGACTCAGATCGTCCTCGGTGTAGTAGACGTGGCCGGCCTTGAGCTTCGGGTGCACCCTCGTCGACACGCACAAAGACTCGTTGGCCCCGACAGCGGCATCGCCGATGTCGTCCGTCTTCTTCCACTGCCCTCCGTCGAGGACCTGCACCTTGAATGAGCATGTCCACCAGGCCGGGTTACGCGGCTTACGCCCGTCCTTGGTCTCCTTCCAGTCCTTGAACACGACCATGAGCCGCCCGCCTGGCACCCCAAGGAGGTACTTGCGGCGGTGCCGCGGATCGCCGGCCACGTCGTCCAGCCTCGGCGTGACCACGACGCTCGTGAACACGCTGGCGTAGGGGTCATGTTCCCACACTTCCACGGCGCCGGTGTACGTGACGGAATAGAACCTGCCGTCGTAGTGTATGGCATCCTCGACGCCATCGCGTGAGGGCGACATTTGTTCAAAACAAGTTAAAAGCCATTTCAAATTCCTAGCCATCTCCACATCTTTTTCGAGAAAAAAAATGGTGTCATCAGCATACTGAAGGCTGATGACACCACCAGGAACAACAGAAGGTAGAAGCCCTGAGATAAGATTGTTCTTCGCTGCTTTGTAAAGAATTTTTGTGAACACATCCGCAATGTAGTTGAACGGGATGGGGGAAAGGGGATCCCCCTGTTTAAGGCCTTTACCAGCAACAAAATAAGACCTATTAGAATCATTAATACGAACACAAAAAGAACCTTTATATAACACAGATTTAATCAACGTTCTAACTTTAGGAGGGAAATTCCTAGATTGCAACATAGAATCCAGGAACTCCCAATCAATACGATCATAAGCCTTCTCATAGTCTAGTTTCAAAACTAGACCTGAGTGCTTCTTAGAATAAACGTCGTGGATAACCTCATGAGCGGCCACTACACTCTCAAGAATATAGCGACCCTTGATAAAAGCAGTCTGATTATTAGCGATCATCCTATTACTAATCGGAGCAATCCTATTTGTAATAGCTTTAGTTATAACTTTCCGACTACAATTACCGAGACTAATAGGCCTAAATTTCTTCATGTCTTTAGCATCATGCTCCTTCGAAATTAATGTAATGATGGCATAATTTAGTCTAGAGACATCAAGAGTGCCAGATTCAAAATCCCTCACAAGGGCCATGAAATCAAATTTAATCAAATCCCAAAACTTTTGATAAAAAAGAAAGTCAAAACCATCGGGCCCAAGGGCGCCAGCCGCATCATGTATCTCTTTTTCCGAGAAAGGGGCATCAAGTAGGGAGGCCTCCTCATCAGTGAGAAGGTCCTCCATGTCCCAAAAATCATCGTCTAAGTAAATATCTTGTCTATTTTCTTTGGCAAAAAGATTTTTGTAAAAATTCGCTGCTACATCAAGCATCCCCTCAGTAGTTTCAACAGGACCATTAGGGCCAATGAGGACACTAAGATTCTTTTTACGCCTTCTCTGCTTAGCAACCGTATGAAAATAGGAAGTATTGCGGTCACCTTCGACCACTTGCCTATCCCTAGAACGTTGCCAAGCTTTAGTTTCCTCTTGGGACCAAATCTCATCAAGCTCAGCTTTAATCTCTTCCATTCTCATTTTATCCCTAGCATCAAGTTTTTGTTCTGAAAACACATCCAAGATGTCAAACTCTTGCAAAAGAGTTTTTTTTTCAAAGCAGCCTCAAAGTTAATATTCAGCCCTTTTAACTTTTTCCTCAACAGCCTAAGCTTAAATTGCCAAATGTCAATTGCAGTAGTGCGATTACATTCAGTATTCCAAACTTTGTGAACCATTTCAAAAAACTCATCATGTTGCAGCCACCATTTTTCAAATCGAAAAAGCTTAGGAAGAGCAGTATACTTACTACCAGTATCTAACAATAAAGGGGTATGATCGCTCAATCTAGGAAGAGCTCTGACAGAAGATAAAGGAAAATGGAATTCCCAGTCCATAGACACAAAAAATCTATCAAGAGTAGCAAGTATGGGGGAAGCTTGATTATTGGACCAAGTGAATAAACGGTTAGCCGCTTTAATTTCAATTAAACTCCACTTATTAATCCAGTCATTAAACATGAAAGCCCACAAAGGATTAAAATTCCCCTTGTTTTTCTCCTGAGCATTTCTAATCAGATTAAAATCCCCTCCTAGTAAAACAGGCAAGGAATTGTTCTCTAACAGCTCATAGAGTTCCGTAAACAAATCTAATTTTGGTCCGCGTAAGCAGTACCATAAATAGCAATAAGATTCCAAACAAATGCATCGCTTTTATTCCATAAAATAACAGAAACATGAGAAGGACCATATGAAACAGAAATAACATCAAAGATCTCCTCCTTTACGCCTAGTAAAATCCCACCAGCGGTTTTGATAGCAGGCAAGGTAAACCACTTAAAAGCAGAATTACCAGCAATAAAATTTAGGAACCTTTCACTTAATTTTTTCCTTTTTTGTTTCTTGAAAATTAATAAAATCCACTTTATGATCGCTAATCAAATCAGCAATCGATTGCATACGTCCAGGTTTTCTCACACCATGTATATTAACAGTAACGCCTATCATGTTCGTGTCTGTCATAGTTTTCCTCCCGTCTCTCCTTCAGCCGCCGGCCTCAACCCTAGCTGCCTCCAGTTCATCCTCCTCCATAGATTGGTTCCCCCTCCTCCGGTCGGCTTCGCCGGCGTCGGGAGGAGTGGGGAACCCGATCTATGCGTGGAGTTTCGAATAAAAGTATAGTTTTCATTAGATTATGTTAGGTTTTTGGTAGCCGTCTTCTTGTTGGTTTCCCCTCAATGGAGATGGCATCGTCTGCAATAAGTGATCTTCGGCTTTCGTTCGGCGACGAGATCTTCTTCTCGGCGTCAATGGTGGTGTTGAACAATCACAATTTTCTAGGTATGGGCCTTCGGATCTTGCTTCGCCAGATGGATTTTGGATCTTTTGTCGTTGTTGCCGCGAGGAGGATTATCCTCGCAGTTTTTGTCCCGGCTGCTACGTCCTCGACAATGGTGATTCGTACTCTCGGCTCTCTATCGATGACAAAGCTAGTCGGTTATTATTCTCTGACATACTGGTGTTGGTACTCTTGCCGATGTTGTATGACTGCTTTAATTGCGTGCGTGCACGCAGCATTGCGGCTCAAAAAATATGGGAGAACTTTCATCGTATCTACAGGTCTATGGTTCGTTATCTATCTTTGGCTGCCTGAAGAGTACAAGATTGTGTTCTGGAAGAAAGAAATTGAAGACCTCGAAGATTTGTTACTATCTTTTAGACTTTATTTTGTAATCGTTGGAGTCAGTTCATGTATCTCTACCATGTACTATTTGTTGCTATGAATATATGTGGTATTGATTATCAAAAAAAAAAACAGTAACGCCTATCATGATATAGCAGTACAATGAACATTATTTATAAAGCCTATTCTGCTCGATCTACCGTGAGATGCAGCTTCAGTCAACTGAAGAGCACGCTCACTACAAGCAGATAAAATGTTAAGGGCATCTCCAACCGGGCGACCCATCCCGCGCCCGCGCGTCCGGATGGGTCCAAGCAGACAAAAACTCGGCGCGACCCATCCCTAAACGGATGCCCGCGGCGTCCGGATCGCGCAAACCCGGCCCAAATCTTGGACGGTTTGCGTGGGCCGCGAGTGGTCGCTCGCATCCGCCATGTCCGTCTCTGGCCCGCGTGTCATAGGCATAAATAACATTTTTCATTAAAGAGGAGTCATTACATTTTTTTAGCTCCTACTCTATCCTAAATACGTACGGGGCCGGCGGCGTAGCCGGCAACTCCTCGCCGGCTCGCCGTCGGGGCCGTGGATTTCACTCGACGCGGGCGGCCTGTACGCGTGAGGATTCCACTCCAGCTTTACGGGCTGGGTGGCGCGGCGGCGGCGGCGCCGGCGCGGGCCGCGGCGGCATCGGCGGCATCGGCGGCATCGGCGGAGGCCTTCATCCTCCTCCTTTCCGTCCGCGCACCTCGGGCGCGCTCGCGGTCCGCCTCCTGCGGCGGAATCATCCGCTTCCCGCACAGCTCCAGCTCTGCAGGGCGGCGCGTTCCACGGCGGTGCGCGCCTCCGGCGGACGCGGGCGGGGGCCTGGGCTGGATGTCCTGGCGCCGGCGCATGCGCTCTTGCCGGCCGCGCTCCGCCGCGTCCTCCGGCGCGCCGCTCGGGCGAGGGCATCTGGATGAGGTGACGGGCTGCTCGCATAGCGAGCAGCTCGTTCTTCTGGCCGAGGAGGTCGCCTAAACGGCGGCGGCCGGCCCGCCAGGTGGCCTCGTGCTCCTTCGTGACGCGCGTGAGGTCGGCGAGGCGCTCCTCAATGGCGGCGTTGATATTCGCCAGCGCGAGGTCCTCCTCGTGGACGGGCTCCTCCGCGGCGGCCGCACCCTCCTCCGCGGCCTCGTACCAGCCGTCCGCGGTCTCGTGCCAGCCCTCCGCGGCCGCCTCCGCCATCTCCGCGTCGCCGGCCTTCTTTGCCGCCGCCTCGGCAGCGACGCGGAGCGCCTCGTCGTCGGCGACCCACCGCGGTCCGCGCGCTCCTCCTCCACCGTCCGCGGGAACCTGGCCCGGCGGCGAGGGAGAGCTTGGCCCACGTGGTCTGCAGGGTGCGAGGCATGGCGCCGGAGAAGGTGGAGGGGGAGAGGAAGGTGATGCGGGCTGTGTGAGACCGCCGCCGTCTTTATAGCCGGCGGCCGGCGAAACTTGGGCGCGCGCGGCGCGCGCGCGCGGAACCTTGGTGCGCGCGGGAAGTTCCCGCGCGTTCCACCGCCCGCCATGGCTGTCCCGTCGAGGCCTGCCATGGCGCAGCGCCGCGCAAGGAAGACGAACCACGTGGCGTCTCTTTGGGTCGCCGCGTTGGGCGCCGCGTGCGACCCAAACGGACACGCGAACGCGGGCGCTGTCCGGTGTCCGTTCGGCCACCCAAACGGCCCAAAACGGACGGCCCAGCGCGTCCGTTTGGGTCGCCCGTTGGAGATGCCCTAAGATCCTAACACTATTTACGTAAAAAATATATGGAAAAACACTACTCCCTCTATCTTAGTTTACTGGGCATGCACGTATATCTAGGTCATCAATTTGTTCTATATAATATAAATTATATAACACAAAAATTATACCATTAGATTAGAAAGTATAAAACCTAAAGTTTCTAATGATATATTTTTTGTAACATATATCTTATGTTAAGTTGGTCAAATTAACGATCTAGAGATACGCGTAGGACTAGTAAACTGAAACATGGCAGTATGTACAATGCACTCATCACTGGTGGATGGCGTCCTCGGCATCGTCGCATGAGGCCGCCAACCTCAACGCCGAGTCCTCCACAGCCGTGAATGTCGCAATGCCGAAAAGCCATCCTATGCTCAGCATGGCGGCTTCGTGGCCACCATTCGAGAGGACGACCTTGCGGTAGAGGTCGTTGCGCATCTGGTCGCCTCTCTGCATGGACTTCTTGTCCGGGTATGGCTTGTGCCCACGGGTGTACCGAGGCCATCTGATGATGGTTATAGGTCGAAGACAAAGAGGGAGCCACATACCACTCGGTCTGCTCCTCGAGGCAACCGGCAGGGGATTATTGGTGATGGGCGGGAGAGCATGCTGCTCGCTAGTCGCTAGTGACTGGGTTTAGAAGGCTCATCTGGCCCTAGCTATTGGTGGTGGCTAGGCATCCGTGGGAGAAATCTATGATGGCGTGGCCTAATAGGCTAATATGTACTAATGTGAAGCCATTTTTTGTTGGTTCATGTTGTCATATGTGTATAGGTAACATCGGAATGGGCTGTGATTCTGACGAAATGATATAACGCGAGACATCAATACATGATTCTATAACCAAATCGTAATACTACTAAAAGTATAGCCCAAAATTTGGTGATACACTGTTAACACCACACTAGTCTGAGAGATTAATTGCTCAAGAATTCAACCTAGAAGCCATGAATCACAGGTACGTTCTAGCCATAAAAAGGAGAGAGAGTAACACATCAGGGGGAAGGAGACGGAAGCAAGGAGGCCGAAGCCGTCCAATTCCAAAGCCAAGTCCTTCCTTCCGTAACTGTCATGCTCGTATACATCGGTCACCTCCTAGACTAGCTTCAAGGCCTAGCAGTAGCGGCCCATCTGCAGGTAGAGTTTCACCAGATTTTTTTGGCACCAGAAGAGCTGTTCTATTTCACGAATGTGAGCTGGTCCACTCTTGAGGGGACTCTTTCGGTGATATGTTTTGGTTACAGAAATACAGAATCATATTCAAATGTTACCTTGACATCCTGTGTTGTGATGCATTCTAGGTATTTCTGATGTACAAATTCATTGTCCCTCTGCGATTCATCTGTGCTGTTGGTGCTGAACATCAACAGATGACAACATGAAAAATTTACAGACCATGAAAACAAGTAGCTTTTTCTGCTCCAGTCTTTTCCGACAACAGTAGCAGATGGATTTGCACCATATCTTTGAAATGTTATTATTCTTGTGTTTAAGCTGGAAAGTTACTTTTACCCATATCTGTTGGGAAATAGGTCGTTGTGTGGATACAAAGGACGATGTGTTAGTATTCCCCATATCTGTTGGGATGAGGAATTGGCGTAGGTCGGTGACTTCATTTCCACACTTCCATGTATGCAGAGCAGTAGCCTCCAATTCCAGCGTCTTCCAGGTCATTTCCTGGTGTACACTGAGGGAATTATGCCAGGAATATGTTTTGGTTACAGAATCGTGAAGTCGTGATTTTCCAATTTACTCCCTTGCAGTAATGTCTTGTGGTGCAATCTAGGCAACTTTGATGTAGATATTCTTTGCCCAGTTCGCAATTCATCCTTTATGTGTGGTGGTGCAAAACAACAGATGGAAACAAGAAAAAGTTACAAACCAAAAATATAATTCAGATATTAGGCGTAACAACATGATACAGGGATCTGGCAAGATTTTATGTGGAGGAAATATCTCTCCAATTCCTGTGTTTTTTCTGCTAAAAGATTCTGCTTTGTGGGCTCACATGCTTCATATCAAAGATATTTATATCGGTGGCAGGAAGATGGCTGTTGGGGATAGAAAGAGAACCCATTTTTGGGATGACTCCTGGTGTGGCTTCACTCCTCTCAAGGACAAATTTCAAGATCTCTTTGATATTTGCAATACGCAAGATTTGACTGGTGCTGCTGCAGCATCCAGTAGCATCCACTAACTAGAATTTTACATTCAGAAGGAGATTATCTACTGACCTACAAATCCAGATGAATGGTTTGCATAGAATTTTGTGCTCCATTCAGCTAAATTCAAATCCGGATATACCTGTATGGAGATGGACTAAGGATGGGACTTTCACTGTGAGATCCCTCTACAAGCAGCTTTGCAACAATGGAGTTGATAAACCGTTTAAGTATATGTGGAAAGCTAAAATCTCTTTAAAAATCAAAATCTGGTTCTGGCATCTGGTATAATGTCATTGCACACTAAAGACAACACGGTAAAAAGAAACTGGTTGGGGAACACAAAATGCCAATTCTGTGACAGTGAAGAATCCATCCATCATCTCTTTTTCACTTGTGATGCAGCAAAATAAGTCTGAAGCTGTGTGGCCAAGTCCATTGGTGTATCAGATAAACCTGCCTTCTTCTCCGAGTTTTTTTGGTGGTTTTCTCGACATGTCCCTGTCAGCCGCAACGTCCAGATTGCTGGCATAGCTGCTATCTGTTGGGCAATCTGGAAAATGCGCAACAAAGGTTGCTTTGAAGGCAAGCTTATCAAATCCCCTATTGAGCTAACCTGTTATTCTATTGTTCTATTGTGCTTATGAAATATTAGGCATGTTTAAATAACGATGCAGATCAGAATCTCTTGTTGTTGCCATGGCGACGCGTGAGGCAAATCAGGAGGCTGGCCATAGTGGTGAGTATCATATACTAGTATCATGCATATGATACTAGTCTATGTTACTACCTCTTTAGTGGGTAGTATCATAACTGTGGTGGCATGCATATTTGTATTTAACTGTAGTAGTACTTCAACATTGTGATCTAGTTGTGGCATGTACCAACATGAAATTTTATTTGTTGGTACATGTGGATAAATATACGAACAAAATTGAATTGATAAAGTTTCAATATAGTATCATTCAAATATATCATTACATGGATCAAGACTCGGAAATAGAATATAGTCTACCGTGGCCCAAACTTCTTCCAAATATGCTCAATCAAATCATCTTTTAGAGCTCTGTGGGTTGGACGATTACGGATTCTAGCATCTCTGTTCAGTACATCGGCAAATGCTTGCATGTCACCATGAGTAAATACCGATGGAAGAACGGTTGATGAGTCTGCTTCCTCATTCAGATTCAAATCAAAAATATTTCCAGCCTCTTCTTTTTCATCATGGACTATCATGTTGTGTAGAATGATGCAAGCTATCATTATCTTATGGAGATCTCCCCGATCATATAGACGTGCCGGTTGCCGTAAAATGGACCATCGAGCCTGGAGCACCCGAAACGCTCGTTCGACGTCCTTCCTTGCACCTTCTTGATACTCCGCAAACAACTTGTGCTTTTGTGTTTGAGCCATCGGGATTGACTTCATGAATGCTGCCCACTCAGGGTATATTCCATCTACAAGGTAATAACCAAGTTGGTATTCCTTCTCGTTGACAATATAGTTCACCTGAGGAGATTGCCCTTGCAGTTGTTCAATGAATAACGTGGATTGATTAAGGACATTGATGTCATTGTTGGACCCGGCAACACCAAAAAATGCATGCCATATCCAAAGATCCTGAGAAGCAACCGCCTCTAGAATAAGACTAGGGGCGCCTTTATACCCATTGGTGAATTGTCCCTTCCATGACAACGGATATTTCTCCCAACGCCAGTGCATGCAATCGAGGCTTCCTAACATGCCAGGAAACCCACGACTCTCTCCAATATCAAGTAAGCGTTGCACATCGTCAACATTGGGTCTTCGCATATAATCATCACCGAATATATGAATCACACCTTCGACAAACAACTTTAAGCACCTAATTGAAGTGCACTCAGCGATTTTGAGATACTCATCAAGAGCATCAGCCGGAGTACCATACGCTAGCTGGCGAATAGCCGACGTGCATTTCTGGAGAGGAGAGAGTCCATCACGGTCTAGAGCATCTCTCCTTTGTGTGAACTCTGGAGACCACTCTCCTAGAGCATGTACGATTCGCTCAAAGAGAGGTCTTCTCATCCGGAATCTTCTGCGAAATACTTTATCGGAATAGATTGGATTATCACAGAAATAATCTCTTACCAACTGCTCCGCAGCTGCTTCACGTGGCCTGTTCACGTAATTCCTCGGACCACTTCTGCTTGATCTTGCTAGATCTTCAAGGCTCTCTTTCACTTCAACTGCAATCTCCTTGGCTAACGAGTCTAACATGTCCTTCTGGACCAGGTAGTCATCTAGAGTGTAGACGGAGGAAGGATCACTGATGCATGCTTCTGCTTCCACGGCATCTGCTTCACCATCTGAAGCATCACCTTGCTGACTGTTTGACATGTTGGTCATTCAATTGTTCGTACCCCTGCGCAAAAATTCGTTCTTAACAATGTCTTACATGTCCCACATGCATCTAAAAACTTGCTCTCTGTTCATCAATTTACCCTTGACAATCGTATGTTTATTGAATTCCATCATTTCTTCTTTTTGATTAAGGATCAGGTCACGAGGAGAGTAATCCATAGAGAGCGATGTGTTGGGGGCTTTATCCACTCAAATCTTCATTGATGTCTACGTCTCAGTCTCCCAAGCATGCCTTTGTTGCTGCCAAGCCCTCACAAGCAAGGTGGCATAGTCGTCTAGGTCATCCAAATTTAGCCATTGTTAGACAAATTGTTAGCAAGAATAAACTTCCTTTTGTTAGAGATTTGAGTTTAGAGTCTGTCTGTGATTCGTGTCAGCAAGCTAAGAGTCATCAGCTCACATATCCTATCTCTACTAGTGTTTCCACGGCCCCTTGATACGTCTCCAACGTATCTATAATTTCTGGTGTTCCATGCTTGTTTTATGACAATACCTACATGCCATCACAACCATCCCCTGCCTCGAGGAGCGCTTCGGGCGTTCTCTCTTCGTCTTCAAACTAAAACCCTTTGTCCCAGGTCCCCCGTACGACGGCGTCTGCGAGCCACATGCGATGTTCTGTCTGGTACCCGAGAATATGCGCAGCCACCTTTACCGCAAGGTCGTCCTGTCGGCCTTCCCCGGCGGCGCCGCCATGCTGATCACGCACGAGCGGTTTGGCGTCCCGGCGTTTGCGACGGCGGAGGACGCCGCGTGGAGGCTGGCGCCCTCCCGCGAGGGCATCGAGGACGCCGTCTACCACGACAGCAGGTTCTACTCCGTCACGTACTCCGGCGCGGTGGAAGTGTGGGAGCACGATGCCCATACAGGCCATTTCACGAGCGCGGCTGTCACGCCGAGGATGATTGGCAATGCCTCCGGTAACACCGCGTGGCGCCGCAAGTACCTCGTGGTGGTGCCAGGCGGGCGGCTGATGGTGGTGCTCAAGGGCTGGAAGAGGGCCACAGACGGGTTCAAGAGGTGGGCGTGCTCCTTCAAGGTGCTGGTCCTGGACGGAGGGCAGTGGAAGGGGTCGGACGACATCGGCGACACCGCGCTGTTCGTCGGCGCAAACGAGTCACTCTACGTGTCAACGAGGGTGCACCCAGAGCTCAAGCCCGGCCATGTCTACTACACCGAGGATGATCTGATTCATGCATCACCGTGCGACGTCTACAAGGGAAGCAGCCACTATGAACATGAGGACCACCGTGGCGTCGGGGTGTTCTGCCTCAAGGATGGCACGGTGAAGGATCTCGAGGGGCTCGGGCAGTATCCGAGCTGGCCACCGCCGGCGTGGTTCACGCCTTCCATCCCATGATAAGATGATGACAATGATATACACATAGCAATTTTGACAATGACATACACCCTGTTGCAATTGCAAGGACCATTGAGCTAAGTTTTGTATTATCATTTAGTTTTGTATCACATATTACATGGTATTTCTGCCTATATCTCTCGTACAAGTATTTTCTTCTTGCTCATTTTTTCACACCGACAGCTCACCCGGAGTCCCCAATAGGCATCTTAGTGTACATTACCGATGTGGCTCTACTGCAACCGTATATGGCTTTTAATGTCTGTATGTTCTGTAATTGGATCTCAATTCTGAAGTCTATGGGAAATAGAGTTATTGCTATGCCGCTGGGTATTATATTCTTGATGTTCCAGGTTTTGTGACTAACCTTAATTACGTGTCCTGCAGATGTTACAATTCATTTTTACTCACACTGGAGGTCTGTATTGCTATTTGGCTTAAACTGAATTTGTAAAAAAGTTGAGCTTTTGATTTTGATTTTGAGCGATGCATTCTGATGACCTGACTATTCTGCATTTCTCCTTATATCCCTTATTCAATTCCTATGATCTTTCTTTCTTGTGCAATGATGTCTCACTGGAGTTTAGTAGTAAACTGTGCTCCCAGTGTCAAGTAGATTATATGTCCCGTGCCCATCATCACTGATAATGTTTTGTGACTTTTGCAAGCATTTGCTGCTTCCCTTTTACGCTTCGATCTTTATCAGATCATGTCGATTGCTCAATTGCCTCAGTTCCCAGTCGTTTCCAAGTCTCTTACTTCCAGATGTTAATACAGTGAGCTGTAGGTTCTGAATTGCTGCACCTTTCAGTTCATTTCCTCGGTGTCAATAGGATACTGAAATTAGTAGTAGCAAAAGGGTATCACCAGTTTTTTTTTTTGTAGTAGTACAGCTATTGTATTTCACAAATGTTCAGCTTCCTATACTCCCGAGGGAACTCTTTCAGTAATATGTTTTGGTTACAGAATCAAATTCAAATTGTGTTTGCTCAGAAAACGTTATGTTTACCCATTTGGGAAATTGGCTGCTGTGTGTATCGGAAAGGACCATGTGTTAGTATTATCTGTTGGAATAGAGGAATTGGTGTACCTGAGCGACTTCTTTTCCACCGCTTAATTATATCTACCAATGCTATTACAATGAGCAGCAGCTTCCGAGTTGTTTTATCTTTCATTTCGTGGGGTCAATATATAGGAACCTGAGATTTGTAGTGGCGAAAAATATCACCAGATCTTTGGAAGTATAACATATATCGTATATCGAAATGTTAGCAGGAATACGCTTATGAGGGAATCCTGTTAAGTATATGTTTTGGTTACAGATTCATGAAAAGCAGCAAATGACAACATGACGAATTACTCGACCTAATAATACACAGTCCTTTCCAACAGGACGGCCGTTTTCCCAAATGTGTAAGCCTAAAATTTTCTGCCGCAACCACAAGAATATTAGTGATTGATGCATGAAAGCACGAAATACATGCGGCAACTACATGTTGCCACTGAACTATTTGTATTTTTTTCTTTGCGAAAAGAGAACTTGTATGTTGTATCCCGTAGGAATATGATGCCACCATAGTCTTATGTTTGTGCCGTCCAAGACTCCAAGTAACCCGATCATATGTGTATTACAATCGGAATACGATGAGTTCACCACAAAATAAAAAAGGGTAGTCTAGTCATTTCACAATAAATAACGCACTCCTTCTGGAATTTTACTAATTTTTGCAGGCAGAGACGGTATAACCTGATCGATCTCAGCCGCGGCCGATCGATCCCCTATTGATCCGTCCAATGCCACGCGACAAAACAGGCGCCGGCGTCGCCGGCCGCTTTAGTGTTGAGCTCTCGCCGGACATGCTGGCGAACATCCATGGCCGCCTGAGCTGCCTCGACCGCATCGCCTTTGCGTCGGTCTTCCGCAAGTCTCGCGACGCGTTCAAGCCGGAGGCGCCGTGGCTCGTCCTCCCCGGCGACACACTGGAGTCGGCCACAGTCTTGTCCCTTGCCGATCGCTGCGTCCCCGCTGAGCGCTCCCCGAGCCCCGCGATGCGTGGCCATGGCTTGATCGGCTCGTCGCGCGGGTGGCTCGTCACCGCCGACGAGCGCGGCCGGATGAGCCTCGCCAACCCGGTCACCGGCGAGCAGCGCGCTCTCCCGGCTATCACCACCATCCCCTGCATCGAGGAGTGGACCGGGCCCTCCCTCTTCATCTTCGACCTAAAACCCTTTGTCAGAGGGCCCCCGTACGCTCGCGGCGAGCCGTACCCACACGAGAAGTACATGCTGAGATTCGACCAGATGCGCAACGACCTCTACCGGAAGGTCGTCCTCTCGGACGGTGGCCACGGCGCCGCCATGCTGATCACGGGATGGCTTTTCGGCGTCGCGGCCTTCACGACTATGGAGGACGCAACGTGGAGGTTGGCGCCCTCGCGCGACGGCGTTGAGGACGCCATCCACCACGACGGTAGGTTCTACTCTGTCACGTACTCCGGCGCGGTTGAAGTGTGGGAGCACGATGCATACGGCGGTGTATTCACGAGCGCCACGGTCACGCCGGGTCCGGCCAATGCTGGGTGGACCCACCCGGGGCTTTGCCGCAGGTACCTCGTGGCGGCGCCGGGTGGGCGGTTCATGGTGGTGCTCAAAACGGACAGGTACAACAGGAGCCGGCGGACGTCCTCATTCAAGGTGCATGTCCTCGACGGAGCGCAGTGGAAGGAGACGGATGACATCGGCGACACTGCTCTGTTCGTCGGGGCGAACGAATCTCTGTGCATGTCGACGATGGTGCACCCGGAGCTCAAGGCCGGCTGTGTTTACTTCACTGAAGACCGTCTGGGTCAGGCATCATTGTGGAAGGACGCGCCCAGTTATGGAGATGACGGCCAGCGTGGCCTCGGGGTGTTCTGCCTCAAGGACGGCACAATGGAGAAAGTCGAGGGGCAAGGGTGGCACCGGAGCTGGCCACCGCCAGCGTGGTTCACGCCTTCCATCCCTTGATATGACCATGGCTATGTGCTAAATACTTTATGTGCAATGTTATACATACTGCCATTTCTCAAATGTTTGGATGTCCTGAGCTTCTTACGTCCTATGCCAATGGGAATGATGTTATGTTATGTCACTAAGTATGATATTTTTGATATTTCGATTTGTTCCACTAGTCTTAATTTTTAAGCTGATATGGAATTTTGAACAATTTGTTATTTCTTGTTCAGTTCCGTCTAACTAACTTACTATGGAGCTTAAATTGCAGATCCTACTCCCACTGGGTTTGCTGTGTCAGATAAATTATTTTTCCTAATTTTAAACCATGGACTGTGAAGCCAAAACCCCACAACATAAATTTTATTTCACTCGACCAAATACAGAAACATACAGATTATTTGTCCTTTGCCGACCATCAATGTTAATGCCTTGTCGTTGCATCTGATGCTTTTTATCTCTGTATAAGACACTCGTACTCACCTGTTCCCTGACCCTGCTTAAATTGAGAGATCACTAAAAGAGAATCTATAGTAGAACTCGAATATGGAGGAACTATCAACTAGAAGGGGCAAAAATCAATTAGCGAAGTTAATGGAATCAACTTCTACATCAATCATAGTCGAAACATAGACTAGGAGTAGAACAGAACCAATTCCCTAATCCTAGATCCTAAATAGCTAGAGTTTAGTTGTAATATCATTAGCAAGCCACGTAGCTTTATAGGTAGAGCTAGTGATAAGTCTAGTCTACGAGTTGTTCTTTTAGAGTTTTATTTGTAGTTTCACCTCATTGTAAATGGGAGATCGTGATGATCTTTTGTAAAGAGTCAGAGGTAATTCTATAGACACCCTTTGTCCCCATAATGTTGTACCACTCCGAGGGACGCAATACTAGTGGAACGGTGTTTCATTGGTGTTATGTCAACGGATTATATAATACAACATGCAGTTATATGTTGGGTCACCGCACCAAGAGGAGGTGGTACCTAGGTAATCGATTTTGACCCCCAACACACTCCATACAAAATACCTATAACAAATACAGAAGGTTCCACGGAAAAAGAAGAACCCAAATGCTTCAAAGTGCAGCTACGCCCGTTGGAAGAAACGAGCGCACCCTCTAGCCAACGTACGATCCTGTCAGCGCTTGGTGATACCTGGTCAGAACACCCAACACCATTTTCCCATCGTGAATCCCCTAGATCCATTCCGTAGGCCGCCACGGCCAACCACCCTGCGCGCCCTCCCCGCCGGCCACACGTGCCATCCCTGCCTCCCTATTTCCAACACACGGCGTCCTCTCTCCCCTTTCTCCTGCTCAGGCGGCCTCTCGTTTGCCTTCTTCTGTGCTTGCCATGGAGCATCGTGGGCCTCGCGATTCTCCTTGCAAGACTCTTTTGAGGCAGGGTTGACGCACAACCGTCCCTACTATGCCTGTATGAAATACAAGATAAACTTCGAGGATAGCTTCAACCAATAGATGCAGCGGAAAAATAAACACAAGCACACGAATAAGTGACACAAGGATTTACGTGGAAAACCTCCTCAACTTGAGGAGGAAAAAACCACGGGTGTGGACCAACCGGTCCACGCAAACTTCAATATGAGCAACCTTGGTACAAAATTTTCTCTAGAACACCTAGAGATTACAACGCACTTCCTCTCATTGCCCACCGGCAACAACAACAACAACCACAATAGGCAAGCTACAACGAAGCAGAGATATCACCGATTTTGTGCTCTTCGGTAATTCATCTGATCGCCCCGGTTGCAGTACAAGTTGCTTAAATTGAGAGATCACTAAAAGAGAATCTATAGTAGAACTCGAATATGGAGGAGCTATCAACTAGAAGGGGCAAAACTCAATTAGCGAAGTTAATGGAATCAACTTCTACATCAATCATGGTCGAAAACATAGACTAGCTAGGAGTAGAACATAACCAATTCCCTAATCCTAGATCCTAAATAGCTAGAGTTTAGTTGTAATTTCATTAGACTCTGCTCCGGCACTGGTCATCTTAGCCAACTCTCCCCCAACCCTAGCCGCCTCCCCCAACTCTCCCCCAACCCTAGCCGCCTCCCCCAACTCTCCCCCAACCCTCCCGTCGCCGCCGGCAGCGCCGCCGGGGCAAAGACCTTGGGGCGTGGCGGCGGCGGGGGGACTTCGTGACGCGACGGGGACGGCGCCTGGGTCTTCTCCTCGATGAGCGGCGGCGGCTTGCCTCCCGTGATGGGGGCGGCGGCGGTGGACCTCCGGCCTCCCGTGTGATGGCGGTGCGGCGGCGGTCGGAGGATGGTGGGGCGCCGGTGGCCTCTGTGCTGCGGCCTCCCCTGCCTCCCGGCGGCGGCACACCGGTGGCGGCTGGTGGTGGGATGGAGCGTCGTCCCCTCCGCTTTTCGCCGGTGCGAGGGGGTGACCTTGGGTTTCCCCCGCGGTACGAGGACGCCTGGGGCAGCAGCCTCGGGTTCGACGGTGGTGGCGGCTTTCTTCTTCGCCGGAGGAGGTCAGCCGGTTGCTGGGGTGGAGGATCACGAGATCCCTCTACCCCGGTGATGGAGATCTAGTCGACGACGAGTTAGCGGCGAAGGGGTCACTGGTGAACACCGAGCCTTGACTTTGTTCTTGGCGGATGATGGCGGCGGCTATTGGCGTCGTTCCCTTGCGAAGGCATCATCTTTGCTGGCCTCTCCATTCGCTCTCGCCGAGTAGGGGACTTGCGGCTGTCGGTGAAAACCGTGCCGTGATTGGCGGGCGATGGCGGCGTTAAGTGTCGCTTCCTTCTTGAAGGCATCGTCGTCAGTCCGCGGGTACTCACTCGTGCTGCTCCGGGAAACCCTAGATCCAGCCAGGATCGGACGATGACGGCGCACTCTGCGTCGTGTTACCTCCTGAGGCATTGTTTTTGGAGTAGTGGCTAGATGGGGGTGGTTTTTGGTGGAGTGGTGTTCTTCTACCACGTTGTCGTCGATGTTTCTCGGCGGCGTGGAGCTGCGGGGTATTGAAGACGAGCGAGGATTGTTGGACGCGTGCAGGATGGTGGAGCTGTTTGGTGTTATGGTGACATCTACGGCGGGCCTGGCATGGTCAATGCGTTGGTCTCGCTTGGAGATGGGTTCGAGATAGATGGCGGTGGCGAACTCTGTGTAGTGGGCAATGGCGCACCCACAGGGTTTTGCTTCTTGGATGATGTGTGTTGGTGTACCGTCAGGGAGTATGACCTTGTTCATGGTGGCTTCGAGTTGATCTTTGTATTCCCCTTGTAAGGCATTGCGAATAATTTAATAAAGAAGAAAGTTGTGTGCATCCTTTGGATGCAGAGGCTGGGGCTATGCTCCTTGATCGAAAAAAAACGTAACTTTATAGGTAGAGCTAGCGATAAGTCTAGTCTACGATTTGTTCTTCTAGAGTTTTATTTGTAGTTTCACCTCATTGTAAATGGGAGGTTGTGATGATCTTTTGTAAAGAGTCGGAGTTTTAATTCTATAGACACTCTTTGACCCACAATATTTATGTTGTACCACTCCGAGGGACGTAATACTAGTGGAACGGTGTTTCATTGGTGTTATGTCAACGGATTATATAATACAACATGCAGTTATATGTTGGGTCAACGCACCAAGAGGAGGTGGTACCTAGGTAATCGACTTTGAGCCCCAACACACTCCATACAGAATACCTATAACAAATACAGAAGGTTCCACGGGAAAAGAAGAACCCAAATGCTTCAAAGCGCAGCTACGCCCGTTGGAAGAAACGAGCGCACCCTCTAGACAATGTACGATCCTGTCAGCGCTTGCGGTGATTAGCCCCAGGTGATACCTGGTCAGAACACCCAACGCCACTTTACCATCGTGAATCCCCCAGATCCATTCTGTAGGCCGCCACGGCCAACCACCCTGCGCGCCCTCCCGACGGCCACACGTGCCACCCCTGCCTCCCTATTTCCTACACACGTCGTCCTCCCTCCCCTTTCTCCTGCTCAGGCGGCCTCTCGTTTGCCTTCTTCTTTGCTTGAATGGCGAGGTGTCCAGGCTCGTTCCCCTGCTCTCCGCTACATCGTCGTTGCCCGACCCATCCCATCCTCCGACGCGGTGCAATGTTGCATCCTCGTGAGTCACCATGGAGCATCGTGGGCCTCGCGATTCTGCTTGCAGGACTTTGTTGAGGCAGGGGTGACGCACAACCGTCCCTACTATGCCTACGTGAAATACAAGATAAACTATGAGGATAGCTTCAACCAATATATGCAGCGGAAAAACAAACACAAGCACACGAACAAGTGACACAAGGATTTACGTGAAAACCTCCTCAACTTGAGGGGGAAAACCCACGGGTGTGGACCAACCGGTCCACGCAAACTTCACTATGAGCAACCTTGGTACATAATTTTCTCTAGAACACCTAGAGATTACAACACACTTCCTCTCATTGCCCACCGGCAACAACAACAGCAACCACAATAGGCAAGATACAACGAAGCAGAGATATCACCGATTTTGTGCTCTTCGGTAATCAGCAAACTGCTCTTAAACCGCAGATCCAATCAGCACTAAACTTGGCAGACAAGCATGCATATGAGTTCCTAACATACTAATAAAAAATCAGCTCAATCGAACACCATTTGCCTGCCCTAACTATTTGTCTCCCAAAACTATTCTGTGCTGAAACTGCAGCAATCCTTACTGACTTCACCGCTCTCAAATCTGATTCTCCTCTTACCCAAATCTCAAACTAGCTATCCAAATAGAAGTACTTAGAGTAAGGAACAAGCTTCCGAGTTTGGAGCTGATCCAAGAACCTTTGAGCCTCCAAACACCAGCTTGAAGTGCGGCCAACTAGCCAATTTTGCCGACCGTCCTGGTTCGTGATCCTAAACCATTGGGATCTGCTGAAGTGCGACCATACCATATCTCCAGGAAACCCATCCTTGTCCTCAAAGGGCTAACGGGAGAAATGAAGATTCTCCATGACACCATTCTCGGTACTAAGCTGGCTCTACTTCAGTCAAAAGAACGAGAAATACCAGTATTCGCCGTGAGGGTGCTTCCGATGAAAGAATATGTCCATGAGAACAGTGAAATGTTTTTTTTTCATTTTGAGGATATATCTAAGATGATCCACATGCAAGAGCTTGATTCATCCTTATTCCTACTATGGACGATCTATGAAGCATACCTTGTTAAAACCTAGCAAATCAAGGACATCTTAGTGGCTGACGCTACTACATGTTGAAAACAAATTTGTCTCACCCTGAGGGACGTTTTGTTCTAGGGGTTACCTTGAAAATATCATGGTGGAGAACAAGGACAAGCACTACATTCTCGTGCCTTACTTTCCCACGTAAGCCATTCTCACTAGCCCTATCTATGCTCCTCCAGATTTGCATTATGCTTTGTTGGCACACACCGATCGAGGCAAATTAACTTGAGGATATTTACTAAATTGTTTCTTCAGCAATCCTCATGGTTCTTTACCTGCGTCTAGCCCATGCTTCATACTTGGACTCGCCAAGGTGCGTAGAAGGATTATACCAGGCTTAGGAAGGTTCTCTAAAGATGCTCTCAACGGCTACAACATAAAGCTTGGAACATTATTGTCAGTAAAAAGGTATTCAAATATGATACAGTGGTAATTTCCACTACAAAAGCGACTTCTACTGCGTGTAGCAACCAAAAGAGATCCACATAGATGGCTACTCCGACATCCTTCACACGATGGAGTACACACGATCTCGAGACAAAAGAAGGCAATTGATGTCACCGACTGGAAACAAATAATGGTTGAGGTCACATATGAAGATTTGATACTAGATTTTTTGTACATCTAGTTGACCCTTGCGACGATAATCAATAAGGATGTCTACATATTGTTTGTGATGTTCCACGTCGGCCACCTTCCTCCACATGAAGTAGAGGACCGCTTGAGGCAGTTGGGTGAGACCAAGCATGTGGACATTAAAGCAAGTATTCTACCCTTTATGAGAGACAAAAGGTGATGATGTTGGTGTTATTTAGTGTGTGTAATTATGTTATGTATGTCTCATCATTCTTCCAAAACTTATTAAGCTACTTATTGTGCTTTTGTTGTAGATTAAACCTGTGATCGATGAATTTGTGATCGATGAACTTGTGATCGATTCGTTTGGCATATGAATTATCCGTCCCTTGATTAAGTTGTTCGTTACATTTTCTGAACTTGCTTTTGTTGCTTACATTGCATCTGTATGATATTCTGAACTTTCTTAATTATATATGTTGCTTTTGCTAAAATATTTTGTCTTGGTATTATATCATGTGCTGGTATGTCACGCATAGAGGAGGATTCAAGGAGTTTACAACTCCTAGAGGAAATGCCAGAAACAAGTGAACGGGTACCACAACAACAACTATCAAAAGTTTCCTACTATAATGGAGACATAAAAAAGATTACTTGGAGTGTTCCTAGCAGAGCAAGACGGCGGCAACCATGGAGTTGCGATGTCTAGTAGGACGAGGGACATCATAATCCTCGTCATGCTCCTCATGATCGTGTATTTATTGTATTCCTTTGTGTGATGGATATATTTTAGATGATAAACTTAATAATTGTGAGAGATTCGACATGTAATATGTGTGACATCTATTTGTACATGTATGGATATATGTGATGAACTAATTTGAGAGAGATTGAGCTCATATATTAGTGCTTTCACACTTTACATATCTTGTACTATAAAACTTCAAAAAATATGCTGCCACGTCGTGTACAAAATATCTAACAGTGGCGTGTATATTTAGTGGCGGGACATATATGGCACGCCACTGACGGGGTAGATTTTAGTGGCGTGTCCGGTACCATGCATCAGTGGCATCGGCGTTGGCACGACACATGTATGCCAAATACCGGTGGCGTGTGCTCGGGACGCCACTGGTCTCGATTACCACTGACGCGGTACCGGCGGTTATGTCAAAACCACGCCATTAAGGGTGGGTTTGCCACACCCCTACTAGAGTTTTCTGTAATAGTGTTTGGATCTAAAACCGATGGGCAATAACAATGCTGCTGAGTATTATATTGTTGAAATTCAGGTGTTCAAGTAGTCTGAATTTTCGACGCTACTGATCTCTTCAAACCCGCTTGATACTCCCAGCAAGTTTTGCTTGCTCAGTGATGTCTCACTAATTAATTCTACATGGGTCCTAAATAGCAAACCTTGCTCCCACGAAGTTTTGTTGTGTCAAATATAAGATTATTTGCCTATAATTTCCCGATTATATGTGTTGTCACTGACTCAAGCATCTGTTGCTTTCGTTGCAAGGTCTTGCTCTTTATGAGATATTTTCCCGATTATATGTGTTGTCACTGACTCAAGCATCTGTTGCTTTCTTTGCAAGGTCTTGCTCTTTATGAGACCATGATGATTGTTCTTCCACAACCACTTGTGTTTCCCCTTCATCTCCCAACTTGCTGGTTCTTCAACTTGCAGTATACATATTTAATAATGATGCTAAACTATTAATCAACGATTTTTTGGATGTACTTAATTGTTCTGATTTAATGGTTTGTTTAAAGAATCATATTCTGATTACCTCATACCAGGCATTTTCAATGTAGAATTTCATGGGAACCATATATAGCCCCATTCCAATGGCACTTGTACGATTTTTTTCCGATAAAGGACGCTTTATTATTCAAAAGGTGTAGCTATACGAATGACAACAGAAACAACCAAAAAACAACTGGCTTGATCCACTCCAAGTCTTTTTGACTGAGTCTAGAAAAGAGAACTTCATGATATATTTGACGCAGGTTTATCTGATATACTTGTCGTTTTGTTTACACTTGAAATACAAAAGGTGTGCACGCTTACCTAGTTGGAAAAATGATCATCGACTCTATCAAAAAACAAAGTGGTCCTAGAAGAATTTGCTGAGATCGGGTTGCAACAATCATTAGCACGAGAATCATGTGAATATCTTTGCGGATAATGTTGCGACAGCACAATCCGTAGTACACATACAATGCTTTGCGTTGTCATTTTAGTATATCCCAAACCTACCTGTACTAGACTGGGAGTATACAAAGAACGAATCAGAGTACTAGACTCGGAGTACACGCTTTGTGTTGTCATTGTAGTAGTACCCCAATCCTACCTGTACCAGACTCGGAGTATACAAAGAACGAATCAGAGTACGATCCTTGTTCATACTAAATAAAGCCCGATCGATTCCCGAGATCTCAGCCGCAACCCCGCCCAATCGATCCATCCAATGCCGCGAGATGCCACGTTTTGTTCTTGACAAGGGCAGTATATTCATCATGCATAGCCGCAGCCTAATTTGGATCTTGTAACGCACCTTGCACATTGACAGGCTCAACAGAACTAGTAGACAGACCCCAGCGGACAGTGCAATCCGTGTATTGTTTTGGCTTGCGAATGCGTGTGGATGCACATGTAGGCACAGGAGATGGTGCATGCGGGGGCTGCACATATGATCCAGGCGCTGGACTGCTGCTGCTTGTCCTGACGCGGTCGGGTGCGGGGGACCCGGACGGCGCAGAGGATCCAGTGGCCTCCGGTGTGGCGGATGAGGCATGTGGACTGGGCGGCGGGCTCGGCGCAGATGATCCCCGCGCATGCACAGCTGGAGCGGGGGACCGCTGCATGGGCGCGTGGCAGAGGGATCAGCAGGCGCACGGGTGGGCACGTGATCCGACGAGGATTGAGCCGATCCCGAGGCCGATCGCGTCAGAGAATCGTCCTCGTGTCCAACGCTGTTGTCATCTTGTGCTGTGATTTCATGAGAGCTGTTTAGGCTGGTAGAAACTTCATTTTCAGTCAAATTTTCTGCAGCAGGTGGAAAATGTCCTGCAGTACCCTGGGGAACAACAAATGAAACACTTGGAACAAGATTAGTAGTATGAGAATTATCAGCATGTAAATCATCCAAATGTTCATTCCCATGTGCAGAAGAATGTAATGAGGGATCAAGTAACAAGATTTCTTGACGAAGTAAAGCGCTAGCGTTTGGGTGGAGATTTTGGAATGGAAATAATGCCTCATCAAAGACAACATCTCTCGAGATATATACCCTACCAGTGGCAACATCGAGACACTTGACCCCTTTGTGACGGGGACTGTAGCCAAGGAAGACACATTGCTTGGATCGAAAAGCAAGTTTGCGCTTGTTGTAAGGGCGTAAATTTGGCCAACACGCACAACCAAAATCACGAAGAGACTTATAATCTGGTTGTGTCCCTAAGAGACGATGTACTAGGGTATCATTATTGATGACAGTGGTAGGGAGCATATTAATGAGATATGTGGCAGCAAGGAATGCTTCATCCCAGAATTTCAAGGGCATATGGGCATGTGCATGAAGTGCTAGCCCTACTTCAATGATATGACGATGCTTTCTCTCAGTAGAACCATTTTGTTGATGGACATGAGGACATGAGACATGATGGGAGATACCTTGAGACTGAAAGTAAGAGTGTATTTTTTCATACTCTCCACTCCAATCCGACTCTCCACTCCAATCCGAAAGATGGGAGTATCAAGTTTGCGCTCAACAAGCTTTTGAAAATTGAGAAACATAGAGTAAGCATCAGACTTTTTCTTAAGCAAATAAATCCAAGTAAACTTGCTATAATCATCGATAAATCTTACGTAATAGTCATGACGTCCCACAGAGGTAGGTGCAGGACCCCATACATCAGAAAAAATTAACTGAAGAGGGGCCGTGAAAACACTAGTAGAGATACGATATGGGAGCTGATGACTCTTAGCTTGCTGACACGAATCACAAACAGACTCTAAACTCAAATCTCTAACAAAAGGAAGTTTATTCTTGCTAACAATTTCTCTAACAATGGCTAAATTTGAATGACCTAGATGACTATGCCACCTTGCTTGTGAGGGCTTGGCAGCAACAAAGGCATGCTTGGGAGACTGAGACGTAGACATCAATGAAGATTTCAGTGGATAAATCCCCCCAACACAGCGCTCTCTATGCATTACTCTCCTCGTGACCTGATCCTTAATCAAAAAGAAGAAATGATGGAATTCAATAAACAAACGATTGTCAAGGGTAAATTGATGAACAGAGAGCAAGTTTTTAGATGCATGTGGGACATGTAAGACATTGCTAAGATTGAATTTTTGCGCAGGGGTACGAACAATTGAATGACCAACATGTGAAATAGCCATACCATGACCTCCTGCAGTGTTGACCCTGTCGTTGCCATGGTACTTGTCACGAACAATTAAGTTGTTGAGTTCTCCAGTAATATGATGTGTGGCGCCATTGTCGTGGTACCAATTGGTATAAACGCCATAGGAAGTAACATGAGCCTCCTTATCATCTGTGTCATCATCATCATCCTGAAACCTCCACCAACAATAGCGGGCAGGATGTCCTTCTTTGTTGCAGATTTGACACATCACATCGACCTAGGGGGTGGTGCGGTGCCATCCACAACCACGGCCACGCCCCCCCCAGACGGAGCGCATCCTCCTCCACGTCCTTCGCAGCGATCATCACGGCGAGGCAGGCGGTCTTCACGGGGATTGTCACGTCGGGCATCACGGAGATCAGAGACATCGCCACGGTCGCTGTGTGACCTGTTGTTGTATTAATTGTTCCTCCCACGGCCTTGGCGATGAGCAGCATTGGCAGAGGTCTCGAAGGCCATCTCTGAGCCGGTGCCGAGCATATCTTGGCGTTCATCGTATGCCCGCAGCTGGGCTTACAGGGAGGAGAGCGAGGGCGGCGTGGGAACGACGCCAAGGTCAACGACAAGAGCGTTGTAGGGCGCACCGAGACCAGCGAGGACGAAGGAAACATGCTCCTTGGGGCTAATGATCTCGCCGGCGGCAGCCAATTCATCGACAATAGTTTGCATCTTGGTGAGAAACGCATCTGTGGACATCTGAAGCTTTTTCGTGTTCGCCAACTGGATCCTCAGGTTCATGACCTTGGTCTGACATTGGGAGGCGAACATCTCCTCAACCGCGCGCCAGACACCGGCGGCGGTCTCGATCCTTTGCACATGAGGCAAAACCTCCGGGCTGATCGACTGAAGGAGATACCCGAGCACAAGTTGATCCCTAGAAATCCAGGAGTCATAGGCCGAGTTTGGGGTTGTCTTGGAAGGCTGATCTTTCTCGGTTGATTCGAGGGTCAGCATCTCCGGCGGAGCAGCATCAGATCCATCAAGCAGTCCGAACAGGCGAGCTCCACGTATCGGGGGTAGGATCTGGGCGCGCCACCACGAGTAATTCGCGCGTGTCAGTTTATCAGACAGCGGCTGACCAAGATGGACGAGCGGAGCGGTGGAGGACGAAGCCATGGGATCGCGGAGAGGTCAGCAAGGGTGGCGGTTGGGATGGTGTTCAGGGTTTGGTGGCGATCAGTTTCGTCGGCGGAAGAGCCGGCCTGATACCATGTAAACGATCAGGTAGGAAAGTTCTACTCGGATAAACCGAGCCCCTTGATTATGCATTGCCTTATGCGCTATGATACGGTATCCGTCTATGGTACTCTAATCTTATCTCTCCTCCTTAATTAGCTGCCGCGTCAACATTTTGTGGACCCAATATACATAACACTAGCTAAGATATCGGCTAGGCTTAGGTGGAGCGGCCGAGTTCATGCCATGCAGCTCATGCGTGTTCCTGGCTGCAGATATCTGAGATGTATCCATCCATCCTACTATCCCAGTGATTTGGCACTCCTACCTATATTAGGCTTGATGGCCATTAACAACCACGGGCTCCTACCCATCGAATACAGATATTTTTCGTCCCAAAACTTTAGTTTTCTGTAGTATAAAATACTTGGTGCAGAAGAAAAGAAAAGAAGAGAAATTGGATATTTTGTTTGGAAGAAAAGAAAAGAAAAGAAATCAGCAGCAGCGACAAGCAGAGCATAGCAGCAGCTGGTCAGGTCCGGTCCAGCATATTCGCTTCTCTTATCTTTATCTTCTCACCTACCAGCTCTCTCTCCTCTCTCCGCGTCACCCTCACCCACCCTCTCCTCCCTGCCCGATTGTAGGAGTATTTCAGAACCAGCAGTTCCTCCCAATACCGGCCATCGCCCCATCCGATCCACCCCGCCGTCCAGACTCGGATCGGGGCGCCAGCTCCGACCTCGCCGCCACCGCCGAGCCCCTTGAACCACTAGTACCCCAATCCTACCTGTACTAGACTCGGAGTATACAAGGAACGAATCAGAGTAGGATCCTTGTTCATCCCCTAAATATAAAGCCGATCGATCTCAGCCGCAACCCCGCCCAATCGATCCATCCAATGTTGCGAGATCAAACAAACGCCGGCGTCGGCGCCGACGCCGGCCGCGACGGTGTGAAGCTCTCGCCGGACATGGTGGCGAACATCCACGGCCGCCTTGGCATCCTCGATCGCCTCGCCTTCGCGTCGGTCTTCCGCAAGTCGTGCGAAGCGTTGGAGGCGCCGTGGATCATCCTCCCCGGCAAGACCCCGGAGAAGGCGACGCTCTTCTCACTCGTCGACCAGCGCTCCGTGGTGGTGCACGCCCCGGACCCCGCGCTGCGCGGCCACGCCATCATCGGCTCCTCCCGCGGGTGGCTGGCCACCGCCGACGGCAGGGGCCGGATGAGCCTTGTCAACCCGGTGAGCGGCGAGCAGCGCGCTCTCCCGGCCATCACCACCATCCCAGGCCTCGAGGAGTATGACGGGGTCTTCGCCTTCCCGCTAAAACCCTTTGTCAGGGGCCCCCGTACGCCGGCGGCCGCGAGCCGTGCGGGTCGTTCACCATGAAGGCTGAGCATATGCGTGGCTACCTCTACCGTAAGGTGGTCCTCTCCGATTCCCCCGGGGGTGGAGGCTACGGCGCCGCCATGCTGATTACGGGCCAGCAGTTTGGGGTCGCGGCCTTCGCGACGACGGCCAAGGACGCGGCGTGGAGGCTGGCTCCCTCGTGCGACGGCGTGGAGGACGCCATCCACCACGACGGCAGGTTCTACTCCGTCACCTACTCGGGTGCCGTGGAAGCGTGGGAGTACGACGCGGACACCGGCGAGTTCGCGAGTAAGGCTGTCACGCCGAGGCTTGACAATAATGCCGACGGCGGCGACCCGACGTGCCACCGCAAGTACCTCGTGGCGGCGCCGGGCGGGCAGCTGATGCTCGTGCTCAAGGACTGGAAGGAGACCAAGGACGACGAGTGCGACTACACTGGCCGGTGGACCTGCTCATTCAAGGTGCAGGTCCTCGACGGTGGGCAGTGGAAGGCGACGGACGACATCGGCGACGGCGCGCTGTTCATCGGGGCCAACGAGTCTCTGTACGTGTCGACGAGGGTGCACCTGGATCTCAAGGCCGGCCACGTCTACTACACCGAGGATGATCTGAGCTACGGGGGGAACTGTCGCTGCGGCAAAGACCGGCGTGTCGTCCGGGTGTTCTGCCTCAAGGACGGCACGGACGGGAATGTCGACGGGCTCGGGCAGCACTGGAGCTGGCCTCCGCCGGCGTGGTTCACGCCTTGAATCCCATGACACTGACGATAGCTAGCTTGGCTTAACTTGGTCGAGGCTTGAGTACTCCGACAGAATGGAACCTTTCAGCAGTGCAGATGCGTGGCACTCGAGTAAACGTTTCAGCAGTTTCTGAAATTTCATTCTGCTATTCGAAAGGAAATCTTACTCTTAGGAAGTTTTACTTTGTATTAAATTTGCTGACCATCAATGTTTATGTGTTGTCACTGACGCGAGCATCTGCTGCTATCGTTTTAGGTCTTGCCCTTTATGAGATCGACCATGCTGATTGTTCTTCCACAATTTTCTGTGTTTCCCCTTCATCTCCCAACTTCCTGGTTCTTCTGCTTATTTACCGATGCTAATACAACGATAATGCAGTGAGCAGTAGCTTCTGACTTAATCGCTGATCTTTTAGTTTGTTGATATTGGACGC
Source organism: Lolium multiflorum (assembly GCA_030979885.1). Taxonomy (NCBI): domain Eukaryota; kingdom Viridiplantae; phylum Streptophyta; class Magnoliopsida; order Poales; family Poaceae; genus Lolium; species Lolium multiflorum. Next base: position 420,571,580 of record CM061750.1, read on the forward strand.
GAAGCAACGTTTTTGCTGTAAATAGCTAGGATGCGATGACATATCTCTTAAACAGTAGTAGATAGTTTATCAGTTCAAATTGCATGGGCTGAGCGTGACCCAAAACTTATCCACCTCAGGATGGTGGCACCCACTGCTTGTTCACATCACTTCGTGAGACCCGCTTCTAGAAGAGACCATCTCGTCCCCGCGCCACGCCGGAGCCAGTTCATTCGACCATTGCAATACAGAGCATCCGCCCAGGGAAAACTGGAGTAGAGCTCCTTGGCCTTGGCGATGACGCGCAACGAGCTCTGCTTCAGGTCCGCCTCCACCATCGACAGTACATCCGCGGCATCTACTCCAGTAATTTTCCCTGGGCGTGGACATGGTCCTCGGTGGCGTGCAGCGAGACGATGTCGTCGAGTTTGGTGAAGGCAAAGGGGAAAATGGGGTCGAGCTGGACGCTGGAGATCCACAGCTCCAGGTAGGTCTTCCGCGCCCACTGGTTCATCACACGGACCTCCACCCTCTTCTTTCTGTAAGGCCGACGTCCCTCCTCTCGTCGTCAAGCGCCACCACCCCCTTCCGCCGCCGCCGACCACCACGCCCTTGTTGCATCTGGCCTCGCGGTCACCGGATCCAACGCGTCCGGACTCGCGGCCACCCGATCCAACATCTCCAACGATGGATCCGGCGATTCGTCGCCGGATTGGACCAAAAGGTCCAATATTTTGGTGGAGGGGAGCACAGCGAGCCGGGATAAGGTGGAGGCGAGCGCGGCGACGCGAACGTAGGTAAAGCAGAGCACGGCGGCGACGCGAAGGTAGCTAAAGCACATCACGGCGGCGAGGCGTTGGGAGCTCGACGGCGACGCGAGGGAAGCAGAGAGCGGAGTAGAGAGAGCGTCGCCTGTCTAGCGAGTGGAGGTGGCCGGGAGAGGAGTGCGACCCCGACAGACACGGGGGGCAATTTTGGAAACTCGGTAAACTTCCATGCCTAAAAAAATTTGAACGTGAAATGGACAACGTCTTATATTTCTGCACGGAGGGAGTATGTTCATGATGGTTGGATCGATCGAAATCGAGCTAATTACATCCAAAGTACAACAACTTGTACCTCCTGTGCAAATTAGTACAATAAGTTGCAAAATGGGTAATTTGGGTATAATAACTTGTCATTCCGAATCAATTAAGTCTAAATAGACCGAAACTGGGCCACGGTGGACTGTGTCCCTGATTTGCAGTCTTGTAAGTAGGTCCCTGAGGTTGTTTATTTCCTATTTTTTGTCCTTCCACGTCTATGGCCCATGGTTATTTTAACGGAAAGCAACTGTGGTTTTACATTTATTCTGTCACGATAGATGGAAGTTGGGATTTCTTCTCGTTCACGAAGCTAATTACGTATTGGTTTGGTATAACTGCGCGAAACAAGCGTGATTGGAATTCAGTCCTGGTTCTCCTTTTCCCTAAGAACAAAATAAATATAGATTCATCCTGGAGGAGCCAAAATGCATCAGCACAGAAGTGCTGCTATCAAACTATGTAGTCGCTCTATTCCCTTCTGTTATTTTTTTATGCTATTCGGTTCTGTTGACTAAAGTAAGTAGGACCTCAACGTGATGCTCACAATTGGTAGGGATTTTCTTGCGTAATCTGTGAGGAAGAGCGCTTTCTACATTGCCACTGTGGCATCACGCGCGGCACATCCTCATAGGCTAGGACTAATTTGATTCCGACGTGCAACTTGTTGTATTGCGCTTCCACAATTTACAACTTAATGTACTAATCTGCACATGAGGTGCAAGTTGTTGTACCTAGGGTGTAATTAGCTCATCGAAATCCCACTCCGATCTATTCAATCCTAAGCTGTAGTCAAGTCTTTCCTTTTTTTTCTTTCTTCCAAACTAGTTTCATGCACGAGAGTAGTACGTGTCCTAGTTTGTTTTGGACTCTTGTGTTCAGCGTGGCCGGACGATTAAATTAGGAAAGTTTATTAGGCAAAGGAGAGTCTATATTAGCTAAGTTTTGATTGCACGTTGTCGGTTGGTTAGGATTGGTACCGAGTCAGTTTTGCATCGCCTATATAATGGGCAGGTTTCGGCCATGTATGGCAGATTGGTTTTTGATCGTGAGTTGAATAAAAACTACAGAAAAGTCCCATGTGGGGGGACACCAAATTTCGTTGCTAATCCGCGAGGGATTTTGATGCTGTTGTGTGTAGAGTTGATCCAATCTACTCGACGCTAGTTTTCATGCTTACGATCTTGCATCCTTGTTTGATCGGAAGTATTTGCTGTTCCTACTTGTACCGTGAAAGATCGGGCCACATATTCACAAGAATTTGCTAGTTCAAGCCTCATCACTAGTGGAACACATCTAAATATCATACTTAGCGACATAACATAACACCACTCCCATTGGCATAGGATGTAAGAAGCTCAGGACATCCAAACACTTCAAAAATGGCAGTATGCATAACATTGCACATAAAGTATTTAGCACATAGCCATGGTCATATCATGGGACGGAAGGCGTGAACCACGCTGGCGGTGGCCAGCTCCGGTGCCACCCTTGCCCCTCGACTTTCTCCATTGTGCCGTCCTTGAGGCAGAACACCCCGAGGCCACGCTGGCCGTCATCGCCATAACTGGGCGCGTCCTTCCACAATGATGCCTGACCCAGATGGTCTTCAGTGAAGTAAACACAGCCGGCCTTGAGCTCCGGGTGCACCGTCGTCGACATGCACAGAGATTCGTTCGCCCCGACGAACAGAGCGGTGTCGCCGATGTCGTCCGTCTCCTTCCACTGCGCTCCGTCGAGGACATGCACCTTGAATGAGGACGTCCGCCGGCTCCTGTTGTACCTGTCCGTTTTGAGCACCACCATGAACCGCCCGCCAGGCGCCGCCACGAGGTACCTGCGGCAAAGCCCCGGGTGGGTCCACCCGGCATTGGCCGGACCTGGCGTGACCGTGGCGCTCGTGAATACACCGCCGTCTGCGTCGTGCTCCCACACTTCAACCGCGCCGGAGTATGTGACAGAGTAGAACCTGCCGTCGTGGTGGATGGCGTCCTCGACGCCGTCGCGAGAGGGCGCCAACCTCCACGCTGCGTCCTCCAGAGTTGTGAAGGCCGCGACGCCGAAAAGCCATCCCGTGATCAGCATGGCGGCGCCGTGGCAACCATCCGAGAGGACGACCTTGCGGTAGAGGTCGTTGCGCATCTGGTCGAATCTCAGCATGAACTTCTCGTGCGGGTACGGCTCGTCGCGAGGGTACGGGGGCCCTCTGACAAAGGGTTTTAGGTCGAAGATGAAGAGGGAGGGCCCGGTCCACTCCTCGATGCAGGGGATGGTGGTGATGGCAGGGAGAGCGCGCTGCTCGCTGGTGACCGGGTTGATGAGGCTCATCCGGCCGCGCTCGTCGGCGGTGACGAGCCACCCGCGCGACGAGCCGATGAAGGCATGGCCACGCATCGCGGGGCTTGGGACGCGCTCAGCGGATGCGCGGCGATCGGCAAGGGACAAGACTGTGGCCGACTCCAGTGTGTCGCCGGGGAGGACGAGCCACGGCGCCTCCGGCTTGAACGCGTCGCGAGACTCGCGGAAGACCGACGCGAAAGCGATGCGGTCGAGGCAGCTCAGGCGGCCATGGATGTTCGCCAGCATGTCCGGCGAGAGCTCAGCACCGAAGCGCCCGGCGACGCCGGCGCCTGTTTTGTCGCGTGGCATTGAACGGATCAATAGGGGATCGATCGGCCGCGGCTGAGATCGATCAGGTTATACCGTCTCTACCTGCAAAAATTAGTAAAATTCCAGAAGTACTGCATTATTTATTGTGAAATGACTTGACTACCCTTTTTTATTTTGTGGTGAACTCATCGTATTCCGATTGTAATACACACATATGATCGGGTTACTTGGAGTCCTGGACGGCACAAACATAAGACTATGGTGGCATCATATTCCTACGGGTTACAACATACAAGTTCTCTTTTCGCAAAAAAAAAATACAAATAGTTCAGTGCCAACATGTAGTTGCCGCATGTATTTCGTGCTTTCCTGCATCAATCACTAATATTCTTGTGGTTGCGGCAGAAAATTTTAGGCTTACACATTTGAGAAAATGGCCGTCCTGTTGGAAAGGACTGTGTATTATTAGGTCGAGTAATTCGTCATGTTGCCATTTGCTGCTTTTCATGAATCTGTAACCAAAATATATACTTAACAGGATTCCCTCAGAAGCGTATTCCTGTTAACATTTCGATATACGATATATGTTATACTTCCAAAGATCTGGTGATATTCTTCGCCGCTACAAATCTCAGGTTCCTATATATTGACACCACGAAATGAAAGATAATACAACTCGGAAGCTGCTGCTCATTGTAATAGCATTAGTAGATAAGCGGTTGCTTTTCTCTCCATGAATAAGCTTTCGAGCCCCGGGCCCGACGGCTTCGGTCCCGCTTTCTTCTCTACCTTCTGGGACGTGGTGTCCCCCGACGTCCTTGGGGTGTTCTCCTCCTTCTTCGATGGCTCCATTGATCTTACCCGTATCAATAGGGCCTTCCTCGTGCTCCTCCCGAAGACAGACTACGCTAACCATCCCTCTCTCTTCCGCCCCATCTCCCTCCAAAACTGTATCATGAAGGCCATCACCAAAGTCCTCACCACCAGGCTTCAAAAAGCTATTCATTCCCTAGTTGATGCTGATCAGACGGGATTCCTCTCTGGGCGCCGTATTTCAGAAAACATTGTGTACGCCGCTGACCTTCTTCGGGTTTGCCACACCCGTAGGAAACCCACCATTGTCTTTAAAATCGACTTCCGTAAAGCCTTCGACTCGGTCAACTGGGCCAGCCTTCTTGCTATCCTCCGGGCTCGGGGTTTCGACGAAAAGTGGTGCTCGTGGATGGAGAGGATCCTCACTACCGGGCACACTGCCATTCTGCTAAACGGGGTACCCGGGGCCTGGATCCCCTGTAAAAATGGGCTGCGTCAGGGCGACCCCCTCTCCCCCTATCTATTCATTATTGTTGCGGATGTCCTCCAACGCCTCATTCGGACTGCGGGGGCCCCCTTGGTGCACCCGGTGGACCACAACTCCCCCTGCCCCGTCCTTCAATACGCTGACGACACCCTCATCCTCTGCAGAGCCGACCCTGAAGCCGCTACCTGCTTGAAAAAGGTACTTAGCGACTTCGCGGATGCCACTGGGCTTGCTATCAATTTCCACAAGTCCTGCTTCATTCCCATGCACGTGGACCCTGCTGCTGCCACCTCCATGGCGATGGAGCTGGGATGCGCCATCTCCTCCTTCCCCCAACCCTATTTAGGGCTGCCCCTCTCTCCCACAAAACTTCCCGCTTCGGCCTTTGCCCCGCTTGTTCTATCCTTCGTCTCTCTGGTTGGCGCGCGCAACTTTTATCCTCGGGGGGTAGGCTTGTCTTGTGTAACACTAGTAGGAAAACCATTATAGGTGGAAACCACCTCTGTGGCGCACCAAATGGCTCATGCGCCACAAAAATATTTTGTGGCGCACCATTAAAATGCGCATAAAAAATTGATGTTTACGTGGCGCACGTGCAAGCATATGCGCCACGGAAGATGGAATTTGGCGCACGGTGGTAGTGCGCCACAGAAGTTCGTGGGACACGCTGGTCCACCGCACATGGCGAAGGAAATTCGTGGCGCATGGTCCAGCGTGCGCACAGAAAGTTAAGTTTCGTGGCGCACGTTGGTCCATGCGCCAAATTTCCTGCGGGGACCACCCCGGCTCACGCCACCATGATTGTGGCGCATGAGCTCATATGCGCCAAAGTTCATGTTTCGTGGCGCATATCGCTAATGCGCCACAGAAAGTGAAAAGTAGATCTCACTTTTGGAGACAGCTTTCCCCTCTTTTCTTCCACCCACCACCCTTTCCATTCTTGTCTTCTCCAACCAGCTCGTGTTCCTCCTCTCTCCCACTCCATTTTGGTCATACTTTTCTCCATTGTTGATAGCTCTAAGCCTATTTTGTAAGCATATTTGTGAGGGGAAGCCACTCCAACTTGTAGAGGGGTACTAAAAACCACAATTATCTTTCCCTCCTCCTCCACTTTCCCTCTTTGAAAGGATCGTATGCCGCACCTAGAGGGGGGGGGTGAATAGGTGCTAACCAATTTTTTGTTCACAAAGGTAAATTCTCTAGATATGCAACTAAGTGAATTTACCTATATGACAAGGTTATCAACTAAGCACGATATAGCTACGCAATATAGGAGATAGAGTGGGATAGAGGTAACCGAGAGTGTAGCACGCGTTGACACGGAGATGATTCCCGTAGTTCCCTTCCTTTGCAAGAAGGTACGTCTACGTTTGGAGGAGTGTGGTTGCTACGCAAGCCAAACCAACAGCCACGAAGGCTTCACTCAGATCTCTTGTGAGCAACGCCACGAAGGCCTAGCCCACTTCCAAGGGATTTCCTCGAGGCGGAAACCGGGCCTTTACAAGGTTCTTTGGGCACACATCCACAACCAAATTGGAGGCTCCCAAATCTGTAACAACACAACAAATCAACAAGCATACATCAACAACAACAACTAGGGATCCAAAGAGGAACACTAGCAAGGGGGCCCTCAAGCATAAGAGGGGGAAATGAAGAACGCTTCGGTGAGGATGTAGATCGGGGTCTTCTCCTTCGATTCTCCAAAGCACAAGTGATTTGGTTGGTTGAGGGAGGAGATCTGGCGATTTTGGTGTTCTTGGTGGCTCAGCAATGGAGGATGAAGTTCTTAGGGTTTGAGCAACCTTCCAAGGTAAGTGAAGGGGGTATATATACCCCACCTACTTTTACGTTGGAGGAGAAACGCCGCATGCCTTGAGACGCCGCAGTGCGGCACTTTTGATCTTGCGGATCGACAGATAGGCCGGCAGTGCGGGCCAAAGATGCCGGCAGTGCCGGAGTGTACACACCGGCAGTGCCGGCACGGAGTTGCCGGCAGTGCGCCACGGCCAGAGACAGCTTCTTCCTTCTTTTCTTTTCTTCCTTTTTGAGTGGGTCGAGATTTTCCGTGGTATCTTTTCCATAACTGTAAACCACTTAGCACACGGTTAAATTGTCACCGGTGTTGTTAACAAACACACAAAACTCAGAGATCATGAAATGTTCTTTCAATCTCCCCCTTTTTGGTGTTTGATGACAATACCGGGATTTTGCAAAGAATAGAGCAAGAATATCTATATGTTTGGCAGCAGAGAGAAACTCCCCCTAGATGTGTGCATGCGAGAATTTTAGTGCAAGAATATAAATATGCACACATTAGGTATAGAGCAACTTCAACTAACAAGATAGTAAGCACAATGCTCATAAGACATAAAGCATAAAATGTATGGGAAAAGATAAAAGATGACAAGTTAAGATCATACCTTTTCATATTGACATCCTTAACATTTCAAGACAATAGCCTCAATATCATGAACAAGAATCCCATAATCACATCAAGTATCAATTTGAGATAGATCCATAGACAATATGAGATATAAGATGATCATACCAATCCATGACAATACTCTCAACCATATAGAATACCGAAACCATAGCAATAGTTCACCACACATAGGACACATAAAACACAAGATAAGGTTCAACATAATATAGAAGATAAAAGGAGGACACAAGCTTTAACGGAATGATAAAAAGCAAATGCTTGTGCCCTCAAACCTCCCTAGCAAATCCCGTGCAAGTCCTACTAGACCTTCTTCTCCCCCTTTGGCATCAAGACACCAAAAAGGAGAAAAGAAGCGATGCTACAACGTCCCATGAGAGCTCACTCATCCTCCGTCTCTTCATCGTCCTCCGTCTCTTCATCTTCTTCAGACTCGGCGAGCTCAACATCATCACTAGGAGGGCGCCGACGGCGAGAGGGACCGGGAAGACCAAGCTGTTCAAACTCAGTCACATTGCCATGCTTGGAGAGCCATTCTTCTTCAGGAGTGATGACCTCCTCAGATCCACTTTCAACAGGAATATCCAACTTGCGCATGATGAGCTTTGTGTTCCTCCTGTCCATTTTCCGCTCCCTATGAGCCTGATACTGACGCCTGTTGATGTCAGACTTGAGGCAGAACATCTTGGCCAACTTGGCCTCTATGCGAGCAAACCAGCCATTGTCAGCAGGAGGTGCAAACTCAAAATCAGAGTCTTCTTCTTCAGCAGAATCCTCATCATTGGGAAGACGAGGAGGATTGTCGTGAGTCTTGACCTTGAGATCCTTACCCTTGTGAGGTAGAAGGTTAACCTCATCAGTGAGATTGCCATATCCAACATTGTCCCAACGAGAGCATATGAAGAACATGAAGTAGGGAGCAAAAACAGGGGCCTTGCGAGCTATTATGCAAGCCCAAAACTCATTCCACAGGAAGTCCATCACATCAAGCTGCATACCAGTGTCACGGTGCTGGTGAGAAAGAAGCAACAAGTTCCCAAGGTATCCATAGATCTGATCAACGCAGCCAACCTTGGGATTAAGGATCTCTCGGTAAATGCGGAGAAGAATGTCATACACCGGGCGGAGGAATTTCTGAGAACCATATACCACTTCTCCTTCAAGATAAAGATCAGCAAGGAGAGCCTTCTCAACGGGCTTGGGAGTGTTGTGGGCTCTAAAGTATCCATCTTCATTGCCAGTGAGCACCGGATAACCAAGACAAGCTGCAAATTGGTCCCAAGTGCCATGCAACATGCGACCTTCTGTCATCCAAGTCATAGTCTTGGCATCATCATTGTCAACATAAACTGTGGCAAAGAATTGCCCAATCACCTCCACACAGTAAGGATGTTGAAACTTCATCAGAGGAAAAAGACCAAACTGCTCACAAATATCTCGAGCTTCAGCAAAGTAGTTGGCGTGTTTATCCATGTGAGCAAAGTTAATGTGATGCATAGGAGCAACTTTATAAGTGGCATTTGCATAGAGATCATCAAAAGTCTTCTCTTGATACTTAGTCCAGAACAGAGCAGAGCAATTGGTGCCCTTGGGAGAGGTGTAGGCGTTGGACTGACGCAACCGAGCATACTCATTATCTGGCCACTTCCCAATGGGCATGCCTCTCAACCTCCGGAGAAGGTTAGCACGAGGTTCAGCCGGAGCGGAATTCCTCTCCCGACGAGATGACTTCTTCATAGATGGAATTTCGGCTTCAAAGTCACTAGGTATCGCCCGTTTGCCCGAGCTAGAGCGATGAGAACCACCTGCACCTGTGAGAGCAAAGGATAGGAATAGCATATGATAAGGTACACTAAAACAAAGCAATCTTGATAAACAAGGCATGATGATTGATATGTTTAAGATACAACAAGAAAAAGGCTAAAGAAGATCTGGGCACAGCTTCACCGGCAGTGCCGGGGAGGTACGGGCGGCAGTGCCGGCCCGACCGGCAGTGCCGGTGAGACAGCAGTGCCGGCCCAACCGGCAGTGCCGGTGGGGAGGGGGCGGCAGTGCCGGTCAACAGGAAAAATCGCCAGATCTGCTCTAGACTCAAACATTGTTCCTCAAACTTTCATAAAACCATGCACAAGGTTATCCACCTCTATGGCAAAACTTACGGAAAGAATCGTCCACCCATCTTTCTTCTAGAGAGGTCTACCCAATCTAGAGAGGGAGAGAGAGGAGGGAGACTAACCGGAGGAGGAAGCCATGGAGGGGGGGGCCCTGCCGGATCAACCGACCAGAGGAGGAAGGAGAGCCCGGGACGGCGGCCGGAGGGCAGGCGACGGCGGCGGCGGCTGGAGTCGGATGGGAGGAGGAGACACGCGCTGGGGAAGGGAAAAAAAGGCAGTTGCCCTAACCCCCCTTGCGGGTCCACTACATATCCCACGCCAACAGCGGCAGTGCCGCCCAGCCGAGGCCGGCACCACCGGCAGTGCCGGTGTGGACACGCCGGCAGTGCCGCCGAAGCTGCCCACAACCCAAAAACCCTCGAAAAATTGCGGAGTTTTAGAGTATGGAGATAGATATGGTTTCTTTAGGAGAGGTGAGGCTTAGGATAGATACGCCAAACTGTGAAATGGTACATGATCACTCATTTTTGCAAATAAATCAAATGAAGGCCAAAAATGAGTGATTTCCCATAAACAAGGAGATGTCAAAAAGATCCAATGAAAATCCAAACAACTCCAACTCTTCACGAAGAAGAGTGTGGTGGCCTAGGCCACCATATATGAGTGTTATGGCATGGCACCGCGAAGATATATCTTGGGCCCAAAACCACTACTCATCATTGAAGCTCACATATCATTATATGATATAAAGAGAATGATTTTATTTAATGTTGGCATTATGGGGGGAGGGATGATACGTCCAAAACGTATCTACTTTCCCGAACACTTTTGCTATTGTTTTGCCTCTAATTTGTGTATTTTGGATACAACTAACACGGACTAACGCTGTTTTCAGCAGAACTGCTCTGGTGTCTCGTTTTTGTGCAGAAATCCAACTTTCGGGAAAATCCTCGGAATTTATGCGAAGGCCCTATTTTACCAGTATTGACGGAGCCAAAAGGGCAAGAGAGGTGGAGGCCGAGGGCCCCACACCATATGGCGGCGCGGCCCGGGGGCCGCGGCCATGTGGTGTGGCCCGTCGGCCGGCCTCCGATGCCCCCCGGACTATTTATCGGGTTCGACCTAAACGCACGGGAGAAGTCGAAGTCGCCGAAACCCTCGAGCCGCCACATCGCGAAACTCCGTCGCGGGAGCCGAAGTCTCCGTTCGGCACTCCGCCGGACGGGGGTGGAGGAGATCTTCACCGCCATCACCGCCAACGCCTCTCCATCGACCAGCCATGTTTCCCCCATCCATGTGTGAGTAATTCCCCCGCTGTAGGCTGAAGGGGATGGTAGGGATTGGATGAGATTGGTCATGTAATAGTCATAAGATTGTTAGGGCATAGTGCCTAGTATCCGTAGATGTCACTTTTATGATATTGTTGCAACTTGTTATGCTTAATGCTTGTCACTAGGGCCCGAGTGCCATGATCTCAGATCTGAACATGTTATTGATTCATGAAGATATTCGTTGTTTATGATCTTACAAGTTGTATACACATGTGTCCGGACCAATGGCCAAAGTGACAGAAATCGGGACAACCGGAGGGATGGTAGCGATGTGAGATCACATGTGTTCACAGTGTTAATGCTTTGCTCCGGTACTCTATTAAAAGGAGTACCTTAATATCCGGTAGTTTCCCTAGAGGCCCGGCTGCCGGCTGGTAGGACAAAAGATGTTGTGCAAGTTTCTCATTGCGAGCACGTATGACTAAATATGGAACACATGCCTATTGATTGATTAGTACTTGGATACCGTTTTTATTATCTGCAAATGCCCATGCTTTGATTGTTACATGAGTTTCTCTCATCCATGCAACGCCCGTTAAATCCGTCCCCGTGCCTACAGTATTTTAATCCTGCTGTTTATTATAATCACTACTCTTGTCTTTATTTCACCGCTGCTGTTATTTCACTATTTCCACTTGCCATAAAACTGTTACTCGATAAACTCTTGCGAGCAAGTCTGTTTCAGTGCAGCTGAATTGACAACTCCGCCGTTAAGGCTTACAAGTATTCTTTGTCTCCCTTGTGTCGAATCAATAAATTGGGTAATACTTCCCTCGAAGATGCGATCCCCTATACTTGTGGGTCATCAAGACTATTTTCTGGCGCCGTTGCCGGGAGCATAGCTTTATTTGGAAGTTCACTTGGATTGATATTGTTCGCTGCAAATTCTCCATCATGGGTAAACCTCGCGATACTAAGATCGCCATATTACCATCCACTACAAGAAAAGGTACAACTCTTAGTACCTCTGCTGCTCTTGATTCACCATCTGTGATAAGTAAACTTGTTTCACCATCACAAACTTCAAATGCTGGTACTTCTGCTGAATCTGAAAATTCCTCTCATAATTGTGATGATGCTTCTGGTGCTTGATAATGATGGTTCGTTAGGATCTTTTCTAGATGCTACAATTGCTAAGTCTAGACAAATTGAAAATACTGAAACTCCTAATGAAAATGCTGCTACACCTGTTAATTCACCTGAGTCTGTTGAATATTCTAGTGATGATCTTGATGAATATTATGTAGAGCTTGATGATGATTTTAGTGAAAAATGCAATGCTACTACTGATGCAAGAAAAATTAAAAAGTTGCTTGCAACATGCTGTTAGATATAAATTATCTCCCGATCCTAAATTTGCCACATCTCCTATAAACATTAGGGATAAAGATTATGATTTTTCTCTTGATTTATCTCATATAGCTATTGTTGAGAAAACACCCTTTTGTGGTACTGAAAAAGAAAGTGCTGTTGAACACATGACTGAGCTATCTACTCTTAGTGGCTTGTTTCCGATGATATTAAGATGCGTACTTATTTTGTCGCTAAAATTTTTCCTTTCTCATTAAAGGATGATGCTAAAACTTGGTATAATAATTTGCCTTCTAGTTCTATTAAAAGTCCAAAAGAATTGCTTGATGTTTTCTTCCGTAAATACTTTCCTGCTAGTGCTCAACATGCTTGCTTTGCAGAGAATTTATAATTTTGACCAGAAGATGGAGAGAAATTGCCCGAGGCTTGGGCTAGATTTTGCTCTCTTATTAGAGCTCAGCCTGACCATGATTTGGAAAAGCATGATTTACTTGATATATTTTATAGTGGACTAACCATTGAGTCTAGGGCATACCTGGATAGTTGTGCTGGTTGTGTTTTCAGGAAAAGAACTCCAGACGACGCTGAAGAATTATTGGCTAAAATAGGCCGGAATCATGATGATTGGTCTACAATTGAACCAACCCCGACACCGATAGTGAAGAAGAGGGGAATGATTAAATTAAATGATGAAGATATGAGGGAAGCCAAGAAGTCTCTTAAAGAGAAGGGTATTAAACCTGAAGATGTGAAGAATTTACCTCCTATAGAAGATTTATGTGAGATAACTCCCCTTCATCCATAATTGAGGTACACTCTCTTCAACGCTTTACTAGGGAAGATATTCCGTATTCAAAATCTCCTGCTCAATGCTTAGATGAATTTGATAATTACATTGTTAAGCAAGAAAACTTTAATATGAGAGTAGAGAATCATTTAATGGAAAATTCCCGAGCTATTAGTGAATTGCATGGTATTGTGGAGAGAACCTCCAATGATGTTAAGATACTTGTTAAACATTTTCAAATGGTTCAAACTCAAATTGATCAACTTACTAAAGTGCAAAATGACTTGTTGGGAAATAATTCTAAAGAAAAATATGCTTATGAAGTAACAACTAGAGGTGGTGTTTCTACCCAGGATCCTCTATATCCCGAAGGGCATCCCAAAAGAGTTGAACAAGATTCTCAACTAATTAAAACTAGTGCTCCATCTAAGAAAAAGAAAAAGAAACATAAGAATGTTGTAGAATCCTCTTGAATTGTTAATGATCCTAATAGTATTTCTATTTCGATGAAACCGAAAGTGGTAATGAACATGAGGAAGAAAATGATAAGAATGATACTCCCGATAAAGAAGAGGTTGAAAAAGAACTGAAAAGCCTGCTAAAAACAAAAAGTACACTAAAGAGGATTTTATTACTGAGAAACATGGTAATGAAAGAGAACCTTGGGTTCAAAAGCAAATGCCTTTTCTGCTAAGAAACTAAAATCAAAGGAGGAGGAACATTATAATAAATTTTGTGATTGGATGAAACCTTTATTTATGCAAATCCCTTTGACTGATGCTATTAAATTACATCCTTATTCAAAGTATATGAAAGATATTGTTACTAACAAAGGAAAGTCCCCAATGAGGAAATTTCCACTATGCTTGCTAATTACTCCTTCAATGGTAAGATTCCAAAGAAGCTTGGAGACCCAGGTATACCGACTATTCCTTGTTCCATCAAGAATAATTATGTTAGAACTGCTCTATGTGATTTGGGAGCGGTGTTAGTGTGATGCCTTTTTCTCTTTATAAGAGACTTGATTTAGACAAATTGATACCAACGATATATCTTTGCAAATGGCTGATAAATCTACCGCTATTCCTGTTGGTTTATGTGAAAATGTTCTTGTTCAAGTTACTCAACATTGCTTGATATTAACTGATTTTGTTGTGTTGGAAATGCTGAAGATGATAATATGTCCATTATTCTTGGAAGACCCTTTCTTAATACTGCGGGGGCTGTTATTGATTGCAATAAAGGCATGGTTACTTTCAATGTTGATGATAAGGAACATACTCTATTTTCCCAAGAGGATTGATAAAGTATGTGGAGTTAATACAATTTTTAATGTGAAAACTATCAAAGTGGGATCCATTGATTGTCCTATATATGAGCCCAAAGAAAATATCAAACTCTTGTGATTGGATCCATATCAATTCAATATAAGGTAACATGATTGATTTGAGGTTTATTTCTTCTTATGTCATATAAAATTTATTTGGTAGCAAGACTTGATCAACCTTGTTAACAAGTATATTTTATTGCATAAAAAGAGCTAAACAACATTTCTTTCTTTCTTTCTCCCTTCCCCTATTTTACTTGCTGTAGCACTTTTGTTTTGCAATATGCTTTAGCTATTTAAGATTTTAGAAAACATTTTCCTGCGCGGTAATCATTAATTTAATACCCAGAAATGTACATTTTGAAGTTCTCTAAAAATTACAAAAATTACACCGTTGGTCCTATTTTTCGACGAGGCACTGCGAGCACCAGAGGATGACCTGTGGGGCACCGGGAGGTGTCACACCATAGGCTTGGCGCGGCCGCAAGGGGCCGCGCTTGTGGTGTGGGCCACCCCTTGTCCCACTACATCATCTCTTCCTCCCAACATCTTCTCTCTCCCGAAAAAACTCGTACAAGTTTCTCTCACTCGTGTTTCGCTCAAGAACTCGCGATTTTTCGATCTCCTTGCTCGGATTTCTATTTGAAATTTGGCACATTTACTCCTTGGTATGTGACTCCTTTGATTGTCCAATTAGAATTTCATTTGGTTGAGTATATCTTGAATATTTTGCTGCTGTAGATAACATGTTTAGTGAGCTTGCATGCTTGTTCTATGTGGAAGAAATTAGTTTTGATGCATGTTTAGTACTCCAGCAAGTTCCTATAGTAGTTCCCTTCAATTATATACCTTGAAATCAAATTTTATAATGATTGTTGAAAATTTCGAAGGGAAGATGAAGAAATTCAAATTTGGAGAATTGTTCAAGAAAGCAACAACCAGCACCGGTAGGCCCTCAAGGGCGTCTACCCGATTAAGGCGATCCTATAATGAGGATGTCATCGCGCCTAGCTTCGCGCCCCGAGGAGGACAATGGGGCTCCTAATGCTTCATCCTTCCCATGTTATGAGTTTCGACAAATGCAGGGATATTGGATGATTTCTTCACCCTTGTCAACAGGGCAGGCTTAGCCACCTATGTGGGAGACGAGAGGGAACAATACTACAGGCTCACCAAAGTTTTCGTTGAGAGCTTCAAGTTCCACAACACGGAATATGAGCCGACGGTTGCATTCAAGATCTATATATTCTGTTACCATGAAATTGGAAGAATTTTGTCGTGCATTGGGTATTGCCCCTGTAGGTACAGCAAGGAGGATTGATGACAACCCCGGGACTTGTTGGAGCTCTACCGAGGGATCACCGGGGATGCCGCACCATCCAGCGAGGGAAGATAAGAAACATTCAACTCCCCGCTATTAAATATTTCGCATATTACATTGCTACTAGCATTTTGGGTAGAGAAAATACTAGCAACATCTCTAGCTACCATCTTGCTTTCTTGAATGTTGCACTTACTGGAGAGACACCTTATCATCTTGGTTCTCTTATTGCTCGCCGCCTGTCTAGCAGGGGGCCTATTTTTTGGAGGAACTATTGCACTGCGCATTTTAACACATCTAGATATTCCTCTTGATTCTAATGATGTACCATTAACCCCTAGGAGACTAGATATTGCTGCTATGAAGAGCCATCATTTTGTTACTACTGGCTCACTATAGATAATATGGTCTATAGAATGTTGTTTGCTGATGGGAATGAGAAGAAATCCCTCTTCCCCGAGCAGGGTTTGTTTCAATATTGACAGGCAATCATGGTCGCTCACTAAGGAGGTGGTGGAGGAACATATGAAGATACAAAAATTCCACCAGCAACATGACTCCGAGAACGCCGAGCCCTCCTACGACTACACCGTCACGTACCCCGACGTTTCCTCTAGCACATACATGGAACCGGGTCGTTCTTCGTCATATTACGAAGACACCACTTCATGGGGACCGTGGGAATGAACTCCACTTAGGCCAAAAGCCTAAGCTTGGGGGGAGGTATACCGGCATCACTCATTCTTTGCATATTATGGTTGCTGGATACTTGTACATACTTGTTTAGTCTCTAGAGTGGTTTTCTAATGAGAGGGAGATGATATTTGGGGAAGTGCTGTCCAAAAACAGATTCTGGGCTGTTACCAAAAAATTCGTACGCACAGCCAGAACGTTATTTTGAGTTGCCAATTTTTGAGCATGTGCCCCAGGTTGTTATCTAACTTTCATTAGTTGAACACTTTTTGGTCTGAGCAATGGAAGATTTTTGTTAATTTCGATTTCTGTACTGCTGTCAGGATTTGGCAGATTTCTGTCATCCTGCTTTTCTGTGTTTCTGTTAGTTTGCATTCTTTTGTTTTCGCTTTGTTTCTTTCCTAAAACACAAAAAGACCAAAAATATTTCTGTTGTTTCTCTTCACCATTTGTGTATTTGGTTCTTTGCTCTTAGTTTATTTTATTTGCTATCGTTAGTTTGCTAGAGAAAACCCAAAAAGATTTTGTTTTGTTTGCTTGTTTTCTTTCGTTCTTGAATTCGAAAACACCAAAAATATTTGCTGTTCTTATTTGGTTTGTAAAGTTCATCATGAGTTCAATGGTCTTCGGTGGCTGGAGCGTGGTTTTCATTTCATATTATCCAAGCTACACAAGTGAAAAGGCAATAATGACGATCTACGACAATCGATTGTGGTGAGAGGCTGGTATGAACTCTATTTGCTTTCATTTTGTACATATACTCATCCATATGAGCATGCTTAGTTGGTTCATGTGAGGTATATGTTATTTGAGAAAGTCTAGTAGTTCATGATCTCTCATGTTTAGCTCCAATTTATTAATATGAGTAGCATGTCATGGATGTTCGCTTGCATTGTTTTATTCATAAGTAAGTATGGCATTGTGGTATCCTCCTCGGAATAATTCATTTATATCGACTTGGCACATGCTCACGCATGCATATGACTGAACAAAAAGTCAATTAAGCCTCGATGATTTATATTGCTTCTGTTATTGTATCACTTTTATGCCTCCGTTAATTTATTTTGCCGCAAGCATGATTATGACACAGTTACCTCTCTTGATTTGTCGCTCCTAGTCTTTTGCTAGCCTTCACTTGTACTGAGCGGGAACGCTCGTGCTTCCAAACACCTGAAAACCAAGTTGTTCCAAAGTGTCCACTATAAATACCTATGCATGGCATTTCAAACCATTCCAAGTAAATTCTCATGCGCTACCTTTAAAACTTTCAAAATGCTTTTCAATTTGTGTTAATGTTTCATAGCTCATGAGGAAGTATGTGGTGTTTAGCTTTCAACCTTGTCATTTACTTTTGTGACGGACTCTCATATGGACTAGTGGCACATCCGCTTATCCAATAATTTTGCAAAAAGAGCTGGCAATGGGATTCCCAGTCCGAATTAATTAACTTAAATAGACACTCCTCCATGGTTTGTGATTGTTGGACGGCACCCGAAGGATTCGGTTAGCCATGGCTTGTGTAAGCAAAGGTTGGGGGAGTGTCATCATCATAATAAAACTTAAATAAAAGGCACTCCTTCACGGTATGTGATTGTTGGCGGGCACCCGAGGATTCGGTTAGCCATGGTTTGTGAAAGAAAGGTTGGAAGGAGTGCCAACCAAAAATAAATAAATGGGAGCCGCTCTTGAAAGTCTGGTTGATGAGGTAGTTAGTGTACCCATTACCATTCGTTGACAACAACAAACACCTCTCAAAATAATTTTACTCCTGCTTTACAAATGAAAAGCTCTAGCGCATGTTAATCCCTTTCCTCTGCGAAGGGCCAATCTTTTACTTTTATGTTGTGTCTCCATTCTTTCTTTGAGCACTATCTTGAGAGCACGACTGTCATTCTTAGTATAATATGCTTGTCTCAAAATATGATTGATTGTGGTATAACTTTGATGCGTTTATCTTGGACAATCACTACTTCTAGTCTTTCTATGAACTCAAGAGGTGCCTCGGCATTTATGTTTTGCCGATCAAATACGGGCAAGCGAGATACCACTTTATCATATTCTCTTATGAACATTGCAATCCTGCTTATATACATGATTCATGGTGCTTATTATTAATTGTTGGTACCTTTCCATGATTGACACAGCTGTTGGATGATCTTATTTGCATGTATCTCATTATGAACTGCTTAAGTATTAGCCATAGCATGAGAATATATACATCATATGAGCAAATGTGTTCGTGAAAGTTCTTTTATCGCTCAGTTGTTAACTGAATTGCTTGAGGACAAGCAATAAGCTAAGCTTGGGGGAGTTGATACGTCCAAAACGTATCTACTTTCCCGAACTCTTTTGCTATTGTTTTGCCTCTAATTTGTGTATTTTGGATACAACTAACACGGACTAACGCTGTTTTAAGCAACCGCTCTCGTGTCTCGTTTTTGTGCGAAATCCAACTTTCGGGAAAATCCTCGAATTTATGCGAAGGCCCTATTTTACCGTAATATTGACGGAGCCAAGGGCAAGAGAGGTGGAGGCCCGAGGGCCCCACACCATATGGCGGTGCGCCATGTGGTGTGGCCCCCTCGGCCGGCCTCCGACGCCCCCCTTCGACTATTTATCGGGTTCGACCTAAAACGCACGGGGAGAAGTCGAAGTCGCCGGAAACCCTCGAGAGCCGCCACATCGCGAAACTCGTCGCGGGAGCCGAAGTCTCCGTTCTGGCACTCCGCCGGACGGGGAATTGGAGGAGATCTTCACCGCCATCACCGCCAACGCCTCTCCATCGACCAGCCATGTTTCCCCCATCCATGTGAGTAATTCCCCCGCTGTAGGCTGAAGGGGATGGTAGGGATTGGATGAGATTGGTCATGTAATAGTCATAAGATTGTTAGGCATAGTGCCTAGTATCCGTAGATGTCACTTTTATGATATTGTTGCAACTTGTTATGCTTAATGCTTGTCACTAGGGCCCGAGTGCCATGATCTCAGATCTGAACATGTTATTGATTCATGAAGATATTCGTTGTTTATGATCTTACCCTGTGGAAAATACTGTCCGTGGCGGACCAAAATCCAATTCTGAGGCGATATCCGGTCGCCATGGTTGCTATGCGACTAGTATTTGAATTCTGTGGTTCACATATACATGCGCCACAGAAATGTTGAAACGAGTACCTTAATATCCAGTGGATTCCCTAGAGGCAGAAACATATAGGCTGGTAGGACAAAGATGTTGTGCAAGTTTCTCATTGCGAGCACGTACGATAAATATGGAACACATGCCTATTGATTGATTAGTACTTGGATAGTTTTATTATTATCTGCAAATGCCCATGCTTTGATTGTTACATGAGTTTCTCTCATCCATGCAACGCCGTTAAATCCGTCCTGTGCCTACATACAGTATTTTAATCTTGCTGTTTATTATAATCACTACTAGCTGTCTTTATTTCACATTCTTGTTATTTCACTATTTCCATGTGATGACCAACTGTTACTCTTGATAAACTCTTGCGAGCAAGTGTTTTTCCAGGTGCGACTGAATTGACAACTCATTGTTAAGGCTTACAAGTATTCTTTGTCTCCCCTTGTGTCGAATCAATAAATTGGGTAATACTTCCTGATACGTCTCCAACCCCTATACTTGTGGGTCATCAAGGGATAGCTCAATAGTTTAAACCGCACTCCCCCTATTTCCATGCCCACATCTAAACCAAATAAAGTTTTGAGACAAAGGTGTGTTTGCAAGATGGTCAAGCTACACTCCTTGAATCAATGATATTTAGCTCATTCCTCAAATAAGAGAACCTTGCTTCATCAAGAGGCTTCGTGAATATGTCGGCAAGTTGATCTTTGGTAGGAACAAAGATGAGCTCAATATCACCACGGGCAACATGATCCCTAATGAAATGATTGCGGATCTCAATATGCTTCGTTCTGAATGTTGCACCGGATTATAGCCAATCTTGATAGCACTTTCATTGTCACATAATAGAGGCACTTTGTCACAAATGACACCGTATTCCTTTAAAGTTGGCCTCATCCATAACAATTGAGTGCATCCACTTGCGGCGGCAACATATTCGGCTTCGGCGGTGGAGAGAGATATGCAATTTTGCTTCTTAGAAGACCAACACACCAAGGACCTAACAAGGAATTGGCAAGCCCCGGAAGTTGATTTCCTATCATCCTTGTCACCCACCCAATCCGCATCGGTATATCCATTGAGAATAAAGCTTGAGCCTTTGGGGTACCAAATACCATATCTTGGGGTATCAACCAAATATCGAAAGATTCTTTTGGGAAACCATCATGTGGCTCTCCTTAGGATAAGCTTGATACCTTGCACACACACCAACACTCAACACTATGTCCGGTCTAGATGCACAAGGGTAAAACCAAGGATCCAATCATGGAGCGGTATACCTTTTGATCCACCTCTTTACCATTGGGATCTAGGGCAAGATGACATTTGGTAACCATAGGAGTGGCCGCACCCTTCAACTCGGTCATCTTGAACCTCTTGAGCATGTCTTGGAGATATTTTGCTTGATTGATGAAGGTTCCTCCTCTCAATTGCTTGATCTCAAAACCAAGAAAGAACTTCATCTCTCCCATCATAGACATCTCAAACCTATCGGTCATAAGCCTTGAAAATTCATCATTGAAAGCTTTGTTAGTAGAGCCAAAGATAATATCATCAACATATAGTTGGCAAACGAAAAGCTCCCCATTGACCCTCTTAGTAAAAAGAGTTGGATCGATTAACCCAACATCAAACCCACGGTCTACCAACAATTCTTTAAGGTGCTCGTACCAAGCTCTAGGAGCTGGTTTGAGACCATAAAGTTTTTATCAAGCTTGTAGACATGGTTAGGAAAGTTGAGATCCTCGAACCCGGGGGTTGCTTAACATAAACCTCTTCATGCAAAGGACCATTAAGAAATGCACTTTTAACATCCATTTGTTGCAACTTAAAGTTATGATCGATGCATAAGCAAGAAGGATACGGATGGACTCAAGGCAAGCGAGCCACGGGAGCATAGGTCTCTCCAAAGTCAATTCCTTCAACTTGAGAGAAACCTTGAGCCACCAATCTTGCCTTGTTTCTCACAATATTTCCAAACTCATCTTGCTTGTTCTTGAATATCCACTTAGTGCCTATAACATTGCGGCACTCCTTTGGCTTCTCTACTAAGGTCCACACTTTGTTGCGCTTGAAGTTGTTGAGTTCCTCATGCATGGCTTCCACCAATCCAAATCTTCAAGGGCTTCAAATACTTTCTTGGGTTCCACAACGGAGATATAAGCATGATGATTGCTAAAGTTAGCCAGTGCCTTCTTGTGGAGACCTTTGCCCTTACATCACCAAGAACCTTGTCATGTGTGTGTTCATGACGTTCAAGTTGCCTTTCTCTTCTTGCTAGACGACGGGCCTCGATCTCCTCCTTGGTGGGCCTTGGAGGTGTCACTTGATCAACTTGATCATTTGGGTCCCCGTCTTGACCTTCAAATTGAGCTTCCTCAATTTCTTGAGAATGCTCAACCTCATGTGCTTGATCTTGGACAATGTTTGGTGACGTGCAAATATCAAATGGTTGATCTTGAATGCTTGGTTGATCTTGTCCTTGATCTTGTTCATGAGAGGGAGGGTTTTCTTCTTGTTCTTAGGTTGGTGCATCATTAGCTTCAAGAGATGGGGTTTGTTGATGTTGAGAGGATGAGGGCTCAACCGTGGTAGAGCATATTCTTCCCGAGACGCCACACCGTGTCCCTCAATGGGACGGAAAAATCCCACACCCATTCTTACTATGGCATCTTGAGGTATTTTATCACCTGCACATACATCAACTTGCCCCACTTGGGAGCTATCATTTTCTTCGAACCTCACACTACAAGATTCAATGAATCCCGGAGGCTATATCAAAGATTCTATAAGTGTGAGATTCGGCACCGTAACCGACAAATATACCCTCCAAAGCTTTAGGAGCAAATTTAGACAAACGAACTCCTTTGATTTTGTAGAAACACTTACAACCGAACACCTTGAAGTATGAGATATTAGGCTTGTTGCCGGTGAGTATTTCATATGGAGTCTTGTTCAATCCTTGCGGAGATAGAGCCGGTTAGAAGAGTGGAAAGCGGTGGAGATGGCTTCGGCCCAAAAGTTATAGCGGGATTTATACTCCGCCATCATAGATCTTGCCATATCCGTAAGAGTCCGGTTCTTCCTCTCCGCAACACCATTTTGTTGAGGGGTGTAAGCAGCGGAATATTGATGACGGATCCCCTCATCACTAAGAAAATCATTGAGTGTGTAGTTCTTGAACTCGGAGAGGTTGTCAAATCTTGCCATAATGAGGAGGTTGTGTTGGTGTTGCACTTCGGTGGCAAAGTCAATGAATATTTGTTGAGTCTCATCTTTCGTCTTGAGAAAGTAGACGCAAGTGTATCTTGAGTAATCATCAACAATCACCAAGCAATGTTTCTTCGCATCAAGACTTGCATGAGTAACGGGACCAAAGAGATCCACATGAAGGAGCTCCAAGATCCTCTTGGAAGAGATGATAGTCTTGCTTGGATGCGAGGAGAGTCATGCATTTTGCCTTCAACACAAGCCCTACACACATGAAAGAAACACTTTCCAGTAGTCCCACAATATGGTTCCCCTTGTGGAGACCTTTGAAAAGTTCTCATGTTGACATGGGCTAGACGAGCGATGCCACAACCAACCCACATCCGCCTTTAGAATAGGCACATCGCACTTGAAGTGGTGGTCTGAAAAGTCCACCACATACAAGTTATGTTCGCGATACCCAACGAGAGCGACTTTTAGAGTCTTGCTCCACAAGAGGACCACAATATCATTATCAATAAAGGCGACGAAACCCATCTTGCCAAGGGCGGAAACGGAAAGCAAAGTGTAACCAAGGGTTTTGACAAGCATGACATCCACAAGTGTTATGTTTGTGTGCAACCACAACCTTGCCAAAACCCAATACCTCGGATGTAGAATTATCGCCAAGGAGACGGTGATATTGTTTATGTTGGGCCTCAACTCCTTGACGAGGTTCTTGCCGCCGGTCATATGACTTGTACATCCACTATCAAGTACCCATTTTGAACCTCAGGCGGCATTCCTACATGGGATCAATTCTTGGATTTAGGTACCCATTTCTCAATGGGTCCTCTTTTGTTAGCAACAAGGGTCTTTGGGACCCAAATAGACCAAGCAACATAACCATCATATGGGCCAACATATTTAGCATAAACATCACCATAATAATCTTTAAATAGGACATAGTGAGGGTTAGCATTTCCCGCATTATCATCATTAGTGGTGTTGCCCTTGGGGGCTTCACCATTGGTGATATCTTTCTTTTTCTCTTGTGCGGGCTTGGCCTTTTGCTTGTTAGCCTTCTTCGCCTTGGCATTGTAACCCTAGGCCCTCCTTCCCATTGTTTGATCTTTGCTTACTCAAAAGATCATCCAAAGAAAGTTTATTTTGGGGAGAAAGCCTTAGCAAGTTCATCCTTCAACCTAGTATTTTCCTCAATAATATTTGCATGATCACAAGGAGTAGAGGAACTAGGCATATCATATGAAGCAAGCCTAATTTGAAGTTGCTCATTTGACTTGGATAGGAGAGAGTATTCACTCTTCAAAGCTTTGTGAGCTTTGTCTAGTTCATCTAGATCCTTCACAAGTTTCTCATGATCAACACCAAATTGGGCCTTTTCCTTTTTAAGCAATTTAGTCTTAGCCCTAGCATGATCTCTAGCTTTAGTGAGCTTGTTAATTTCATCTTGAGGCTCTTCAAGATTTTCTAGCCTCTCCTCCAGAGAGGCTATAGTTTCTTGACTTTCCTCAAGAGCTTTTTTAAGAGCATGGATTTCAAGAGAGTCTTCTCTCTCTATTTGACCCTTTTTCTCAAGCATATCATTTTGTTGAGCTAAGCGAGCCATGAGATTTGAAACATGCTTTTTGTTGATACCTTGTAGGTTAAACATGAATTCATCAAATTCTAGCATTTCTTGTTTCACTTTTAGACTAGCATCATCAACCCCTAGATCACTTGATATGTTAGGCATAGAGGGGCTAGGAGATAATAGGATTTAGCCATGAGACAACTTTCTTCCTCCACATGAATGATCTCATTGGGGGATTCACTTGGTGATGAAGAGTTAGTGGAGAGGAAGGCAAGAGCGACCAATCCATTAGAGGTTGCATCTTCTTCATCATCACCATCATCATCTCCGGAGGAATATTCTTCTTGAGTTGCTAGCACAATAGATGTGTCCAAGGAGGACGTTGCCATGAAGCAATGTGCATTCTTGATATGAGGACATTGGGGGATTCAAAGAGAGATGAAGAGGGAATGTTGGTAGTGACAATGGCGGCCCTTCTTTTGAGCTTCCTTCTTCATCATCACTAGAGCTTACAACTTCATCGGAAGAATATTCTTCCCTAGTCACTAGCACCACTCTTGGGGTCTTCTTGCCCTTCTTAGTCTTGTTGTTGTAGAACTTCTTGTTGGGGGCTTTTGAATATTTGCCCGTTGATTCTTTGCTCTTGTCCTTGGGAATGAGCCTTCCATTATGAAGCTCTCTATTCTCATAGGGGCATTCGGCAATGAAGTGGCTTGTCATCACAATTGTAGCATGATCTTGTCTTTGGACCAAAGCTAGTGAACCCACTCTTGTGGTTTCTCTTGATGTTGTCTTCCTTGGCCTTGGAGGGATTAACCCAAAAAGACTTTGCATGGAAGGCCATGTGATCATGATAGTGGCATTCCAAAATCTTCCGGATAGGACATACTCCAAGATGCCCTATATTGCTCTTGAGGGTACACTTCTTCAACGGGGTTGACCACCAAGGCAAGATTGTTCCCTTTGGACATAGCAATGGCACGATTGAGAGAATCATGAGAGTGTTGCTCGAGCACCTTGAGGACTTGCATCTCGTGCACGGCATCTTGAGAAGAGAGAGAGGAATAGCATTCTCTCCCAACAAGGGTCTTGACATCAATGGGTATATATGGCATCATGCATTCAATGTACTTCTCCTTGATCCAAGAGTCATTGATGTGGGTGGCACCAATAACGGAAGGAATCGGCAACAATGAGGAGTCTTGAATACATGTCTTGATGATCTTCATCAGGTAGCCTCATGAATCTTTCGGCTTGATTCCGAAGAGTATTATACTTGTTCCTTCTCGTGCTCTCACTTCCAATGCAACTAGCGGCCAAACCTTCCCAAGCTTCCTTGGCGGTGGTGTAGTTCCGAACACGAGGCAAATCCTTTGTCCCCACACTAGTTTGAATCATGTGCAAGGCGGTATTGTTGAGTTGACTATCAACAGCTTCTCTTCTAGTCAACTTGTCGGGGTTGTAGGGCTTGAAGCCTTCCACGATGATTCTCCAAAGTTCATTGGAGGCACTGCAAACATGAGAGCGAAACTCAAATCGCCAAGTGTCGTAATTCTCAACGGAAAACTTAGGTGGGTCGCCCCGAATGTTCAAATGAGGATGGGGAACCGGTATATCGGGAGATAGAAAAGGTGGAGCTACTCGATTGTAGCTCTCACCTCCACTAGTATCCCTAGGATATGAAATGGTAGATTTGTTAGTGTTTAAGTTATCACCTTCCACGGGTTTGGTAGAGGAGGGTAGTGCCGAAGCACCTCCCTCTTCTAACACACCCGTGTCCTTTACCTCTACGACGGGAGCCTTAGGAGGGGCCGGAGTCAAAAGCTCGGAAATCAATTTTCTCATGCTTTCCATTTGAGCGTCCATGGAGGATCTCAACGAATTGATTTCCTCCATGATGACCAACTTATCGGACTCTTCCATAGGCGTCTCGTCCGGCATACTCTTAGGCGGTTAAACCCGAAATAAGAACGTGATATGCGATGCAATTGAAAGGATCGTATGCCGCACCTAGAGGGGGGGGTGAATAGGTGCTAACCAATTTTTAGTTCTTTTCAATTTAGGTTTGACACAAGGTAAATTCTCTAGATATGCAACTAAGTGAATTTGCCTATATAACAAGGTTATCAACTAAGCACGATATAGCTACAGCAATATAGGAGATAGAGTCAGGATAGAGGTAGCAGAGAGTGTAGCACGACGTTGACACGGAGATGATTCTCGTAGTTCCTTCCTTTGCAAGAAGGTACGTCTACGTTTGGAGGGTGTGGTCGCTACAAAGACAAACCAACAACCACGAAGGCTTCACTCAGATCTCTGTGAACAACGCCACGAAGGCCTAGCCCACTTCCACTAAGGGATTTCCTCGAGGCGAAACCGGGCCTTTACAAGGTTCTTGAGGCACACATCCACAACCAAATTGGAGGCTCCCAAATCGTAACAACACAACAAATCAACAAGCATACATCAACAACAACAACTAGGGAT